>JAKFHU010001209.1:45290000-46498000 GCA_023783475.1 Daubentonia madagascariensis
TATGGATTCCAAAGGAGGGTCAAAATAAAAAAATGCCACAAACGGAATTTCTATATATTCCAATATGATTGAATTAAAAAACAAATGCTACTATGATTCTTTAGATAAAACACAAAGAAATTATACTTAAAATAATTTAATCCTCTTTACTAGGATTTTGCTCATTGTGCATAATTCTTTTAACAGGCTTGGGATAGTTAAATGCATTATAGCTACAGTATGACTGTGATTTCTCTCTAATGCCATTTATGTTTTCTAAAATTATGCTAAGTGAAGAACAAAGTACACTGTGTTATTCCCATTTATTACAACCATGTCCATAATTTACAAGCTGATTATGCAAGCCTCATACAAGGGAAATCAGAGAATAGTTAACCATTGTCAAAGAATAGTGAGCCAGCATACATTTTGTCAACTACATTTTCTTGCATAGCTACCTAAAAAGAAGCATTAAGATCTACAGATTCACATTATTGGGAATTAATAGTGAAAGCAACTATTTTAAGATAATTTTATAAAACATATTAGAGAGCAACCAGGTGTTTTAAATAAGTAACAGTTGAATGTGACATAGAACTAAACATAATGACAAAAAATAATATGCAGGCAATGTGCTTTGTTTCATGTTGTTTTTAATAAAATGTAAGTTATGAGATTTATAGAAAGAAAAATATCAACTCATTAATATTTTCTTTTCAATAACATATCCTTTGTTGTTGCTCTGAATTAAAAATGCACACATTAGAAAGCTAATAGTTATTTTCATTTTCATTTGGGATGAAAAAGTAAAAAATGTTTTGTTCTGTGGATTTTCAGAAATATTAAAATGTCAAAATTTACTGCAATTGTTTCTAGCTATATAGAATAATAAAGTTGATGGCTTTGAA
This sequence comes from Daubentonia madagascariensis, assembly GCA_023783475.1. Taxonomy (NCBI): domain Eukaryota; kingdom Metazoa; phylum Chordata; class Mammalia; order Primates; family Daubentoniidae; genus Daubentonia; species Daubentonia madagascariensis. Next base: position 45,290,888 of record JAKFHU010001209.1, read on the forward strand.
CAACTCTATTACCAAAACACTAATTATTTCTAGATGAATACATTTCATGGTCCATTTAGCTCTCCAAGATATTTTACTACACCAAACTCACTTCAGAAAAACAATATTTTCATTTTGATAGCACAAGCATACTGTGCTATACAAAGATATAGCTATCAATAGAAAGAATTTTGATCTCATAAAAATGACCCATGAAACACTTGGTACAGTAAGTTACCTAAGGCTTTTTATTCATTTATGTATTGAAATAAATAAATAAAATTGTAAAACTCCTTTTAGGTGAATAACTTTTTTCAAAAATTCAACAAATACATATTGAGTTCCAACTATGTGTCAGGCACTCTCACCAAAGGAATATCCTAATTTATTAAGGACCTGACATCAAAATGATCACATCAAATTTGTAACATTAAAGCACTGTGAAACTCTAAAACTCTCAATACAACCTTCCTCCCCTCCACCCTCCCACCCTCCTCCCCTCCTCCCCACATACATAGGCACATAGGCTTTTAGATGTTGCAAGATAAGGCAACAGAGATCACTGACCCAGTAAAATATATCATTTCCAGGACCACTCTCATGCCTGAGATCAACTGGAATAGGATTCCAACAAACAAACATGGTTCCTGTCTTTATTCTGTCCTTTTGGCCTCAAGTCCTTGGCCTATCTTTCATCCACTGAACACCAAAAATTATATCCACAGAAAGGTACTCTATATTAGTACTCTATGTTACTGAATACTTGTACTCAAACAAAAATATCCTATTATAAGTAGCTTTCAATTCAAATTTTTTAAAGTTTACATTTCTAAAAACTAAAATTATTTTCTATTTAGTGGAAAATTTCTTAATTCTAGATTTTAATGTCTGCCAGAAATACAAGTTGATTAAAATACAAGTGGAAGCTAATTATATTCTTACATAATATATAAGTAACTTACTATTTTTGTTTTTTGTTGTCATCTAGAACAGTTATGTAGAAATGAGAAATTAAAATAATTTTTTCTAATGGGAGAATATAAAACTTTTGTTCATTAACATTACTTAAAAGAGTCAAAACATGTTTCTAAGATTTGTAGTATAAAATATTCCATGGAGAATAAATTTTATAATTTGTCTAAGTTCCTTACTTCTACAAGGTAATTTGATTATTTTGTTTCTAAAAAGTAGAATTGAGAAGAGTATATTCAGTTTGGCTATCTTAAAAGGAAATAGACATTGAATAAAATTTTAAAGAATGTATTTAACCAAGTTTATCATAACAGGCCTGCAATTTGCAACATACTTCAAGAAAACGGCACGTTTGAAAACATAATAAAATGTATGTGTTAAAAACTCAAAAGTGTAAAACAAGGAATAGTTTTTAAAATAAAATATTGTATTTGCATAAATTTAGCTATAAATATGGCCAGTAAAGTAGTTTACATTAACAGCTTCCCTTAACAATTCACTTTTAAATGAATAAATAGATATGAACAAATATTCTCTTAGAAGTAGTTGAGGGAACTGAAATATCTACAAAGATCCATAACTGCACCCACATGGATTTTCACTTTCCCCTTTGTTTTAAATTCATAGTAGATGATACAATGAAAAATTAAATTTCCCTTTTCTTCATCTGGCCTTGATCATATCCAAAGCTATTTATCTAAACCTAGGCCATCTACAGAAAATCAGTGGCCAAATCCTAAAGGCATCCCTTTACCTCACTGCAGAATTTCCCCAGGCTCCATGCTTGTCTGTGAGAATGTTGATAATTTTCTGGATTAGTTGAGTTGCTGTAACATAGTCTCGATATTTTGCTGCTCTTATCAAATGATCACACATTTTCTCATCTTCTCGTTTGTCTGCAGAATACTGGGCACACAGTGACTTGGATAGAAATAAAGAAACATTTATTAATATATAAAAATATGGAAAAAATCTTAAATGCATTATAAAATCATCTTTAGCATGAATCAAGACAACCAAAATTTTAAAGCTACTTTTATATCCCTCATTAACCTAAACTGACTGAGATTTAGCGTTCTGCTGTCTCAGTACAACATCCTCCAAGAATTTATCTCTCTGAAGCCAATCATAAGATACACTGAGAAGTGGTTCATCTAAGCAGAGACCTGAACAATGAGAAACCAGTCATGTAAGATACAGGGGCCCAGCATTACAAACAGCATGAAATGAGTTTGCAAAGGACCCAAGGCATAGTGAATAAATAAGGGGAATAATGGTATGAAATGAATTTGAAGAGGTGGGCAGGGGCTGCATCATTTGTACTACATAGCTGCAGTAAGGAGTTCAGATTTTATTCAAATGTAATAGGATACCAGTGGAAGGTCTTAAAAAGTGGAGTGATGTGATCGATTTACATATTAAAATAATCACTATAGCTGCTATTCTGAGAATGGACTGTAGTGGGACAAGAGAAGAGAAGAGGGAGACAAGTTGTGATATCACTGAGAGGTCCAGAAAAGAGACAAGAGCAGCTTACAATAGTAAACAGCTAGTTCTCGACACCTTTAGAAAATGAAATAGTTTGGTCTTTTAAATCCTAGCTATGCAAGATGGACCAGCAGCACTGGAATCACCTGAGAGTTTATTAAAAATGCAGAACCTCAGGTCCCACCCCAAACCTACTAAATCAGTATTTGGATTTTAATAAGATCCCAAGGCGATTTATATGTACATTAAAGTTTGAAAAGTACTGTCTTAGCTGTCATCAATTCTGCCAAAAAATCTGAGGATTCTTCAGCAATAATCAGATACAAAACAATTGCTAGTTTCCAAAATGTTTTTTTCTTTTCTTTTGGAATTCAGATACTTGTGATGTCATGTTTATGATGCTGTAGATAATGCACTGCTTATAATAAGAAAACATAAAGACTGATATAAACAAGATCCTTCATTCTATTCACAGAGTCTACTGGACTCCTACCCTTAACGTCCAAATGCATACATACACACACCCTCTGCTAGATAAGTAACACAAATTTGATGTTGGAACAAGTATTACTAACTTATTTATGTGATACACATTGTGGTTGCCTGCTTCTCCTACAGTATTCCAGTTTGGATAGTTTGTGGCACATACTACCCCCACCACTGCCCCAGCAACAAAGAAAGGTCCTGATCATCCTAAAGTAATCAGGGTAATAATCATGTCCACATTGACAAACTGGCTCAGGGAAAGGAACTTGATGTAATTGGCGCATTAAGGGCAAAATTCAGATTTTTTTTTTTTTTTGAGACATGGTCTCGTTCTGTCACCCAGACTGGAATGCAGTGACCTCATCATAGCTCACTGCAACCTCACACGATCCTCCTGCCTCAGCCTTCCGAGTAGCTGGGACTACAGGAGTGTACCACCATGCCTGGCTAAGTTTTCTATTTTTTTGTAGAAACAGGGTCTCCACCCTTGCTCAGTCAGGCTGGTCTTGAACTCCTGGCTTTAGGCGTTCCTCCCACCTCAGCCTCCCAAAGTGCTAGGATTACAGGCATGAGCCACTGTGCCTGGCCAAAATTCAGATTTTTGTTGGATAGTTAAATCCTTCCTCTCAGGGTGTAAAAGAGGAAGTATATAACTCCAGGAGTGTTGGAAGCTCTCTCCATACTATGAGAGAAGCTGGCCTGAGCCAAAACCCAAAGAGAGCAGAACTATGAGAATTATAGAAAAAATAGACCTTATTCCAGATGGAATCATGAACTTGTGGATCAATCAAATCCTAAAGACAACTGTAACTTTAGACTTTGTATGAAATTTATTTTTTAGATATTTTATAAGAGCCTATAAACTCCTCCTGCTCATTGCATGCCAGTAGGAAAAACCAAAAAAAAATTGGGTTTTCTGCTCCTTACACCAAAAGCAACCCAATAGATACATTATATAGGTATATACATAAAGAATCGAATATCTTAGTCTGTACAAAATACTATGCTATAGAGATCAAAGGCTGAATTTAACAACAGAGGAATTTGAGAAGTTAAGTTATTCTTAAAGAGAACCTTTAAAGCAAAGGCAAGGCAGAAAAACATGGATCAATTTCAGGGAGGAGAAGTAATATAGTTTGACCCGAGTGCAAAATACAGGTAGAAAAAGTAGTAAATTGAAGAAATTCGTGAATGCAGAATGAGGATAGGAAAAAGTCACTAATCATAGTGCATTTATATGAATGAACATAAAATTGGGAAGCAAAACAAAAACCAGATTATAGTATCATCCTTGCTAATATCTCCTTCCAGTCTTGAGCAACTACTCATTTACCTCTTTAGGTCTAAATGTCCTCATCTGCAAAATTAGGGGATTATAATAGCTCTAAGAATTTGTCAAATAGAAGATGTTGGGAAACCTCTGTAAGAGTACTTGAGAATACTTGAATATAACCTCTCAAAGATGTATATTGGTAAAAGCAAATATTTAATGCAAACACTGATGGGGAGAAAAAAAGACATTAAGAACTAGATTACTTTATAAGAAATTAAAGGCAAATGTCATATATTTTTTAAAAAGATTGTGCCAAACAAACCACAGGAGAGTTCAGTTTGTCAAAAATGTGATTTGAGCAAATGAAAGAAAATGATTAAGAAATATCTGAAGGGACAGTAGTTTAAGAGACGATAACTAGGGAATTATTCCATTGTAACAAAAATGTCAGCAGATATGTGATACTTTCAGATATTCATTCAAGACCTAAGAAGCATTCTATAGGTTACTTCAAATCTAAACCAACCATACACTGAAATGAACAGTACAAAATGGCAGATAAACATTTGCAGAATTTTATACCTTAACATTCTCTACTATATCCATATCTGCCACCCTTGTCTAACTTCACCTGATAAGGGGAAATTCAAATTATTGATGAAATTTAGAAAATCATTGGTTTCTGTACTCTCCTGAAACACCACCTTCCTTCATTTTAAACAGTACTAAAAGTATCAAAAAAGACATTATTGAATAGCCTATTATTTCTAACTTTTATTAAAATTAGAATAATTTAACTTTATCAAGTTATATTTTGTAAACATTTGGTAAACTATTAAAGTTTTCTTTAAAAGTATAATTCTAAAAACAAGGGCTCAAGGTAAGCTAAATAGCAAAATGGTTTAAAGTGTTCTTTAATGGATCCTCCTTTACAATTTCAACAGCAACTTTTCATATCTGACACAAAATCTATAGATATAAATCACATTAAAGGGCTATTCTTTCCTGATTATCAATCTCTGTCTCTTTGTGGAACATCAGAGTCACATTTGACCTTAAAACATGATAAAAGAAACCAAACAAGAATGTTTTCGTAAAGATATAATGAACTTGTATATATTTTTTAAAATGGCCTTAAAATTTGAAGATATTCTTATTAAAAACCAATAATAAATTCTATGTATGACATATCATTCAAAGTACAGATGAAGAATATTTGCTTCATGATCAAATACATGTTATTTATCAATGGTACACATTTGTATATGTATGTGAGCTTGTGTTTAGAGGTTGAGTGGAAGTATCTCACGAGACCCTACCAAAAAATGCCATTTATCAATAAAGGGTCAGATCTAAAATGTTCATTCAACTTTAGGCAAAATTTCTATACTTTACATCAACTTTTCTGTTTTCCTATTTTAAGCATTATATAAACTAGGTAACATAACATCACAACATTACCACAAAAATATCTGAATCTAAAAAGAAAAAAAAATAAGCATCTTGCGAGCTGAGAATTCAATTGTATTTGATTATTGCTAAAGAAACCTAAGATTTATTACCGTAGAATTAATAAATTAAATATAAGGTAAATAAACTTCCTTCTTAAAGGAAATTCGGTCACTTGTGGTGAAAAGATAAAGTGACTATTTTGGCTTCTTAAATGTAAAAGAACAGAGACAATATTATATTTAATCTTTCCCTCCAGATGTCATGGCTCTACCTAACTATACTATTCGTTCTTTGCATGAAAGTACAGAGACGACTGAACTTAAAGCACATTCCTCTGGTTTCCTCTCGTCATCAATCTGACCACCCTTCTTGTTGGTCAGGCTTTTTCTTTATTATTCCCAATTATAAAATGCTGGCATTTTCCCAAGGCTTTCTCAAATGTCCCTTGGCAATATCATCCACTCCCCATATCGTCTCCTATCATCAATTTAGGCCTATCTTTCAAATTTGCATATGTGATGTAGCTGTTTTCCTAAACTCTGAGCCTACATTTCTACCTGTAGGATAATCTCCACTTGTCCAATAAGCACCTAAAATTTAAAATGTACAAAACTGAACCTACCATCTTCATATTAAACATGTTATTACACTTCAGAAGGCAAGCTTTTCTATTTGCTATTATCTGTGACTTCTCAATTTTCCTTACTTCATATCCCATTCCTTCCATTTTTGTAAAACCCCTTACTCATTCTTACCAATGCTTTAACACAGATCTTTATTAGTTCACAACTCAGCTCTTGAAATAATCTTCTAATTGGCCTCTTACAAACAGCTTCAGAGTTATTTCTAGAAGAATTTATTTTGGTATAGCACAGATACATTTTTTTCCTTTTTGCCCTCCCTCTTAACCCCCTATTTTTTTTTTTTTAGCACAGATGTATTTATACGATCTACTCCCAAAAAAGTACATGGCTACCTAAAATACTGAAAATTTAGGACCAAATTTTAGCAGCTAGAACTTGTGACCTATAATTCATGTCATACATTATCTTTCACCACACCTGCTATGCATCCTATATTTCAGACACACTCAGATTATATGCTACATGCCAAATATCATCAAGACCTTCTATAAGGGCAGGGAAATATATTTTTCTTATAGCTTCTTAAAAAAATGTCTGTTGAGGTGATGGCTAGGATTTGAAGGACAAACTACTAGAGACAAGGAAGTTATGTAAAGAAAGATTTAGAAATATAGAGATCCTTTTGATTCTTTGGCTGAACATATAGAGTGAAACAATATCTAAAAAAATTCAAAGTAATTAGAAATTAAATAATTCAACTCCACAAAACTTAGGGATCAAAGATGAAATCACAATGACAATTAGAATAACTTGTGGAATCAGCTAAAGCAACATTTAAAAGAAAATTTATAGCTTTAAATATATTAGAAGAGAATGCTGAAATCAACTCTCCAAATGTCTAACTAAAATCAATTACCTAAATTCTTTGAAAGCATAAACAAAACCCCAACTGAACAGAAGAAAAAGGATATAATAAAAACTAAATTTAAAAATCAATCAAAAAGAAAAAAAAAGAGAAAAATCTAAAAACCATAAGCTGGCTCTTTGACAATAATAACAAAATTAACAAATATCTAGCCTGAATGTTCAAGAACAAAAAAAAAAAGAGAGACACATGCTGCCAATATCATAAATGAAAGGAGGGACATTTTACTACATATTTTATAGACATTAAAAGATAATAAGAAAATAGCCTACAGACATTAAAAGAAAGATTAATAAGGAAAATATTATAAACAATGTTATAAAACTTAATTCAATAACTTAGATGAAATGGACAAAAACCTGGATAGATACAAACTACCAACATTGACTCTAAGAAAAAATGAAATATGTGATTGGACCTATATCTATTAAAGAAATTGAACTCAACTAAAATTTTACCACAAAGAAATCTCAGGTCCAGATGACTATATTGGTGAATTGTATAAAACACTTAAGGAAGAAATAATACAAATCTTAAACTCTTTTAGATGACATAAACTAAGTTATACATTACAACCAGTTTTACATTACAGGAACAGGAAAATAAAAACCAATATAATTTGTGTAATGGACAAATTATAGGCTCTTGTCCTTAACAAAATACTAGCATTCACCTATATATAAAATGGATTATACATCATGATGTAGTGGAGTTTATCCATGGAATGTGGGTTGATTTAATATTTGAAAATCAATAAATACATTTATCACATAACAGAAAAAAGGAGAAAAACATACCTCAATAGATTTTTTTTAAAAAAGCATTTTTTAAAAAAGCCACTTTATGATAAAAACACTCTACAAACTAGGTATAGAAAGAGACTTCCTCAACCTTGGGAAGGTTATCTATGAAAATCATTCAACTGAAATGGGAGACAAAACAAGTGTGTGTCCTCTCAGGACTCCCATTCAATACTGTAGTGGAGGCCCTCACCACCTCAATGAGGCAAAGATATGAAATAAAAAGCAGATAGTCAAGAAAGGAAGTAATTTAGTCTTTATTTGTAGATGATATACTCATGTATGTAAAAATACTAAGGATTCTAGGAAAATTACTCGAGTTTATAAGTGAGTCTAAAAAGATTTTGGATACACAGTCAATATACTAAAATCAACTGAAGGTCAGTATACTGGTCAAAACGAACTGGAAAATAAAAACAAATAATACCATTTATATTATAATAACATGTAAAATATGAACTATATAGCTATATATTAAGATTTATATAGATCTATAAAAAACAAAACCATAGAACATTGCTAAGAGAAATTAAGAAACTAAATAAATGAAGAAATATACAATGTTTATAGATTAAAAAATTCAATATTGTTAAAATGTCTACTCTCAACACATTGATTTTATATATTCAATACAATCTAAGTCAAAATTTTATCAGAATTTTATGAATTTTGACAAGCTGATTCTAAAACATATATAAAAAAAGAAGAAAATAATAACAGTAAAACAATTTTACAAAAGAAAAACAAAGTTGTAGGACTTTATACTCTTTCAACCTACTACAAAACTAGAAATCAAAAGCATTTAGGTTATTAAATGAAGAAAGAATATCTTTCAAGAACTGGTGCTGAAACACCTGGCTATCTACACGAAAAAAAAATCTTTTCTTTCACCTATTGTCATACAAAAAGTGTTTAGTTCAAAATGGATCAAAGACATAGATATAAAAGTTTCAGAAAAAAATATACCAGAAATTCTTGAAGACCTTAGGATAGGCAGTGTTCTTAGACTGGACACCATTTAAAAAAACTTCAAAGAAAATCACAAGCATAAGAAAATTGACAAATTAAACTTCATCAAAATTTATACCACTTGCTCTTTAAAAGACTCCATTTATAAAATGAAAAGGTAAGCCACAAATTAGGAAAAAATATTCATCATACATATAACTGACAAACAATCCAATTTAAAATAATGTGCAAAGGATTTGGACACTTCACACAAGATATACAAACAGCTAATAAGCACATGAGAAGATGCTTAGTAGGAAATACAAATAAAAATCACAATAAGCTATTGCTATAATCTATTAGAAGGGCAGAAATTAAAAAGACCAGCAATACCAAGTACTGACAAGGATATGGAACAACTGGAACTCTTATATACCTACCTTAACAGTTGGAGTGTAAAGTCTACAACTACTGGGAAGAAGAAAATAGTTTGGCAGTTTATTGTAAGCTTAAACAAATATTTACAATTGCACCTAGAAATTCCACTCCTAAGTATTTCCTCAAAATGAATAAGAATGTATTTCCACAAAAATGACTTGTACAAAAATGACCATAGTACTTTTAGTCATGAGAACCAAACGCTGGAAACAACGCAATATCTATCTGCCTATAGCTGAATGAATAAAAAAAGGAATACTACATAACAATGAGAAGAAACCAACAAGTAACATACACAACAATGTGGATGAGTATCAAAAATTTTACGCAGACCAAAATGAATCCAGATATTAGAGTACCCAGTGGATGATTCCATTTACACAAAACTGTGTAACAGGCAAAACTATCCAAAATAACAGAAATCAGATCACTAGTTGTCTGGGACTGGATATAAGTATATGGAAAGGAACTGACCACCATGGATCACAATGGAATTATCCAGGATGACAGAAATTTTCTGTATCTTAATTGTAACAGCTACACAGGTATATACATGTGTCAAAACTCATCAAAGTGTATACTTAAAATGGATGTATTTTATTATATGTAAACTATACTTCAATAAAGTTTAAGAAGTTTTTAAAAAGTGAATAGGCAAGGCACAGACAGGGAGACAGTTTAAATACTCATATAAAAAAATGAGCTCCTATACCAAATAGGTATGAGCTTATATTCTTCTACAAATCAATAAGGAAAGATAGATAATAAGAAACTGGGTGAGAGAGGAACAGGTACTTCACAAAAGTAAAATATAGATAATATACAACAAATAGCTTCATTTATGAAAAAAATCCAAAATAAAAACAAAACTACTAGAATGCCACAATAAACATCACTGATCAATTGTTCATGAGAATGTGGAATAATGAGAACAGGTATACATGGAAGCTGGAAAGGGTACACACTTTTGCAAGACAGTGTAGTAATAGCTACTAAAATTGAAAATATGAATTATTTCATAGTCAAGTAACTCCACCCTACAGAAATGCATGAGGATATATACCAAACAACACACAAAATGTTCAAAGCAGCATTATTCATAATGACTAAACACTGAAAACAACCCAATTACCCATCAAACAGAAGAGATTATATAAAACTAATGGTCTACATATTCATAATAGTCAAAAAATGGAAATATCCAATTGCCCATCAATAGAAGAGATTATGAAAAATGAATTGTCTGTATGTGACGGAATACTATACAGCAATAAAAAGGAAAAGAGGAAAATGTAAGAAAATAAAAGATTTTTCACAAACATAATGTTGAACTAGAAATACCAGAACAAAACACATACTTCATGATTCCATTTATATAAAGGTCAAAAATTGGTATAAGAAATTATAGTGCTAAAAGAAATATACTTAAGTTCTGAAAGAAAAAACAAAAGCAAATAAGTCATTCCATAAAATTCAGAACAGTGGTTACCAAGGGGCAAAAAGGGGTTGTGACTGAAAAGCTAGAGGGCTTCTCACAAACCCTTCTTTCAATACCAAAAAAAAAAAGAGTAAAGTAATGATGTTAAATATACACTGTTTCTAGAGTTAAGTTTTCAGGATAATATGTTCTATGAGAAACAGATTATAAAGCAAATTTTCATTAAGTTTGCATATTACTGTGAAATAAAAATAAATTACACTTAAAATTTTTAAGGCTAAAATCTCAAAAATATTATATAAACGTTTTTCATAATTTACTAATGTTTAATGTTAATTAAACAATTTAAGTGTGTTGTTTCACAAGTTTTGTATTTAAAACTTCTTTTACAGATTTTTAAAAGAAACATACATTTGCTCTTAAAAACAAATCGAAGAATAATAACTTACGAAATAAAATGAAATTTCTCTTTTCTACCTCCTCCTTATTTGGCCAGTGACTATAAAGGTAGTCACTGCTTAGAACAGAATTCATTCCTATATAAATGGAATCAAACTATACATCATTCCATGTCAGAACCTTCTTTTACATGGCTACAGATCATTACATTTTTAGTTAACCAAACATTACTTTTGCTAAACACTTTTAAGTGTACTATTTTACTTATCAATTTGTCTCAAAATCACTTACACTAGAAATTACTTGTCTCATTGGAAACAATTTAAAAGGGAAATTGTCCTAAGGGACAACAAATGAAGAAGCTTCTCAATATTTCACTTTTGGAGGTCTTTGTACTTGATCCCTTACCTTAGATTTAAAGTATGATCTTAGGGGGAAAAAAAAAAAAGCTATCTACAGAAACCTGAGAAAGACTTAGAAAAATGAAAGCTTAAAAATCTCAACAGCAAACAAAAGCCAACCAATGACAATGTGTGACAGCCACCTTTAATTCTGAAGTGATTCCTCTGTCATGCAACGCCTCAAAGTATTGATTTCTCTCAGCATGAAAAAGCCTAAGCCAATGAAACAGATATAGCAGTGTCACCCTCCTCCTCCTGTCCCCCTAATAGCATTCAAGGTTAAAACACGCAGAACACTTATCAAAGTATCTCTTTCATTTCTTCTTGTTTTAAAGAACTGGATACAATGTGTTGGATTCTTATCTCTACAAATTGCAGTCCTCAAACAATATTTTAAATGATTTGAAGATTAATATAGGTTCTAATCTTTTACTTCAGACTTTTGATAATAGAAAACTTGTTTCAAAATGCCTTTATATAATATTTCTAAAAACAATCCAACACTAAAAAGGCTGTAGTTTCCACTTGTGCATCAAATCCACACAGTACACAGTATTATGTTTTCATGATTTCATTACTTCATTAAAGTACTTATTAACCATAAAAGCCACAATATTCTTAGGTAAATACCTAAACACCTTCCAAAAAGACAAGCTGAATCCTTCAACAATGCCTGCATACATCATACATCCACATGGTAAATAAAGTAAAATGTGGCTGGTGTCTGTGTTCAATAATATTAACATGGAATTTACACAACAGATAGGGTTGAAATCAAATAATTATATTTAAAAATTGTAATACGAGGCAAAAATACAGTCAGCCCTCTATACACGCAGGTTCTGCACCTGCAGATTCTACCAATTTTTGACTCGTGGTTGATCCTGGAACCAATCCCCCATGGATATAGAAGGACAACTATATATCTTCACATAATATTGTATATATATGGTTAAAGAGAGATAAAATTAAGCAATTAATTCAATTGTATAAAAACCATAATTAGCACTATAGTTAAGAGCACCAACTCTAAAGCCAGATGACTTGAATTTTAACTCTTGGCTCTGACACATTCATGCTTGGGGAAGTTATTTAAAACCCGTGCCTCAGTTTCCTCATATAAAAAAGAGATGATGTGATATGCTTTTTAGGAGGATCAAATAAAAATAGACATGGAATGATTAGAATGTTGCCAGTCATAAAGTAGTAATACATAATATTTATTGTAGGCTTAGTTGTGATATTACCCAAATACACAGCAAACGGTCCCTTTCTTCCAGGATCTCAGCGTACTTCGGTAAAATAATTACCATATGAGATAACTGCTCAGAGATGTATATACAGTATGTTTGGGACGAGAGAAAGAGAAAGAATTACTAACAGTGAGAGAGAGTTTCACAGAAGAATTAAAAGCTAAGTACCTGTTCACCAAGAAGAAAGGGTTTAAGACAGAAAAAATAAAATACAGCAAAATAAAGAGTCAAAAATACATAATAGAATAAAACATGTAATAACTAAAGTCCTCTCTTCATAAATATCCTGATACATGTTTATATTTTCCTTGGGTACCTAATGTATTTTTACCAATTACCTTCATAAAAGGATTATTCCTCAAAGGTTTATATAAAGCATTTAACATATAACATATTAATTAAATTTGTATCTCTTAGCTGAATATTGTTATACTGGTATAATTTCTTTAATTCATATTCAAATGCATTGCTAACATAGGCCATTTCAAAAAACGCATCTGAATATCAACTGGGTTTCACGTACTGTTTCTCAAACTATCTGTAGTGAAGGACCAATTTTTATTTTTTACCTTTTTAAATACATTGAAGATTGGTGCTGTTTTAAAACAATCTGACATTGCCAGACACTTAAGCCATAAAAGTTTCTAAATACTTACTCAATTTCTGTATTCACCTCTTCCTGCATTACTAACAAGCAGTATGGTCAGCAGACCACACCTAAGTAGCACTGGGTATAAAAGTAGAAGGAAACTATTTTTATCAACTCAAGTATGGCCATCTTACTTTCCATGATAAAATACTTCCTTTGTAAAATAATATACTTTGTATTATAAAATACTTGATCTTATATTCAGTGCTTTACTTTGTATTAATAAACCACAAATAACAATAGCTAATATTCTAACTTCATATGAGAAAAGTCTGTTATAAACAATTGTTTTTGGAAACACTATGAAGATTTTTAATTAGCTTAGTTTCTTATCTAGCTTTATTTTAACATCCATTAAGAAAAGGAAAGTTTTGATGGTACAAAAATGGCGGTGTGATAGGGTCCTCCCACCGCTCCGCTCCCAGGGAAGGAGGTGAAGAACCCCAGCGGCTGCCTGCGAGCACGGACCGCTCACTCAGAAATCAGCATTGCGAATTACAGAGAAACAACGCCCAACACCCAGCCCAAGAAAACAGGTACAAAATTTTCACAAAGATCGGAGGGCGCACGGAGCACAATAGAGCCCAGAGCGCGGGAAGGACGCGCTCGCCAGGTGGGCGCAGCGCGACCTGCCCCCCAAGCGGTTACGCGCCTCCCCATCCACTCTGGCAGGGACAAGCCCAGAGTTGGAACAGAGCAGTTGCTAGGGACGGCGAGCCCTGTGGAGAGGAGGAAGTTGCGAGAGCCAGACACAACTCCCAGCTGCAATATACAGAGACTGCCGAGGGCTGGGGAGGAACTGGGCGGGGACCGAGACACAGCTTCCCAGGACAGTGCACGGGAACCCGCAGGCCGGCACTGCGCCACTAGAAGTCAGCAGCACTGGGCCAAGGAGTTTAACAGAGAGCAGGACACGCCCTTAGAGGCTGCTAGCAACTGCCGCTGCGGCCGGCGGAGAAAAACTGCGCTCCCGGCGCGATCAGAGCCCGGTTGTCCGCCAGGCTAGTGGCGGCAGCCGTCTTTAAAACCGCCCGCGAGGAGCAGTGAGCCGCATCTCTAGCCCCGCCCCGGCCCGAGGATCTTCTGCTGGAACGAGACAGGCTTTGCCTGTGGTAACCAGGGACAGCTGCATCCGTGGGTTCCAGGTGGGACAAGATCCCGGAACTGTAGCGGCAGGACCTTTGGGTATTGGAAACAGTTTGCAGCTCGTCCACCTGGTTCCGCTACCCTGGCTCTGGCCTCCGACAACTCCGCTCCGTGCAGGTCCTAGTGCCCGCCCCTCAGGTCCCAGCCCTCCTGTACCCCAGAGATCGCTCATTTTGAAGGTTGCTGGCCATAGTGATTCATTTGGTATAACTGCTGGTTCCCATGACAACCAAATACCTCAAGAGCCACAGGCTGAACCGGAGCAGCTCCCCATAATCCTGGCCACTTCAATAGGAAATTTCGCGCCATCCAAGAGCGCTTCCAGCGACCACTACTCCCCCATCCCCGTGGGAACATCCCGCCGGTGGAGACTACTGGGGAGACTGCTGGGGATAGAGACGGCCACCCGCCTCACCTTGGGGTCTAGTGGTGGAAAAGGGGTGCACAATTGGAGATCCCCCTATCAACCAGTATCACGCAGAGACACACATCAGAAGGGCAGCCACACATGGCTAGATGAGCAACCTCTGAGCTGTGTAGAATTTTCCCAATTCAGCTCTCACACTGCAGCCAAAAGAAATTGTGTTTCTACCTGCACCTCAGGAGGAGCAGGGTCAAAGTAACCCCTAGGAGCTACAAGGCCCCTCCCAAAGCACGGGGCTTTCGCATACCCCAACTGGGGAATCAGAGTCTGCCACGGACATAACGGAATACCTAGCTAATAGGGAGCGGAGGACTCATATCCTCAAGTACAATTCATTAGCTCAGAGCCCAAGCTGGGAGGTCATTCTCACCACACTCCACTGGGAAGAGGAGAAGACCACAGGTCAGAGTTAACTCAAGATCCAACAAACTTGCTAAAATACACCTAAGGCAATACAGGCCACTACTTCTCTCCCTGGCTTTGCCAAGGAACAATAATTGTGGGCCCGCAGACAGGGCCATAAACTAGCTCTAACACCCCCAGCTCTCGACCAAGAGGCCAGATGAGAAACAACCAGCGAAAGAACTCAGGGAACATGAAAAATCAGAGTGAAAAGTCACCCCCAAAAGAAATTATCAGTTCCTCAGCAATGGATACCAACCCAAATGAAATGGGTAGAATGACAGAAGAGGAATTTCGTTTATGGATTATAAGAAAGCTCAATGAAATTCAAGAGAAAATTGAATCCCAGCACAAAGAAACCACAAGAAAAATGCAAGAGATGAACGAAAAATTCTCCAAAGAAATAGAAATATTACGGAAAAATCAAATAGAAATCCTAGAAATGAAAGAAGCATTCAAGGATCTACAAAACACAGTGGAAAGCCTTAAGAATAGGCTGGACCATGCAGAGGAAAGAATTTCAGAGCTAGAAGACAGCTCCTATGCGCTAAATAAATCAGCCGAAGAGAAAGAACACAAAAACAAGAGGCAGGAAAAAAGCATACAAGAAATGTGGGATTATGTAAAGAGGCCAAACATAAGGATCATAGGTATCCCTGAGGGAGAGGAAGAAAATTCGCATGGGCTGGAAAATTTATTTGAAGGAATAATAGAGGAAAATTTCCATGGCTTAGCCAGAAATCTCGACATCCAAGTACAAGAAGCACACAGGACTCCTGGGAGAGTCAACGTGAAAAGGCATTCACCACGCCACATAATTATTAGACTGACCAAAATAAACACAAAAGAGGCACTCCACAGAGCTGTAAGACGAAAAGAGCAGGTAACCTACAAAGGGAAACAGATCAGATTAACTGCAGATTTCTCAGCTGAAACCTTACAAGCCAGAAGGGAATGGGGAGACATCATCAATCTCCTAAAACAAAACAAAGGTCAACCCAGAATTCTGTATCCTGCCAAACTAAGCTTCTTATATGAGGGAGAAATAAAGACGTTTCCAGATAAGCAATCACTGATAGAATTTGCGAAATCCAGACCGGCCTTGCAAGAAATGCTTAGACCTGCATTATACACTAAACAGAGCAACAGACACCCACCTATGTAAAACTACGCAAAAGCTAAAACCCCAGAAACCAGATTCCACAATGATGCAAGAGGTAAACAAAAGATACCACCTAACAGAATAATCAGAAATTTACCCCAAATATCAATTCTCTCAATAAATGTAAATGGCTTGAACTGCCCATTGAAGAGACATAGGCTGGCTGAATGGATTAAAAAATACACACCAAGTATCTGTTGTCTTCAGGAAACACACCTTACACACAAAGATGCATTCAGACTCAAGGTGAAAGGATGGAATACAATTTTCCAGGCTAATGGAAACCAAAAGAAATCCGGAGTAGCCATCCTCATTTCAGATGACATAAACTTTAAAGCAATAAAAGTCAAGAAGGACAAAAATGGACACTATATAGTGGTGAAGGGAAAAATCTCACAAGAGGATTTAACAATCCTAAATATTTATGCACCCAACACAGGAGCACCCAGGTACATAAAGCAAATACTGCTAGATCTAGACAACATAATAAGCAGCAATGCCATAATAGCAGGGGACTTCAACACCCCACTGATGGAACTGGACAGATCCTCCAAACAAAAAACAAATAGAGAAATAAAAGACCTAAACAGGACTCTAGAACATTTGGGCCTAACAGATATCTACAGAACACTCCACCCAAATAACACTGAATATACATTCTTCTCATCAGCTCATGGAACTTTCTCTAAAATTGACCACATCCTAGGCCACAAAACAGATCTAAACAAATTCAAAAAAATAGAAATCATACCATGTATCTTTTCAGACCACAGCGGAATAAAATTAGATATCAATTCCAACAGAAACTCACATCTTCCTCCAAAAACTTGGAAACTAAACAATCTATTGCTGAAAGATTATTGGGTCAAGGAGGAGATTCAAATGGACATCAAAAGATTCTTCGAATTAAACGATAATGGGGACACAAGTTATCAAAATCTGTGGGATACAGCAAAAGCAGTCCTGAGAGGAAAACTTATCGCACTAAATTCCCACATCCAAAAGACAGAAAAGTCACAAATCAGTAAACTAATGAATCATCTTAAGGAAATGGAAAAGGAAGAGCAAAGCAATCCTAAAGCCAGCAGAAGAAAAGAAATAACCAAAATTAGAGCAGAATTAAATGAAATCGAGAACAAAAGAACAATACAGAAGATCAATGAAACGAAAGTTGGTTCTTTGAAAAGATAAACAAAATAGACAGGCCACTTGCCAGGTTGACCAGAAGCAGAAAGGAAAGGACTCTAATAAGCTCAACTAGAAATGAAAAAGGAGAAGTCACAACTGATACCATGGAAATACAAAACATCATCTTTGAATACTACAAAAATCTCTATGCCCACAAACACGAAAACGTGGAGGAAATGGACAAATTCTTAGAAACACACTACCTCCCTAGGCTCAACCAGGAAGAAACGAATTTCTAAACAGACCAATATCAAGCACCGAAATTGAAGCAGTAATTAAAAATCTACCCACAAAAAAAAGTCCCGGAACAGATGGGTTCACACCTGAATTCTACCAAGCCTACAAAGAAGAACTGGTGCCTATACTGCAGAAATTATTTGAAAATATCCAGAAGGATGGAATCCTCCCAAACTCATTCTACGAAGCCAATATCACCTTGATACCAAAGCCAGGAAAGGACACGACAAAAAAACAAAACTACAGACCAATATCCCTTATGAATATAGATGCAAAAATTCTCAATAAAATCCTTGCAAACCGAATTCAAATGTACATCAAAAAAATAATCCATCACTATCAGGTGGGCTTTATTCCCGAGATGCAGGGATGGTTCAACATATGCAAATCTATAAATGTAATTCACCATATAAATAAAAGCAAGAACAAAGATTATATGATCCTTTCAATAGATGCAGAAAAGGCTTTTGACAAAATCCAGCACCCTTTTATGATAAGAACTCTTAACAATATAGGCATAGATGGCTCATTCCTAGAAACTATTAAAGCCATATACGATAAACCCACAGCCAATATCATACTGAATGGGGAAAAATTGAAGGCATTCCCCCTTAAAACTGGCACCAGACAAGGGTGCCCACTATCTCCACTTCTTTTCAACATAGTACTGGAAGTCCTGGCCACAGCAATTAGACAAGACAGAGGAATTAGGGGCGTCCAGATGGGGCAGAAGAGGTCAAACTTTCACTATTCGCAGATGATATGATATTATACATAGAAAACCCCAAAGATTCAACCAAGAGATTACTGGCATTGATAAATGAAGTCAGCAAAGTCTCAGGATACAAAATTAATACACACAAATCCATAGCCTTCATATATGCTAATAACAATCAAGCCGAGAAACAAATTAAAGATGCTATACCTTTTGCAATAGCAACAAAGAAAATTAAATATTTAGGAACATATCTAACTAAGGAGGTCAATGACATATATAGAGAGAATTATGAAACACTGAGAAAGGAAATTGCAGAGGATGTAAATAGATGGAAAGCCCTACCATGCTCTTGGATAGGTAGAGTCAACATAGTAAAAATGGCTTTGCTACCTAAATTAATTTACAGAATCAATGCAATCCCTATCAAAATACCAACATCATTTTTTGGCGATCTAGAAAAAATAATTCTATGCTTCGTATGGAACCAGAGAAGACCCCGTCTAGCCAAAGTAATCTTAAGCAAAAACAACAAATTGGGAGGCATCTGTCTACCAGACTTCAAACTATAGTACAAGGCTATAGTAACCAAAACTGCATGGTATTGGCACAAGAACAGACACGTAGACCAATGGAACAGGACTGAGAACCCAAATATAAAACCAACCTCATACAGTCACCTGATCTTTGACAAATTCCAGAAAAACGTACACTGGGGAAAAGAATCCCTATTCAACAAATGGTGCTGGGAAAACGGGATGGCCATATGTAGAAGACTGAAACTGGACCTATACCTCTCACCTCTCACAAAAATCAATTCACAATGGATAACAGATCTAAACCTAAGACATGAAACCATAAGAATTCTCGAAGAAAACGTTGGAAAAACTCTTATGGACATTGGCCTAGGCAAAGAATTTATGAAGAAGACCCCCAAAGAAATCACAGCAGCAACAAAAATAAATACATGGGACCTGATCAAATTGAAAAGCTTCTGCACAGCCAAGGAAACTATCACTAGAGTGAACAGACAACCTACAGAATGGGAGAAAATATTTGCATGCTACACCTCTCATAAAGGGCTGATAACCAGAATCTATACAGAACTTAGGAAAATCAACAAGAAAAAATCAAACAACCCTATTAAAAAATGGGCAAAGGACATGAACAGAAACTTTTCCAAACAAGACAGAATAATGGCCAGCAAACATATAAAAAAGTGCTCAACTTCTCTAATCATCAGGGAAATGCAAATCAAACCCACAACGAGATATCACTTAACTCCAGTGAGATTGGCTCATATCAAAAAATCCCCAAATAACAAATGTTGGCGGGGATGTGGACAGATAGGAACACTCATACACTGCTGGTGGGACTGCAAATTAGTACAACCTCTATGGAAAAGAATATGGAGATACCTCAAAGAATTAAAAGTAGAATTACCATTTGACCCAGCAATCCCACTACTGGGTATTTATCCAAAAGAAAAAAAGACATTTTATAATAAAGACATCTGCTCTCGAATGTTCATAGCAGCACAATTCACAATTGCAAAGTTGTGGAAACAACCCAGGTGCCCATCAATACACGAGTGGATCAATAAAATGTGGTATATGTATACCATGGAGTATTACTCAGCAATAAGGAACAACAGTGAATTAACATATCTGGTATTATCCTGGTTGGAGCTAGAACCCATTCTTCGAAGCGAAGTGTCACAGGATTGGAAAAATAAGCACCGCTGGTACTCACCATCAAACTGGTACTAACTGATGAACACTTACATCACACAGGGCAATAACATTCATCTGAGGGTGGGCGGGCGGGAGGGGGGTGGAAGGGATGGGAAAAACTCTCACTGAATGGATGTGGGGAGCATAGTTTGGGAGATGACCACGATTGTGGCTCTGACACGGGCAGAACAGGGGCAATGTGTATGGCCAAAGTGTTGTACCCCCATTATATTCTGAAATTTAAAAAATAAATTAAAAAAAAAAAAAAGAAAGAAAAGGAAAGTTTTACTCTAATATATGATCTGATCAGCTGTTAAGACAATCAGGAGATATCATAAATGGAAAGTTAAATAGAGGCTTGATATATTTATGAAGAATATATTCAGACTCTTTCTTGGAAGGGATTTTTAAGAGGTGTGGTTTTCAATCAAGTTTATTTTATAAGAATACACTGAGAAAATAATGAAGGAAAAAACATTTTCCAGTTTGAATTTAATTTGATCAACAATGCCTACAGGTATGAGGTCAGTTTTACCTACATTATAAACTTGTTTTTTTCTAGCTTCCTAGCTTTAACAGAAATATATTAATAGGAAACATCCCAGTAAAATAGCTGTTTGTTGAAACTGGAGAAGCATTACTTACAATTTTCAAAAAAGGAAAGACTCATCGATTCACTTTTAAGTGGTCTTCCTTTGCCCCATCAATGAGAGCTCCTTTAGTTTCATAAATAGCTTGAAAAGTTATGATTTCTTTTTATATGTATGCACATACATGTACTCTATACCAGTGTGTATATGATCTGTAAAAAAGTTACTTAGAGAAGACTGAGAGTAGAAAATGTTGTGAGCCTCATCTTTTAATCTGGACTTTTTCAAAAAGCTAAAGTAGAAATTAAGAGAAGGTAAAACACATCCTGGAAAAATCTCTAAAAACAGTGCATTCAAAACTAAACACACAAGACTCTAGATATAAACTGAGAAATATTATGAATGCACAGTGCAAGTATGTAGAAGCCAGAACATGTATGGTAAATTGGGGTAACAGTTTCCCTAAAGGAATTTGATGGTACCATTGGCAATCAACTTGAGGCAGGGAAAAAAGCTAACCTTGGACTGAGAAAGAACCAAAAATCTTTTCTAAGAGAGGAAGCAGCTGGGCCTGAACTCCAGAAGGTTCAGGTCAAGGGATCTCTCATTGTGGGGGTGCTGAAATAGTCCCTGCAACATGGCAAAGGGACAAGTGCTGAAGAGAGATGAACAATGGGTTAAGATAAAACTTCCTGTGCAGGAGCATGGCCTATGAATTCTAGGAGATGGAACATCCAGTATTGTTTTCTTTTTCTGCATTGTGATACCCTTCTATCATTGCAAGGCCTACAAAAGAGAAAAGGAAAAGTCTGCATCCATGCTTTGGGCAATAGGATAAGGAATAAACAGCCACTACCTGGAAAAGCCACTTGTATAATAATAAGAGGTATCCTCCAAAGTTCTGACATTACCGTATCCAGTAATAGTCTGGATAGAGGTCCTATGGCAGAGATGAGAGTCCTAAATTGACTGAGGTGCACACAGCATTCCTTGGATATTCCCAGAAATTACTCAGAATTGAAAAAAATAGCACTGTTATTAAACACTTAATATGTACTCGCAGTAATGGGCATGCTACATTTATTAAATCCCCTTTATTCATCACAAGATAGCTATAGGTAAGCATCATTATTATCCTGATGTAAAGGTGAGACAATGGTGTCTTAGCTCACATAGTTTAGTAAATGACTAAGCCAAAATTAGTGCAGAACGTTATCTGGCTGGAAAGTCACAGCTAAACTAAGCTACAGCAGAGTAATCACATGGTCTCATTGGCTGGATGCTGAAACTATACTGATTTGGACACTAAAAAGGGCTAGAGTATTCACCTAGTTAGTTATGCTAGTACAGGTTGAGAATCTCTAATCAGAAAATACAAAATTAGAAATGCTCCAAAATCTGAAAATTTTTGAGTACAAACATGACTCTCAAAGAAAACACTCACTGGTGCATTCTGGATTTCCAGATTTCAGATTAGAGATACTCAACCAGTAAGCATAACGCAAATATTCCAAAATCCAAAAAAATCTGAAATCCGAAACACTTCCGGTCCTAAGCACTTCAGATAAGGGATACTCAATCTGTATTTTATCTCTTTCATAGTTACTTATCAATATCATTTTATCTAAGGTCAAGAAAATAACACTGACAATCAAGGCTAGAGTCATGCTTGGGTATTGGTTATTGCCTTAGTGTGCTAGAGTCCTCGAAGAGTAACTGCTGACCTTATTCACTGGCTGTGGCCCTCATAGCACAGTCAGTCACCAGGTAGTGACATGCTTCAGATTGACTTATGCAACTGTTAGATTCACTTATATCCACAAATTAAGGAATATTTTAACTAGTTCATTCTTTAGAAGACCTTTATTATAGGAATGTGAAGATTTTCCAGAGAGTGCTATCAAGTGACTTGAATTTTACTCTTGGCACTGCCTCTTTCTTCCTTAGTGATTTATCCTGGTTCTATTAAATAAAGATAACCTTTTCCTCTTGATGGTCTTTGTTGGTTTCTAAAGAGTTGTTTAATTCAACAAATGAATTGAGTGCCTGCTATGTGGTAGTCACTATTCTACACCAGTGAACAATTTACACTGTAAAAGGGGGAGATAACTATAAAGATAATAAACATAGCTTCTTAACTGGAGTGAGGTTATAAGGGTGGTTTAAAAAAAAAAAAGAAAATAACAATGACAGAAAACAGAAAAGATACAATTCAAAAATATATATACAGTCATGTATCACTGATGACAGGGATACGCTCTGAGACATGTTGTTCGTTGTTTGCGAACATCATAGAGTATACTTATACAAACCTGGAACGTTATAGACTATGTGGTATACCCTATTGCTCCTAGACTACAAAACTGTACAGGATGTTACTGTACTGAACACTGTAGGCAACTGGAACAAAATGGCAAGTATTTGTGTATCTAAACATAAAAAAGGTACAGTAAAAATACAGCATATAAGATAAAAAAGGGTATACCTATACAGGGCACTTACCATGAATGGAGCTTGCAGGACTGGAAGTTGCTCTGGGTGAGTCGGTGCATGAGTAGTAAGTGAATGTGAAGGCCTAAGACGTACTGTACACTACTATAGACATTATAAACACTGTATACTTAGGCTACACTAAATTTATTTTAGAATTTTTTCTTTAATAATAAATTAAGCTTACTGTAACTTTTTTACTTTATAAACTTTAGAATTTTTTTTAACTTTTTGACTCTTTCGTAACAATCCTTAGCTTAAAACACAAACACATTATACAACTGAACAAAAATATTTTCTCTGTTTATATCCTTATTCTATAAGCTTTTTCTATTTAAAAATTTTTAACTTTTTAAACTTTTTTGTTAAAATCTAAGACATAAACACACATATGAGCCTATGCCTACACAGGGTCAGGACCATCAATATTTCCATCTTCCACCTCCACATCTTGTGCCCACTGGTGTTCAGAGGCAATAGCATGCACAGAGCTGTCATTTCCCATGATGACAATGCCTTCTTCTGGAATAACTCCTGAAGCACCTGCCTGAGGCTGTTATACAGTTAACTTTTTTTTAAAAAAAGTAAAAGGAGTACACCCTAAAATAATGATAAAAAGTATAGTGTAGTAAATACATAAATCAGTAATCAGGTCATTTATTATCATTATCAAGTATTATGTACTGTACATCATATTATGTGCTATACTTTTATACAACGGGCAGCACAGTAGGTTTGTTTACACTGCATCACCATAAATGTGAATAATGTGCTACACTACCAGGTTACAATGGCTACAATGTCACTAGGCAATAGGAATTTTTCAGCTCCATTATAATCTCATGGAACCACAGTGTACGTATGGTGTGTCTAGGTTTCTGTAGTGCGTGACTGTATACGTAAAGCAAATACTGTCAAGCTTAGCGTTACACTGTTCCTGACCCAGAGGTGAAGAAATATAAACAAAGAGGTTCAGTAAGATGTCCAAAACCACAATACTAGTAGACACCAAAGGTGGGATGAGAACTTCCATTCTAATGCTTTGCTATCAGGCTATGCTGACTCAAATTCTATTAACCAACCATCTCTTCACTAAATGTCAAAAGTGATCAACGCAAAACATACATCAAGAGAGGAATGTGGCAAGAGAAAGGGATCCATTAATCACCAATACAGAACGATCGTGGGAGAAAGAATGGTATCATTCTTAGCTTCAAAAAAGTTATCATTTAGAAGAATCGTTCTTCTAAGTGAAATATTGCAAGAATGGAAAAACAAACACCACACGTACTCAATACTAAATTGGAACTAATCGATCAACACTTACGTGCACATATGGAAGTAAAACTCCACAGAAATCAAGTGGGGGAGGAAGGCAATGGGTAAATTCACACCCAGTGGGTACAATGCACACTCTCTGGGTGAAGGGCACACTTATAACTTTGACTTAAACTGCACAAAGCAAATTATATAACCAAAATGTGTGTACCCCTATAATATTCTGAAATTTATAAAAAAAGTTATCATTGACTTTGACCATACATCTCTCACTTAAGGTTTTTAAGATGAGATGGCCAACCAGAGAAGAAAAAATATAAGGGAAAAAATAAGGAAGAATAAAATAAGAAGAGGGAAAAGAACAAAGAAGAAAAGACAAATAGGAAAGCACAAATGGGAGGTTCACTTAAAAATACTTTGCATTGTTTCCTAATTACGAGTTTACTTTAAAATTTAGTAAGAAAAAACATGTAAGATTTCATTTGCACTACATTTTAACCACTAAATGAAAGACAAAATGGGGAATTCAATTCAGTAATGGGCAAAATAAGATAAACTGGACAAAGGTAGAAAAAAAGTTTGTCATTCAACTAATCTCTACATGGCTCAAGACTTATTTTGCACTTTACCAAGTTCACATGCACATAGGAAAAACATATAAAGTCAGCAGAATAGAGCAAAGTGAACAGAAAAAACATACATTCAAAGTTTAGTTTCAATTATCTTCTACAAAAGTGAATGACAAGGAAATATCAAGATAATTACATACGTAAGACTCTAATAATTTGCTACATTACTACCTATGTTTTGGACTGACTATATTATAAGCTCCAGATTTGGGACTAGACTAATGACCTTTAAGGACTCTCACATTACAAAGAAATTAAGTATCCTACCCAACACCACATAGTTAATTAGCAGCAGAACCAGGTCTGAATGCCAGTTCTTGTAAATCCCAAATCTGTGCTTTCTATCATACACTACAAATTGCAAAAAAATTTTTATAATTCATATGTAATTAAATGTTTTAAAATAATGCTCAAGTCTCATAAAATTAAAGCTACAAAATAAAAACCTGCTCAGAAAAAGTGAAAATGGATTGTAGGATATTTAGAAGATTTTTACTTATAATATCAAAAAGGAACTCATTCTGCAGAAGAATGAGCTTTAAAAAAAAGCAACTCAACCCTTGGAAAATCCAAGTATTATACAAGATCCATATTTCAACCACCAAATTATAAGTTCAGCAAATAATTTTCATAGACATTTAATATCTCTGCCTTTATATACGATTAAATGCTAGGAAACACAGTGGCAATCTACTAAGCAATGCTAGGGGACATAATCATTACTACTTTTGCTACTTTCTTCCTCTACTAGGATATAAACAGAAGGTAATTTTGAACAAAACATTTCTTAAATGTTAAAGAATCTAGGACCTTACATGCAAAAATTGAATCCCCAAAATTTATATTAGCTGGTTACAAAAACTTTCATTAAACTTACATTATATCTTCTATTATTGATACTTTCATTCAGTAATTCTTTATTGAGAGCTTCCTATGTTTCAAGTCTATACCAGGTGTTGAAATTAAAATACAACAGATACTGTTATGAAGGAGTCAATACATAAGGTTTGTTTCCTGAGTAGACACCAATAATTTCAAAACATTTTAAACAGTTACAAGTAACTCTTACAAGAAGTCCAAGAAGAATATAATCCAGAATTTGATAATGTAATGTCTATAACAAAAGAAATGGCAGTGAAAGAAGGTCAGCCTCTATTTCCCCTATATGACTGTAATAAGAGAAGTGATATGTGCAAACCATATAGACCCTTACATAAGAGACTTTCAAGCCAGAATTCACAAACCTCTGAAAATTACATGTAAAATTTTATGGCTATATTTGTATGAATTTCTCAAGATCAGATTCTCAAAATGAGTCCATAAGCCAAAAAAAGTAAGAACTATTGACTCAAAATATAAGGTACAAAACATTTGACATAATATAATCCCATTTTTGTTTTATATATGAAATATATATACATACAAATGTACATACAGTTTACACAGGTAATAAAAAGTCTAAAAGGCTATGTGCCAAAACACTGTCTTGGGAGACACGGTGCAGCAAGGATATTGGAAAACGTGTTTATATTTTACATTATTCTTTATAGTTATGTTTTTCTTTCTTCTTTTTCTTTTTTCTTCTTCTTCTTTGTTTGTTTTGCCACAGTATTCTCCAGCTTAAAAATTACTGAATTAAAAAAAAAAAGAGCTACTGATCTAAACAAAATTTTTCTTAAGTCAGGGTATCTAAATTTCTGGCAGGTACTTGAATTCTATGTTTAAAGAATTTTTTGCTTTTATTTATGTAATAATTTAAACAAACTAATAACAATAAATTTGGGGATATCTGGATTATATATAGAAGCATTTCATATACTTATAGCTCTTAAACAACTATTATAACCAAATCAATTACAATTATGTCCAAGTAGCAGCATAAAAATCAATGAATTTATATTTTTATGACTGCCTTAAAGTGAAATAGTATAACTTGTAACAATCTGATAAGCATTAGATTGGGCTATCATGTAAAAATAGCATCAACCAACCCATAAAAATTATTATATTCAGTTGATTTATTTTACCAATGATAATGACAAAACTTCTCTTTCATAATGATAATGAATGACAGTCATTTTCATAGACTAAGATTTCAGTATTGACTTAATATATAGTACTAATTCTATACCCTGAAAATGGTTTGCTGTAGCAGACTAATGTAATAATTACAATATTGTTGGCTACATTAAAAAAATGAATTCACACGAAGTGATGTATTATGCACTACGTTAATGGAAATTTGACAGAAGTATAAAAATAAAAAAATGAAGGAAGACAATGGCACAGGCTTTGAGTTATTACCCCAAATCTTCCTCTTCCTTCAATAGTAGCAGAATCTCCTGATTTTTAATAGGGTCTGTGGCCATCTAGAAAAGAGACTATATTTCCCAACTTCATACTATCTTACCTATATTAATAAAACTAATAAAAGGCTTAGAAGGAAAAATGATAAATTTAAGTTTTAGACAAAATGAATATAAAGGGCTATGAAGATACCTACATACAGATACACAGATTTTTGGAAATGTGAAACTGGAGGTGAGGTCTGCACTAGAGTCAATTACATAAAAAGTGAATACCATGAAATCTTTTAAAAGCAGGTAATTCCAATGTTACCTACTCTGTTCTTGAACATAAAAAAAAAAGAACACAAATTGTATAATTCTTTCCATGAGGCAAGTATAACACTGATGCCAAAACCTGTAAAATATCTAAGATTGCATGGAAAGTTAAAAATTGCAACCCAATTTAACTTATGAATAGAATATGAAAATCACAAAGAAAACATTAGCAGACAGAATCTGGCAGTACACTAAAGGAAAAAAAATTATGACAAAAAAAATATTGGCATAATATGGACACATCTAAAATGAAAAAAGTATACTATCAATATCAACTCCACTGTTCCACTTAAGGATGACAAAATTGAACATTACTCATTTCTTAAAAAAAAAAATTCCACAAAACAGAACTAAATGAATATTTAATTAAAATGACATACTACATCTACCTCAGCTGAAAGGCTTTATCTTACTTAGCGAGGAAACACTGAAGCATCTCTAGTAAAGTCGGGAACAAGAAAAAGATGCCCACTATTATTTTTTAACATCTCACTGGTGATACAAGCCAAGTGAATTATTATAGAAGTCATAAAGAAATTACTCATATATTCAATGACAAAAATATTTTTTAAAAAACACTTCTCTAGGACAACAAAAAAACCATCATAACAAACTCAATAAACAAACTGATAAAAATAATTGCAACATATATCAGAGTTGCTTCCTTAATATATGTAGAGCTTCTACAAAATCAATAACAAAAGAAAACCAATTCAATAGAATGGACAAAGGATTTTTTCTCAGAAAGGGAAATACAAAGGCTCAAAGATCATCAAACTTATTCATAAAAAAGCAGAAATGTAAGTTAAAACTACATACTACCATGTGACAAAAGTCCAAAAATTCGATAACAAACTCTATGAAGAAACAGAAAATCATACTTTGCTGATGGAAGTATAAAAGATATTCAAAAAATAATATTAAGTTTACAAAGCAAAATATAGAACATTATTTATAATATGCTAGCATTCATATAACAAAAGAGGGATAAGAATATATATTCCTATTTGAGTCTAGGTGCATAAAGAAACACTGAAAAGATTCATAAGAAATTGACAATGGTTTTCTCCAAGGGTAAGGAGGTAGAAGGCATCCTGGAAGAGGTTAGAAGGGGATTTTTCACTATGTGTCTTCTGAAAATTTTTATTTTAAATTACCTATACCAGAAATTAAATACATAGATTGAAAATTTTAAAATATTTAATGTCTTCTATATAAAGGTTTTAGATACTGCTGATACTATATCATATTGTTAAAACTGCACACAAAACTTAAAAATACCAAGGAGGTATTCTTGTGAAAGACCTATACTTTTAATAACAAGCATAAGAAATGGAATGAGACATGAAACTAGAAGGCACTTCATAAGAAATTTCAAAAAATCAGAAAAACACCAGGCAAGAAAGTAAGCAAAAAAGGAATTTCAAAATGGAAGGGTTTATCACCAATGTCAAATCTGCAGAGATCAAGGAAGACGAGGAAGGAGAAAGAATCACTGAATAGTATAATTAGTAGATCACTAACGAAATTCAAAAGAGCAATTTCAATCCATTTGTCCTAGGATTGGAGATGAAAGGAAAGAAGTCAAACTGTAAGACACTAAAAAGTAGAAGGGGGTGAAAAAATCATTCTAGCAATAAATTAGGCAGAATAAAAAAGGAAGAGTGAAAATAAAAGCTTGAGAATTTAAGCAAGCATTTAAATAATTTTACCAGCCAATCCCCAGCATATGATAATTAGACAGAGCCATAAATATATCAGCACTGAGAAGCTACAACATACTTCCAGAAAGGTCATTTGAGAGAGAGAAAAAAAAAATTCTCAGCATGTTAAATAATAACCTCATTCAACATAATATACACTTTGCTAAATAAAGAAAACCACAGAGAGTAGTCAATAGTTATAAAAATTACCAATGACATCAAGTAAAAAAATAAGGCTTTTCAATCAAAACTACACTTAACAGTAAGCTGCCTATTTTATTCTTAATGAAGGCCTAGAACTGAAAGTTCATAGTATTCTGGAAACAGGTATCAAGGCAAATCTCACAAGTAACAGAGGCACATCATCTAAGGATCTTTTTCACATTAAGAATCCTATTAGAAAGAAAACACTAAAAGGTAATTGAATTTCCCTCAGTTATCTTCATCTCTGTCAGCTCCTGCTACAATAACTTACTCTCCAGAGCAGAGATAACTCAATTCTGTCCAGCAAGCATATGTTATGAATCTCCAAAGCAAACTTGTCTAAATCATTCTGGTCTTCTATCAAGGTTGGCTGTGGATATGAACTCTGACAGAAAGCAAACAAATTTATTTTTATCTTTTCAATAATTCACTTCTTCATGCTTTGATGGAAGAAATCATGAGATAAATATATGGGCTGCAGTTATTCTCATGTTATAAAATCAGCTGAAATGGTTTCCATGACTTAAATAAAAAGACTTAACGAATCATTCTTCTTAAACATAAAGAAAATGGTATCAATAAATAGACCTACCTGAAGTCTCAATTTGTTTATATTGTTATCTCTAATAGTTTTAGTTCAAGTAAAAAATACTATATTAATCAGATTAGATGCTTCTTCTTATGATCTCATAAATACTATTCTGATGATTTCAATTTTGAATAGCTTTAGAGTATAACATGTTTTAGAAAATAAAACACTAGAAAATTGAAGGTTTTTTAAACAAGCACCAACAAAATAAATAATAGTTCTGCAAATGCAGAACTATTATTATAACAGAAATGCAAAATATAAAAATAAAATGCAATAATATCAGAAATTCTGTGAGTCTGAGTTTCTCAATTTGAGTTGGAATCTACATAAGACCAAGGTTATTCAGAACAAAAAGTACTCCAAATTCAAATAGTTAATGAACATAGTCCCTTTTGTCATAATCCCTTTCTTTTAATATAGGTTAAGTTTCTCAAATAAAGATTCTAGCTGATAACATGATCTTATATCTAGAAAACCCCAAAGACTCCACCAAGAGACTACTGGAATTGATAAATAAATTCATCAAAGTCTCAGGGTACAAAATCAATGCACACAAATCAGTAACATTCCTATACACCAATAACAGTCAAGCTGAGACTCAAATCAAAGACTCAATACCATTCACAATAGCTACAAAGAAAATAAAATACCTAGGAATATACTTAACCAAGGAGGAGAAAGATCTGTAGAACAAGGAGAACTATTAAACACTGAGGAAAGAAACTGCAGAGGACACAAATAAATGGGAAAACATTTCAAGCTCATGGATCAGTAGAATCATCATTGTCAAAATGTCCATACTACCTAAAGTGATTTACAGATTCAGTGCAATCCCCATCAAAATACCAATGCCATATTTCACAGATATAGAAAAAATAATTCTATGCTTTGTTTGGAATCAGAAAAGAGCCCAAATAGCCAAAGCAACCTTAAGCAAAAAGAACAAATCTGGACTTCAAACTATACTGCAAGGATATAATAACCAAAACAGCATGGTATTGGCACAAAATCAGAGACATAGACCAATGGAACCAAGATATAAAACCATCCACATACAGCCAACTGATCTTTGACAAAGCAGACAACAGTGTACGCTGGGGAAAAGAAGCCCTATTCAATAAATGGTGCTGGGAAAATCTGATAGCCACATGCAGAAGAATCAAACAGGATCCATATCTATCACCACTCACAAAAATTAATTCAAGATGGATAAAAGACTTGAATGTAATGCATGAAACTGTAAGAATTCTAGAAGAAAATGTTGGAAAAATTCTTCTAGATATCAGCCTAGGCAAAGAATTTATGAATGAAAATGGCTTTTGTCAACAAGTCCCAAAACAACAATGGTGACATGGATGCAGAGTGAAAGGAATGCTTATACACTGTGGGCGGGACTGCAAATTAGTACAACCTCTATGGAAAACAGTATGGAGATTCCTCAAAGAACTAAAAGTAGACCTACCATTTGATCCAGCAATCCCACTACTGGGCATTTACCCAAAGGAAAACAAGTCATTTTATCAAAAAAATACCTGTACTCAAATGTTCATTGCAGCACAATTCACAATTGCAAAGATGTGGAATCAACCCAAATGTCCATCAATTCATGGGTGGATTAACAAAATGTGGTATATGTATACAATGGGATACTACTAAGCCATGAAGAAGGATGAAGTAAGGCCTTTTGCAACAATTTGGATGGAACTGGAGACCATTATCCTAAGTGAAGTATCTAAAGTATGGAATCTAAATCTAAAGAATGGAAAAACAAACAACACACGTACACACTATTAAACTGGAACTAACCGATGAGCACACACGTGCACACTGGGAAGTAAAACTCAGTGGAAATCAAGTAAGGGGTACAATGAACGCTATCTGAGTGATAGGCACACTTTTAACCCTGACTCAAGCATAACAAAATCAATACATGTAACCAAAAACATTTGTACCCCTGTACTATTTTGAAATTAAAAAAAAATTTTTTTAAAGATTCTGACTTGGCTATTCATGACCTTTAAATTCTATACTAGTAGTCACAATAACAATGATAATAATCACTAACATAGTTTATAATGTGTTTTAACTCACACTATATAATTTTACACTCCACAATAAATCTTTGGTTAAAGTTTCATTGTATCCATTTTACAGAAGGAAAATTAAGACGCAGAGAGTTTCAATGAATTTTGTCCAATAGTCTGCAACTAATAAATTGTGGAGCCTAGAATTGGAACTAGTTTTCTGACTCCATGTTCCTTCTACCACATTGTAACATGCTGTTTCAAAATTAGGTTACCCTAAAGCAACAGAGGGAACCTCAAAGAATGTAGCCAACAATGTGCCTTGCAATTTTCTAATATAAAGTGTGATAACTTGTAATCCAAATGGCCACTTTCTTCATTTTCAAGCACAATCAGAACCGTTTGGATTGAAGAACTAAAGCTATAATTTGAAAGACACTAATCATGGTAATTTGAGATACTATAATAACCTATCACTCTTGCCAATAACAGATTGAAAATATTAATAGTTCTACCATGGCCTTTCTCAAGCATAATCCATTTTGTTTCCATAGAGAACCAACCTTCCAACTTTTAATCAGGAAAAAAATTAAATGTGTAGACTGTAATTAGCATTCATTTATTGAAGAATTATTTACTTAGCACCTACTATGTATAGGCAATGTGCCAGACACTATGCATATGTTATGAACAGACTTAGTTCTTGCCTTCATGTAGCATACCAAACAACCAGGCAGAAAACAAATATCAGACAAGTAAATATATAATTACAAACCACTAGTACATACAATGAAAGATTATAACAGAAAGACCTGATTTAGATTTACATCGAATGGTTGGTGGGGGTAGAGTATGAGCAGCAGAGAAAGCTTTTGTGTAAAAGTGACATTTAAAGGGAAATCTGAAAGATGTATAGAAGTTAGGATGAAGAAAAGGGTATTGTGACTACAGCATAAGGTAAAAGGAGAACAGTGCTTGATATGATGTGGGAGTGGTAGACAGGGGCCAGATTATAGAGGGTTTTGCGGATAGTGTTAAGGATTGTAGGTTTAACCTAAAAGCAATGGGAAGGCACTGGATGGTTTTATGCATGATCTGCATAAACTAATGTTTCAGAAGGACTACTCTGGCTATCCTAAGTAAAAGGAAGGAAACATTAGTAGGGAAAAAAATAAGTCCAGATAAGAGATTACATCAGGAGTGTTTTGAACTATAGATGTGATGGCTAATAACAAAAAATGGTATTGATAACAAATACATTTGGAGGCAAAATAAACAGAACTGGATGGTGGACACTAAACTTGGGGTAAGGGAAAAATGGGTGACTTGTGTAAGCAAGTAAGTAAATGGAGGTGATACTCAGATGGAGGAAAAATGGAGGAGTGGATAATGGGGGAAAATACAGGTTTGGAAATTTTCCTCTGAAAAGAAAGGATGCTTATAAGAAATTTCAAGTGAAGATTAGGAGCAGATAGTTGTATATATAGGTCTGGAGCTCAGAAGAGATGTCAGAGTTAGAGATAAAAATCAAGGAGCTGGGGACAACAAACGTGTGCTAAGAAAATAGGGGATGAAAGTCCTCAGAAATATTGCATAAGAGTAAAAAAACTATTGTTTAAAAATTATGAAAACATATCTTAAGACTATTCCCCATTCACAGAAAAGGCACATATTCTAGACCAGCTCTTGGTTACAGGTGGTAAACACAAGCCAAAAAGACCTACTAATTCCCTAATTTTTTCTTTTTCAGACAATTAGTTAATCTTTATATATTACTGTACATGTGAATTACTTTGACCCTAAACAAGGCAGTAAAGAATGACTACTTTACTTTCTATTGCAATCTATCTTCATGCACCAATAATGTGAGGAAAGATGTAGAGTCACTAATTAGAAGAGGCCCTTGTTTACTAGAGCTACACTTTAAGTCTCTGCCTAAGAAAATGTGTCAGCTCAGTTGGCTAACAGATACTGAGGCTAAGTTTACATTTCTATTTCTGATAGAGAGCTAAACAACCCCAAAAAGAAAACTTCATGACAACAGATTGCATCACTAATTCCAAGGAGCTATCTCACAAATAAATCCTAGATGTAAAAGGGAAGCCATGCATAATAAATTTGAAAGTTTCATCATGAACCACAATGAGAAGAAAATTGCCTTACCTGAACATCTTATTAACTAGAGTTCAGTAATAATATATGTATATGCACAGAGATGCCCTGTTGTGGTTAAAACATAGTTTTCATGTACAGCATAGTAAACACAGTAAAACAGAAAAGTCAAATCTGAGAAGTTAATTTTTCGATCACAGTGTAAATTCAAGAGCTGCATTAAAAAATAGCACTCTCAGTCAGGCGTGGTGGCTAATGCCTGTAATTCCAGCAGTTTGGTAGGCCGAGGTGGGGGATCACTTGAGGCCAGAAGTTCAAGACCAGCCTGGATAACATAGCAAGATCCTATCTCTACAAAAAAATTTAAAAATTAGCCAGACATGGTGGCATATGCCTGTAGTCCTGGCTACTTGGGAGGCTGAGGCAGGAGGGTATCTTGAGACCAGGAGTTCAAGGTTGCAGCGAGCTACAATCACACCACTTTATTCCATCCTGGGCAACACAGCAAGACAGAAAAGAAAAGAAGAGAAGAGAGAAGAGAGAAGAGAGAGAGGAGAGAGGAGAAAGAAGAGAGAAGGGAAGGGAAGGGAAGAAACAAACTTCACTAACATAATTTGTCAAGAAAAGACATGCCTTTTCATAATGTGTCAACAGTAGCAACCAAATGACGACAATTGAAGTAATTTCCAAAAAATGATTCCAATTATTTTTATATCCTATATTTCAGTTAAATAGGAGGAATATGTTCAAGAGATCTATTGTACAGCATGGTGACTCTAGTTAATAACAATGTAATGTATTCTCGAAAATTGCTAAGAGAGTAGGTGTTAATTGTTCTCAACACAAGAAAATGATAAGTATATGAGGTAATCCACATGTGAATTAGCTGTATTTAGTTGTTCCACAATGTATATATATTTCCAAAAAAACTTGTGGATACAATAAATACAGACAATTTTCATTTGTCAATGAAAAATACATATATTCCAAAAGAATTCATACTAGTTTTAGTCTAAAGTAAGATAGTTCATACAATGAGTTCAGTTTGAGAACTGAAATTATCTGCATTCACATAACTTAACAAGCAGGGTTGAAAACTGAAACCACCTGACTCAATATTATTTTACTATTTGTTCCAGGAAATTCTACCCAGGAAGATACTATTGTAAACCAATAACTAAATTCACTATTTGCTTCAGGAAATACAGAAACCAATTTATTTGGACAATGTATTGCTCATCTAGGCAAATAGGCCCCTTTTCAGAAAAGTAGGTTGCTCACTTGGGAAAAAGCTCACTTACCAAACTATTTACTAACCAACATTTTCATCAAAACTGCTGTCTCACTGTCCTCCAATCCTAAACTATTCTACGACAAATTATGCCCACCCCAACCAGATTCATGCATTGAAAGACACACCATGTAAACCACTTCACCTTATACCTGAAAATTCTATAAACACCCACCTCTACCTCCCCCGCCTGAGATACTTCTGAGATTCTGTCAAGATGGTATCCTTACTTGCTGTGGTACATAATCACTTTAGCTTTGCTAGATCAATAGCTCATTCTGGTGGTATTTCCAAACAGTTGGGAGGCAGCGGCAGTATTGTAACCATAAATGATTAAGGATTAAGACTATAGTGTGCTTATTTGCAACGATGTAATCACTAATAGAATAATAAAAACTTAAGAAATTTAAATAAAAATGCAAAGAAGATTGTTCAAGGCACAGTGAAATATTGGAAAGAATACTGAATCAAAAAGCCAACAAAAGCAGATGTTCAATATTTCACATAAAACTACAT
Source organism: Daubentonia madagascariensis (assembly GCA_023783475.1). NCBI lineage: Eukaryota > Metazoa > Chordata > Mammalia > Primates > Daubentoniidae > Daubentonia > Daubentonia madagascariensis. The sequence goes on from JAKFHU010001209.1 coordinate 45,327,433, forward strand.
TGTTTAATGTATTTATAAAATGCCACATCAGGTTACCAAAATTGAAATATGTATATTTTATTTGTATGTATGTTTGGGTGTGTGTACAATTGCCAAGTGTTAAAGACTACCAATAAACATCTCTTTGGAAATGTTGGCAAGTTATGGAAAACAAGGTAGTTCAGGTACCAATTTTCAATGCGGCCAGAGATGAACGTATTCAGGAACTGATTAACGAATATCTACTAATAGAAAAAAAACTAGCTATGTATTTTTCATTACAATTTGCAAATTGCATAGATATTGCTAACAAGATACTTTGTTTTCAAGAATAAGTGATATTTGAAGATGATATGAAGGAAAATTCCCTTTTTATAAGCTACATTAATGACAAACACAACTACAAAGACCTGAAGACTATAAAACTATGCAGAATTATATTGTCAGCAAATATGCTTTGGAGTTTAACTTTTGCTTAGGAAATGTTCTGATAGCATACCTCCACCTAAGAAAACATTCTCCAGTAGTTAAGAAGATTTAAGAGGTTGGACCAGTTTCCTTCATCAAGAATGCCTTGCCACCAAAAAAAAGTCACCTAGAGTGTATTTAGTAACAACATAAAAATTGTGAATTATCTAACGATTAATATACTAATTTTGAGATTTTTCTCTTTATTTTATGTGATAACATGGAAATGATACTAAATAACGTACTGCAATGTGTGCATATGTATGATGGCTTATAAAGGAAAATATATCCCTTAATAGAATGTTTGACCACAACTTTTCAAGATGTCAACTGGACGTCCAGGAGGCTCACACCTGTAATTCCAGCACTTTGGGAGGTCGAGGCAGGAGGACCACTTGAGGCCAAGAGTCCAAGACCAGCCTGAACAACATAGCAAGACCCCATCTCTACAAAAAAATAGAAAAATTAGCCAGGCATGGTGCTTGTAGTCCCAGCTACTCAGGAGGCTAAGGCAGGAGGATTGCTTTAGCCCAGGAGTTTGAGGTTGCAATGAGCTATGATGACACCATTGCACTCTAGGCTGGGGAAGAGAGTGAAACCCTGACTCAAAATAAATAAATAAATAATAAGTTTTTAAAAGTAAGGTCATTTGCCATGTTAAAAACTTTTGAGCATTAAAAAAAATAAAAAAGACTTCAAATTTTGAATATCGTTATAAACAATATTAATCAGTATGTGTCAAACATTTCATGTAAGAAATTATTTCATTTATAACTTTTTAATTAGTTACAATTACAAAATGACAAAAAGTCAGGAACAGAATTGCAATTCTCTGTATTAACTGCACTCTTTCAGTGACCCTCTATAGCTTTGTTAATTCTTTTCTTTTTTCCTATGTTATGATCATTCTGATTATATTTTCTGAGATGTACTCTTATGCTCATTCACTTTAATAGTAAAAACTGAGCTTCTATGTTGTATTTTTTCATTTTTTCTAGTATTATACTTTTATTTTATTTTAAAAGTTGTATGTCTATGTTGGATTTGAACTTCAAAAAAAATCTGGCCAAAAAAATAAGGCCCTTTACCAAAGACAGTTTGAAAAGCACTAATTTAGATTATTATATAGCTTTAAATTCTTTTTACTCTTAATCATCTAGTTGATTTTTTTAATCTAGCATAAAATTTTAAAGATAAAAAACAAAAAAAAATTTTAAATAAAAAAAAACAAAAAAAATTTTTTAAAGATAAAAAGCCAAAGAAATAGTAACTTAGAAACAAAACATACTAATGGCCAACTCTTAGTCCTAATTATGATGAGATAATACAGCTATTATATACATGAGTCTCAAGAATTGAAAATGTGCCTTCTCTCATAAACAGAAACCTTCTCCCTGCATATTTGGGGGCTCCTCAGGAAATAGCTCTTTTAAAAGATTAAGGCTTGGTGCAGTTGCTCACACCTGTAATCCCAGCATGTTGGGAGGTTGAGGCAGGAGGATTGTTTGTGGCCAGGTGTTTGAGACCAGCCTGGGCAATATAGCAGGACCATGTTTCTACAAAAAATTTTTTAAAAAATTAGGTGGGCACAGTGGCACATGCCTATAGTCCTAGTTACTCAGGAGGATGAGGCTAGAAGATCGCTTGAGCCCAGGAGTTTGAGGTTACAGTGAGCTATGATCGCGTCATCGCACTCCAGCCTGGGCAACAGAATGAGACCCTGTCTGTCCAAAGTAAATAAGTAAATAAATAAGATATAAATGTAAATTAATTTGAATTTGGAGGTTGTGGATGGTTTAAGAATCTAAGGTGCTGTTGCCTGAGTAGATATAGCTGCCTCTCCTCAACTAAAATATGAATCATACTCAATTGTTTGCAATGACTTGTATAACTAACATTTCTGGCAGTGTTAAAAATACTCCCCTATAAAACACCAAGAAATACTAACTAAAGTACAGAAAAATTTGTCTAAAATGCAGAGTTGGGCTTAAAAGAAATTAAAGAAACCTCTTAGTGACAAAAATCAAACCAAGATTTCCCAACCAAAGAAGCAAGCACAAACAGATGCTATCATTGACTTAGGTGAGAATTTGAGCATGTACATCTGTGCATGCATGTATGTTGGAAGAGAGGTTCTAATGTAGGGAACCAAGAGGTTTTGGCTTTAACAACCACATGGTGATAGGAGACAGGCTTTGGGCCAGTGCAACACAGGGAGTTGAAACTGAGACATCTTCCTAATACCAAGTACTTTTAAAGACTATACTCTCAGTGAAAAGAAATGTGTCAAACTAGCAAAGGAAATAAGCTTGTATCTCTCTGCCTGTTCTGAATTGAGAAAACATCTTACCTGAGAATTCATAATCATGAGCCTGCCCACACATTGGTTTGACGTCCAATTTAAGAAATTAACGTCAAAGCAGTACAGGCTGTTAATATGCCCAGGACACAAGGCAAAAGGAAATATAAACCCCTCTGAAGAGATATGCTTTCTCTGTCAACGTTTGAAGCATTCTCATTGATAAAGCTAGCCTACAGATAAACCACAATCACAGTTCACAATCCATTTTGAACAAGAGTAAAAAGACACAACAAACAGCAAGATGAGATGCCCTGCCAACAGTTTATTATTGAATAGACTATAAAATCAGTATGCTTCAAATTATTAAAGGTATAAAAGAATTATAGAATTATACACAGGACAAAAGATTCAGATCCTATTTTTTAAAATGAGAAAAACATGAAAAATAATCAAATAGTACTTCTAGAAATTAAAAGAATGATCACTGAAGTTAAAAACAGTGGTTAATTAAAGAGAAGAATTTGTAAAATGGAAAACAAATGAGAGAAAATACAAAATTTATAAGATGGTTTAACATTATTATTCTTATTTTTTTTCTAAGTCTTTGATACCTGACACAGCACATCTCAGGCTGCCACATAATGGCTTGTGCCTACCACACTGGACAGTACAGGTATACCAAACTGATACAAACAATCAAAATTACCAAGTAGCTGACTCTATTGTTTTCAGGGCCATTATGGTTACTGTCATGTAATTTGAGAGTGCTTCCAAGTCTGTTTTCTCTTTCTGAGGAAACCATCATTTTGTTCACTGAATGTATTACAATAAGATAAACAAGAAGTATTTGACTATCACATACATGGATCTGCTGTGGAAAACATTTATCTTAAATAACATATTTACCTCCACCGTGATAGTGACTCAATTATCTCAAGAGTTTAGAGGTGGAAAGATAAGGAAATAGTGCAAGTTTATTTAAAAAATGGTATTTAATTTTAATTTCATAAAATATCAATCTGAGTAAAAATATTATACCCAAATAAAGTGCATGCATTTACTGTTTCCTTAATATTTTTGGTTACATATGCAGCAAAATATCTAATAAATTTCTCATAGTTCAGTCATATATGAAGAGTTAATTCTTTCTAATCTATACAAAATTTTTAAATTTATATGTATTTTATCTGAATTTGAATCTCAGTTGTATAATAATAATTAAAACAACACAGGTAACATAATTGAATTAAATTGCAATGTAAAAATCCAGGATTCAAATCCAAATTCTAACTCTCTTGTTAACTGTATACCAATGGAAAATTATTAAACCTCTCTAAGCCTCCTAATTCTGTATAATGCACCTAACAATAATGCCCTCCTCACAAGGTTGTTCTAAAGCTAAAATGAAAAGGCCAGGTAAAGCACTTTAAGGGACTGGCACATGGTAAGAACTTAATAAAAGTTAGTTACTATTATAACCATAATATTACCATCTTTATTAAACATAATTGGATATAATTTAAACTTTATAGTCCATAATCAATAATAAAAGCATAAACTTAAACATAAGAAAATATTATAAAACAATATGCTAAAAAATAAGATTTGGAAAATAGTTTAAATATAAAAGTTAAGTATCATGTCTAGCTAAAATGAATTATCACCTATTTTAGAAGTTTGTACAATCTCTCCAAGATTTCCTTATTATCTATTTTCATTGTCCATATTCATTTTACCTTTTTAGTAACATAACTAATAAGAGGATAAACAATAAAATTAAATGAAAACTGAACCATACCTATTGCATATCATCAATAGGCTGAAAAAAGAAAATGGCAGAAAGATTTAAGAGACAGATTAAATTACTGGTTAATATGATACTATGGTAATTTGGAAAGTATACATGGGTTTCCTGGTTTTATATCTCATTCCCAAGTAAAAGTTTCTTTCTCTTATAGAAAGCAAAAGAAAAACTATGTCACATTACAATGTAAAGCAGATATCTTTAATTCTATAAACAATCTTAACCTATTATCTGCCAGGTACTGTGTTAAGTGATGGGAATCATGAGGAATAAAAAGCATCGTTTACACAGTGAAAAATCCAGAACAAGCTACTTATATTATTACTGAGAATGTTTGATTGAATTAATCATTTTTACCTTTATTCTTTTTATTTTAATTTTTTTAAGAGACAGGGTCTCACTCTGTCACCCAGGCTGGAGTGCAGTGGCACCATCATAGCTCACTGCAGCCTCGAACTCCTGGACTCAAGCAATTCTCCCACCTCAGCCTCCAGAGTAGCTTGGACTACTGGTATGCGCCACGACTGAGGCTAACATTTTTCTTTAAGAGAGGGGGTCTCCTTATGTTGTGGGTTAATTTTTTTTTTAAGAGAGAGTGTCTCCTTATGTTGCCCAGGCTGGTCTCGAAACCCTGGTCTCAAGCAATCCTTCCACCCTAGCCTTCACATTTCTAGATTTATTCTAACAAATAGGCCAAAAAACTATTACAATAATATTAACAGTTCATGTTAGGGCAGGTTTTAACAAAGTAAATAAAATTGTTCAATATTCAAAACAAGGTATGTAAAACAAGACCATAAAAAGCTTTTGCAAAAGATACAAAACATAAAAATTTAATTTTTAAAGTGACTTATTTAAAATATTTCATGGGCCATTTTAAAAGGGGAGAGTATAAAGTGTACGTTAAATTTCCACACAAAAAATCTGCTCTTCCATAAAAGATAGCATCTTCACATAACACTGACTTATAGAAAAATGTGGTTTTATAATTTGCCAGAATAAATCATCTGAAAATTATTACCCAGGCATCATGCCATTGTACTCTTTTTAAATGGATATTCTCAGCAATATAGAGATAAAACAGTATTTGCTATGTTATTATACATCAATAAATGTCATATTTCATATATTTACAAAGAAAATTTTTTCTTGCCATAACTAAAGAAAAAAATTTAAAGATTAAAAATGAGATCCAAATTTCCTGATTTTTAATAATTTCCAAGAACTTGGAGTAACTTCCAAGTATTAAAAAGTGACAAGACTGATCTTCATTTTGTTTCTTAAACCTATGATGGGTAAAGCACCAAAAAATAGAGGTATTAACCTTGAAATCATATATTTGCATTCTTCATCCCTAATAATTGTTTCTAGGTACACATGCAAAGTTTAACTCTGGACGATTATACTACACTGTAGTATGTAATAATTCATAAAGCTTTGAGACAAAACATCTGCAACTCCATTTATCAGACCCTCCCATCTCACCTTCAGAATTTGGCCAAATTTGTCTGACAGCTGACAGAGGTACATATTACTAAAAGCAAAGATGCCACATTCATCAACTCTTCCAACTCCCCGAACCAAGTAATTGCTATGTGAAAAGCATTATGCTGAGACCTGTACCAGGATACACATGTTGCCCTAAAAGTTTAAGATTCAAGAGAAGATTAAGACAGAGAAGCACATAACTACAAAATAAAATATGCACATGTACTTTCTATTAATGGGAATTCAGAAACAGTGTAAGATGGGTTGGAATGAGAAAAAAGGAAGGTTAATGTTAAAAGGGATGAAGTGATTATTTCAGTGATATTGCCTGTTGTAACCTGGAATAAACTGTCTTTCCTGGTGACTTAAAGTAGCTATTTAAATCAGAGGACAATATTTGTAGGCATGAAAAGTTGAGGAATCTTTGAACAGTGTAAATATTTCATGTACTCTGAAGATAATTTTTCTAACTTGTTAAAATGATTTCCTACTCCATACATAAACCAAATAGAATCTATAGAGACTTCCAATTTTATAAAATATTATCTAAGAGAAGAAATATTCATGTTCATACTAACCTCAAATATCAAATTAAGATGTGGAAAATCAGCCAGTATAACAGAAGGTTCACTGGTACATAACAGCACTCAATAAATATTAGCTATCAAATATTAGCTATCAAAGAAGCAAATGCTAAATAAAAGATCTATTTCATACTCTTAAATCTGCTAGAATTCCCAGGGATTCTCTCCTCTTATCCATTAAACAAATGTTTAATAAACATCTATTTATTAAGAACAGAAAACACAAAGGGGCAAAAGCAAGCATGTCTTCAACTCTAACTATTATGAGAAGTAATAACATGCAAATGAAGAAACTACTTTCTAAGTTGTTAGTTATGAAGTCAATTTAAAAAGGGCTAAGAGAGAGTTTCTTGTAGCAGGGTCACGTCCTGGTAGGGTAGTCAAGAAGGACTCTGCGGAGGTGACTTAGAAAGAAGAACATAAAAGTTAAGAGTTTCTTATGCAGTGTTGGTTTTGGTGGGAATGTAAATTAGTACAGCCATTAAGGAAAATGGTATAAAGTTTCCTCAAAAACTTAAAAAGAAAACTGCCATATGATCCAGCAATCCCACTACTATACCCAAAAGAAATAAAATCAGTATGTAGAAGAGATATCTGCAGTCCCATGTTTATTGCAGCACTATTCACAATAGCCAAGATATGGAATCAACTTAAGTGTCCATCAACAGATTTACAGATAAAAGAAAATATGGCATATATACACAACAAAATATTACTCAGCCATAAAAAAAAGAAATTCTGTCATTTGCAGCAACATAGATGAAACTGAAGGACATTATGTTAAGTGAGATAAGCCAGGCACAGAAAGACAAATACAACATGATCTCACTCATATGTAGAATCGAAAAAAATTGACCTCATAGAAGTAGAGAGTAGAATAGAGGAGGGTAGGGGGAAAGAGAGAATGGGGAGAGATTGGTCAACAGGTACAAAGTTATAGTTAGATAGGAAGAATAACTCCAGCATTCTACTGAACAGTAGGGTTACTCTGGTTAACATTATACATTTCAAAATAGCTAGAAGAGAGGATTTTGAATATTCTCACCACAGAGAAAGATAAATATATAAGGTGATGGATATGCTAAATACCCTGATTGATAATTATACAACGTATACCTGTACTGAAACATCACACTGTATCCTATAAATATGTACAAACATTGTGTGTCAAAGCCATTATTTTTTTTAAAGTCAGGAGTTAAGAGCACAAGAACACACACTTTGCTAAGACAGTTAATTATCAGTCCAACTCTTATTCGACACATCAGTATCATCTGACAGTTTATCATTCCTCACAAACCTTCTAAAAATAGACTTTCAGAACCACCAACTCTTCTGGTTTTCTACCTGCCCACAGTTTATACCTATTTTCACTCACCTGGTGACCTCATTCTGACTTATGCCTTTACACCAATACAATGGGGACTCCCAAATTTCTATTCCAAGCCTAGACTTTTCCCATGAATTTCAAATTTATATATCCAACTCCAATGGTGGTCTCTACTTACAGATCTAATAGGCACTTCAAATTTAACATGTACCAAACTGAGCTATTGATCCTCCCTTGTGTTTTGGATTTTTCTGGATTTTAGAATATTTGCATTACTTACTCCTCGAGCATCCCTAATCTGAAAGTCTGAAATCTGAAATGCTCCAAGAACATTTCCTTTGCGTGTCATATCAGTGCTTAATAAGTTTTAGATTTTGGAGCATTTCAAATTTCAGATTTTTGGATGAAGGATACTCAAGCTGTAGCAGCTTACATTTATTGAGTGTTTACTATATGCCAGACATTGTTCTAAATGGGTCTCATTTCTCACAAAATGTATTATAATACTCATTTCACAAATGAGGGACTTGAGAGGTAAGAAGTTATTCACAAAGGTTAAAAAACTTAAAAATATTAGTGAAAATATCAAAACCTAGGCTGTTTGAATGCAGAGCCTTTGCTCTTAACAATCTGGCTACATTGTATGGTAATGTTTGTGAAAAGTCCAAGCAGATATGTAAAATAGAGGTAAACAAGTATGTCTGGCACTCAAAAAATAATTTGGACTGAAAATATAAATTTTTAAGTCATCAAACTGAAGATATCATTTAAGGGATAGAGAAACAGATTGGATTACTTAGAAAAGAAATGTAGACATAAAAGAGAAGGCTTAGGATAAAGTCCCCAAGACCCCCAGAGTATTTAAAGGCTATGTAGAAAAAGGAAGATACAAACAAAAGCAATTGAGAAGGAGTGATTAGTAAAGAGAGTAAGAGTCTGTTGAAAGTAAACAGCATTAGATATTGAGATGAGGTATATTAAAATGAAGACAAATAGATAAATATTGGCATTGGTTACACTGAGGTCAATAGTTCACAAGAAGAAATTTCAAGGGGAGTGGTGGTAGTGGAAGCTAGAAGTGAAGCCAGAGTGTTACGAGGAAGTCCAAAGGAAAGAGACACAAAATACGTAGAAAATTAATTTAAAGTTTTATTACCAGATTGGTAAAAAAAAAAAAATACTGAGTCCACTCATTCAAATGCTAATCTCATTTGGAAATACCCTCACAGACACACCCAGAAATAATGTTTAATCTGGGCACCCCATAGCCCAATCAACTTAATAGATAATAACCATCATAGGTATTTATCACATATTGGCCACTGTGAATAGTGCTGCTATAAACATGAACATACATGTACTTATGTGAGTAGCAATTTTCAATTCTTTTGGGTATATAACTATAAATGGAATTGCTGGATCACATGGTAATTCTATGTTTAAGTTTTTGAGGTACCACTAAACTGTTTCCACAGCAGCTACACAATTTTACATTACACCAACAGTGTACGAGGGTTCCATCCTCGCCAACATTTGTTATTGTCTTTTTATTTTAGCCAGCCCAGTGGATGCGGCTGTGGTTTGAATTTACAGTTCCCTAAATGTCCCTAAATGATGGTGAATATCATTTCATGTGTTGGTTGGCAATTTGTTTATAGTTTTTGGAGAAAAGTCTATTCAAGTCCTTCGCCCATTTTTTAATTGGATTGTCTTTTTGTTGTTGAGTTGAATGAATTATTTACATACTCTGAATATAAGACCTTTCTGAGATATAAGATTTTTAAATATTTCATCCCATATTGTCTTTTCACATTCTTGATAAAAGTGCAAATGTGCGATGCACAAAAGTTTTTAATTTTGATGACATGCAATCATCTATTTTTTCCTTTCTTGCTCATGTTTTTGGTATTATACTAAGAATCTATTTCCAAACACAAAGTCATGAAGATTTACCATATGTTTTCTGATAAGAATGTTTTTGGTTTTAGTTCTTACATTGAGGTCCCTGATGTAATACACAGTACTCTACTTAAAACAATGCAACTAAATATGATTAACAGTTGAACCAAAAACATTTGTATTGTTACCACTTCTCCATTTGATATCATAACATTTTATTGCATCAGAAAGTTGTATTTAACAATGTAACATATGGTAATGAATATAAAAGCAAAATAGAATTGGAGAATTAGGCTAATAAATAGTTAAAATTGCCCAACCAATCACAAACCATACATCCACTGATAAAATCAGAATCTCAATAAAGGACCTGAAATATAACAGGTTATATACTATAATTCTAAATAAATCCACAAGTGAAGATTATACCCAGGCTTTTATTGGCTGTTTATATATGAACCCATTAATATTTTAAAGAATGACCATTTGAGATCTCCAAAAATAGCAAGCTGTAGGTAGAAGCTTATAATTTATTACAAAGAACTACATTATCTATGGAAAGTGCTTTCTGAAGTAATGGAGAATAATTAGCATTGAACTATAGGCAGGATACTCCCTGAAGACAGACAGATGACTTGGGGATATTAATAAACACCTTCTCAAAAAACTACCTTGATCGAAAAGCATCCCTCATATAAATATAATTGAGTTACAGTTTCCTAAATAAAGTAGTATAAAGAACAGACGTAAGATTGATTTATTCTATTTAAAATTATTCTGCTGTTATAATCAAAGATTAATTAAGTAACAGTGGTAACCAGTCCAACTTAAAGCTCTGTATGACTTTTTATACCTATACTTAAAGAGAGAAAACACATCTGAAATTACATATTTTAAAAAACAATCTAGTATAACAAAGAAACAAAAATTAAATCCCTTGTAAATTACTAGAAGAAAGCCACTTAGGGTAATTACATATCTGACATATAACAGATTCATATTTAAATTAACATGTAAGATTCATATTTAAGATTGAATAAAAAAGTAAACCATTCACAGTATATAACTGCCAAACTCAGCCCATAAAATGGTATTCTAAAAGAATTAAAAATGTGTGGATGTCTTACATTTTACGCATGAGGAAACACAAATGAACAGAAAAGGCCAACAAATTTTTCAGCAGCTGGAAATGCTAAATTTAATTACCGAAGAGAAATCATGCAGAGAAGCTGGCTACTGAACATGATTTATAAAGAATATAGGAAGTCATGCAAAAGTATCAAGAAATTTTCAGTATCCAGTGATAATCATACACCCAGATTCCAAGAATATATGGATAATACATATAATCCTCCAAAACCCACAACATAATAATACATCACAGGGTTAGCCCAAAAACAACAAAATATTAAAAAATATATTTAAAACTAAAAGATCTATTAGTATTCTGATAAAGGTTACAAATTTATATGAAATATGAAACAAAATGGGCAATACCATTTGTCATTAATTAGACAAACCAATCAAAGCAATATTGAGGCTAAAGGAATACTCTAAGAATAAGTCCTATTAAAAAGAATATTTGGAGAATTTTATTTTCTTTTTCACAGCAGATCTCTGACATAAGAATTTTATTTATACTATAACTTGTGATTTAAACTTTTAGAATTTATATATATAAATACATGCATAAATATATAAATATATGCAAACATATATTACATATTATATACATATATTATACATATACATTTGAATACTATTTCATTGTATGGATATATTCTACATTTTTATCCATTCATCTATTGACATAAAAAGAATTTTAATAGTTTTACCACTTTAATTTGCACTTTCCCATTACTGACAACTGACACTGTCTTTTCTGTTCATATCCTCCCCCAAATGTCTATTAGAATTTTGATATTCTCAAACTTTATATTTTTATATTTTAAAATATTAATATCCCGTACTTCCCCAAATTTTTCCTAGTTTCATTTTCAGTTTTAATGTAAATGTTTGTTAACTTTTGATTGTATATATGTCTAAAATGATGAACCTATAAATATATTCCTTTGAGATTGTCTGGTATTTTAACTCCAGAAAATTATTCTCTTCAAAAATCCAAAACATATATTATATTGTATTTTGATACCTGATCCATAATACAATTTCCACATTTAATTACCACAGAGCTAATCATGTCTTCCTGATCTTGCAGAACAGCCTAGTATATTAATTTATTTTTTTCAAATGAATCTGATAATCATTTCCCTGAGTTCTTCAAAAAATCCCATTGGAAATTTTGCTATGATTATAGATCAGAATGTTATGGTTTATGATAGTTTTTCCTTTTTTTAAAACATACATAAAAGCCTGTAAATATAAGAATAATATCCAATTAGGCCAATTAAAAAACCTTAAAATTTTAGTTAGAAATTCTATAGACCATATTATCTGTTCATAAAGCAACAAAATAAGAAAATAACAAAGTTTGAACTAACAATAAAGGACAAACTCGTTGGAAATTAAATAACTGCAAGATCAAAAAGACATACTATTTACAACATAACAAAAATGAGAATACCATGTAAAAAAATAATAACATGAGACCACTGCTGTCATCAGAAGAAAATTTATATCCTGACTTGGTTTCATTACTTCAAAAGAAATAAAACTAAGCATTCAAATAAACCAGAAAGGAAAAAAGGGAGAAAGAGAAAGAAAGAGATGGGAGGGAGGCAGAGGAAGAGAGGGAGAGAGGGAGAGTAGGGTGAGGGGCAGAGAGAGGGGGGAAGACCGACAATACAAAGTGAATGAGGGGGAGAGAAATAAGAGTAAAAGAAAACCAAGATCGCTTATAAATAGTTATAAAAATCATTTTAAAAGTTAGAATGGTTATGTCAAAAAAATACCATCAACCTGGTAGGATTTATCCAGGTAATACAAGTTTTAAAAAAAGTGTTAATATACAGCATTGTATCAATGGATTCCATGAAGAAAACAATATCATAATCATATAAATGATAAAGAAAAATATAAAATTCAATAGCCACCTACAGAAATACATACCAATGAAATGCAGAATACAAATTTATAAACTGCAGCACATACTACCATAAGAATAGAAACAACGTAAATGTCAAGTAATGAAGGCCTGTTATAATAATAATAAATGCAGAGATATACAAAAATACAATGGATTACTATACAAAGCATGAAAAATTGGAAAGCTCAGTAGGTACTAACACTAAGACATAATTTTAAGTGAAAAAAAAAGGTGCCCAACAATGTGTATACTATACATCCATGTGTGTAAAAAGAAACAACATATTTGTATGCCCTCAATAAAATATTTCAGCAGGAAAAAAACCACAAGAAACTGATAAATTTAATTCCCCTAAGACAGGGATGGCAAGGGAGAGTTTTTCTTGTAAATTCTTTTGTATATTTAGAATTTTGAATATATTACCAATTTTAAAAACAAAATTTAAATTACCAAAAATTCAGAGGAATGTTCGCTTCTGATTAGGATGTACAAATGTTGCAAGAAACTATTGCTCCTAGCCTAAAAATGATAGGATGCAAAGAAACATAATGAACTAAATTCCAGAAAGTAACAATCCCTTCCTAGAATAGAACAGATTCTCACCAACTTTCATCCCCACAACAGCTATAAGCTGGCTGAACCTTGAAAACATTATGCTTAGTAAAGCAAGTCAATCACAAAACACCACATATTATATGAAACCACAACTACAATGAAATGAAAACACCAGAATAGGCAAATCTATGGAGACAGAAGGCAGGATTAGTGGTTGTCTAGGGGCAGTTTAGGGAAAAATGGGGAGTGAGTGATAAATGGTACAGGGCTTCATTTTTGGGAGTGATGAAAGTGTCTTGAAATTGATCGTGGTGATGGTGGCACAACTCTGAATATACTAAAAAAACATAGAATTGTACTCTCTAAATTGGTAAATTGCACATTATGTAATTATATCTCATTAATTTTTTTAAATTTGTTGCACTGCACTAGCATTGTTTCTGTAAGCTTTGGCTGTCTCAAAATAAAAAAAAAAAAAATTAAGGAGATTTAACAACTAATTGTAATATGTGGTCCTTGAATGGTCCTTGTCAAAGTAACTGGGCTGGTAAAGACATTTTAAAATAATTGGGGAAATCTGGATATTAGATATTATAAGATATTAGTGAATTATTGTTACTTAGCTTTAAAAATGATAATGATGTGATTATATAGGAAAATATCCTCATGTTTTAAAGATTCATACTAAAGTACTAAGTGGTCAATTGCCAAAGTCTATAATTTACTTTTAAAAACTTCAGCAAAAAATAAAAATCAAGCAAATGTGGCAAAATGTTATAGTTGTTAAATCTAGATAATGGGTGTTCATTATACCATTCCTTTGACTTTTAGATTTTTTTTAATTTTTCATAATAAAAAGTAAAAAAAATTAAGAAAACAAAAAATGTGTGATTAGCTTAATGATTGAATGATAAGCAATAAGGAAAAAAATCTATGAAACACAATATAATCCCTTGAAATAGCCCCTAACAAACATGAGAGAATTATGTGGTAAACAGAGCTGGGTAAACCAAAAAGAGATGATTTTGGAGAAACTCGTTGGAAGTATTTGGAGAAAATCAGATTAGAGTCTTATTTCATCAAATACAAAGAAAAATATCTCAGATATTTTGAAGATTAAAGATTAAAAACCACAGAAAAATAGAAGAAAATATAAATGAATATTGAAATGATCTTGAAATGGAAAATAATTTACTAAACCTAAAAATAAGGAAAGCAGTAATAAAGGAAAACCTCGAAATTAGATTTTATTAAAATTTAAATGACTATAAATGTATAATAAATATCATAACAAAAAGAAAATTCTGGGGAAAAACATTGCAACAAATAAAACAAATGTTAGTAGCTTTAATATATAAAGCCATTTACAAATCAGTAAGACAATCACTAACAAATTTTGTTTGCATGAGCAAAGAAAATAGACATTTAAAAAATAAAACTATCATAATCATATTGAAGCAGTGTTCAAGCTCACTAGTAATAAACATAATGTAAACTTTAAAACAAGAGTCTACACGGTTTATTTAGTAAACTGAAAATCATTCAATTACAGCAATGGAGCAGTGAAACAGGAAAAAAGTATGAAGTTACTCAGAAGAACTCATCCTCTGATCCCAGATTTTCACTTAAAGGAATTTAGCCCAACTAAAAAATCAGAAATGCAAACAAAGATTTATGAACACTGAATTCTTCAAAGCTTTGTTTATAAGAGCAAAATATGCCAATTTAAGTAAGAATGGAGAATGGTAAAATAAAAAATTACATGTTTATATTTGAGAATATTATACAGCTATTACAAATTATATTTTCAAAAACTTTTCATGAATAGCAAATCACTCACAATAAATTATTATTTTAATGTTAAATCTTTGAGAAGTTTATAATAAAATTTGGTGAATGGGTAGTTTCAGTGAATGAGTAAATGAGTACATGTGTATTGAAAAAAGACAATATTGCAACTTATTGTAAGTCTATAATTATTTGAAATTACTCAAAACAAACAAACAAAACCAATGGAGAGAAACAGAAGTTAAAGCTAGACAATGAGTGATTTTTTTCATTCTTTATATTTTTCATTATTTTCCAAAATTTCCATAATAATAAATACATTCCACTTTTACAATTAGAAAAATAAACATTTGTTTTTAAGTAAAGGAAAACAAATGACCATAAATGAGGAAAAAAGCAACTAATGAAGAGAAAAATTGGATAATTCATCATGATTAACTCTAAAATTGGTGTCTATATTACCCTAAAATACATAACCCTAAAATATGTAATTGTTAATGTGCTTCACGTACCTTCAGAAATGACAAGAATATGTTCAGTAATATACTACCACAACAGCAAAACACTTCAGGTACTATGAGGTCAACAGAGGATATGAGGACAGACTGTACTGAGTTATTGTTGTAAACCTGGGTTCTAGCTCAGAATCATCGATTTAGTAGCTACGTGACCAAAGCTAAATCATCCTCTCAATCTATCCTGCATACATCACAGATTTGTTGTGGTGCTAAAATGAGACAATGTATGTTAAACCACTTAATAGACGTTGTTAGTGAGGACACACAGTAAAGTGGTCAAAAGTTTATAGTGGATATCACACAACCTGGGTTCAAACCCAAGCTTCACCACAGACTAGCTATATGACCTAGAACAAATCACTTAGCCTCTCTGTGCTTCAAATTTCCTCAGGTATAAAATTAGGCTGATGATAATAATATTTACCTCAAAAAAGTGTTATGAAGATTTATTTCATACCTGTTAGCTTATAAAAATAAGTGGTGCTACAGAAGTGTTTATTAACTTTTACAAATTTAAAAGTAATCAGCTGGCCAAAAAAGTTAGCTATTCTTCATCTAAAGAAAAATATATAGATTGCTATATTAAGAATTAATCAAGTGCTTTCATGGACTTTATTTCATTAAAAAAGGCAATCCATTTTTATCACTTCAAACAAACGAACCAACTGGTTTACAGTTCCACTGAAGCTAAAAAAAAAAAAGAGTTCTATAGTATAGCAGATGAAATTCAAAACAACATCAGACAAAATCACATTAGGAAATTCTTACTGAAGTAGATTTTAACTTAAATAGATTCCCAAAAGTAAAATCATTAAGTAATAATCTTGATCTCATATGTTGTTCAGATATAGCACATCAGTTTCCACAAACTAAAACTCTGAAAGATAACTTTCTTTAACAAAAAGATTGCTGTGAAATGTGTATATTCATACATGCACCATATTTACAAGACAAAGTCCAATATTCTAAATGACAGTTTTTTTCACAAACATTATGTTTACAGCTGTAAGATGAAAAAACAAAGTTAAGATATACAGCTAATCAATGATATCATGACATTCATGGCCTCTCCACATAAATCAAAAGCAGATGTCAAGGATATCCTACTCCATTGATAACCACGCATTTCAGATCTACACTGTCATCAATCCCATGATAATAAATGAAACAAGTCAGGTACTTTACCACAGAATGGTATATTAAATACATGACAACATCTCTTTTTTGCAGAAGAAGGTAACAAGCATTAGATAAAGTTCAGGTACATTATTTTAGAATGCACAGCATGAATTCAAGGCTGAATATAGATAACCTTTAAAATATAAGCTGTCTAGGAAATATATACCTCATCTTGTAGAGTATTATTTAAGATGTAAGAGCAATGTACTTAGAAATATATTAAACATGAGTATGCCTCAATCAATTGGGGTTTGTTGTATAAACAAAGGATAATTTTTTCTATTAAAAAAAACTAGCAAATATAAGTAAAAGCATATTTGCTCTCTTTAAATTGACTCTGATGTGAAAGAGTTGGACAAATATATTTTCTTCATTAAAAGTTTAAGTAACAATAGCATATGCTTAAAATATTTCTGGTTTTATTTAGACATTTTATTATAATGCCTTATAATGTTACTATACAATATTGTAAATATTACTATACAATATTACAAATCACATAATGATAAAGATTAAACTGAAAAACTATACAAAGCATAAAATCAAATAGCTCAGAAGAAAGTTGCTATGTATTCCAGGATTAAATCCTGTTCAATCATTTTATAGAAATCTAATAAAAGTTGAACCAAATTCACAGAATAGCAATTAAGAGCTAAATTGCCTGGATCTGGATCCCAGTTGTAACTCTGGGTTATTTCTGCTTTATGCTGCTTTCAAATTTATAAAATAAGGGATAATAAGAGTACTACCTCAGAGGTTTATTGTAAGGATTAAATTAGTTAATACTTACACAGCACCCGTAACAGTTCCTGACACAGCATAGGACTCATGCAATATTTGCTACTGTTGCCACCATCATTCCTCACCTGAACTGCAAATATCTATCTATCTATCTATCTACATATATATAGGCTTGGGTCAAATCACTTTAATCTCTTAAACAGAGATTAAAGAATGTTTTAGAAATATTTCTCCTCTTTTCAATTCCACATGTTTCCTCCTTCCTCATTCTCTCTCATTCATAAACAAAAGAACACATGTACCATCCACCACCATGATCACTAAAACTGCAAATAAAAAGAACTGCAATCTCAACCCAGAGTTTTAACAAAGTAAACTTCTCCATAATTAATTAGTAAGCACACTAAGGAATAGGTTGCAGGACAGGATGGTAGACTGAAATGGCAATTGTTTTCCTTCCTTCAATGCATAAAAAAAAATCAGCAAAAAATATTTAACAAAAAATAATTAAACAATACTAATGAAACAACACATAAGATGTAACATAAAGCACCAAACATTAAAAAATTGGTTGCCAAGAGGAAAACAAACATACTGGAACCAGAACTGAGGGAGCAGCAAAGCTCAGTTCTTAACTATATCCCCACACACTCAAAGCAATACTGATAAATTGACAAAACTCTGAGAATTTTCTTAATGCTTTCAAATATGGAGAGAAACAAACTGAGTAGGAAATATTATCTCTTTCCTCTTCTAACTGGAGATGTTAGAAAAACCTACAGAGCAAAAATTGGTGAGGCAAGGAAGTGAAAAATGGGGCTGACTTTCCGCAACTGAAGTAAACTCCAGACTAGTCTCTTAATTGGGAAAATGACTCAAAGTCTAAGCACATACCCCTATGAGAATTATCTGTAGTCTCTAACAAGATGGAATGAACTTGGTAGAAAACATTTAACAAAATCTTATAATGGAGAGAGGCCAGGCTCATGCCTGTAACACCAGCACTT
Source organism: Daubentonia madagascariensis (assembly GCA_023783475.1). Lineage (NCBI taxonomy): Eukaryota > Metazoa > Chordata > Mammalia > Primates > Daubentoniidae > Daubentonia > Daubentonia madagascariensis. The sequence goes on from JAKFHU010001209.1 coordinate 45,346,121, forward strand.
TGGGAGGCCGAGGAGGGAAGATCACTTGAGGCCAGGAGTTTAAAACCAGCCTGGCCAACATAGTGAGACCCCATCTCTACAAAAAATTAAAAAATCTAGCGGAGTGTGGTGATACATGCCTATAGTCCTAGCTGCCGGGGAAGCTGAAGGGGGAAGGATTGCTTGAGCCCAGGAGTTTGGCGCTGCAGTGAGCTATGACTGTGCTACTACACTCCAGTGTGGGTGACAGAGCAAGACCCTGTCTCTTTAAAAAAAAAAAAAAGAGAGAAAGAAAAACGCAGGTTTTCTAAGAAAGCCTCCTCGCCAATCTCAAGCTCTCTCTCTTTATGATAAAATATACAATATTGGACAAAGATCAAACTGTAGCTCAGAGGGGGGAAAATTAGCTTTGCATACAATGGGGAGAAGGGAAGAAGCCACTAAGCTATTCTACAGACTATCTGGGCAGAGTATTCTAAGAATGAACAAGATGAAAAGAAAAAGCATGGTAGTTATACAAACTTATATCACCAATCAATCAATAAATGAGCTAATAAATAAATTTTTAATTAAAACTTTAAGATTACATACAAAAGACAAAGAATCCTAGGATAAAATATAGCTCAAAGAATAAAGGGAAATTCCTCATAATTATTTTCTTCTAATGAACAATGTAACAAAAATATGATTTTAAAAAAGTTAAAAGTCAAAATAAGTGAATAAGGAAAGAGAAAGGTTGAAGTCCTAATAAGCAAATTTAAGAATAAAACATAATCATTATAGACATCATAAAAAAAATACCAGGGACAAAATAAAACACTAAAAACTTAATTGCTGACGGAGAAATAAAGCTGGAGATCTAAGAAAGTAAAGTAATTAAGGAACAACTAATAAATATGAAAGACAAACACACATACCTAACATAAGATTAGTGTCACTAATAAAAAGAAAATAAAGTGAAAAGGATATTTCAAAATATAATTTAAGAAAATTCCTAAGAACTGAAGGAAAAATCGGAATCTATGGGTTATAACAAGAAACTATGTTCCAGGATAATTTGATAAATGACTTTCAATATGGAGCCATATTGCTGTTAAGAAATTGAATTTCATGGACAAAGGAATCTCAGGCAGAACACAGAAAAAGCAAATCAAAATTTGAGGAAAAATACAACTGTCCTCTGAAAGCAACATTCAAAGCCATAAAACAATGAAGCAATGTCTGCAAAGTTCTAAGGGAATACAAGTGTTAACCAACAATATTAAATCAACCAGAATGTCATCCAAATATAAAGACAGCAGGCAAATATTCTTAAACATGAAAGAATTATAAGTTTACAGTACATGAGGCCCTTGTAGAAAAAAAGAATAATGATGAAATCTAGCCAATTAGGAATTGAGTTGAAAGAAAGAACCCAGAAATTAAGAAGTTGTTACTAACAAAATGGGGGGATGGGATGCAGTACTGAATTTGCTTACATATAGAACAAATATTCAAGTACTACCACAATTTTAATTGTAAGTCATGAATGTTATAAATTTAGACAATATGAAAAATTAAAACACTGATATTCTCCCTCTCTCACTCACACAACCCCCCCACAAGAACTCAAGATATACTATCCAGCACGGAATGACTTTCTAGAGTTTTACTTTTCTAGAACAATTTTCAGGTTTGCTGGTTATATTTTGTTTTCTACCCTTTAATGAGATTTCATAGTTTCATTCCAAAGAGCACCTGACCCAAAACATTGTTTTTGTCATAACTGTGAATACACTGTATTTCTGATTTCCATTCTTAGCTGGTTACTGTTTGTCAAAAGAAAAGCTATTAATATTTTGCATACTTATCTTGTATAATTTCACCAATTCCCCTATTAATTCTGGTAGGAAAATGTTCCAGAATCTCTTAGGTTTTCCTTGACCACAGCATTAGGAATTTGCAAGTAATCTTACTTCTTCTTTTCTAGCATTGATATTAGCTATATCTTACACTTGCAAGAATATAAAAAAAATTAAATAATAATGGTGATAGTAGGTATCACTCATTTTTCCTGATTTTAATAGAAATGGCTTTAACCATTTAAATGATCTTTAATAAATAGTCTTTATCGTATTTAGATTATTTTCTTAGATAAATTTTTTCTCAGAATTTTAATAAGCCTACCTGCTAAAATTTATCATATGCTTTTTTCTATATTTATTGATATCTTCACGTTTTCTCTATTTTTAATTTGTTGATGTAATTTATTTTGTAGTTAAATATCCAAAAACAAATCATCTTTGAATTCCAGGAAAAATTCTCGGTAGTCACCTTATATAATTCTTTCATTACATTGATGAATTACATTAACTAAAGTTCTACTTTAAATTTTGTACCTATATTCTTAAGTGAAATTGGTCTTCTAGAGTTTTATTTTTCTAGAACAATTTTCAGGTTTGCTGGTGATATAAAATGCACTTGGAGTGGTTTTCATCTTTTCTAATGTACCAGAAAAATACGAGCAACATATGAGTTTATCTACGTTAGAAAGAACCCATATAGTGCTTTTTAATTTTTTTCTAATTCTATAGCAAATGTTCATGTCAAATTTTCTAGTTCACCTTATGTGAATTTTGGTCATTTATATAGCAACAAAGCCATTAATCCCCTCTATGAATTCACATTTGTTACACATGTTCGGGTGCAATTGCTGAGATAAGCAGTAGTCCCAGGATGGGTCGGTCTATCACTTGGTCTTCCGGTAAGAATCCAGGAAGAGAGCTGTATGCTCCTTCATTTCCTCACCTACAAAGATTGTTATGCTTTCAAATCTCAAGAATAGAGAAACTTCACACCTCTGTGTTCACCTTCTCTCTAGAAACGTGGAAGATCTCATCTTTGCCCTAGAGATTTCATTTCTGGTTAGCTAGCTCTGTCTTGCCCAGAAAGGGCCAAAGTCCTTCACTAATTTTGTTTATTGGAAAACCATCAGAGTCCAAGACCCAGCTCCCATTATTAAGATCACGTCAGCCAAACACAGAAGCTGCTCTGTAGCTGAACTGGAGCTTAGATGAGAAAGCTAAAGAGACTTGTGTTATCTTCCCAGAATCCCCATGACTCTCTCATTAACTTAATTTTTAAATTTTTGATGATATATAAAATGTTTCATTAGATCATACTGCCATTTTATTATACCCAGGTGGTTTCCCATGATTACCATTAAAAACAGTAATTTTCTCACACCAACCACGTGAGTAACCTACCTCAAATTCCGCATGTCTGTGAATATCCTCTGCTCTCTGTCTGCTCAGAATAAATTCAGCTTCATTTGCTACTCTTACTAGATGATCCTTCATTGTTTGGCTAAGCAACCTGTAAGAGATGAATATTATCAAATAAACATATGTATACACATATAACATATATCATTATTTCATGCTTAAAAGTAACATGTTATTTTGGGGAAGAAGGAATATTTACGTTCCTCTTCTGACGTCATACACAATGAGGTACCATTATTTCACACTAAATAACTGCAGAATATAACAGCAAAAAAATTATCTTTCTGGCAACAGCAGATTAGCTTCTATCAGACTAGCCACCTAACAAAAGCAACTAAAAATACTGGATTAAATTTGCATTTTAATCTTTTTAAAGACACTAGAAAGTTGCCAAGTTACAAGATTTAAGCAGTAAAGACCCACAGAAGACATTCAATGCGACTTTTCTCATTAAAGAATTTGCTATTCACAAGTAGGAACAGAAAAGCTAGACAGAGCTGTCACCAGTCTCATAGAGCTAGGTAGACAAAAACTGAGGTTCACAGTCTCTCAAGGTAGAAAGGTCCTGGTAGACTACTCAGACTTTCTGCAGGAATCCAGGTATACTCTAGGAAACAGGAAATAGACCAGGCCTAAAAACACTAAAATTTCATACGATATTCTGGTGATTTGTAGCTAGATTAACCGGTAGCCAAAAAGCTAAGCAAAACATTCAAAGTGGGAAGAAAAAAAGAGAAATACCAATGTAGAAGGGCTGTGGTAAAACTCCAAGTTTTCAGAGAACCTCAGAACAGCTATGTGCTAGGAGTAGGCAAACAGGAAATAGGGCAAACTCACAAAGACTAAAAAATTACAGCCTTGAATCAGCTCAGTGCCTAAATTAATATAATCATCCCCTAGTCTAACTGCTAATCAAAAATCAGAAGTCCTCCCTAGAGGAAGATAATATCATACAGAGACTTAAATTTACTATTGCAATTTTAAAATACAATTTCCAACATTCAATCACCAATTAACAGGCACAAGAGACAATACCAAATGAATAAAACTAAATAGAAACTGACTCACAGAAAATCAAGTAGTAAAGTTTCATATCTGGGCACTGAAATAAATGTAGTTAATATGTTCAGAATAATAGACTGTACAATAAAGAATTCCAGTTGAGAATGGAAACCATAGAACTAATAAACTTAAATAAAAAATGAAAATAAGAAGAGATTTACCAGCTTATTAAATTCAGCCTAAGAAGGACAAATTAACTGAAAGATAGGTTAATGACAACTAGACTGAAGCATATTAAAAAAAATGATTAAAAATTTGACAAAATAACAGACATACAGGACATGGTCTAACATAAGTGTATTTGGAGCACAGAAAGAATATTTGAGAATATCTGTTTAGGAGATTTTTTTATTCCAAGGCTACCGTCTCATCTTCATTAATTAACCCTAACCCTAACCCTAACCCTAACCCTAACCCTTTTTTTTTTCCCACAGTCCAGTAATTTATTTTAAATTTGAGTAAGTTCAAATTCCACAAAACAAAACTGAAGAACAGCAATATTTTGTTTGAATTTCTCTCTTCTGTACACTCAGTGATCTAAAAATTAGAAAAAAGCAGTATTTGAAGAGAAATAGAAAAAAGCAGTATTTGAAGAGAAATAATGACCAAGATATTTCAAAGCTGGAAAAAAACACTAAGCCATATGTTGATAGAGTGCTACAAACCCCAAGCAAGATAAAAGAAAACCACACTTAGGGATATGATAGTAAAACTATCAAGGGAAAAAAATCTTCACTGTAGTCAGCAGTAGGGGGTAAGTGAAAGGAGGAAGGACACCTTCTTGTCTTCAAAACAGCAACAATAAGACTGATGGAAGCCAGGTAAGAATACAATGACCTTTTCAAAATACTAAACAAAACAAAACAAAAAAAATACCAGCCAAGAATTCTACACTCAAAAAATATCTTTCAATAATGAAAGTGAAAAGGTCCAGAATATACCACTGTGAAGAGTCTTTTTTTTTTTTTAATTTCAGAATATTATGGGGGTACAACACTTTGGCTATATATATTGCCCACACACTGCCTGTGTCAGAGCTACAATCATGGACATCCCCCAAACTGTGCTCCCCGCATCCATTCAGTGAGAGTTTTCCCATCCCCTCCACCCCACTCCTGCCTGCCCACCCCCTGATGAATATTATTGCCATGTGTGATGTAAGTGTTGATCAGTTAGTACTAATTTGATGGTGAGTACCAGTGGTGCTTGTTTTTCCATTCTTGTGACACTTCACTTTGAAGAATGGGCTCTAGTGTGAAGAGTCTTTTTCTGAATTCCCCTTATTTGCCTAAAAGCAGAGACTCCAGAATAATTCAACTTTCATAAATCCCTTCCCAGAGTGTTTCACAACCAGAAAAGATTGACTCTCATTAATGAAGATGAGACGGTAGCCTTGGAATAAAAAAATCTCCTAAACAGATATTCTCAAAACTACTATATCTCCTATCTATTCTCCTAAGGGACCATTTATCTTTCCCAAAAGTCATCTGCTTTCCTAAAAGTGCCCTTCACTACCTTCCTGTCCCCTATTAAGATGGTAGATAAGCTCCAAATTCTAACCCCTTCCTTGAGACACATTTTTCTGTGAACTCCCATGCACTTATTTAAGACTAAAAATCTGTCTTTTCTCTTGCTAATCTGTCTATTGTCCATTTAATTCACAGGCCCCCAAAAACAGAACCTAAGAAGGAATAGAAAAAGTTTTTCCTCACCAACAAAAGCAAAATAAGAACACTTCATGACAAACGAAAAACAAAATTTGTCACTAGCCAACCCACATTCTTCAGAAAGAAGAAAAATAATGTCAGGTTGATGCAGATCAAGGAAAAAAAATTAAAGCAATGGGAATGGCAAACATGGGTAAATCTAAAAGAATACTGAATGTTTACAAAAATTATAATAATAACACTTAGAATTCAAAAATACTATAATCTTAAAATATGTAACAATAGCATACAAATCAAGAGAAACCAAATGAATTAGTATTATAACTTTCTTATACTGTCAATGAATTGGTAAAAGAACCAATTTATATACAATGTTAACAACTCTAATATTCATGCTACAATCTCTAGGTAACCACTAAAAGTATCTAAAAGAACATCTAACCAATAAGCTAATAGAAAAAAAAAAAATTAAGCAACAAAAAATACTTAGCTCAAAAGAAGGAAAGAAAGAAGAAAAACAGGAACACAAAATGTGGAGCAAATATAAAGGATACAAATTTTAAGAGGGTAAATTTTAACCTAAATATATCAGAATATATAGAAAGTAAAATTTTGTACTATAATTATTACCAAATAGATTTTTTTAAAGTATATGCCGCTTATAAGTGACACAATTTCAATATAAGGTTGAACAAAAACTGAAAGTTAAATTTCAGAAAGGGATGAACAATTAAAAAAACAGTAGAAGAAAGCTAGCTAATAGACCTTAGTATGAGAAAAAAATGGACTTTAAAAAGCAAACTTACAAATAGAAATAAATATTTCAAATGATAAAAGAATAAATGAATCAGAGAAACAGAAATGTAGTATTTTGAGATTCTAAATTTGTATGATCCTAAGAATATGGCCTACCACTAGATACAGAAGATATAAAGCTATATAATGTTTTAACAATGTGATTACACACCTGACCTGATTGACATATACAGAATACTACATCCACTAAGTGAAGATAAACATTCTTTTCAGATAAACATAAAACATATACAAAAACAAGCCAAATGTGGGATCACAAAACAATTTGTAATGAATTTCAAATGATTAAATCATACTATGTTCTTTGATGCAGTAGAATTAAACTAGAGAGAAATAACACATAGAACACTCAGTGTAAAGAGGTTCTAAGATGGCTACCACCAATTTTCCCAACCTCTAGGTACATTTATTTATGTAATCCTCTCCCTTAGAGTGTGGGAAGGAGTTGTGGCCTGCTTCCAAGCAAGAAAATATGGCAACATTGAAGGGATAACACTTCCACGATTATATTAATAAGACTAACCTCCATCTTGGTAGCAGACTCTATTGATTCTCTTCCTTAATGGCTTAGCTGAAGAAAGCTACCATGTTATGAGCTGCCCTATGGAAAGGCCCATATGTGGGAGCTGAGTACAACCCCCAGGTAATAGCCAGCAAGGAACTGAATCTCTCAGTCTAACAACTCAAAAGGAACTGAATCCTGCCAACAATTACATGAGCATGGAAGCAGATCTTTTCCCAGTCAAACATCAAATGAGACTGCAGCTCTAGCCAACACCTTAATCACAGGCTTGTAAATGACCGTGAAGCAGAGAGCACAGCTAAGCCGTGCCCAGATTCCTGATCAAGAAAAACTGTGAGATAATAAACGTGTGTTTTCTTAAGGCAAAACTGTGGCAATATTGTTAACACAGCAGTAACTAATATCACTCCCCACCATGTTTGAAAATTAAAGAACGCACCTCTAAAATAAACCCACAGATCAAAGAATACATCATAATGAAAATTAGAAAATGTTTTGCAGTAAAAAACAAGGAAAACAATATGCCAATACATGTGGGACTTGGCTAAACCTATGCCTACAGAGAAATTTATACACTGAATACACTGACGAAGGAAAAAACTCTCAAAATAAATTATCTAAGTATCTAACTGAAGAAATCAGAAAAAGGACAGTCAATGAAATAAATTGAAGGTAAAATAACAAAGATACGAGCAGAAATTAATTTAAAAAATAAAAATACACACTAGAAGATGAAGTTAAAATTTCGTTCTTTGAAAAACTGAGAAAATCCAAAAGAATATGCAAACAAAGTTAATAATTGAATTTAGAAAGGTCACTGGATTTCAGGTAAATATACAAAAATCAACTAGATTCTACTTAACAGTTACCAACAATGTAAAAATGATTTTTAAATACTATTTGAAAAGCACACTGGAGACTCAAAATAAGGGAGGGAGATAGGGGACAAGAGATTAAAAATTACCTGTGTAATTGTCTCGATGCTTTTCATTTTCCTGGCTATGCGGCATAAAAATAATCATGTAACACTTTAATAATGAAGCAGCAAGTGAAAGCTCCCGACTCTCTTTCCTGTCCATTTTTCAGAATAAGTCACCACCATTAACAGCGTATGGTCCTGTCCTTACATTTTTCTAAACTTACAGAAGCATGTATGGTATTTATGCATATGTATATGGCTATACATGTTTGTGCATTGTGTAAAAATATTTTTTAACACTTAAGGAGTCATAATATACAAACTTGTTTATTTCGCTTAACAGTGTACCATTAAACAGAACAGCTACAAATGATTCTTGAGGATGGAATGTACCATAATTTATTAATATAGTCCCTTATTCAGAGATCATTCATTCTTTCATTCTCTGCCCTGTTAACATAACCACTATTTACCCCATTACTAAAGGTAGAAATATCAATAATATATAACTGTTCCTTCTTCATCATCCTACACATCCGATAGACTAAGTACTGTCCATTCTACCTCTGGAATAACTCTAAAAGTTGTTTTTCTCTGTAACATTTTCCAGTGCCCTTCAGGCCCTCAGCATCACAGCTTTGATTATTACAATAGCCTCCAATCCAATTTCTTTTCTATTAGTTTTATTAGTCTTGCCAATTCTTCATTGGGGTCATCTTTCTAAAACAAAGACCTGATTATTGCTGTATACTTTACAACGTTTTAACCACCTTCCCATGATCTACAAAAGGGACTAAACACCTTTGCATGACTTAGAAACCAGCCTCATTTTTGCTAATCCTTTATGCTCTAAGCACTCCTCCAGGCCAGGAACTATTTTCCCAAACCTTACACCCTATTCTTTTACACTTCTTTGCCTCTGTTCCTACTGTCTGATAGACCAGGAATGACCTCACTACACATTCCATATTACCCAACTTATCAGTCCTTCAAAGCTAAACTGAAAAGTCACCTTCACTACAAAACCTTTTCTGATCCTACATCTGCTTTCCCTCGATCATAAAACTAATCCCTACAAGAAAGCATATGCCTCTTTTGTGGACCTTTTTACACTGTAATAGTCTGTATAAAATCATTTCAATCATGTATTTACAAGTCTGTCTTCTATTTGAGATTGTACAAATCATGTTAATTTATCCTTATATCACCAGAACATAGAACAGTGCCTGGTCGTTGCTGGGGTGCACAGTAGTACTTGTAAGGAAAACAAACTCTGAACATGCACTTCTGCCAGGCACTTCTAGGCTACTACTGTAAGGAATATAGACATGCATAAAACTGTCCACAGTGAGTTTACAATCTAATATAGGAAGTTGGGACTATATACAAATAGCAAGGTAACTGTGAAAATTGCCTTATGATTCTTAAAACATTTTCTTCTCTTATCTTCTTCAACAATACATAGCCCTTTCCTGGTTTACCTCCTATCTAGTGGCTGTTTCTTCACTCTTCTTTTTGCTACATCCTCCTTCTCTGCACTACCTATAAATTTTGTAGAGTCTCAGGGCTCAGTTATATATACGCTCTATCCTTTATCTAAATTATCTCATCCAGTCCTATGACCTTTAAATCTCCCCTATATACTACTCATTCCTAAGTTTATATCTCTAACCCTTGACTCCCTGTGTTTCTGACTCACATGGCCAACTGGCCAACTGAAATCTTTACTTGAGTACATAATAGGCATATCAACTCATGGAAAGGGAGAAAATATTTGCAAATCATATATCTGGTAAGAGGTTAATATCAAGAATACATAAAGAACTCCTGCAACTCCACAACAACAGAAACAAAACTAATTACAAAATGGGCACCGGACTTGACAGGCATTTTCCAAAGATGATATATAAATGGTCAAAAAGCACATGAAAATATGTTCAACATCAGTAATCATTAGACAAATGCAAATCAAAACAACGAGCCACGACCTCATACCTATTAGGATGGCTACTATCAAAACAACAGAAAATAACAAGTGTTGACAAGGATGTGGCCAAATTGAACACTTGTAGACTGTGAGTGTATAAAATGGTATAGACACTGTGGAAAGCAGTATGGTGGTTCCTCAAAAAATTAAAAATAGAATTATTATATAATCCAGCAATTCTACTTCTGGGTATACACTCAAAAGAACTGAAAACAGGATCTCAAAGAGACATTTGTACACCCATGTTCATTCCAGCATTATTTGTAATAGCCAAAAGGTGGAAGAATCCAAGTGTCCATCAACAGATAAATGGATACACGAAATGTGGTACATACATACGATGGAATATCACTGAGCCTTAAAAAGGAAGGAAATTCTGACGTAGGCTACAACATGGATGAACCTTGAAGATAACATGCTAAGTGAAAAAAGCCGGACACCAAACAACACATACTGTGTGACTCCATTTATATAAGTTACCTAGAGTAGTCAAATTCACAGAGACAGAAAGTTGAATGGCAGTTGCCAGGGGCTGGGGAGAGGGAGGAATGGGGAATTAAGTGTGAAATGAGTACAGAGTTTCCACTATGCAAGATGAAAAGAGTTCTGGAGATGGATGGTGGTAATGGTTGCACAACGATGTAAATGTATTATACTCAATGTCACGGAACTGTACACTTTAAAATGATTAATACGGTAAATTTTATGTTAAGTATATTTTGCCATAATTTTTTTAAAATAAATATTTTTTTAAAGAGAACACTTAAATGTTACTGTAAACCACCCCCCAAAAAAAATAAGTCATATCATGCCACTCCTCTGTTTAGAACTCTACAATATATTCTTCCTGAATAAGATTTAATCCAAATTTCTTAAACAAATTACTTCTCTGGCATTTCCAAACATTACTCTCTTCCTTGCTCATTTTGTTCCAGCCATTCTGGCCTTCAATTTGTTTCAATAATACACAAATATTGTTCCCTCCCTAAGGCCTTTGATCTTACTGTGTCTTCATCTTAAAATGTGACCCAGATCCCAAAATGGTTAGCTACTTCTCTTCATTCAAACCAAGTGTCTCTCTTTCACAAGTCTTTTCTAAACACTCCATCTTGGCCACCCTATAAGCCTTCCCCTCTTTACTCTTATAATATTATTGTTCTTTGTGTTTTCTTCTACTATCTGAATTGTCTTATTTTGTTTGTTTACTTGTTTATCTGCTCTCTCCTCTATGACCACACAGACCTATTCACAGCTACATGATCAGACTCCAGAACAGTACACCTAGCATATGGAATACAATCAATAAATACGTACTGAATGAATGACAGAAAATGAGTGCTATACAATACTGAGATAAAACAATAGCAACTTAAGGATGTCCTTGAGCATAGGGACCTTGCAAAATGCGATTGTTATTAGAGAACATTATGTGCTCAATACTTTGGCCTTGTTATTTCCATAGCTCAAACCAGAAATGCCAACTTCTCTCTGTATCCTGAAGTCTCTGGCATGTTTATGGACAGAAATCAACTGACAGTAGGTTCATTTTTGGTCAGATAATCTTCAATTAGTCATGACATTTATCTGCTAATTTCACCAAGATTTCTTAAGATAGTCTTCCTAATCTATCGCACGTGCGTGTGCGCGCGCGCACACACACACACACACACACACACACACAACTACTGTTTATGAAGAGTTTTCCCACACCTTATAGCCTCACCTGGAGGAAAAGTTAAGCGACCCATCAATATAAACAGCAGAATAAAGTTTTCTATGCACAGATTCTTCTATAATTTGTTTCTACAAATTAAGCTTTTCATGTGGAAATTGTCAAATAACTAGCTGTGCTCATTTCTCAGGAGATAAATAGCTACAGGATTTCCTTATGTTACAAATTTTCAAAAGAATTTGTTAAAAATTCCATCTGGCTAGAAACCCCTGACATAGCTTCTCTTATTTCCCACTAAAATATATATAATTACTTTTTTTTAAATAACAGTCATAATACAATTTTTAAAAAGGGGGGGGATGCTTGCCAGAATCTAGTAGAAATTTTTTTCTAACTCTAACTCAAGAGTCAACAAATAGACAAAAACAACAAGTGACTAATTGGTGCTTTCCTTTGAAAATAATAGAGGCTTCCATTCTAAAATACAGGCAGATGTGATTCACCCTTTCCCAACTTCAACTTCCTGATTCAGACTCTTCCATTCAGCCATTTTCTAATGCTCGGGTAGAGGTTTTTAAGACAACCAGTATATTGTTAGCCATCTCCCAGGGTACCTGTTTTTCTCCATCTGGTTATTAACTGCAACATCCAGCACAACTTGTGTTCATTGCATTCTGGGAGTTACCATTCACCAAAGTGCTAGACACAAGGTCAGAGGACCCGCATAGGTAACAGAACAGCCTAAGGATTGTAGGTTTTTAATTTTCTCCACTTGCTCAGAGTATCAGGGAATCTCAAGCCAGTAGAAATGCTCTGCATGAAAGCCCACTAAGGCCTGAGAAGTCTGACATAAGACTACATGAATATGAGGAAGAACCATACAGATAGAGAATAGGGCCATGGGCATTCCATATACATTGTATTAACCTCCAACAGGCCACTTTATCTTTGAGGATGAATTAGTAGAAAAAAGGGTGGGGACAGCTTAAAAAAAGAAAAGAAAAAAAAAGAAAAGAAGTGCTATAAACCACTCTCCAATCTATTTTTTGTCCTTTCTTTATATCCCAAACCTTAATTCCTTAAGACTCAATTCAATTCTCTTACCCTCTAAGAAATATTCTGCAATTCTATCTTATAAAGACCTTTATTTTGTATCAATCTTATACCTGGTGCTTATTGTAGGTATAACATATATTATCTTTGTTTATATCATATCTTATAAAAATTCTATTAGAATTCTATGAGTATTACTCTATTTTCCCAATCAGACCACAACTGACTGAGGAAGCACATCTTTTACTTATTCTTCTTTTTCAATCTACCACAACAACTAAGAGGTACTGTTCAGGTAGGCTATATCCAATCATTATTTGATGAATGGATAGTTTGTAGAAATACTTCAAACCAAATATTCTAAAGTATCTAAATCTATCTAAGCAATTAACAGCAAAGCCCTAGAACTTTCAGACTAGACTTAACTATATTATAAATGTAAGTCTGAAATATTTTCACTGCATGATACAAAATGATTACCATCTAATCCTATAAGATTATAAAAATTGATTCGGATATATGCAAAGGATTTAACAATACTTTCATAGAAGAAGGGAAGCATATATATTTTTCCTTCACAATTTACAAATGTTTTTAAGTCAGCATCTCAGAAGGTCCTGACTATATACCTCCTCCCATTTATTTTAAATATACACACAAATATGATTTGTCCTTTAAGGAAAATATAAAAATGACTTCAAAAATTAAGCTAATAAGATATCTAAATGAATTTTTTCTTGCTTTTCTAAGCGGCTGATTTTTTCCCATCTATGTGCTTATTTTCCTAAATATACAAATTATACAGTATTTAACAACAGCAATTTTACCTAATGATTGCGCAAACTGTTATTTTAAACAAAGAATTAAAGGTAAATTAAAGTTTTAATTATAATAAGCAGTCTCAAAATGTTGGGTTTACTGCAAAATAGATTACATCTCTAAATGCAGAGTACAAAATGATCCATATATTTTAATATTAAGAAGAAAAACTATATATAATTTATACCTACAGTGCAAGGCAGAAGGAAAAAAAAAACTGCTTGTGTCAGCCTTAGGAAACAAACAGCCCTATCAAGTGACCAACTAGAAAAGATTCACACTAGAGGCTCAATAAATAACAGTAATGATGACAACCATCTCCCATAACTACATTACGGCCCATTGTCCACATCTGATTATACTAGTCTAGACCTTGGGTAAGCACATATACACATTTTCACCAAGAGTTTTCCAATATTACTGCTCTGTTTCCTGGGCTTTCTGTGACCCCCATTAGCAGGAACTGTCAGATTTTCACTACTAAACATCACCATTGATGGGAGAGGAAAATTACCATTTTTTTGCACCCTAATAATTGAGAATGTGGAAGTAATGTTCCTGAATTGGCAATCCTTCTAACATTGTAATTTCTTTAGAATTAACTACAGAGAACAGCCACAAACTGGAAATGAGGGGGGAAATTGTTTCCAAAGATTTCCTTCAGGAATATGAGAAATACTAAAGCCTCACTTCTCAGACCATCATCTCCACAAATTTATATAGCCTTTATTCTTATAGTGAAAAATTATTGCCTAACTCTCCATGTATCTGCCTCCCTGCTCACCTTTCTCTCTTCCTCTCCCTCCCTCCCTTCCTCTCTCTCTCTTCCCACACAAAAGTACAGCATATTCAATAATTCAGTATCACAAAAATCCTTAAATTGATATCTTTCTACTCCTCTCTGAGTTAAAGCTCTCAGTAACAGCTGTGAATAATGGATGGAAAGGTTCTAACATTCCAGAATACACAAGCCTAAAATCTTAGAAGGAACAGAATGGTGACCACCAGAAGAGTATGTAAAAAAATTTTTTTTAATTTTTTTAATGTGCTTCATAAACATTTAAGTCCAGAATAGATCTTTCTCAGTTGAGATCTCTCCGAGGTAGTACCCACTGCTTCTGGAAAGCAACATCCTTGAGCAGGGAGAGTAAAACATATCCATGTACTTTACTACAATTATTAATAAAATGGAAATAGCAAATATTCCATAAAGTTATTTCTTCCTAAGAATATAAGAGCCCAGTAATATAAATGTCAAATTTAATATAAATGTTACATCCTGACATCAATCTGTTTTTCCAAACTTATTTTACACAATAACACCTAGTTGAGCATTATAAAACAACTCATGGTATTACAGAGGCTAGAATGGAAGCAAAAGGGCCAAGTTGCAAACTGGCATATTCTAGATGAAAAAATTTCTTAGGACTGTAAAATAATTTGTTCTCAAGAATGTGCATATAAAAAGAGAGAGAAGATAGTTATACGCAGAAAAGCAAAAACACTGAGGGAATTGGCTCTGCTGGCTCACTAGCTGGAGGCTCACTAGTTGGAATTTAGTTAAGGATTTCTCTATTACACTTCTGTACCAATACAATCCGGGGTAAATAGAGATGAAGAAAGTCTCTGCTCAACTAATCTTTGGAACAATGACCTCCGCTTCTACCCCAAAAATGAGGTCATATCCAAACAAATGTTTATAATATTTAACTGAGCCGGGTGCAATGGCACATGCCTGTAGTCCCAGCTACTCGGGAGGCTGAGGAGGGAGGATCACTTGAGCCAAGAAATTAGAGTCTAGCCTGGGCAACATTGTGAGACCCCATCTCTAAAAAAATGTTTTCAATTAAAAAAAATTTAATTGCAGTTTTTCTATAAAGTATCTTACTACAGATATAATTTTAAAATGTTAACCAGAAAGCATATGGCTCTTTACTTAACACTCCAGGGTTTCCAAGAGATAATCTCTATTTAAATTCAAATTTTGTCTTCCATGGTACAGACAAGAATATATTTTAGCCATGCTGTTCACTTAAGTGTAATAAATACGTTTGTCTTTTTACCAAAATACAACCCAGATCCAAAATACCAATGATAATGGCCAAAGGTGTCAGAATAAAATGAAATGTCTTTTGGCCTCTCTCCCTTTTGCCTCTTCACCTCCCTTCCATTCCTTCTTCTTCTCAGTCATTCCATAGATATTTATGAGTAGTCTATGATATTTAGAGAAGTGAAGGACAATGCTGGAGCTCACTCTGAAAGCAGATGTACAGTCCATGCAGCTGGAATTTAGAGAGAGAGACCAGTGTATTAACACTAGAAATATTATGTCTTTTATGAGGACTATTTACATATTCAGATTCAAGTCTGAGTTATTGCTGTAATAAGCAGATACTGACTATCCCTAGAGGATAATTAAGCAATGTGCCCAACAGTATGTGGGATAATCTGCCCTTTCTGTGCTTTCCAAGGATGGGGAAAAGAGAAGAGTTGCAGCAGCAGGTTTAAAAGTAAAATCCTAGGAGGCTATGAAAGTTCTCAAAATGTATTTTTAGTAAACTAAACCCAATATTATAATTATAGGTCATTTTAATTACTTATTTATTTAACAAATTATAGGATTCAAGATAAGAATTTAAATCTCAACATTTTTAACAAATATTGTACCTTTAAACTAGGTTTCATAGTCTACTACTTCCCTGATTTTTACCAAACATTTAAAAAATTGTACCAGCCAATAAAACCATGTCTGTTTTTTTATGTTAAAATATAAATGAAATAGGAACAATGAGGAGAGATTAATAGAAAAATTAAGAAAATTAGTAACAAGAATTACAGGAAACTTCATAGAATTCTTGACATTTTAAGCTATAAAAATTATACTGATGGGGAATTTGCACTGATTTTTCAAAATTCTAGAGAGCAAGAACAAAAACAGGACCACCTAAATATATAAAATAGGCAGGATGATAAATATTTATCCAATGCATTTTTCCCTCTAATTAAGAGATACAGCAAACAAGTGAAGTTATAAGACAGAAGGCTAATCATCAACAAATCATTACAAATTTCATTGATTAAAGTCTCATAGAGCAGCTGCCTTGATCACAGATACTTAGAATAATATAAGGAGCTTAAAATGCTCTAAAAATTTTGTTGAAGAAACCAAAAGCAGGCTGGCAGGAAGGAAGGAGGCAACCTAGCAGCCAGATCTATTTCTGCCAGCAAAATTAAAATCAATATTGTGATACTAAATTTTTTACAAGTAATGTCACCAAAACCTCTAAGAATAAGAAAGGCAAAATATGCAATTGAAACCCTTCTTTATCCAAATGAGAAAAGACTTAGAAGATTCACTGGCAAAGAACTGAATTTTAAAATGTAAGCAACAGTGTTACTGGAATTAGTTTAATTAAATAAATGTTTTAATTCAATTCAATTCATTTTTAAGGTGAAGAAAAAAAGATAAAGCTAAATCAAATACACAAATCAACTGAAGCCCAATATACATAATAATTTAACCTGTATTCAATTCAATTCAAATACCTACTGTATTTGAATTTAGTAAGACACTGAACCCTCAGATTTCATTCAAGAGGGCCAAGGCAATGGTGATAACTGTATATTATTTTCTATTAACGTGGTGCTACAGTATCACAGTCTGAAAGGCAGCTTTAATATTCGTTTTTTCGTGTGTGAAATTTTTTCCTTTAATAAAAAAATCCCAGATATACTTTGAAGTCCTGGAGTAAACAAGCTATAGAAGGAAGTGAATCCCCTCACGGGGAGCTTTAACATTCTTTAAAGAATTTAAAACTATTTGTTTAAAGAAAGTTCTGCCTTTCAAAAACGATAAAACAATTTTAGAACAATTACTTGCATATTTAAAAAGTAAATAGAGCCAGGAGTGGTAGCTCACACCTGTAATACTAGCACTTTTGGGAGGCTGAGGCAAGAAGATTGCTTGAGACCAGGAGTTCGAGGCTGTAGTGAGCTACGATGACACCACTGCACTCTAGCCTGGGCAACAGAGCGAGACTTTGTTTCCCCCCCACCCTCCAGGGGAAAAAAAAAAAGTAAATAGAAATGATAATGAATCAAGATATCATAAAACATTCATAAGCAAAATTATTAAATCACTCAGGAATAACAATGTTATTGTTCATAAAATGTGAAAATTTAATTTTTTTAACTAAAATCATTTATTATATATATTTTTCCTCTTGGTAAAAGTCATTAAAGATACATGATTTGATTATTTCAGTGATTATTAATTATTTTTGCTCTATAAAATAAATCTGTTTAAAATGCAATGTTTACATTAAAAATACCAATAACTGAACTCAAAACTATCAAAACAATGTACTTACATAGTATCTTATTAAACACTTAAGTTAAAGGAAACATTTCTACCAAACAACAATCACTTACGTCTGAACTAAGTAATTGATTTGTTAATTATACTCTTTGAGTCCCTTAAACCTTATGCTATAGTCTGTCTATAAAGGTCTTCACGTTATTTACACTAACAAAACATTAATCAAGGGCCAAATTTATAGCAGCTACTCTATAAATGAGGTCAAGGCAGGTCAGAGTACATAATAAGAAAAACAAGGTTGGTCTTTGCAATAAAAAGAAAAATCCTTATTACTATTCTTCTTGCCCCTGGGATTAAGTCTAGTAGCTGAACACTCCAAACTATTTCACAAACACATCCATTCCTATGAAAACTCATTTAACCTCAAGGTACTGAATATTTATATTAATAAAAGGAAAGCAAAGTCTACCGATTTAGAAAAATAACCTTCTGAATTGTTCCTTCAAAATATATTCTACCCTCTAAAATAAAGCGAGAACAAAATTTCAAATACTACCGCTACTATTTCACTAATGAACCTTAGTTTTGTTTCCACCACTGTTTATTTCAAACACTTACTTAAAAGATAAAGGCTGAGTTCTTTCCATAAGCTAAGGACTGAAGTAAAAAAGACAGTTTCTAACCATGGGAGACTAAAATTCCAAACACAGTAAGACAAACATAGGTAAAAAAAACACAGAAAGGGTATTACGAAAACAAATGATATATAAAAAATAAGTTATTCTAATAATTGTCTCCCCAAATAAAAATGACAATAAGCAGCAATTCTGGATGCAGACATTTGAGAATAACATAAAAGAGTTCATTTCTTCACAAATGTAGAAAGTTTTTTTAAATGTAAATATTTTATTATATATATTTTCTTTTCCCTTGGTAAAAATCCTCAAAGAAATATCATTTGATTATTGCCAAGATTATCTCTACAAAATGAATTATGTTGAAGATGGAAAATTGTTTACAAGAAAAATATCAATAATTCAAACAAAAACTATAAAAACAACAGTTTCACAGAGAAAATATCTTATTGATTAAACACAGATATTTACTGAATTTGCCAGGTACTTCTCTAAGACCAAGGATACAACCATAAACAAGAGACAGGGGGGCTGTCCTTATAAAACAAATTTTACAGGAGGACACTGACAATAAAGATAAATATCAGAGAGGAATAAGAAACATTAGAAATGTTTTTAAAGAAATGAGGTAAAAGTAACCTGGATAACAGGTTTCAGGGAAGACTTCTCTGAGGCGATATCTGAACTGGTACTTAAACGACAAGGAACCAGACATGTAAAGATCTAGGGACAGATCTCCCAGCCATGAAGGAATAAAGAGGTCAACAAGTCCCCCCGCAAAAAAACAAGTAAAGAACTGGAATGGACAATAACAATCATTTCAGGGTTCTGAAAATTAACCCAAGGCAAACAACAAAACTGATAAGAATTTTACCCACAAAAATCTCTTGAATCTTTCAGGGTCCGAATGAAAAAAAAAAAAAATCTCTTGAATCTTGAATAAGACAGATGGAGTCTGGGAATATCCCGTACTCCACCCAAGCACCTTAGGTACAACAGTTCTGCCAGACTGTGGCTGCTTATGGAAACCAGCACCTTTGCTGCAAGAGATGACTGATTTGATTTGGAAGAGAAGGCAGAAAACACACGGCAAGATGAAGATAGGAAATGCCTCTGCAGCTGAGATTAGAGTTGCAGTTACCAAAGAACAAACCAGAAACTGAAGACGGAAATCCTGAAAATGAGATAGCCACCGAGAAGCTTAATAAGAGTCCCACACATCTGCAGCTGTCTGGGCACATGAGCACACAAACAGTCCAGATTTGAGAAAGTGCAAAGGGAAGTAAAGCCAGGACAGTGGTAAAAACTGCCCAGAATTTCAACGTGTTCATCAAACCCAACACAGATCTATCAGCCATACTCAGTCAATAGGTTTCAGCAAGACTTCTGACCAATAATCGGCTGATCTCTAAGCTGTGGAGATACAAGAGTGGCTCTTAAAAAGCAAGACTGAAAAAACAAAAATAAGAATTATTTTAGAAATTGAGCAGTGATATTAATAGCCACATTCATAGGAGTGACAAATTCTTAAAATTAAGCCCAGGCAAATTACTTTTAAAAGCTGACAAACAAAAGCCAACAAGAAAAACCCTCAGAAGAAAAAAAGAGAAAACTAGAATCCAAAACTGCTATGTTATCTAAATTATCTTGTTTAAAAAAACAAACAAAAGAAACCACAAGATATTCGAAAAAGTAGGAAAATGTGACTTATACTGAAGAACCAAAACAGTCAGTGGAAACCGGCTGAGTAGGACCAGATTTGCAATTTAGCAGACAAACACTTCAAGACAATGCTTATATACAAACACGTTAAAAAAAACTGGAGGCAATCATACTTTAAAAATAAAAGGAAAGCATGATGACAATGACTGCACAAATATGGAATATAAACAATGAAACAGAATCTATTAAAAATAACCAAAGGGAAGTTGTTTTTAAAAGTACAATAGCCAAAAAGAAAAATTCCAGGTGAGCTCACCAGCAAATTTGAGATGGCACAAGAAAGAACCAGTGAACCTGAAGACATAGAAATATAGAGTTTATCCAATTAAACAACAGAGAAAAAAGACTGAAGAAGACAGAACAATGCCTCAGAGACTTGCCTGACATCCTGTGTACCAACATAGGTGTAATGGAGTTCTAGAAGCAGCAGTATGATAAATAAGCACAGAAAAAAAAAATGAAGAAATAATAATGCCTGAAAATTTTCCAATTTATATGAAAAGCCAAGCAAGATAAACACTGCCAAGAACTGTGATGGGTTCTTAATTTACTGTGTAAACTGTGAAGCTTAATCTACTTGTAAACTAACAAGTTAGCCTACCACAGTGTCATGGCTGCTGACAGAAGATATGAAAATCCTGAGGTCAGAGACAAATAATAATCCATGATTCTCAGAAATAGTAACAGCCAGAATATCAGCATTGTGCCATTACCTCCAAACCCCAGTTCTCACAGAGTAACATAGGTCTGGGAGACACCTGTATATGCAGTAAAATGTGTTACAGGAGAGGAACTCTGAGCTTAGAGCACTTGAATCTTTTCTGATGGCCAGTAGGCCTGTTTACCTTTGTCTCAGAGGGAGTCATTATCAATACTATACTAGACAGTGTTTACACTGCTCTTTGCTCGAAATGTAGACACTATTTCTGTACTCCAAAGCTGTTTGCTATATAAACATCTCTGGATGATAATGTAGAACAAATCCATTTAGTGCCTCTACTTACAAGACATAAAGAAATGTTAAAGGTCAATGGAGAATTATCTACCAAAAAACACAAAAGGCCCCTCCCCTAGGCATATCATAGTCAAACTGTTGAAAAACAAAGATACAGGAAAATATTGAAAGTAGCAAGAGAAAAAAAATCGCTCCTCATATACAGGGGAACAATAATACAATTAAAGGCTGACCTCATATCAGAAAACATAGAGGCCACATGATATATTCAAAGTGCTTTAAAAACAAACACTGTCAACCAAGAACCCAATATGCAACAAAATTATCTTTCCAAAATGAAAGCAAACACTGTGGGGTAAAAAGATCTGGTAGTTCCTCAAAAAGTTAAACACAGAGTTACCATATAACCCAAAAATTCTTCCGTTGAGTACATACATACCCAACAGAAATGAAAGTTTAAGTCCATAAAAAAACACATATACAAATGCTCATAGAATCATTATTCACAATAGCCAAAGAGTAGAAACAAATGTTCATCAACTGATAAGTGGATGAATAAAATATGACATATCCATAAAATGAAATATTATTCAGCAATAAAAGGAATACGTTCTGGCACATGCTGCAACATAGATGAACCCTGAAAATAGTGGAGGGAAAGAAGCCAGTTATAAAAGACCATATATTATATAATTCCATTTATATAAAATGTTCAGAAAGGAAAATCTAGGGAATAAAATAGATTAGTGGCAGCTTGGGGGTAGGCAGAAGAAGGAAATGGGGAGTAACTTCTAATGTACACAGGTTTTCTTTTTGGGGTGATGAAAATACTCTAAAATTAGATTGTGGTGATGGTTGCACAACTCTGACTATACTATTAAATACCATCAAAAGGGCACACTTTAAATGGGTAATCTGCTTGATATGGAAAATACCACTGTCTGTCAGGATTTATAACGTGTAAATATAACGTAGGTGACAGCAAAACCACAAACATTGGCGCTGGAAATGAAGCTCAATTACAGCACATTTACTATATTTTACTGAAATTAAGTATTATCAGCCTGAAATAGATTGTGGTCAGTTAAAATGCATCATGAAATCCTTAGAACCACCAACAAGAAAATAATTCAAAAGTATAACAACAAAAAAGAGGGAGAATTAAATAGTACACCTAAAAATATTTCTTTAGCACAGGAACAAAACAGACATGAGAAATACATTAATAGAAAACAAATAGCAAAATGGCTGGTATAAATCCAACCATACAATAGTAAAACAAACTGAGAATGGACTAAACATAGACAGAGACTGACAGACTGGATAATAAAGCAAGATACAACATTATGTTGTCTACAAGAGACACACTTTAGATTCAAAGACACAAAAAGACTGAAGGTAAAAGCATGAAAAAACATGTAGTATGCAAACAGTAATCAAGAGAACTGAAGTAGGTGTATTAGTATCAAATAAAATAGACTTGAACTCAAGAAACATTACTAGAAATAAAAAGATGTTTCACAATGATGAAAAGGTCAAAAAATCAGAAAGATATAATAATTATAAATATATATGCACATTACAACAAAGAACTAAAGTACATAAAATAAAAACTGACAGATCTAGAAGAAAAAATAGATAATTCAACACAGTTAAAAATTTCAATAGTTCAATCTTAATAACTGATAGAAAAACTAGAAAATGTATCAGAAAGAATTTTTTGAAGAACTGAACACATGAACAACACCATCAACCAACTTGACCTAAGTGATATTTACAGAACGCTCTATGCAACAAAAGTAGAATACATATTTATTTCCAGTATTATAGCTGTAAACACTTACATTAGAAAAGAAGGAAGGTTAAATTAATAATCTAAACTTCCACCTCGAGAAACTCGAAAAAGAGCAAACTAAATCCAAAGCAGCAGAAGGATGGAAATAATAAAAACTGAAACAGAAATCAATGAAATAGAAAACACAGCAAAAGGAAAAAAAATCAATTAAAAATAGTTGGTTATTTGAAAAACAACAAAAATAACAAAATTAATACAGCCAGACTTACTAAGAAGAGAAAAAACACAAATCACCAGAATCAAGAATGAAAGAGAGACCATCACTAACCCCCCAAAAATAAAAAGGACTACAAGAGATTATTATGAACAACATTCTGTCACACAATAAACAGATTAAATAGGCAAATTCCTAAACTAATACAAATTTCTACACTTGACTCAAAAAGTAATAAAAAATGTGAATAGACCTACAACAAGTAAAATAACTAAATTAGTAATTTAAATTCTTGCCATAAAGAAAAACCCAGGCTAAGTTGGCTTCCCTGGTAAATTCTATAAAATATGTCTACGAAATTAATACCAATCATTTACAAAATCTTATCATAAAAGAGAGGAGGAACCACTTCCCAACTCATTCTATGAGGCCAGTATTACCCTGACTATAAAACCAGACAAACAAATCACAAAAAATCTATAGGCCAATATACTCATAAAAATAGATGCAAAAATCCTTAATCAAATATTAGCAAACTGACTCCTACAACATATTAAAAGGATTATGTACTATGACCAAGTAGAATTCATGTCAGGAATATAAAGTTAACATTAAAATATCAATTAATATAAATAATCATATTAATAGAGAACAAAACCCACACGATCATCTTAACAAAGAAGGAGGCATCTGTCAAAATTCATCGTTCCTTAAGGATAAAAACTCTCAATAAACTAGGTATAGAAGAAAACTTCCTCAACTTGACAAGAAGCATCTACGAAGAACCTTCACCTAACATAACACTTACTAGTGAAAGATTGAATGCTTTCACTCTAAAATCAGGAACTAGGCAAAGATGTCCATTCTTACTACTGTTCAATATCATATTGGAGGTCCTAACCTGTGCAATATGGTACTAAAAAGCAATAAGAGGCATCCAAATTTGAAAGGAAAAAGTAAAATTGCCAACTTTTTCACTGTCAACATAATTCTGTATATAGAAAATGCTAAGGTATCTAAAAAACAAAACAAACCAAAAAAACCCTAGAAGTAATGAATAAGTTTAGCAAGGTTACAGAATATAGGATCAACATACAAAAATCAGTTGCACTTACTTATTTACTTATTCATTTATTTGAGACAGGGTACTGCTCTGTCACCTGGGCTGGAGTACAGTGGCACAATCATAGCTCACTGTAGCCTCCAATTCCTAGGCTCAAGAGATCCTTCTGCTTCAGCCTCCCAAGTAGCTAGAACTACAGGTGCACACCATCACGTGTAGTTAATTTTTTTTTTTTTTTTTTTTTAGAGATGGGGTCTCATCATGTTGTCCAGGCTGGTCTTGAACTTCTGGCCTCAAACTATCCTCCCACCTCAGCCTCCCAAAGTGCTGGGATTACAGGTGTGAGCCACTGCGCCCAACCCAATTGTATTATACTTTTATGTACTAATAAGGAATGATTTAAAAATGAAATTAAGAAAGTAATTCCATTTGCAATAGCTTCAAAAAATATAATATACACAGAAATAATTTTTTAAAGAAGTGTAATATTTATGCACTAAAAACTTTGCTGATAAATTAAGGAAGATCTAAATAAATGCAGCTACATTCCCTGTTCAAGGAACAGAAGCTTCAAAATTGTTAAAATACCAGCTATGCCCAAATTAATCCATAGTCAGTGCAATCCTTACCATAATCAGCAGGCTTTTTGCAGAAATTAACAAAATGATCCAAAATTTATATGAAATTTAAGAGACCTAAATAACCAAAAAAAATTTTTTAAAGGAACAACATAAAAGACTTAAATGACTCAATTTCAAAATGTATTACAGTGTTACAGCAATAAAGACAGCGTGATATTGTCACAAAGACAGAGATCAGTTGGACAGAATTGAGAGTCCAAAAATAAATCCCATATACTTATGGCCAATTGATTTTCAATAAAGTTGATAATATAATTCAGTGAAAAACAAGTGATGTTTTCAACAAATAGTGCCAAGATAATCTACAAGCAAAAATGAAACTAAGATCCTTACCTCACACCATATAAAAAAAATTAACTCAGAATGAATGATAGGCCTAAATGTAAGAGCTACAACTGTAAAGTCACCAGAAAAAAAAATCGGCAAAATAATCAGAATCTTGTATTAGGCTTGGATTTCTTAGATTTGTCAACAAAAACACAAACATAAAAAAAAAAAATAGGTAAACTGAACTTTATCAAAATTAAAAACCTCTGCTCTGCAATGAAAGTGAAAGGACTAGTCATGGATGAGGAGAAAATATTTGCAAATCACATATCTGATAAAGGACTTGTATCCAAAAATATATAAAGTACTTTTACAACTCAGATATCATACACTGAAATTTAAAAATGGGCAAAAGATGTAAATAGACATTTTTCCAAAGAAGATACGTGAGTAGCCAATTAGCACATGAAAAACACTAAATATCATTAGCCATTAGGGAAACGCAAATAAAACCCACTATGAGACAACCACTGTGATTACTCTAATCAAAGGGACTGATAGTGCCAACTGTGGGCAATAATACGTACAAGCTGGAAGCTTAAAATGTAGCTGATGGGAACAGAAAAGGGTATAGTCACTATGGAAAACAGCTTGGGAGTTTGACAGACTTACCATTCAACCTAGCAATTCTACTCCTAGATTTCTATCTAAGAGAAATACAAACATAAGTCCATGCAAAGACTTGTACACAAATAGTCATAGCAGCATTATTTAAAATATCCAAAACCAGAAAGGAATTCAAATATCTATAAAATGGGGCAGGGATAAACAAAATGTGGTATATCCATACAATGGAATGCTATTTGTCAATAAAGAGGAATGAAATGCTGATACATGCTACAATATGGATGAAATCATCAAGAATTATTACAGAAACCATGTTGAAGAATGTAACAGTGATTCAGGAGCTAAAATCACTGAGAAATAAAGAAGAGTTTTATGGGGGCATGTACAGATACCAATAATGAGATGGTAAGTGATATCTAAAGACATGATGTTCAAAGCTGACCAAGATCCTGGTCTGTCATTTCCAAAACCTTCCTTCTATGATCTCATCCTCCATCCTACCTCAGCCATTCATTGCATGGTCATGTGCCAGACATTTTCAATAAGTGAATGACCTGGGTTCTCTCCATCCCGCTCTCTAACTACTACCTCCCATGCTTACAGCTCACTCATTCTAGTATTCCAACTCTAACAGTCCTTAGCTCTCCAATCCATTTGTCCTATCATTTTCTGTAAATAGTCACTCTCTTATGTGACGCCCTCTCTCCTCTTTACCTAGCTTAACAATAATCACATTGTGGTTAATGATTACAATCCTTTCTCGAGTAAAAGTTTGACTCTCTTGTCTTCACTCCCCTCCTATTTCCTTGGCAAACCTAAATCTTGTTAAACCCAGCTCTCACTCTACTTCCATATTTACCTACCATTCTCTGCCATTATATAAAATGTCTTCTCATATATTAGCATACATGATGCATCCATGCTATACTTTAAGCCATTCCTTCCATTTGCATACAAATTCCCATACTCTCTAATTTACTGAAAAATGTCACGCCAGAAAATCTCTCTTCTCCCACATCAATTTCCCTACTCTCTAAATGTTCATCCCTATCACCATCAAACTACTTTATCTTCCTCTCATTTTTAAAAAATCTATTTTCCCTTACTTTATTTCCCCCCAAAAGCTATGAATCCTTTTTTGCTCCACCTCCTCTAAAGAATAGTTTATACTCACGACTTCTAAATTTTTCTCCTCCCATTCTCCTATTCTTTCCGAAATCCACTGCAAATAGGCTTTTTTTTTCCCAAACCACCTCCTCCCAAAACAACTCCTAAGTCAGAAATGACTCCCATGTGTTAAAGCCAGTGGTTAAACCTCAGTCATCACCCTACTACCTTAAAATGAATTCATCTAGTCTACAGGCATTAAACATTACCTATATGCTTGTAACACCCAAGTTTATATCTCTACTCTGGAGATACAACTAACCACTGCCTATTTAACATCACCACTTGAATCGTCTACTAGAGAACTCAAAATTAGTATTTCCAAAATTGAACTGATCTTCCCTAATAACTGCTTTATCCACAGCCTTTTCATCATGTCTGACAGAAACACCATTCTCTCAGCTGCACAGGCCAAAAATCTTAGAGTATTACTTGACTCCTAGATTTCTCTCACAACCCACAACCAATCCATAAGTACATCCTATCAGCTCTATCTTCAAAATATATTCATAATCCTACCATTTCTTACCTCCTCTACTGCCACTAGCCCAGTAAAAGTTACCATAATGTTCAACTGGAATTACTACAATATCCCCCTAAATGATGTCTTTGCTTCATAGCTCACTGCAACCTCAAACTGCTGGGCTCAAGTGATTCTCCTGCCTCAGCCTCTAAAGTAGCTGGGACTACAGGCTTGTGTCACCATGCCCAGCTAATTTTGGGGGTTTTTTTGGTAGAGACGGTGTCGAGCTGTGTTGCTCAAGCTGGTCTCAAACTCCTGGCCTCAAGAGATCCTTCCGCCTAGGCTTCCAGAGTGCTATAGGTGTGAACCAACTTACCCAGCCCAATGCTCTTAATGATAAGGCTATGTTGCCTTATCTATTAAGTGTAACAATAAATAAGTAGCGGTATTTATACTTGATAGAGCCTATAATAATCAAAATTGCCTCATAAAAATTTTTATTAAGAAAAGAACTAAGAGTAGTATCTAAAGAATGGAAAAACAAATACCACATGTACTTGTTACTAAACTGGAACTACCCAATGAGCACACATGTGCACAGAAGGAAGTAAAACTCAACGGAAATCAACCGGGGTGGGGGAACAGGCAAAAACCTACCTTGGCAAACCTAAGGGGTTTTACCCCTACCTAAGGGGTACAATGAACAATATCTGGGTGACCGGCTCTCTTATAACCATGACTCAAGCTTTATAAAAGTGATTCATGTAACCAAAATTATTTGTATCCCGTAATACTTTGAAATAAAAAAAAGAACTAAGAATTTTACTTAAAAAAATAAACACTATAAATTATAGAAAATCTGTTATTAGTGTTTTGCATTAAGTAGGACAAGTATATATTCAATCAACAGCTCTCGCCATCTCTTTTATTATATATAAACCTTAATAGCATCCAATATCGCAGTGTTGAAATCAGCCAAAGAGCTATTTACCTTTTGATAAATAGGCACTTTGAAATGTTCACTAAAAGTAAGACTAAAGAATTAGTCACTCATTTTTTGAGAAATATTTAATGATCACCTACTATTTGCCAGACTCCAGACTACAATTTAGCACTATTTGTCATATGGATCATTGCAGTAGCCTTGCCACTGTTCTTGATTTCAATCGGGTCTCCTCTCCTTCAACCCATCCTAAACATTTCTGCCAATTATCTTACCAAAATCCAAATATCATAATGAATATTTTGCTTGAAATCTTCTAAGGCCCCCCCACTGACTTTAAATAAAAGTCTAAATATGCTACAGTAGGCCTTTTGGGATCCAGACACCCAATTTTATTCCAACAACACCCCTCTAACACACACATACAGACACATGCACACACTTGAATATCCTATACACATTCCCACATCACAATGTCTTCAGATATTCTGTTCCTTCTATTTGGAATGATTTTCATACAAACATCCTTCAATTTATCCATAAATGCCACTTGTCTAATGTCTACATATGACTAACCCTACTCATCCTTGAAAACACATCTCAAGAAGTTTTACCTAATTATTCCATACTAAATTTAAGACTCTTTCTCTTTTTCTCTTAGTACTCTGTAGTACCTTAGTACTGTTAGTACCCTGTACTTACACACTTCTATACAATTGTAGGTTTATTTGTTTCCAACATAGTCTATGAGCACCTGTAATTACTTGAGGGAAAGAATTTTAGTAGTACGTAAAATTAAACAAAGTTATCAATACTCTTGTCTCCCTTTTCTATAACATTAAATAAGAGAAAGAGCCTATATTCCTAGTTACTAGTTCAAGTAGTTACCCGAGGACTGACAGTGTCAATCCTCCAACAACACCAGCCAAAACACTATAAACAAACATTGCTGGCAGAATAACTTTGCTTGGAATACAATTTCCAAGAGCAGCCAGTCACATCTTTTAAACTATACTCTGGGTCTTCAGTTCCATTAATGCAAAACCAACTACCACAAAACAGAAAAAAGTGGTCTACTCATCATTTCCTCAATTTACTTTTACCTTTTAATTCTTTCACTCTCTTAAATTTGTTTTCTCCCTTTTATCTCTCTTTTCATCCCTGTACTTTCTTTTCTTCTCTTTCCTACCACTGAATGTTCTTTCTTTGAAGTCTTCTGCTTCTGCTCCATAAGTGGAAAATATACCTACTTATTCCCTCGACTCCCTTTCTCATCACATCACAACACAAAACAAAACTTGTTCCCCCACCTCCTTATAGCCAGCCCATGACATAAGGTAATATAGAGATCTGAATCTAACTTGGCTCTGTAAACATAAAACCACTTTATATTAATAGAAAGTCCAAATAAGTATGGCTTTTCCTTGTATCTACAAATAGAATTATCAATTTACTTTTGCCAAACTCAACCACGCTTACTGAAAAATAAAAACCAGAACCTTATCAAGAATCATGTAATCATAAAGAAAATTATAAAATGGTTCAATATTGACACATATGTAATAATTAACATAGGAGAGCTCCACTAAATTACTGACTGCAAAAACAATAAATATATGCTGACAGTTACACCAAAAGCCCCTACTTCACCATTATACAATTCATCCATGTAACAAAAAAAACTTGTATCCCCTAAATCTACTGAAATTAAAAAAAAAAAACACACACAATAAGTATAGAACCCAAAAATATCAGTTCCCATGGGAAAAATACAATAAGATTTTAAATTAAAATAAAAATGGATATAAAATAGATTACCTTCCTTCATTGACAAGTTCAATAAAAGCAAGGCCAGCATTCTTCTGAATAGAATTCTGCCACTCCTAAAAAATAGCAAAAAATAGCTGAAGAAATTTCACTCAGATTATTTCTTTTAAAACAACACTAATGAAAAACATCACCCATATCAATTTTATACCTTACCTATTAAAGGAAAAGTTCTGTTAAAC
The DNA here is from genome assembly GCA_023783475.1 of Daubentonia madagascariensis. Classification (NCBI taxonomy): domain Eukaryota; kingdom Metazoa; phylum Chordata; class Mammalia; order Primates; family Daubentoniidae; genus Daubentonia; species Daubentonia madagascariensis. Next base: position 45,376,700 of record JAKFHU010001209.1, read on the forward strand.
CACACGAATAGTTGATATTGAAAAGTACACTAAACAAGTTAGCAACAATTTGATTCGGTGTAAACTAAATGAGCCTATCCATTTTTATCCATATTTATGCCCCTTTTGTTTTATACCATTATATACTAATTTAACTGAAATAGCTGGGAGTTGGGAAAGAAGGCATAAAAGAAAACCAAGGACAAATATAGGTTTTGTATTTGTATTACTTGGTTACGGTTTTGTTTTATAGTTTTTTTTTTAATGTATCACCCAAAATGAAGAGAAGAGAGAATTAAGTAGTTCAATAACCCTATAACCCTAATAAAAAGAACATATTTTACCATAAAAATTGATGACTAATGATTAAGAAAGAGACAAGAAAGATCAGTGAATTGGGCTATACCACTTTTGAGCTGGAAACCTGTAATTCTTTGCCCTTTGAATTAGTAATCACTAGTATAAATTTACTAACAATATTCTTTCATCATTAAAAATGTATCCATTAAGGTTTATCCACTAAAAAGATACCCATTAAAAAGCTGAGGAAGGATATCAAATCTCTAGAGCATGTACAAATGAACTTTTTAATCCTTATCTTAAAACATATAAAATAAGGATTAATAAGCAAAGGCCTACATAAATTGAAATATACCTAGATTTGAGAATTGCCATTGAATGCACTCGTGTGTGTGTGTGTATGTGTTTGTATATGTCTGTATTAAACACACACACATACACAGTTTTTTTTTTTAAGAACTAGAAATATACATATAATCATTGTGTTCCTTAACATATAAGGAGCCCCCTGTATTCTAACTAAATAATATCTCTCAACTGATTTATTTTTGTTCTTCAATAAGACCATGGTGAGCTACTTACCACTGCTCACCATACACCATATTTGTATTTTCTAAATATAATAACTTTAAGAGGTTTTAAATTCCATGTAATTTCACCTTAATGACTATTCTGTTCCACTCCAAATTCTTATTTTTTTCCACCTCATCCTTTTCCTTCTTTCTCCTTTTTATCCCCGCTTTTGTACTACCTTCTTTTACGTTTTGAAAATCCCACAGTGGTTCTCGAGACTAAAATGACCACATGCCATGATTTTGTTGAAGGGTTCTATTTTATGAACAGTGTTAGTATGATCATGCTAACAGAACATACACAGTAGAATAAAAATTAAATAGTCAGATATTGGAGGGTAGTCACTGGCTAGATCTAGCAGAGAAGAAAAAGTAATACACTGTTGAGGAAAGAACAAGAAATAAAAAGTCATAAAATCCACATTCTCATTCTGATTCGGACACTAATAGGATACATTCTTGGACAGATCACGCTATTTAATACATCTTAGATCCTCCCTTAAAAAAGTTTCTTTTAGGTATAATATTTTATTATTCTATAATTTACTAACATTTAAAAATTAGTGACTCATAAGTCTGTAATATATTCTCTCTCAAAATTCATACTGAATTTATATTTCACTGAAACTATAAAATAAAGATACTAAATTTCTTTCAGTGAGGTAAACCAAATCAGGTATAAAATAGTAGTATCGATCTAACTTAAAACTCATTTCTTTCCATCAAAATGAAATGAACAGAGAGGCAGTCCAAAGGGAAGCAATCAAATTCCATGAAAGAGTATATTCCTGAGAGAAGAACATGTGCCACACCTTCCTTTCTTCTCAAAAGGTAGGAAGAGGGAGATAAAAAAAAAACCAGAAGCCTCAGATAAATTTTTTGATCCTGATACAGAGGGTCCCACATCTCACTTCCCAAGCATGTTGCAGATAGATAACAAGACTCAAAGAGTTGCCCTAAACCTAAAAATGTACAAGAACAGTAGAACAGAGACAAACTTAATGGCAGATGGACCTAAACAACCTCAACCTGTCTCATTCCCTAGGAAGACTCACACAATTATCCTAGAAGGATGTAGAAGTAGCTTAGGATTTAAAAGGATGAAAAGAACATAACTGTTACCTTTGTGGATAGACAGCAAGTGATCCGAAGGGAGTGTGATACCTCAATAGATGCCATAGCCAAGGAACGGGAGCATATGCTCACTGCTCAGCTCTTATACCCAACATAGCACTCTTGGCAAGACAACTGGAAATTTAATATAGCCCCAAAGAATAGGAAGATGAGATCATAAATTGAGTGAGTTTTCATTTAGATCATTTAATTTAAGGAAAATCTCAAAATGGAAATTGATTTTTAAAAAGGCAAAATGAAGAAAGTTACTTTTCTTTCTAGAAAAAAAGAAATCAGTAAGCAAGAAAGAGGAACTAGTGTTGTATATATAAATTTTTTAGTCATTTTGCTTTCAAAAGTAAAGTATCTACTATCAAGAACAAGCCAAGGATGTCCCCTCTCACTACTGCTTTTCAACATCGTTCCGGAAGTCCTGGTTAATGCAATAAGATAAGAAAAGTAAATGAAAAGGATATAAATTGGGCCAGGCATGGTGGCTCATACCTGTAATCCCAGCACTTTGGGAGGCTGAGCAAGAAGGGAGAATCGATTGAGCCCAGGAGTTGGAGATCAGCCTGGGCAACATAGCAAGACCTCATCTCTACAAATTATAATAATAATAATAATAATAATAATAATAAAATTAGCCAAGTTTGGTAATATGTGCCTGTAGTCCTAGCTATACGGGAGGCTCAGGTGGGAGGATCCCTTGAGCCCAGGAGTTTGAAGCTGCAGTGAGCTATGACATCACTGTACTCTAGCCTGGGCAACAGAGCAAGACCCTGTCTCAGGGAAAAAAGTACACAGATTGAAAAAGAAGAAATAAAACTGTCTTTGTTTGCAGATGACATGATCATCTATATAGGAAACCTGAAAGAAGTGACAAAAACTCCTAGAATTAATAAGTGATAACAGCCAGGTTGCAGGATACAAGGTTAATATACAAAAGCCAACCACTTTCCTATATGGCAGCAAATGAACAAGTAGAATTTGAAATGAAAAACAAAATACCATCTACATTAGCATCACAAAAATAAAATACTTAGGTATCAATCTAACAAAATATGTACAAGATCTATATGAAAAAAATTACAAAATTCTGATGAAAGAAATCAAAGTAGAACTAAATAAATAGAGAAACATTCCTTGTTCATGGTTAGAAAGACTCAAAGTTGTCAAGACGTCAGCAGTTCTTCCCAAACTGATCGACAGATTCAATGCAATCCCAATCTAAATCCCAGCAAGTTATTTTGTGGATATTGACAGACTGATTTTAAAGTTTATATAGAGAAGGATAAGACCCAGAACAGCTCATACAATACTGAAGGAGAAGAAAGAGTGGGAAAACTGACACTATGACTTTAACACTTATTATAAAGCTAAAATAATCATGACAGGGTGGTCGGGCAAAAAGTAGACACATTGATCAATGGAACAAAATAAAGAGCCCAGAAACAGACACATGTAGTCAACTGATCTTTGACAAAGAGCAAAGGCAATACAATGGAGAAAATATAGTCTTTTCAACAAATGGCACTGAAACAAATGCCAAAAAAAAAAAAAAGAAGAACCAAGACACAGACCTTACATCTTTCACAAAAATTATCTCAAAATTGACCACAGACCTAAATGTAAAAACACAAAACTATAAAACTTTTAGATGATAAACACAGGGGAAAATCTACATGACCTTGGGTTTGGTGATGACTTTTTAGATACAATACCAAAGACACATTTGATGAAAAATAGAACTGATAACCTGTTATTAATGAAGTTAAGAATTTAACTTTATTAACATTAAAAATTTCTGCTCTGTAAAATATATTATCAAAAAAATGAAACGATAAGCCACAGACAGATAAAATACTTGAAAAAGACATATCTGATAAGGAACTTTTGTTTTGTTTTGTTTTGTTTTGTTTTGTTTTGTTTTGTTTGGGACAGGGTCTCACTCTATTGCTCCTATTGCTCTGGATAGAAGTCCTGTGGCATCATCATAGCTCACTGCAACCTAAAACTTCTGGGCTCAAGCGATTCTCCTACCTCAGCCTCCGAGTAGCTGGGACTACAGGCACATGCCACCATGCCCAACTAATTTTTCTTTTTTTTTGTTGTTTTTTTTTTGGTAGAGATGGGGGTCTCGCTTTTGCTCAGGCTGGTCTCAAACTTCTGAGCTCAAGCGACCCTCCCACCTTGGCCTCCCCAGAGTGCTAGGATTACAGGCATGAGCCACCACGCCTGGCTTCTGATAAAGAACTGTTAAGCAAAATATATAAGGAACTCTTAAAACTCAACAATAAGAAAACAATCCCATAAACAATGGACCAAAGACCTTCACAGACACCTCAACAAGGAAGATATACAGATGGTAGATAAGCATATGAAAAATTCTCCATATGTCATTATGGAAAGGCAAATTAAAACTATGAGATACTGGCCTGGCATGGTGGTTCACGCCTATAATCCTAGCACTTTGGGAGGCTGAAGCAGGACTGCTTGAGGACAAAAGCTCAAGACCAGCGTGTGCAAGAGCAAGACCTGTCTCTACAAAAAATACAAAAATTAGCCGGGCACGTTGGCAAGCACCTATAGTCCCAGCTACACGGGAGGCTGAGGCAGGAGAATAGCTTGAGCCCAGAAGTTTGAGGTTGCAGTGAGCTATGCTGATGCCACCGCACTCTGGCCAGGAATGACAGAGTAAGACTCTGTCTCAAAAAAAACCCAAAAAAACCCAAAAAAACAAAAAACTATGAGATACCATTATATACCTATTAAAATGGTCAAAATCCAGAACACTGACATCACAAAATGAAAGGATGTGAAATAGCAAGAAATCTCATTCATTACTAATGGTAATGCAAAATGATACACCCACTTTGGAAGACAGTCTGGTGTTTCTAACAAAACTAAACATACTCTTACCATATGATCCAGCAATGATGATACTTGGTATTTACGCAAAGGCATTGAAAACTTATGACCACCTAAAAACTTGCACATGGGGATTTATAACAACGTTATTCATAATTGTCAAAACTTGGAAGCAAACAAGATGTCCTTCAGAAGGTGAATGGATAAATAAACTGGTACAACCAGACAGTGGAATATTATTCATCACTAAAAAGAATGAGCTATCAAGCCATGAAATGACATGGACAAAACTTAAAAGCATATTACTAAGTGGGAAAAAAAAAAACAATTTGAAAAGGTTATACACTGTATTATTCCAACTATTTAACATTTTGGAAAAGGCAAAACTATGGAGAAAGTAAAGATCAGTGTTTGCAGGAGTCGGGGGAAGGGAGGGATGAATCAGAGGAGCATAAAGGGTTTTTAGGGCAGTGAAATTACTCTGGATGATACTATAATGACAAATACATGCCATTATACATTTGTCCAAACCCACGGAATGCACAACACCAAAAGTGAAACATAATGTAAACTACGGACTTTGGGTGAGAATGATCTGTCAGCGTAGGTTCATTGATTGTAACAAACAGACCACTCTGGTGGAGAATGTTAATAATGGAGAAGGCTATGCATGTGTAGAGGGGAAGGCGTAAATGGGAAATCTCTGTAGCTTCTGCTCAATGTTGTCATGAACCTAACTAACACTGCTCTAAAAAATAAAGTGTATTAAAAAATTAATAATAAAAAAGTATTTACCAGTACTATTTTTCCTCAAATCCATTTTGTCTGATCCAAAACTGAAACAGGAGGGAATTTTTATTACACAGTTCAGAAAGAACTCAAAACTCCACATGGATAAAAGAAATAACAGCTGAGAGACTCATATTTTAAATAGACAGGTGAATATCATTTTGATTTTATTTTCATTATGCACAGAAACTTCTACTTACATTGTAAAATCAGAAATTGTGCCATTTAAATTTCACAAAGATTTCAAGTAGCAGTACTGAGGTTAGACTGAAAACTAGATAAAGTTAGTATAACTGTAAACCTTAACCACATTAAAACACTTATAAACAAAACATAATTTGGCATGTCCCCAATTAAGTTTATTATTTATTATTTTTGCCTTTAAATTAAAAACAAATTAGATATGAAGGCACATATAGAAGTGGAAATGTCCAGTTTTTAATAGAGGCTCAGAAACTCAAATTTGTTACTGCTAATTTATTAGGCTTATGGTTTTCTCAAGGATCATCTATAAACTCATACTTGTTAACTTTCAAAAACATTTTCACTAATAAAGAAAAGAATGGATAAAATGAGAAATAAAGTGAAAATACAAATCTTAGACTTTTGGCTATTGTTACAAAAATCCACATTTCTCAAAGATATCTTTGTGTTTTCATTTCTCTATAATACAGTTCTAATTATGGTAAAATACCAAATACCAGGTATATAAATGCACACTGATAAGAATAATCTAGATAAAACAAATCTGAAGCCCATGAAAATAAAAATTTTCAACTTATTTGATAATCCAGATGTTAGTCAAAGCTAACAAGTTCTCTATATAATAAAACATTCTCTATAGTAATTTGTAGAAGTTGCCAAAACTGAAAAGAATATTTATTAATCGTACTATCCTAAAGCATTTTTCTCCACTTCAGAAGCAATTATCAAGGAAGGCGTTAGTCTAACAATTTCATAAACCACAGCTCAATATAACTTTTAGTGAGTTTTAATAGTTGAAAGAAAAGCTTACTGGTCATCATCTTTCATGATCATTTCAATATTTCATCATAGTATTTACAATTATATAGCGATGTAAAATGCATAGTACATTTAAAGGTCTTGGTTATCCTGTTCCCAGAGGTACTGATGAAAAACACGTTAAAAGTCTCAAATCCAACCACTAATGCAACTAAGTAATTTCAAAAACACATTTCAGCACTTTGGAGAGGAAGGACTGAAAACAAGACAGTCAATAATCTCATACCTGTTCCTAAACTGTATTTAATTGACTATTACTTCCTAAGGCCATAACTGTTGACGAGTCAATTTTTACTAAAATATACTCTTAGCTTACTTGTGCTTTTAAGTCATACAACAACAACAAAGACATTACATATTAGTGAAATTTACTAAATAGAGTCCTATTAAATTTCAATATGTGCTTTTGGTGGTAAAAGTCTTTTTGTTAGTCAAGAAAAAAAAGACTTAATTAACCATATTAAATCTATTCTCTCTATTCTCAACAAATAAATACAGAGAGAGAGATACCAATTAATGTGCTATATATTCATTTAAATTATTTAAACAAAATTCTAACTTCCTTAGACATGAATTTGACAGTTTTCTATAATTCAATAGTCTCCTAGAATACATTTGAGTGCCTTGAATGCACTACATAAATTTACCCAAATTTTAAACTTAATTCCAAAATATTAGCATGCTCTACAACAGATAAAATCAGGCCACAGATTGACAAGATTGACTACATATCATCCATTCTGCCATTATTTTATTTTGTCAAGCCATCAATATTAACATTAAATGCAGTAGCATTTGATTCTGGTGGGATAGATTATCTCTAAACTAACTTTTAATCTTAAAAAAAAGGAAGTGTATAATAAGCGACTTCAGGTTAAACACAGGAAAAGCCAAGGAGAAAATAGTACATGAGATAAGTCAAGAAACATTTTAAAACCTGAAAACATGTGGGTTAGTAGTAATGGGCTTAGTGGACCAAAGAAAACAAAACTCTATACAAGAAAGTATGGGAATCAATGTGAGGAAGCAAATCAACGCTTGCTGCAAAACCCCAGAAAGGCCAAAAATTGAAGGCACTGAGTACATGTGAGGATGGCTGAAGGACAGAGCTGAAAACAGTAGAAATGATTGTAAGTTGGCATAAAAACAAAGTTAGAATTCCTGATCCCATTCTGTGTGGCCATCCCACCACAGTAAAGATTGAAAGTTTACTTTCCAGAAAAGTTTTCATAATTGAGAAAGCTGTAAAAAGCCAAACTGAAAAAAAAAGATAAATTGAAAGTATACATACTGAACTAATAACATACTGAGTGATATTAGAGCATATTTCTCTGACAAAATTGAGAGGCCAAGATAAAATTTAAGGTTCTACAAATGACATAGGATCTCATTCATCACCAGTAGACAACTCACACACAGACACATAGATTTTCTATGCCTATGGTTAAGAATGAGCAAACTGCCAAAGTTAACCAGATATTTGAGGAAAGTCTGTGAAAGCGAACAAGTGGGGGCAGGGGTGGGACGGGGGACGACTCATAGAAAACAGACAATATTGTTGGGGGGGGTAAGGGAAGTTAAAGAACAGCATAATTAACATCATCAGAAAGATTTTAAAAATTCATCTAAAATATCAAGGCAGGGATTTTGTTTTATTAATACTGCTATCTCTATGCCCCTGTATTAGTCAGAGTTCTTCAGAGAAACACAACCAATGGGAAGAGTGTGTGTATGTGCATATTAAAAAAGAGATTTATTATAAAAAATTGACTCAGGCAAATATGTTGGCTGACAGGTCCCAAGATCTACAGGATGAGTCAGCAAGACCAATGGTGTAGTCTGAAGGCCAGCAGGCTCAAGACCCAGGAAGAGCCAAAGTTTCAGTTTGAGTCCAAAAGTGGGAAAAAGCCAAAGTCCCAGTTTGAAGGCAGTCAGGCAGAAGGAATTCTCTCTACTTGGGGGAGGGTCAATTTTTTTGTTTTATTCAGGCATTCAACTGATTGGATGATGACCAGCCCTAACCAGGAGGGCAATCTCTTTTATTGAGAGGGCAATCTCTTTTACTCAGTCTACCAATTTAAATATTAATCTCATCCAATAAAGATTGTCAAAGAAACACCCATAATAAAATTTGACCAAATAGCTAAGCACCCTGTGACCCAGTCAATACATTCACCATGACAAGTCCAATCCTTGTCAACTTTGCACCCATATACATCTCCTTAAACCATATTTAATCTCCAGATGAAGACAATAATCAGGTTAGAATTTCACCTAACAGGACACAACTATCCTGCATAAAACCAAAAACAAACTAAACCTATGATGGTTAATTTTATGTCAACTTAAGTGGGCTAAGTAATACCCAGAGAGCTGATAAAACATTATTTCTGGGTATGTCTGTGAGGGTGTTCCAGAAAAGATCAACATTTGAACCAGTAGATAAACAAGATCCACCTTCACTGTGCACATCACCCAACCCATTGAGGGCCTGAATAGAACAAAAGGGCAAAAGCAAGAAACCATCTTTCTCTGCTTAAAAAAGACATACATCTTCACCTGCTCCTGGTTCTCAGGACTTCAGACTCACTGGGACTTACATTACTGGCGCCCTGGTTCTCAGGCCTTCAGGGCTTGGACTGAAACTATACCACTGGTTTTCCTGGGCCTCTAGGTTGCAGACAGCAGATCATGGGACTTCTCAGCCTCCATAATCGTGTGAGCCAATCCCTTATAATAAACCTCTTTGTATATATTAATATTTATATATATTCTATTGGATCTGTTTCTCTAAAGAACCTGGCTAATACAAATCCATTCCCCACATGGGGAGTTAAAGTCCTTCAGTGATGTTTATACTTCCCCAATATCTCATAATTTACATACTATGATATATAGTTAACAATACTTAAGTATTATTATGTTATGATATAAAGTCAATACATCTTAAGTTACACGATAAGGGGATAGGAGAAAAAGAGAAGAAAATAAAGATTTTATATATATACACACACACACACTGACACACAAATATCTTTATAACAAAATAAGGAGGAAATACTCATGACAATTACAGTCCTTGTTTCTATAAATGGTCATGTGGTGATAGGTGGTATTTATAACTACCTTTTTCCACTGCCCATTCTATATTCCCTTTGTCTTCAGCAAGCATGTTCTCAGCTGGTCATGGTTCTTCACCTGGTGGAGTGACCCAAACCTTCATTCCTAAAGGGTCTGGGCCATTTTAGCAGTCCTACACAGATTGGATTGTTGTAGTTTTCCGCTCATCTTAATCACAGGGCATGGTAATACTACGATACACATAAAGGGATCTCCTGTATTCCAGATATACTCTTCCTTACCTCCATTATGGAGAAGTATAGTCCAATTTCCCTGTGGTAGTCCGGATCAATCACTTCTGCCAGCACAGTAACTCCCTTTTTGCCTGAAGATTCAGAGGCATGAGGAGCTCAAAGTGGCTGGGCAACAGTCTTAACTTCCACTTCAATGGAATCATCATTGTGTCTCCTGGTGGAAGTATTCCTCCCTTTGGAACTAAGACCTCTAGGCCAGAAGAGCAGATCATCACAGGAACAGGAAGAAAAAATTTTGCTATTGGGTCACTAGAGGTAATAATGAGTGGTACCATTCCTTTTCACTGTTTATTCTGACCTAAATTCTAGCCAGGAAGAACACTACATTATGCTGTGATTCAAGCATATCTAGCTTCGGAACCTGCCAACATGAAGGTATGCCACTAGATTTACTCTATCAGCACCTTCAGGATGGTGGGACATAGCAAGGCAGTGTCTGAGCATTATTGCTGGAATGATATTGATAGACATGCTTGGATCATGTGTATTGGCATCATAAGTCCAGATGGTAGTAGTTAGAGACTACTGCGAAAAGACAAATCTGAATCCAGAGAAACTGCTATCCATAGACAACATGCTCATGTGAAGGAGTACAATGTAATCATCCTGCCACCAGGTAGGTGGTTGACCACTCTGGGGAACAGTGCCATATTGGAGTCTCACTGTTGGTCTCTGCTGATGGAAGATTTGGCACTCAGCAATAGCCTTAGCCAGGTTGGACTTGGTGAATGGAAGTCCTTGTAGCTGAGACCATGTATAACCTCCATCCCTGCCATCATGTCCACTTTCTTCATGAGCCCACTGGGCACTGACAGGGGTGGCTGGAGAAAGAGAATGAGTCATATCCACAGAACAGGTCTTCCTAATCACTTGATCTAACCCTAATCCTCCTCTGCTGAAGTCACCCTTCCGCGAGCATTCACACAGGACACAAATATACAGTATTCATGTTTTTTGCCCATTCAGAGAGATCTATTCACACATCTCTTCCCCAAATTTCTTTGTCACCAATTTTCCAATTATGTTCCTTCCAAGTCTCTGACCATCCAGAAAAACCACTGGCCACAGCCCATGAATCAGCAAATAATCACACACCTAGCCATTTTTCCTTCCAAGCAAAGTAAACAATTAAGTATACTGCTCAAAGTTCTACCCACTGAGATTTCCTTTCACTGCTGTCCTTCAGGGATGTCCCAGAAAGAGGCAAACAGTGCTGCAGCTGTCTACTTTCAGCCAATGCCTGCATATTGTGCAGAATTATCTGTAAACCAGGCCCAAGTCTTCTCTTTCTCTGTCAGCTGATCGTAGGAACTCATCACGAGGACTTAGGTACAGGCTGGGAGAGGGAAGGCAGTATAGCAGGAGTGAGGACCATGGGAATTCAGGCCATTTCTTCATGTAACTTCCTTGTGTTTTCAAAGCCTACTCAGACCCGATCACATATATACCACTTTGATTTGATGATAGAGTGCTTCTGCACATGCACAACTTTATGGCTTAGTGGAACAGACAACACCCAGTTCATAATAAACAGTCCACGTCACATGTTAACTAGGTGGCCCAGGGTTAAATGTTCAGTCTCTACTAAGGCCTTGTGGCAGGGCATTTGAGAATCAACTATTGCTCTAAAATCCTAGGGGTCTGCATTGATATTCACCTGAAGGGGTCTGCCAGAGGCTCCAAATAGCATCCTTATCTACCACTGATACTTCAAGCACCACTGGATCTCCTGGAACCTATGAATTGCATGGCAGCCCGGACCTCTTGCAGAGTCTTCTCTTGTTATGGGCTCCACTGAAAACTAGCAGCTTTTCAGGTAACTCAGAAAATGGGACAGAGTAACACACCCAAATAAGGAATATGTTACCTCTAAATCCAAAATGAGACAATAGGCATGTGCCTCTTTTTGGTTGTAGGAGAGGCCGGATACAACAACTTATTCTTCACCTTAGAAGAGGTATCTCGACATGTCCCACAACATTGGACCCCTAGAAATTTCACTGAGGTAGTCCCCGAATTTTCCACTGGATTTACTTCCACCCTCTGACATGCAAATGTCTTACCAAAAAGTCTAGTGTAGTTACTATGTCTTGCTCACTAAGTGGAATCAGCATAATGTTATCAATGTAACGGACCAGTGTGATTTCTTGTGGAAAGGAAAGGCTGTCAAGATCTCTACAAAGTAAATTATGACATACACCTAGAGAGTTCATATGCCCCTGAACTCAGTACAGTAAAGGCACGTTGCTGGCTTTGCCAGCTGAAAGAAAATTGCTGCTGGTGGTCCTTATTGACAGGTATGGAGAGATAAAAGCATTTGCCAAATCAATAGGATACCAGGGAATGTGTTAATTTGCTCAAGCATTAAAACCACATCTGGTACAGTAGCTGCAATTGGAGTCACCACCCGGTTAAGCTTATAATAATCCATTGTCATTCTCCAAGATTCATCCCTCTACTGCACAGGTCAAATAGGCAAGTGGAATGGATATGCATTAGCAATGACCACCCATGCATCAAGTCCTTAATGGAGGAAAACCTTCCAGAAATAGAGTATTGGTTTTGGCTTACTATTTTCTTAGATAGAGGCAGTTCCAGTGGCTTCCACTGGCCTTTCCCACCATAGCAGCCCTCACTTCAGGTCAGGGAACCAATGTGTAAATACTGCCAGTTTCTGAGTATGTCTATCCCAATTATGCACTCCAGAATTTAGAAAATGACAGGATATGTTCATGTACCCACTGGGCCCACTGTGAGACAGACCTGACCTAAAGCTCTGTTGATCAACTGACCTCCATAAGCTCCTACTTTGACTAATGGACCACACTAATGTTTTGAGTCTCTTGGAATCGCTGTCAGTTCACGGCCAATGTCCAGTAATCCCCAAAAGATCTCATAACTTCCTTTTCCCCACTGCACAGTTACCCTGGTAAAAGGCCATAGGTCCCTTTGGGGAAGGGTGGGAAAAAGATTAACAGTATAAATTTCTGCTGTATACCAGGGTCCTTCCTCAAAGAGACCCAGTCTCCTCCTCATTCAAGGAGGTCTGTAAACTGGGTGAAGTTTGGAAACTGATTGAGGGGCTGTGACTGTTTTTATGACTCAAGTTAGACTTTTGTTCACTTGACCTAGAACTTCTCTGCTTACATAGATAAAATAAAAATTTAGTAGGCATACTATCTATTTCTCCTCTAGGTACACCATGATCAACAGACCAACCATATAGATCTGTTGCAGTCAGACCAACACCACAGTTCTAATTGCTGCTTTAACTCTGCTTTCTGTTACAGTAACCATGTTCCCCTTCCCTTGCCTTTGGTGGCTGAGTGCCACCACTTGGTTCCTGTCACCTCATGATTCAATTACTCCCACTGCATTTAGGTTTTCCAATTGAGTGGTTGCAGTTATCACCATAAGGTCTAGTCTACAGAGAAGAGCAGTCACAGAGCTCTTCAAGAAAGCTAGGTTTCCCTTCACAAATTTTATCTCTCACAGTACAATGAAAGGTTTATCTTCAAGACCTTCCCAGTGTGAGTAAGTAAGTCTTATACAACAAATTCACTCCAACATTCCAATCTCCCTAAGTCTTTGAATCCCTTCCTCTACATTAAACCAAGGCAGGTCTGGCTTTTCTATTAATAACTCACTCACTGTGGGCCACCTTGAAGTCCATGTTTCAGCCAGCCAACCAACCAAACTGCTAGATCCCTTTCAATCTCCCCAAGCTGAAGCATTAAACGAGTAAGCCCATATCCATAAATTCAACCTGATCCAAGTTGATGTTCCTTCCACCATTATTCCCTGCCCCTAATAACTATTCCCACATATGTTCCCAGTGCTATAATAGTAACCAGCACATATGTAGTTAAGTGATCAATTAATGTTGAATCAACGTATATTTCAAAAAGGAAGGCTGCAATGGGACACAAAAGACAGGGATTGCAGCATAATAGAGAGAAGAGGGAAAGTCTAGGTTGATGATAAAAGAAGCCTCCAAGATGAAAGCTTTCCACAGACCTAAAGGGCAACCAGTCCAAACCGGAACAGGAAAATGGAGAACTCCAGGTGCTATATCCCCAAGAAAAACAATTGAACCAATAGATATCTGTGGGTTTGACCACTTTTTCCAGTGGGATTTATGATTCCAGTGGAACACTTAAAGATGAATTTGTATTGGGTGCATAGAAATTTAAGTAAACAAAAAAGGAAGAAATTATTAGTTCCAGAAGAAAGAATGAAAAAGACAGACCTGAAAGCAAGCAAGGGAATAGAGGGGAGGGAAAGGAGGGGATGGGGAGTAAGGAAGAGAGAAAATATGAAAGAGAATGTAATTCATGGTACATTTTATAGTTCTGCCATAAATACTTAACACTGTTATAATAATGTAAATGCTAAGTATGGTTTTAACTAAATATTACGAGGTAACTACACTGGAAAGAAGAGGGAGAGTGTAAGCAAAAAGAGAACAGGAGTTTAAGTATTCAATGATCATCTTCCATAAAAGACATTAGATAATGTCTAAAATTTAAAAATCTAGAAATCACAATTCAAGCATATCATTTAGAAATATAAATGTAGGCTGTACATGGTGGCTCATGCTTTTAATCCCAGCACTTTGGGAGGCCCAGGCAGGAGGATCACTTGAGGCCAGGTGTTCAGAACCAGCCTGGAGAACATAGTGAGACCCCATCTCTAAAAAATATATATATAAAAATTAGCCAAGTGTGGTGGCGCACGCCTGCAATCCCAGCAACTCAGGAGGCTGAGGTAGGAGGATGGATCACTTGAGCCCAGGAGGTTGAGGCTGCAGTAAGCTATAATTCTGCCACTACACTTCAGCCTGGGTGACAGACTGAGACCCTGTCTCTTCTAAAAAAAAAGAAAAAAAAGTAAAGAAAGAAAAAAATACAAAGGTAATTAGCAGAACCAACAACTAAAAATATTTGAAAGTGGCTGCTTCCAAGAGTTAAGCAGAGGGAGAAATGGAGCAGCGAAGTATTGTTTTTCAGTTTCAGTATTCTATTACTATATATGTGTTTTCTTTGATGAAAAGTAAAATTTAAATTAAAAATCAAATGTTCTAATGTATGGAATAGTAAATAAATAGAAAACAAAAATAATAATATACACATATTTTTCTAACTTGACAATAGGTTATTTATCCAAGATTATTCTGGAAAATCTCTAAATAATAGAACAAGAATTCAAGTTTCACAAATACAGGTATCAAAACTATAAAAATACAAGTGTATCATAAGGTATTAAGAACATATATATTTTTAAAGTCAGTACTCTAACCTACCAAATAAGATTAACTTTATTTCTATCGGTAGTAATGTTATCCTTTTTTGTAAGTTTTGATCTCAAGAGCCAACCAAAATTTATGGTAAAGAAAGAAATGAAGAACAATTTAAGTTAACAAAAACCTCAACTCGTATCAAACTGTTTCATTTTCCTTATAAAAACATAAAAAAATAAAGGTTTAGGTTCCCTGGTAAAATATACATATTAATTTTTTAAGATGTTGTACTTATCTATGCCTTTGTAAAATCAAATTGGATGGATGTAGCTCCAGTTACCTAAACAGATGACAGAACCACTATTAAAAGTCCAGGGAGGAGGCCATGGAGTAGAGCTCAAATGAGGAAGGGCATGCATTAATACAAAACTGAGAAGCACATTATATACAATTAAATGTCAAAACTAGGCAAAACTTGTTCATGGTCAAGATATAGTAATCTTAAGTGCTCAAAGTAAACTATCGATAACTTTTCAACAGTGTTTGCACTTTGTGTCAGCACTCTCTCCACAGCATATCTAACACAAACCTGAGTAACCACACACTAGAAAAAAATATAGCATAATAGTTAAGAAAAGATTTTATTCTATTGTCTCTTTAAACAAATCATTCCATGAAACAGTAAAATAGAGCACTGCCCTTCAGAAAGTTTGGTTTCCATTATTTTTGTGAACATATATATCTAAAATGTACGTCTACTTTGTACAAATATTATGGCTCAGTTAGTAAATGAAATATATACACGGATAACTATAAAGTTAAAGAAAGAAAAGAAAGAAAAATTCTGCTAAAATCTCATTAGCAAATGGCTCAATTTTATGATTTCTATTTAACAAACACTTTTGAAGGTGTACTATGTGCAAGGAATTGAATTTAAGAAAGTAACTATTCATGAGATTTACAGAATATATAATGCAAATATTTTAAATTCCAAAAAATTAAGATATCCATGCAATTATATAATTACTATAAGTACTTTTTAAAATTATTTGTAAATCATCAATCAAAAAAAACGGATCCCCTTTCTGTTGTGTTTAGGCATATGAAATATTAATATATTTGCAAGTACCTCTAAAAGTCTGTTTTTAAATTTTTTCAGGTAAAACATATTCCCCAGACAACAATGATCCTTTTAATAACTTCCAAACTGGTATCAATTTAGTCAAGATCTTTCACTAATCAATACGGAAAGCTTGATTTCAATAAAGGTGACAAAAGTTTCTCTAACCCTTTCAAGCTACAAGCTCTCAACAGATGATCATCGTTAAGCCTGTATCAGGGCTCCACATTCAGGATCTGTAAAGTGTGTTCTAAAGTACATGGTCATTCTGTTTGGCAACTCCAGTTCTCCAGACATATGGCAATTGCTGCCCTTTGAGCTCTGAAGTCAAGTCTTTAGGGAATCTCAAAGCCTGTACTGAAATTACAAGGAGTGTTCATTAGAGATTGCTGGAGGGGAAACATGAAAGACTTCCATTAAAACTATATAAAACAGCTAATTATTTTTAAAAAATTTTAAACTATCTAATGTACTCAACGATAATAAAAAGTATTTACACCAACTGAATTCTTTTTAAAAGCACTACTTGCAGGACATGGGTCAAACAGCTTTCTTTATGCGTCTCATCTCCCACCTCAATACACCACTCACATGATTTTATAAGAATTATCACGTCAAGATTGTAATACAGTGGAAGAGAATTAAAATATCTAATACTTCTAAATTCTTTCTACATACTACTATAAACATTTTCGAAATGAAGTTATTTTTAGAGACAAATTTTTCTTTTCTAATATTTAGTTTGGAATAATATGCAATTAGCTTAAGCCCAGCCAGATGTATACATGTGTTTCTTTTGAATTGTGTCTTTTTTTAATTCAAGTCTACCTCTATTTAATTTTTATTTCATTTTAAACTAATAGTCACAAAAAATTTTAAGCACAAAATGATATAAATTCTTAGTCAATATTTAAAATGGTATTTATCAGATATTATGCAAAGTATAAAAATATGTAAAGATTCAGATATTTAAAATTTTTAAATATCAATAAGTTGATGTATAGCAGTTCTAAGAAATTTCATATATTTTCTTTGTCAGGATTTTGGAAAAAATAAAAAGTGTAAATATTTGCTAATTAATAATTGTTGCCATTTTAACTTACTGAATTTCTAGACCCTTTTTAACTTGAGAGAATAAAATCGTTATTTATTAAGGTTCACAAAAAAATACTACTACCAAATATTTACTTCAGTAACAAATCTTTATAAAATGTTATATAAAATTCATTAACTTAACTCAATCATTTCTTGAATCCACATATCTGTGGGTTTCTGACAGCCTCGTTCCAAAAAGCAATTACAACCTCAATCCGTATGTAAAAAGACAACAGAAAGCAAATACGTTAAACTGGTTTGAAAGAACAGAAATCTAAAGAAAACAGATTACGAATGATTTATATGAATGCCAAGTGCTGAAGTTAATTACAAGTAACCCAATAAAATAGTGCCTTTATTATTGTACAGCAAGTAATAGCTCTAGATGTAAAAACCAGAACTCTTTCTGCTGACTTTTGTATGCCCAATCCCACAGCACACAACATTAAGAATTAAACATGTGGTAAATAAGCCATATAGAAAACAGCAGTGTTTAACTAAAAGCAGAAAACTTTCCTGCTGTTTAACCATTTGGGGTCTTCCACTCTAAACAATGGCCACTGTAAACTGGCACTATGTATTCATTGAATAAATTGTTAAGGTTAATATAAAATGAGATTTTAATTTCAGTGGTCAAAGTTTAACTTCAAATAAAACATAAACAACTGTGAAATGAAGTAACATTTGTTTTAGCAATGAGTAGAAGCAAATAAGGTGCCTTATATTTATGCTATGAAATGATATCTTCAGAATTTAAGTTTTCCAAATATCATACTACATCAACCTATAAAGCTCTGGTCTCTGATTTTAAACATAAACTAAGATACATACATTGTATGTTACAGTAACTTCTTATAGTGGTCAAGAGCCACAACCTATAGCTAATCATAATATGCATGACTTTCCTGGTAAAAAAGAAGAAGACCTTTCATTTCAGAATGTTTCAATTAATTCTTTTCAAATATTGGTCAAAGCTCTTAATGAGATATTATCTGATACCAACTATAATACAAAAGTCCTAAAACATATTATGGATAAATATCATGATTTAGGCCATTCTTTAACCTACAATATAATTGAAATAGTGATAGGATGAAATACTTGTTAACTTGGTTTTGCTCCACAAATAAATCAGGACTGATGAAACAAACAGTGCATCTCTCTCGTGGTATTTTATTCCAATTTATTTCATCTCCATTAGAAATACATACAATATTAGCTTATTCTGCATCTTTTTTACTGGGTCAAAAACTTCACAAATTAGAATTTGTCTGCTTGACTACGGTGAAACACTGTAAAGGTAGGGATCTCTATCTCCTTAAGCCCTCAACAGCACCTAACTCAATTTTCCACAAAATAAACATTAAAGTACTTGTTAAAGAAATCATAATTTATCATTGTTAAAGGAGGATGGAGACGTACTTCATTAAGAAAACTCAAAGCATTACTAGATATATTAGTTTCCTGTGGGTGCTGTAACAAATTGCCACCAACTCTGTGGCTTAAAACTCTAAAAATTTGTTCTCTCACAATTCTGAAGGCCAGAAGTCCAAAATCAGTTTTCCTGAGCCGTACAATTAAGGTGTCAGTAGAGCGTCTCTCCTGAGGCTCAAGGGGAGAATCTGTTCCTTGCTTCTTTAAGCTCCTGGTGGCTGTCAGCATTCCTTGGCTTGTGGCTACATATCTCTCTGCTTCATTTTCACATTGCCTACTCCTCTGTTTGTCTGTCTCTAACCTCCCACTTACTCTCTAGTAATGATACATGAGATGATGTTTAGGGCCCACCCAGATAATCCAAAATTATCTTCTCACTTCAAAATCCTTAACTTAATCAGATCTGCAAAGACTCTTTTTCCAAACAAGTTAACATTCACAGGTTCCAGGGATATGTCATGGCTATCTTTTGGGGAACCATGTTTCAGACTATCACACTGGAGAAACCAAATTAAAACAACAGAAACAGCAAGTCGAAAAGAAGTTAACTTTACTAACAAATTCAAACAAGTTTGAACAAATTCAAAATATTCAGAAGAAACAAAAACTTTTTTTTCTAATTTAATATATAGTGGCAAGAGCTGGAAAAATTTTTAAGCAAGTCAAGTCATTTTATGCTTCAAGTATTGGTTCTAATAGTGATGGAACTGTGACTGGTTTTGTTTTCATTTTCAAGAAATTCATCTTAAATTGCTAAGTATAAAGCCTATTAGGCTATGATAAACTGAAAGTTAGATAGCTCAGATACTGGTGACAAGCTGATACCACGCAGAGCAACTCACTGCCAAATGTCCAAAAAAGTAAGGCAGCAGTCTAGACTTGGTAAGAAGCTTGGTTAAGCAACAAAAACCTTCTTAAAAATTCTCCCCCATTATTTTACTTTCTCACTGCCACTAACTAATCTCCTTTTTTCTTTTTGAACTTACAGTGCTAACAAATAGAATCCTATTTTCACAAATTAGACTAGTGTTTTACAAATGGTAGTATACCTTTTCAATGGATAGAAATATGAGACAAGCCTGAAAGATCAAGCAACTTTATAAGTTTTCTCAAATAAAGAAATGGATAATCTTTCCTCTGAAAAAGGAATGATAAGAAATAAAAATTAAATTTGCCCTCAATTTTGTAGTATCTGATATACTGTAATAAGAATAACCTAACAAGCCAGCAGAGCCAACAAGGCAATACTAGTGTTTCAATTAAATGCCTAATTACAATATGAGCTTCTGAATAAAGAATTCTCAGAAATAAATAATTACCATCAAAAAGAATGCACTGTGGATCCCGTATTCAGGACACTAGTAAACATTTTCATATTCACTATCTGTAAAAGCACAATGTAGAAGAGAAAGTGTCAGGAGAATGTGGGGAACAGCTTTAGGGTTAGGGAGTTTGGTTTTTTGGTAAACCACCTAGAAGATAGTGTGCTGTACATAATACATATGTCAAATACATGAATACTATTTTACAAAGCAGCATGGAAATAAGTACAAATGAAAATAAAACAGATGTTAGGGACATTGAAAATAAGGCAGAGGAGTTTGATTTTGACCAAACAGTAAACAACTACAACAGGTTTGCCTGGAAAGAAAATATAAATATAAAGAGGCTGTGCTAGGAAAGTAAATTTGTTAGTGTGTGCTATAAGAGGTAAAATCGGGAGAAAGGAAAAAGGTCATTTCACTAATTCAGGAATAAGCTGGACCATTCTAATTCTTTCATTTTTTCCTCCAGCTTTATTAAGGTATAACTGACAAAGAGAAATTGCATATATTCACATGTATTATACAATGTGATATTTTATATATGTATACATTGTGAAATGAGTGAATCAAGCTAATTAACATATCCATCACCTCATATACTTAGCATTTTTTTGTGGTGAGAACATTTAAGATCTACTCTCTCTCTACAGCTAGAATCTGATTCTTTACAGAAGGCTTTTTAAAATAATATCTCCTTTCATCCCTCCCCCATTCTTACAGGACTCAGGCTTAGAACCATCATAATGAGCAACTGTTAATGACAATGATGTATTTTACTAGAAAAAAAGGTTGGTAATCAGTGAACTAGATTATTATAGAAGTATTTCTCAAGTAGGTACCACACTCAAGGTACCATACACTCAAGGAGATATGTTGAAAGTAATGTAATATAAATAAAAAGTACTAAAGTTTACAAAAGAGACCCTTAAAAATCATTATAGTAGTAATCCCTATAATGACATCAATGTTACTTACATTTATGAGTTCCCCAGAAGGAGCTGCCATTATAGGTGGCACAGAAAATGGTGGAATCACCTTTAGGAGTGATGGATTTTCAGATTTGTTAAAACTGTATATATGCTTCTAGATGCTCATATTATAAAATGGCAACTTGACTAAAAATAGCTGCCTGACTTAAAAAGGTACTACAGATGGAATATTTGTATAATTACTAATATAATAATTGTCCCCTCCTAAATTAAGCCATTATGTCCTAACTGTACATGTCAAGGTGCTAAAGTACTAAATAACAAATATCACCTCAGAGCTAAGTCAAACAGTGAAAACACTTTAAACAGCAAGATTTAAATCTGGATTCTAAGAAGCTGAAATGGCTAATATTAATTCTGATTACTCTGACTAAAATCCATTAAATTATATTCTATTTATGAAAAAATATATAGTACAGGAGTATAGCTGAAACTTCAAAAAGTTATCAGAAAGTTTGGAATTAAACAAAGGCAATCGCAAACTCCACATTTTTTTTTCAAACTCTACAGTTTTAATCTAGCCTTTCTGTAATACCTTAACTTTAGTAGATTGATTTGAAGTAATAGAAAAAAAGAAAGGGCTAAGCAAAAGTAAGTAATAATAGCTGAGAAACAGAAACACTAACATGTATTCTTAATTACATTAAAACCGAAGAACTGTTATGCTCAGAATATTTCCATTTGTGTATTTCTCCCTTTTCCTAACTCTCTTCCTAATCCCAAATTTAAAAGACCAGTTGTAAAACAGTAGGATGCCAAATTAAAACACACTTTATTTTTAGATGTCTCCATACTCATAGGCTGACTTCCTGTCAGGAAGAGTTCCATTTCACTGAATACCCCAATCAGCAGGGAACTTGCAGAATTAAGTGCCAGTTGATATTACTTTGTTTTGCATTTACCACCCTTGAGAATAATGTTCAAAGATCTAGTTATATAGTCAGCATGGTATCATCCTTCTGACTAGACTGCCAAGCCACAGGGTGTACTGCCAGTTCCACAAAATTTACCTTAAAAGGTTGTGTTTTCTAAGTCCTAGTGTGCTGGCGAATCAACAGGACGCCTGTATTTCAGATTAAATCTTGCATCTAAAGTTAAATTATGCTTTTCTTTGATTGTAACAGCACTTTAAATCAATATTATGAAAAAGTCTGCATCCAAATTCAAATAAGGATCAACTAATGTTCACTAAACCATCAACCTAAATATTTTATTTTTAAAAAGAAAAAACAGTTCTTTACTCTGGTTTATTTTGCTTTTAATGTGTTTTTGCTGTTGTTAAAGGCGAATATTTCTACCTTATAATAGAAAGTTATCTGTTATAAAATTTTGAATCAATTAAAAATATAAATATTTTTGCCATATTAACATAAAGTACAGTTATTAAGCTCATTTCAATTACTTTAGAATTGTTAATGCATCTAAGATTTTTAATAACCACTTTATACAGCTTGAATTTTCCAAGCTTCAAAGGTCTACAGTTCCTTCTTATAAGGTCAACTGAATTCTATTGCACACAAAATTAAATTAACTCTGACTGTTTCAACAAAGAATATCTATTCTCTCAGCCTTTGTGCATTACAAGAATAAAGCATTCACTGTAGCTCTAAGGCAAAACTAGGTGATTGTAGTGGAAGTCTGTTTTTTTTATCCCAGTGTTACACATTACCCTATTGATTCTCATCCCATCCGCAACCAAAAGGTCACAGGTACTAACAATAACAAAGTTCAGGGACAATCAGTTTATATCTACTAATTTTCTATAAATACATTCTAAGGATGAGGTATAAATACATCAAAAAGAAACTGAAATTGAAATGTATTTAAACTAACATTTTATAAGCTTATTTAACACTGTAGGCTCTTCTCACAGAACATCCATTATTATGACACGGCATACGCTCCGAAATTTGCTGTACTGGAAAAGTCAGATAGTGAGAACTAATCAAACAAGCACATGGCTACCACAATTTCAACCAAGGAAAGTTATAGACTCTGGACTGAGTAGATGAAATGCTTTAGGAACTTTAATATCTGTTAATCCTGATGAAATTGTAAAAACACAGATAGAACCCAGAAAAAAATTCTGACTGACAGCCATGGGAGACTAAAATGATATACTCATGAACAAAAATAAAATTAGCACCAGATTAAACAGGGACTAATAAAAAGCTTTCAGGGTTCCACCCAATGCCACTCCCTGTTCCTGTGTTTTGGGTTTTTCTTAAAGCCCATATAAAATTCTATCTTGTATTACGATTATTTGTCTAATTATTTGTCTCTTCTACGGTTTAGGGAATAGATTATAATTTTCTTAAAGAAAGAGGCTTGTCTTAAAAGCATATGATACATGCTTGCTAAATAAACGAATAAATAACACCACAAGCAAGTATAAAAAAGGGGCCCCAAGATATTCACCAAAGCTCTGTAGAAGAGAGAGCATTTGAACTGAGCCCATTTGACAGTAAAAATGGAAAATTCTAAAAGTATAGTTAATGACCTCACCATACTGCCATTAGAAAACTTCATACCATAGGATTTCCTTATAGGTGAAAACAGTGCATAATTAAGTTAAGACTTATTTCTATTTCTACTAAGCAATTTACGGTCAAAATTCCTATTCTGCAGTTGGCAAAAAATAATCCTTTGTTTTAATGGTTGAATTATTTCTTTTAAAAAAACTACACCATTTTCTTAATACTGAATAGTGAATTTTAGTGAAAAAGGTCGAAGTGTACTCTAAACACAGCACACTATGAATATCTAAGCACCTCAGTTAAAAAAATAAATTTCCATTTATATGAAGATCTACAATAAGTAAAACTAATCCGTAGTAATAGAAATCAAATCAGTGGCAACTTAATGCCACTGATAGAGTGATAGAGATGGGGACCGATCACAAAGGGGCACAGGAAACTTTATGGATTAAAGTGATTGTTACATGGTGGTGTATATGTCAAAATTCATTGAACTGTACACTTAAAATGTGTGTATATTTATTATATATAACTTATCCTCAATAAAGTTGATTTTTTTAAAAAGAAGTGAGTCTGATTAAGTAAAAAAAATGAAAATATAAAGACCCTCTTTATAAATGAACATAACTACAGTCTTTGGTAATAATAACATGGCTGTCTTAATGAAAACAAAGACTTAATATAAAAACTAATTAATATCCAAAAACATGGGAGTATTTCACAATGAAAAGGTCCAAAGGCAAAAGTCCAAAATATGGTGATTTATGATCAATGGTACCATTCATTTATTACTTACGCAAGTATATAAACATTTGGTTGAACAATACTATACTAGGCATTGGAGATATAACAGAAAAGAAAACATAGTGCTTGCCTTCAAGAAACTTACAGTTTAATTGGGAGATAAAGATAAATCCTAGGAAATTGAAATATAGAATGAAATAACTATAATATGGTCAGTGAGTGTTCTAAATGATACCTCATTTAGGGATAGAGTTGTGGGGAAGAGAGGAATCAGGGAAAGATTTCCAGAAGAAATTGTAATTTATCTAGGAGCTGAATGATTTATTTTTCCCAGAAATATTCATTGAGCAGCCATTATGTACCAGGGACTGTGCTAAGTAATAAGTATACTTTAATGGGCAAAACAGAAGTAGTTGTTACCTTCACAGTGTCTAGAATACAATATTGCATATATCATTATTGTTTAACAAGTATACAAATTAGCATATGTATACTTACAATTGTTGGTAAATTCTATGATGGGTGCTAAAAGAAAAACAAACAAAAAAGAAACCAACTATAGATGTTGGTCTGAGAAAGGAATAATTAAGCTGCGATCTGACTGATGAGAAGCCACCAACAATTAGAGTCACCAAATTTGAAAGAGGAGTATTTGAGGGAAAGAAAAAGCATGTGCCAAGACACAGAAATATGATGTCACATTTGGGTAAATTTAAATGTTTAACAGGCCTTGAGAACAGATATAAAATGAAAATCTAAGTGGTAAGAAATGAAGTTCAAACAATAAGAGAGGCCTAATGGTGAAGGACACCTTTGTGCCATGGTATAGAGCTGGCTTGCCTTTTTTGCTTGTTTGTTTTAATAATCTACTCATACTCAAAATATACATCTATAAAACCATCACAACTATGAACAGGAAAAGTTCATGAACAGCAGGAGCAATAACAATAATGTCATATATTCAGAAGGGATAAATTCAAAATGAAGAAGAAACCTAGGAATAGAGAAAAGAAATTATAGAAGAGTAAAGAATAACAAAATATTTTACTATAAAGATTCAGAAAAAAACATTCAAACACAACACTGACATAAAAGAATCATAAGAATAGCACTATCTGATTCTTACTGTGAATATTATAATTTTTAAATGAATAATTCAGAGGTATAGAGAAAGAATGGCTTGAGTCAAAATGACCAAACTTTGTATCATCTTCATTTATGAAATGTCATCTTCATTTAAAGGAAATATTTCCAAAAATTGCAATAATCTACATACTTTGATGAAAATTTTTTAAAAGAAAAATCAGACTAACACGGTATTTTAATTTAACTTTTGTTGCTAATTAATTACTCAGACAGGATGCCAGGCCAGACTACATGATGCTTCTAGTTTTTCTATATCTGTATGCATTTCTGATAAATGGGGAAACAATAGATGACCTGGCAGAAGACTCAGACAATAATATGTGATTTACAGGACATGAATGCAGCTACCACAAGATTTATCTGACAGCCCTCTCCGATAGTGGACTGTTGAGTATCCGATGGAATGATTTCTAGTCTAGAAAGTCTACTACTGAGTAGCCATACACATTATTTATTTATTAGATGTTTTGGGTTGAAACCATTTTTAAATGATGCACTTCACAATGCACGGTCATAAATTTACCTTTAAACCCAAGAAGGGAGGTAGTGTTATTGGAATGTATGTCAGACTGAATTAGGATGAGCAACACAACGCTTTTATAAAGTGGCCTTGAATGCAATGTCAATTCTTTCAAAAATGATATTAATGTCAAATGAGCAAGATACAAGCACTTTATACAATGCTAGAATAATATTACTTGAAACATTTATTTGACATTTCTTTAAATTCATATAGATTTCAAACAGGTTTATACACATATGCAACAAATTTGGGGCACAATAAGTTGCATATTTGTGAAAAACAATCTGAAATATAGTTGAAAACTGGTTCAATTTTTTCTGTGTGCATCAGAGAACATACAGTTTCATGAAGAATGCATGAAGTCTTATTTTAAGAAGTAAAGAGGATTTAAATCAATCTTTGGAACTTAAGTAGTTCTTGAATTATTTTACATGGGATTCAATATATGACTAAATCTAATTCAATAAACCTTAAATATGTATTGATTTTACTCAAAAATATAATGCTGAGTATTGTAAGAGAGCTTTCCAACTTTAAATAACATCTTACATCAACAATTTTAAAATTTAAATAGGATAAAATATGAAATGGTACCTAATTAACTTTTAATGAATGAGTGGACATTGAAAAGTATTATATAATCCTAGTTGAAGCTATAAAAGACATATATAGTAATCTGTTTGGTCTTACTGGCAACAAACCAAATGTGATCATTTCCTCATTTCTTAAATTTAGGCTCTAATTTTGTAATAAAATGTGGTTACACACCTTGTTAAAAAGAATGCAAAAAGAAAATAAGTTTTGAACGGATTCAAGACAAATAATCAGAACATGGCCGATTGTCATGAAATTAACATCAACTAATTTGTAAAGTTCTAAATCAAATTTGCAGATGTTAATTTCATAAGCATATCCCATTATTTATGTGATTAAAAAAGGAGTTTTTGACCTGATCTTTCGATCTTTGGCACTCAATCCTCTCCATCTCCTCTTAAAAAATTAATTAAAATTTTAGCAAGATGGTAGCTTTTTGCTTCCTACCCTATCTCAGACTAAAAAAAATTATCAATCAAACTCAAGCCATCCCCACCTAGTATCTGCAAAATGTCGACTTGAAATTCAATTTCATATCTCTTAAGCTTTCATGTAGAAAAAGACAGTTCACTTCTAACAAAATAAATCACTTTTGTGATTGCCAAGTTGACCTCTTTGAATTAGGAAAATTCAAAGTGAAAAATGTAATTATCACCCTGGAACAATCTGTATACATCTGGAGCTAATTCTGGCTTCATTTTTCACATCATTTTTCACACTGTGCTAAGTCCTATAGAAATGCCACAGAACTTTTGAAGAACTCATAAAAAATGTTATGGACTTCAAATACCCAATAATGTATTTTATTCAAACAAAAAACTTGAGAATTTTTGACTTTTGAAACTTACTCTACTAAGTGATCTTCATATCCCACTTGATTGGATTAGTATTAAACAGCACTGTGACATACATGACAAATAGATATATTAAAACATGTCATTCTTTATTCTTTGCAGCTTCTAACATTTAAATATGTAATATATCTGAAATAGCTTTCATGTACCAAAAATACAGTCAATTCTTCTACCTAGAAAGTGAAACTTCATTATCAAAATACACCAATGAAACAATTATATCGCTATAAATAATAAATTCATATTCTTGTGAAGAAACATCCAAAACCATAAGTGAATGCTTCTTAAAAATAAGGGTAATTTCACGTATATATAAGAATGGTATAAGGCAATTTCCATCTATGAAAAACTCAATTATTTCAAATCAGATGATTTAATGAGAAATTTTATCTAGTCAGTTTTTGAAGAAACGGAGTTTTCTATGGAGATGATTAAATTATAAAAACATGATTCTTACTAAATCTAAGAATAAGCCCACTAAGAAACACAACTACTCCTCACAAGTTCATTATAAAAATACATTAGGTGTAATCTACTAGATTACACCTAATTGTTCTTATTGCACTTTATTGACAATGCATAATATTGACTTTTCACACCTTCTATGATTCCTTAATTTGTATTCATGAAATGTCCATCAGCACAGTCTAAATAAATTTGGCAATACAGCCACTAAAACAAATAAATCGATGCAAAGAAACATTAATTTTGCATTATCCTTATTCGTTAGGCAAGTAAACCATGAGAGTTGTAAATGAAGGTCAAAGGTTTTGAAACGGGTCAAAACCCTTGACCTCTAGACCAATACCTCTTCTATTAAAAAAGGCTATTTTAAAGTTTTAAGTGGGGGAATTTACTACCAGCAAGATATCACTTTTAAAAGACTACAAAGAAAATTTTCAATAAAAGCACTCATCTGTTTAATTGCAAAACAGAAAACAAAACATCACAGGATACATGATTTCTAAATAAGTTTTTAAAAAATCGTTAAAGTTTACCACATGAGGTACAAGGTTTCTGAACACCTAAAGTAATTTTGCTTTTAGGAATTTATTTTCTACATCCTATTATGATGGCTGCCAAATTTTTGTGGTCGTCTCCCAAATCTATTGTGTACGTCAAAAATAATTAGCAATGACAAGGACTCAAAATTATTTATCACTCATTTTATAACCTCTGCACAAAAGGGAAGTAAACCCACGATTCCCAGTGGATTCAGCACGGCACTCCACAAGGTATAGAAATAAATCTGTTTCTATAACCTTAATACACACAGCAAAGAAATTTAGTTATCTCAAGACCATTTGATCTGGACATTTTTAATGTGACTCTAAAAACCTTTGCTTTCTCATTTATCTACCAACTTTTTCTCAGTGCTTGCTTCAAAACCATCTGCAAGCATCAAAGATAAGAAGTAATCCTTTTGCAATACAATTACTTTATAATAGCAAACTCAAAACTTTTATGATAGCAAAATTTTATTATAGCAAAAATTTCAGTAATGCAAATATACGTTTCTTGTCAAAACAAATTCATGTGAGAACTTACTTTTAATTCAACATTTATTCTTTCACTCACCTGAGAACACAGTAGCATAACCAATTCCACAACTGAATTACTAGACTTCATGCAAACCAGACCTATTAAAAAAAATTAAAAAGTAAAAAAACAAATACGAGAGTTTTATTTATTATACAATTTCATTCAAACCGGTTTTTAAAATAAAACATTAACATCTTGCTAAGAACCAAACTGGCATACATTTGATCAGATGATTAAACAAGGTACTCTAAGGTTACTTTAAACCTGGCATCAAAACTACTACCACTTTTTGTAAACTATTCCATTTCAGCTTTCAAAATATTAAAACATTTATTACAACTTCATATATAATGACATTTCACAATAGTCATAGAAATGTGCACAACATATGTCATATTGATCAATATCATCTACATTTTGTTTTGGAGAGAGTTGATCATTATACATGCAGAGAAGGGAAATGGCTCCCTGACCTTTGCTTTCTCCACCACACTCTCTCTGTTCAACCCTCTAGCTATCAATCAAGTTTCCATTTTGTTTCATGGCAGCAGACATCCCAAACACTCTTATTAGTACCTTGACCTCTCACCTCACTCTAAACCTTAGCAGAAATGCAAGTCGTTGTCTGTTATATACTCTTGATTTCTTATAAATTAATTTGTTTATATTTTCTCTTCTATGTTTCATTTTGGTTCACCAAAAATATCCTTAGGAAGGAACGTTTATATAGTTAATACCTATCTAAAGAATTCTTTAGTTTTAATTACCAATAAAATCTAAAGTAGTCCTTTCATAGAACATTTTATAACCAGTATCTTAAAAAAGCAAAACCAATAATTAAAAGGACTAAATTAAATGACATTACTAATAATCAGAAAAATTACATTTTTATCATATATTTTTCCAGGCAAACACACGCTTAGGTTATAGAATGTAATATCTAAAATAATACCCGGTGGGCTTTAAACACCCTACAATAGTATGCTCTTTTTTCCATTAAAGCTCTTCCAGGTATCCAATCCATTCTCTTTCTTCTATCTTCTTGCTCTTTATTTCTTTCTCTTTCCCTTTTTTAATAACAATGCCTCAAACATAATGACAGCACATGTTCGCATTTTGTAGTTTTACAAAAAGCATTCAAGTTGTTCATCCCCTTCACTTTTTAAAAAAAAGTTAGAACCATTTTTCTCAATGTCTGAAAAATGCATAACATAGAAATGATGGTAACAGTGTCAGCACCAGCATGAAAATTAGCTACAGAATGTTTATATGCTGCATTAGGTGAGCAGGTCATTAACTAGACTACAGTGTGGTTTCTAGAGCACTAAGATGTACACAGCTCCTCAGGTTAATACTGCCAAGGCCAAAAGAAAGCGCAGGGCAAAACTCCATCTCTTATTGTTGGTGTAGCCCTCTGCTGGTCTGAAACCTTGTTACTTTTAATAAAATATAAACCCAGATAAAAGAAGTTCAGTTCTACTCCAACTTCAAAACCCATTACTTCCAAGAAATAAATTCAGATCTTTGTACAATTAGGTCATTAATCCTTATTGCTCTATTCTAGAGGAACCAGAATTCCTGCCATTGAACCCTGATCTGGGCCCTATTATATCTGCTCAGATAATGAATAATAGTGATAAAAAGGACCTAGGGTTATCCAAAATTAGGAAGATTTATAGATGCTCTTTTATCCCTTTTACCACACATATCATAGGACACACACAAACACTTACATTTATTTATTTCAGTCTTATTTCCCAATAGTAAGGGTTAGTAAACCAGAAGAAAGTTGACAGCTACCATCTAGTTGGAAAGGAAGATTCAGCAAAAAATATATCCACTGACCAGTGAATTGACTGATCAGGATATCAATGCTAGTAAAAGGTCAAATAACATTTCATAGTTTGACTTGAATAAATAACACGGGGTGCTTTTTTTTGGGGGGTGATAAATTTGTTGGGAGGCAGGGTGGAGAGTATGTTCAATTTTAAATGAGTTAGGGCTTCAGGGGACAAAAGAGACCTGACATTAGATCTCTAATACTAAGTTCCCTGTGTAAAGGACACTGGTAATATAAACAAAAATATATAACTTTGGGAGTAAAGAAACAGGAGGTAACCCCAATAAGGATTTGGCATCAAACTCCACAACTTAAATCACTTCTATTTTTGACCTAAATTTTTGCCTTTGGGTGACACTCATTGCATGTATGAAAAGCAACAAATGAATAATAAACTAGTAAATCTGTCTTCAAATTTACAATCAGCCTCTAAGAACTATCCAAAGGAAGGCCCTGAAACCTTAGGGTCAAGTTCTAAGTTGCTGTAAGGAGTATCAATTTTCATTTTATACACACAAACACACACACACACACACACCCCACCCTGCTATTACTGCCTCAATCAAAAGAAAGAGAAGGTACTACAGACTCAGAGATCTGCATGAGTTCATAATCTGACCTCTCTAAAGTCTCTCAGAATAATAGTTGGGATTGGTTTGCTTGATTTTATTTTTTGATTGATTTTTCAAAGATAGGGAATTTTAGTCTCTTGAAAAGGATGAACTCAAAATGCCAAGCTATGAGTTTTATACCTGTACTAATCTGTAATTTCATGACCAAAGACCATGGCAATTTCTTCAGGGGAAACTCACCTAGATACATGACTTGAGTCATAAAATCAAATCACTTACCAGATATCAAGCTAGTGCCATCTGAACCTATTGATCTATCTAAATCCTCAAGTATATCATGAATAAACAGTCCTGACCATTCACTATCTGGAATAGAAGAAACTTTTTTTAATATATATTTTAAGTCATCTTAAAATTTTATTTAAAAAATGGGATGGGGAAAACATTAGAAATTTTAATAAGAATTTAAGCCTAATAAAGTCAAATTCTTATTTCATATTTTCCTGGTTTTGAAAGTATACACCGAATGAACAATGTCTTTTGAGTGCAATTAAATTCTCATCATGAAACTGGAATATATCCATCTTGTAAATACTAATTCCAAATTTCAAACACATGTTTAATAGGGTCTAGCTTATCACTAATTCTGGTTTTTCTTCTTGAACCTATATCTTCAAATCCACTTTGGAAAAGTTAGATGACTCAAAATTTTGTCGAAGAGAGGACAGACATCTTCTTCACTCCAGAATTGCAAAATAATTTTTTGCTTAAGATTTACAAACATCATTTATAATAATAAATCCACTGAATTTTCATTTATATATGAACTTTTCCTTCCAATCATCATTGTATGTATACTTGCCTTTACCGTTTATCCACTTAAAAACTGTACCAACTAAATTGTGGTATACAATCATCACAAAAGATGAAAGAACACTGTCACACGTATTTTTAGAAAACTGGGATGGTCCAGGTTCTTGTCACAAATTACCACATAAATTTTGCACAGTGAAGTTCTTCCTGTTGTAATGATGTGCTCATATACTACATAGGTGTAGCGTGGCCCATTGTAATATCTAAAGATATTTTTGCCTACCCCAAATACAAGTTTTTGCCTCCATTTAAAATCCAAGTTTATAACTTCTTAAGATACAATGCAATACATTGGGCAAAGAAGAAAGAAAATTGAGGGTAATAGACAAGAGTAATAATGTCTTTTCCTACTGCACCATCATTCTAGGAGCAATGCCAGCATTCTTGTTTTCTTATTACTTTAGTCCATAGCATGGTAAAGAATAGCTGATGTGTAATGATGAAATAGCAAAGTGTTTCAAGACATAGGAAAAATAGGATCATTAAGAGCCCATAATGAATCTTAGATTTATAATAAGGATCCAATGAACTCACATATAGTAATTGTAAAATAGAATTAAACAATTTTAAGCTAATGTTCTCTTTGTTCTTTGGAAGATCTCTTTAAAAAAATAAAAGTAATAAAGGCTGGGCACAGTGGCTCATGCCTATAATCCTAGCACTCTGGGAGGCTGAGGCAGGAGGATCTTTTGAGGTCAGGAGTTTGAGACCAGCCTGAGCAAGAGAGAGACCCCTTCTCTACCAAAAATAGAAAAATTAGCCAGGCATGATGGTGTAGTCCCAGCTACTTGGGAGCCTGAGGCAGGAGGATCGCTTGAGCCCAGGAGTTGGAGGTTGCAGTGAGCTAAGATGACATCAGTGCACTCTAGCCCAGGCAACAGAGGGAGACCCCGTCACACACACACACAAAGTAAATAAAATAAAATAAGATAAAAGTAACAAAATATCAATCCTTACAAAGGGTTATAACTACTTAAAAAAGAGGGTTAATGTCACTAAAATTGAGACAGACAATCTGTGACTCCAGGTATGATGTAATATGAAATATCACATCTAATTAAACTTTTAGATTTAACTTCAAGTCTTCAGAAAATATATAGGATAGAGGAACTGTTAAATGACATCACAAAAGAGCAATAGCCAGAGAGTCCCAAAATATGTAACATTCTACAGAATAACCAACCAGATTTCTTCAACAAAACAATAGCATAGAAAAAGACGGAGAATGGAGGAAACTATTTTAGATTAATAAGGACTTGTAAGAGGCTTAAGAGGCCTAACCACATGTAATAAGTGAATTTTGTTTGCATCTTAATTGGAAGAAACTCAACTATGTAAAGATATTTTTTAGATAAAGATACATATAGGCTGGATATTAGGTGATATTAAGAAACTATTGTTAATATCATTAGGTGTAACAATGGCATTGTGGTTATGTCAGAAAATGTGTTCTTTTGTGGATTATTAAGTATTCAGGGGTTAAATAACATGACGTCTGAGATTGTTTTAAATAGTAAAGCAAACAAAGGGAGATGGAAATAGCAAACAATTATGGAAAAATGAAAATGGTTTGGACAGCTGGTAATAAGTTCACGGATACTATACTTCACACTTTTGTGAATATTTAAAATTTTCATTAAAATATTTTTTAAAACTCATTAGAATTTTTTAAAAATTAATAAGCATTCCAATGCCCGATCACACAGCTAGTCACTGGCAAGAACAGAATTAAAACCAAGATCTCCTACCTTTTACATCAATGCTTTTTGTACAGTATTATGCTGTTTATACAGTAGTATATCCTCTCAAAACCTTTCTCTTTTATGGTACATAAAACCACAACCCAAAATATCCCTCACAACTTAAAATACATACATAAGTTTCATAAGAACTCAGATTTGTATGCTGTTTTTATGAACATAATCCAATGAGTAGGCACTGCTCAAGTTTATAAATAAGCAACACTTGTATCTTCTTCCTTCTTACCATTTTATCAAAATTTACCAGTAAAAAATTGATTCCAAATTAAATTTTGTTCAGGGATCTAGAATTATCAATTTCTAATACTTACGGACATCTAATATTATCCTATGTTGTTGTATCTATCATAAAATCCAAAGACCAATAAGCAAAAATGTCTTGCTACACTGAAAGTCTATAAATAATAAATATATTTTACTCACTTTTCTATGGTCATTAAATTATAGTTCATAAGTTGTCACACCACTTGAAAAAATAAACGTTTGATATGTGAAACATAAATTAATGAAAAGCCCAGTAATATACACTCTTTTATTTTTTTAATTCAATTCTTTTTTTTTTTAATAAAAAAAAACTTTTAGAGATGGGGTCTCACCCTGTTGCCCAGGCTGCAATGCAATGGCACGGCAATAGCTCACTTCAGCCTCGAACTCCTGGGCTCGGGCGATCCTCCAGCCTCAGCCTTCTGAGTAACTGGGACTACAGGTGTGTACCGCCATGGCCAGCTAATTTCTAAAACATTTTGTACGGACAGGGTCTCACTATGTTGTGCAGCCTGGTCTCAAACGCCTGGACTCAAGTAATCCTCCCACCTTAGCCTATGGAGTAACTGGGATTACAGGCTTGAGCCACCGTGCCCAGCTCCTAATTCAATTAATTTTAAATTTCATTATTTCATAAATAGGAGTCCTTCATTACTTCATGGACTATTTAGTCCAGCAGTCTGCGACCTTTTTGGCATCAGGGACCAGTTTCATGAAAGATAATTTTTCCACCAACCAGGTGGGGGGGGTGGGGGGGTGTTCGGGATGATTCAAGCGCATTGCATTTACTGTGCAGTCAAACCTCTCTGCTGATAATCTGTATTTGCAGCTGCTCCCCAGCGCTAGCATCACCGCCCCTCAGCTCCACCTCAGATGATCAGGCATTAGATTCTCATAAGGAGCAGCACAACCTAGATCCCTCGCATGTGCAATTTGCAGCAGGGTTCACATTCCTATGAGAATCTAACGCCCCCGCTGATCCGACAGGAGACAGAGCTTACGCGGTGATGCAAGGGATGGGGAGAAGCTGTAAATACAGATGAAGCTTCGCTCTCTAGCCCGCCGCTCACCTCCTTCTCTGCAGCCAGGTTCCTAACAGGCCACGGGCCAGTACTTTTCCGTGGCCTGGGGGTTGGAGACCACAGTTTTAGTCCATGGCTAAATAAATTATATCCTTCAATACACCAAAGTTAATTGCCACCCCAAACTTAAATGTTTCTAAAACCTGAACTTTCTTTTTCAAATAAATTCACTGCTACTTTCTGAATTGATGGAAATGAAATCACTCATCACCAACTCCATATATACAACTATAGCACAGATGAAATTCCTACCTAAAGCTCAATACTTACTTACTGATATTTTAAGGGTCAAATGAAGTATTCATACCCCATAGTTAACACTCAGATACTACCTATATCTTGCATTTCCAGTATATCCTCATTTCTGCCGAAGAGGGGCTTTTTTACAAGTTTTAAGAAATTCCTTAGGAGATCTTCTAGCTATTGTTAGCCAACAAAAAATTATGATAACTAAAGCTGTAAGTTGATAAAGACACTGGAGTACAGATGAAAGTGTTTTCCCATGATTTTTCAGCTTGAGGAGAATATTTTATCCTGACCTAAATGATCAACCATGGACAAAGACAAGCCAGACTTAGCAATCACTTAGTCCAAATACTTTTGAACACAAAAATTAATTCCATATCATTACTGAAAGCCTTCTAAGCTTCTCCTTAAAAAAATCTTAGTTATGGAGATGAAGACTAGTATTTTGAAATCAGTCTGCTAAACTCTTAAGCAGAACTAATTGTTTGAAACATTATCCTCTACTGAACTGATATCTGCTGCCTGAGGAAGTTCAGGGTAAGTCTACTTTCACTTGGTTAGATCACCCTAATATTTGATGACACTTGCTACATGGCAAATGCCCCATGCAATAAATAAGAAGTCTCATTATTCCTCATCCATTCCATAAATAGCATGGTTTCCAATCCCCTCAGCAATCTACTTCTGTATGCTATCTATGTTAACACAAAGTACACTACCTAGAAGAGACCCAGTAATCTATGTATGTATGATGTAAGCAGGATAGAGTACAATGCTGTTATCTCTACTTATTTGTAAAACAGAATTACACTAATAAAGACTAATGTATTCCTCATTTTCTTAATATGTGGCAATATACTGTTGCTTATATGGATTTTAAGTTCAAGTAAAACCCCACGACACTAGTCTCTCCAATTCTCTAAACAAATAGTTAATTGTAATGTGTCAAAAAAATCTCTTGGTTCTGTGGTTTGACACATAATTATCTGCTTCATCCAAATCACTGATAAAAATCTTGAACAGAGTAGAATATAACAGAGATGTGATATATTCTTCAAAAGATACAGACTCTATGAGAAGCCTTGTCAAAGGTTGAAAACAATGAAACTCCACATACCTCTTGTTGTCCATTTAAGTTTTTAACCTTGAAATGTAAAATATGTATAAATGCAATAAAGAAAAATCACTTACTTGTTCCTTCTATAAGCAGTTCTTGTCCATGGCTACCCAAAAGTGTCCGAGAAAGAAAAGGTGCAAAATCCACAAAAATCTCTCGCAGAAGAGGAGCTGCCTTTTCCAAAGCATGTTCAAGCCTCTCTGTAATACTAATGAAAAGATGTTAAGTTACCTGAACTTCAATAGAATTTATCAATTTTCTAGTTTTTAAAATGAAGCATATATATCCATAGAAATATAAATTTATGTGAAAAATTTTTAAAAATTACCTTAAGAGGCATTACTGCTTTGCATAGCAGTCCTTCTGCTTGGAATATTCATTTTCATCCTGATATATATTGCCACCCTCAGCCTTGACAAACAAGCTAGTTAACAGCTCCTCCAAGCATCAGTTCTTATTGGAAGACTTATGGCCAGTTTAAAGCACTTTCTTTTTAGCCCTATTATAAGAATCTAAATAAACTCTATTGGCCCAGCACGGTGGCTCACACCTATAATCCCAGCACTTTGGGAGGCCAAGGCAGGAGGATCACTTAAGGCCAGGAGCTCAAGACCAGCCTGGGCAACACAGTGAGACCCCATCCCTAAAAAAATTTTTTTTTTCTTAATTAGCCAGGTGGGGTGGCTCACACCTGTAGTCCTAGCTACTTGGGAGGCTGAGGCAGAAGGATCACTGGAGTCCAGGAGTTTGAGGTTACCATGAGCAATGATCATGTCACTGCACCCCAGCCTAGGTGACAGAACAAGACCCTGCCTCTTAAAAAACCCAAAAAAACAAAAAAAACCCAAAAACCTCTATCAAGTCTTCATCAAATTTGTCTATTTAGCACTAAACTATCAGCACTTTGAGTTCAAGAACCATGTCTTCATATTTAAGTTTTCAGCTTCAGTATATAGTACAGACTCAAAAAATACTCATAAACTAAAACAAACAGTTCTTTTTTACTGAAGATAATAATAATTTTCTAATTTAATCTGAATGATTTTCATTTGAAAATAATATACTTTATAGGCACATTTATAGTTATCTCAACTTACATATTAAGATATGTCTTTGTGAGTATACGTACCTGTATTCATGAAAACATACACACATATATTTAAGAAGTTTAAGAGAAATGAGTCCCCTCCATTTCAGGAAGTTCAGAGGCTTCTACAGCTTTAGTTTCTAACTTATAAATCAAACATATACACAAAGGGCAAATATTTTTCTGCTATTCACACCAGAAGTACTTCCAATTCACACTACCAAGAAAGCAGTTGCTACTGAAACAATCAACACAGTTTCTGCTGTCAGTAACCATCTCCATACAGATACTACCCTAAATACTATTTCCCTCTAAATATCTCATAGAACTTTTTATCCCTGGATGATATCACAAATATAAGCCTACACTCAAAGCACCCAGTGCCAATATTTGTGGAGTGCTATGGATTTTCCAATTGTAGCAAAAAAAGCAAGAACTTTCTGGCCACTAAGGCTCCAGTGGTGGAAAATACATTCACATCATTCCAAATTAAACTTTGAAATGCATATTCCCCATTAAACAAAGTAAATGACAGTAAAAACCTATCTACAATTCAGAATCATTGTGGCTTTGGTGGACTGGCTGTCACTTCTTATTAATATTTCAGTATTTTCACAGAAGAGGAACAAATTCTAAACTTTCAATTTGCAATCATTTGAAACATAAACCATAAGCTTATATAAATATTTCTTATATACATAGCAATTATTTTTATCACAAATAGTCACTTTTCATTAACATTTTACATGTCATAAACTTTCAAAATAAAATGAACTTGTAAAATATTCCCAACCTTCTAAATGTTATATATGAGGAAGAGAGGGAGGGAGGGAGGGAGGGAATATAGCTAAATGGCTTAAACAGTCATCAAAGGGCATAAATCACAATATCCAAGTTAGTAGCTTAAATACCTCATATTTGAAGCCGGGTCTTGAGAAACTGATCCAACTGTTGGAACTGAGGGCAATTTTGCATTAGATGATCTACTGCCTATAAAAGAAAAATAACCACTTAAGGAATTTTGTGTTTTTAGATAACAAGGATTTAAACAAAAAGAAAGTCTTTATACCAGTCAACAAAAAACACTGTAATGTATTTTTTAAACATCCATTGCTATTTGGATAACATTAAAATCTAACAATTAACAAGGTTTTTCTTGAATCCTTTCATATAAAAATCTCAGTTACAAGCACAATTGATCATGCCAAGCAATCTTTTTATTCAGGGGCTGAAGAGGTAGGAGAAAAGTAAATTTTGACTCACTAAATAAGGTTCACAATTCCTTCTATTCAGCACCAAGTGCCAACAGAAATTTACAAGTAAAAGCAATTTTTTAAAACAAAGCAAACAAAATAGAAACAGCTGATTCCAAATTTAGCTTCAAATGGTTATACCTCCATTACCTCCATAAAAACTGGTAGTTTTCAGTAATCAAAGGACTGCTGCTATACCATGACTGCTCATGAGTCTAGTCTGGCAAATATAACCCAATGAACATCTGAGAAACCTTTCTTAAATGATTCAAGCAGAATTTCTATACTCTCATTTGTGTCTTCACTGTAATTACAGCACATAATCTGATGTTTCATTTGTCACACTGTATTTCAATTGGTTTTTTAAATGTCCTTCTAACTACTACACGGAACTTTTTGAAAGCAGAGCCTTCATCTTTTTCATCCCTCTCTAGAGCCTAGAGAACCTGACATATTAGAAAGTCCTCAATTAATGTTAATTACAGAAATGATTCCTTTAATTATTCCCAACTCCTACATTTAGTAGATCAATATTCCCACCTGGTTTATACTTCCCTCTTTATTTCCCACTATAAGGTCATTACATATGAAATGTCCAATTTCAAATCAAAAGTGTAGTTTATTATATCTAAAACAAGAAGCAGTACAATTAATCAAAGTATGCACCTAAACTATCGACACAGTTTTGCCACCTTAACCAAGGCTTGTTTATGCCAGCAGCAAAGAAGCCTGGAGAGCGAGTGGCCATGAAACCACGAAAGGCATTTTCCACAGCTTGTCGAGAATTGAGTATTTTTTCCTTGCAAGAAGTGGTCCAAAACCTGGAAGAAGTGGTAGTCAATTGGTGCAAGGTCTGCTGAATACAGTGACAGAGAGTTTCCAAGTCCAGCTTCTGTAGTTTGAGTAGCATTGTTTGTGTGACATGTGGTCGAGAGAGTGTTGTCTTGCAAGAGGATTGGCCTGTCTCTAGTGACCAATCTCGGCTGCTTAATCACAAGCATCCTCATCATTTTGTCCAACTGGTTGCAGTAGACATCTGCTGTAATCAACTGATGAGGTTTCATGAAGATGTAGTGGATAATCCCAGCTGGACCACCAAACAGACCCCATTAGCTTTTTTTGGTGAATATTCAGTTTTGGACTATGTTTTGGCATTTCATCTTTATCCAACCATTGTTCCAAATGCTTGTGACTGTCAAAAGGAATCCATTTTCATCACACATAACAATAAGGTGTAGAAATGGTTCGCCTTCACGTCGTGACGCAAAGAAAGGCAAACTTCGAGACGATTTCTCTTCTGACGCTCTGTAATTCATGTAGCACCATCTATCCAGCTTCTTTACTTTGCCCATTTGTTTCAAATGGTCCAATATTGTTGGAATA
Organism: Daubentonia madagascariensis; assembly: GCA_023783475.1. Taxonomy (NCBI): domain Eukaryota; kingdom Metazoa; phylum Chordata; class Mammalia; order Primates; family Daubentoniidae; genus Daubentonia; species Daubentonia madagascariensis. The sequence goes on from JAKFHU010001209.1 coordinate 45,417,280, forward strand.
GTAATGTCAAACCTTGCTGCTAATTCACACGTAAGTTCAGATGGATTCACTTCCACTACAGCTGTCAGCTCATCATTATCCACCTTGGTCTCAGTTGGCCTACGTGGCTCATTTTCAAGATTAAAATCACCAGAACAGAACTTCTCAAACCATCAACGTACTGTGTGTTCATTAGCTACATCCTTCCTGAACACTTTATTGATATTTCCAGCTGTCTGCACTGCATTGGTTCCACGACAGAACTCATATTTGAAAATAACACACATTTTCTACTTATCCGTGGTTTCACAAAAACTGCTCTAAAAAAAATTTGAAAGATAATCACAAGCTAAACGTGTGTTTGAAAGACTGAGGATGTACCTTCACAACAAAAACAAGAAATGTCAAAGTGAAACGTCAGAGATACCAACTGTCAAACTTAGTACTTAAGGAAATCGGACATTTCATATATATTAACCTTATATTTTATGTCACTATCTTTGTTCAAACTACTATGTATAATTAATTTCCACCATGTGATCCTATTTCACTCTTTCCAATCAATGTGCCCAGATACCCTTAAATACTCTTGTACGTCCATATTGTTAAATGACTAATTCATCCTCTTAAAGTATAAAATATTCAAACTGTTTTCTCCTACACAAGAGTCATCTTCTTTATGTTTTCAACAAATAACTGTGCTTACAAATTTTACCTAGCAAAAGAAAAATAGTCACCAGGAAATTAACCCTGATAGAGCCAAAGGATGTATAGGAACAAAAACAATATACGTTATGACAAAGAATGTGTAGGAACAGAAACAACATACACTATGAGAAGTCTTGAAAGAGGGAAAATAGATGGCTAATTTGGAAGATAATTTTTTGAGTACTGAAGAGTTCTAAAAATCTTAAGAAAGTAGGAAGAGAAATAACTGCCTGTTTGAGAATCAAGAAGTAGAGGAATAGAACATCATTCAATGTAAGCTAGGATTAAGACCTAGACCTAGAAATAAACCATTTGCTTTCTAAGGCCAGTATTAGGGAGAATAAGGAAGAATGGACACATACAATATCAAATTCCCTTCTATGACACAGGGACCATAAGAGTCACTGGAATGTAACTGGGATGGTATCCTATAGACATGGAGTGTATAGGTGTAGGAGACATACACATTTTGCTTGCAGCTCAGTTCAGGAAGTCAATTTTCAGTTTCTGAAAGCAGTATTCTATTAATAAAGGAGTGCCAAGTTAGTGTTAGGGTAAATACAAACTATAATCCCATCACAATTCTATATAGGGATAGACCAAGTAAATAGCAAATAAATTAAGGTAAACAAAACAAAGAACATGCAAAGCTGATAAACAAGGAGGAAGGAGGGGCTCAAAGGATCGTGGAATCTATGCACCATCAGAGGTCTGATGTTTTTGGTTGATTCTCCAAACTTCAGGCGTGGGTATGTTGGAAGCACCTATAGGGGATGAAGTGGTGTGGACAGAAAGAGAAAGAGAGAGAGACAGAGAAGAAGAAATGCTCACCTAAGATGTAGAAAAAAAGATGATGAAAATAGAATAGAAGGAAAAAAGCAGCCCTCTAATGTGCCAATCTACATCCTCAAGATTACATAAACTGGAGGGAAAATAGTTGCATAATCCAAACATAATGTCTGAGTATAACGCTGCTAATGATTTGCTTGTGGTAAAGATGAATATCTAAGAATTAAGGGTTTTACTGTGGCTTGGTTGCAAAGCCATAAGCCATAGGAAACCACCTATATCACCCCGCCCCCACTCAAATTAGACTCAAATTGTGGCAGTAGAAGTAATCATATTTAAAAGCCCAGAACTCTAAAATCTGTAATCATGATTTGTAATAGTCATAATAGCCATAGCTATTATCAGTTCTTTTCCCATTGCATCCAAAATCCAAAAATGTTATGCTTTAAAGAGAATACAGGCCCTCTTTCCCAAACCTTCTTGAACTATTCAGTCCGAAAGCAATTAGCAACAGATCAAGGAAAACATCTGCTTCAGGTTGGAGGCTGCATTAGCCCAGACCTTTTTAGAGCTCAAAGGGTGTGAGGAAGGAATTTAAGTAAAAGAAGAAACTAAGAAGAACTGTAAAGTAACGGCTTGAAATTAAGGGTATCTCTGTGAATTCATGGTTCCAATAGAGAGATAGAAATAACATATGTGAATGAGAGTACATACTTTTTATAAACTTTTTTATACACACACACACACACATAATCCCTACCTCTGTCCACTAAGAGGACCTGGAAGCGGCAACATCTTAATACCTACATCTTAATTTCTAAATACTATTCTCTACTAAAAGAAAGAAATGGCTGATTCTAGATCTGTGGAAGAAAAGTACAAAATGAGGCCTGGCACAATGGCTCACGCCTGTAATCCTAGTACTTTGGGAGGCCAAGGCAGGAAGATTGCTTGAGGTTAGGAGTTCGAGACCAGCCTGAACAACATAGCAAGACCTCGTCTCTACAAAAAACAGAAAAATTAGTTGGGCTTGGTGGCATGCGCCTTTGGGAGGCTGAGGCGGTAGGATCGCTTGAGCCCAGGAGTTTGAGATTGCAGTGAGCTATGATGACACCACTGCACTCTAGCCCAGGCAACAGCGCAAGACCCTGTCTCAAAGAGAAAAAAGAAAAGTACAAAATTAGCTTGAAAAATCTAGTTGTACTTTTGAGAAAGCAAGGGAATGCCCAAGGAATGATAGGATATGTCACAAGGACAAAGAAGCCAGCTTGAAGGGGCTCCCATTGACCAAATTGCAAACAATTTGAGCATTAAAATAAATAATGATAGTAACTAATTATAACCCTTTGAATAAAACATAAAACCATAAGGTCATAATTGACATGAATAAATTGGCAATCTGAGGAACAAGATATTTAAATGATTTCAAAGTACCTCCTTTGAATTTAAAAAGTGAAAAGAGTAACTTTAGAAACCTGCGAGTTACCACTTTAATCAAGTGATCAAAGTTGTTGTCATCAGTATTAGGACAAATAAAAATTGGGCACATGATTGAATTCTTTTCTTCTCATTCTGTTCTGTAATATTCCCACCAAGGAAGCATATTCTGTTTCTAATCATGAATTTAGGGACATTCATTTGAGTTATTTCCAATTTCTGACCACTGACAAAGATTCTTTGCTCAACCAAACTTTAGTCGGGCTTCTGAACATTCTCCTAGGCCCATCTGTGCACTTCCTTGTAAAATCCAGTTTTAGCAAGAACCCTGGTTAAGTCAGTTTAGCAAGAAAACCCCATCCTCCATAAATGATCATCCTCAATATCTAATTGGGTTCCTCATCCTCCACTAACCCCCAGGTGATATCTGATCACCCCAGTCTGTCTTCAGCAAGAATCCTGTTACGTCAGTTTAGCCAGAATCTCCCCTTACCCCTAATGTTTCCTCTTAGTAATTTTCCTTCCACCAACCCCCACCTTGCTCCTGGGCTATAATTTCCCATTTGCCCATGCTGTATTTGAAATTGAGCCCAGTTCTATACTGAGGTCTCTTTTCTCCTATTACAATATTCCTGAATAAAGTCTGATTTTACCACTTTAACTACTGTCCAGTTCTGGTTTTTCTTTGATACCATAAGAAATAATGTTTTGTTACTTGCTTACGTAAATCTTATGTGCACTCCTTTATTTTCTTGAGGTAACTTCCTAGATGTCAATAAACGCACATGTTAAATGTTGGTATATATTGCCAATTTGCCTTCAAGAAAGAATAAACAATTTACAATTCTTTGATTACTAGTGAAATTGAATGTATTTTCCCAATTTACTTGTCAATTCACAAAACAGAAAATATAAATGACTACACTTTGACCTTTTGAGCATTTTCATTGGTATCTTTTTATGATTTATAATCATTCTTTACCTATAATTAGTGATATTTATTTTTTATCATACATTACAGACACTTTTTAAGCTTGTACTGATTTTTTGCCATGCAGAATTCTAGAGTCTTCCCTTTCAACCACCTATACCAGCGTGATTCAGAAAATAGGAATACAACCAAACTTTTAACAGGATTCTTACAATACTTAAAATAACGTAAAGTACTTAAGGTGTGGTAGATCCTCCAATATTACTTTCCCAAATTCCTATAAAGCACTATAGGAAAAAGTCCAGAGCTCTTCTGAGTGATTCACTATGTATTTGTGATTCATGCTAGCAAGTTTCAGTTGAGCCTTCTATTTATGTATTACTTACCTATTAAATTCCCCCAGAAATATAAAAAGTTCTTCTCTTCTCAGCCCGAAACCCATTTTCTTTCCTGCTTTCAAAATTAAATGCCAGGTCATCCAAGACCAGAGGCTTTCTCTACTATATCTAAAGGAAATCCTGCTAACTTCTCAAGCTATCTCAAGCATCAATCTCTCATATAACACCCATTACCAATTTTTTTAGAAAAGATGTTCTAGGCCAGGCACAGTGGCTCACGCTGTAAATCCCAGCCCTTTGGCAGGCTAAGGCGGGAGGACGGCTTCAGCCCAGGAGATTTGAGACCAGCCTGGGCAACATAGCAAGACCTCATCTCCACAAAATTTTTTAAAAATTAGTCAGACATGGTGACACACACCTGTAGTCCCAACTACTTGGGAGGTTGAGGCAGGCAGCTGGGAGGCTGAGGCAGGAGGAACACTTCAGCCCAGGAGTCCAAGCCTGCAGTGAGCTGTGATCATGCGACTGCACTCTAGCCTGGGTGACAGAGAGAGACTCTTGTCTCTAAAACTAAAAAAAAAAAACTTAAAAAAAAAGATGCCGTACACTGACAGAAAACACTTCACCAAAGAACAACCACCAAATCAATTTCAAATTGAATCCTAACTCTTTTACTATTAGACAAGTTTCTTTAATAATAACTATACCCCCTTAAGTGTTTGTTTTAAGACTGAAATGTTTTGAGAAGCATCAAGGGTTAGCTCTAGTTTGAATATAGGCTCTGCCATCTACCAACTATATGACCTTAAGCAAGTTACTTAAGCTCTCTGTGCCTTATTTTTCTCATCTATAAACTTTTCTCATCTATAAACTTAATAGTGATGACTACTTCACTATTAATTTAATTTAAGGATTAAATTAAAGTACTTAGAAAGGGCATGGGCCATATTAAACACACAATGAAAGATGGCTTCCTTTCTTTAAAATATTTAAAGTAAGTTATCATGTTTCACTTTAGTCTGTACTTCTTTTCAGGGTAAAAACATACCCAAATTCTTCAACAATTATTCACGTGACATGAAGGATAGATAAATGAGATAAAGCTTATAAAGTACCTTTTTAAAAATTCACTTAAAAAACTAAAGAAAACAAAGAATTAATCCCAGATTTAACTGTTATAAAAAGTGCAGTTCTACCACTGTCATTTATCAAATTGGTATAAAACAAAATATAGCCATAAATGTTTGGTAAATCTAGTCACTGTCCTCTAGAAGAAAATACTTTTATTAAAAGCCTGTCGTTGCCTCACACCACTCCCAGAACATCCTCAAGCTCACTTCAACTGTATCTGGCATTTTGATTCAACTTGCTCTTTTAGGTAAAGCAAATAAAGTTATTCTGGGTACAGATAAGCAGAGCCAGGATCTAAACAGGGGTCTTGTGGATTTAACTGATTAAGAAAAAGCAACCTCTGGGGCAACTTGACCTTCCCTGAAACACACTTGGTCTTTAGGCAGTACTTGATCAATAATTACCAGTTCTGATTATCAAGTCTCACTCAGATATAAGGATTCAGAAATCTGGACTACTTGATCCTCCACAGGTTTAGTTCTTTTGGGAGAATGGGCCAATGCAGCAATCTTCCACAATGAACCTCTGGATAATTACTGAGCCCATCTCTTAGAGTGAGCATATTCCTAATACAAAATCAACTTAACTATTCTTTATTCTTTATTCTCCACAACATTCTCCCTTTCCTTTTCCCTTGATAATCAAAGTTGACTTTCCTTTTCACTGGGAATTTTGTTTTACTGATCTTTATCCCATCCTCACCATCCTGCTCTGAGAGCTAACTGTACCTAAAAACTCTAACCAAGTAACTGGTGGTCAGGATGCATAGGATTAATTTAAAAATGAAGCTAAAGCACACATTTCTTCATGCTGACAATTTATTGAAGTATATAGATCAACTCCCACTTCACCATAAAAGAATTTCCATTTTTGCATTTTTCACAATAAAGTTTCAAATTAGAGGGCAAAACAAGGTGGAGTTGAAAAAAAATTTTCCCCCTTAAGTATCTGGCATTTCTGAGAGTCAGGTCCAATACCTACATTCATGCACAACACTCGGTAAAGTACTTCAGTGACCCAGTAGCTTTATTATACTCAGTAAATGACACCTGCAATTTTCTAAATTCTTGACAGCAATGCGATCATTGAACCACAGTTGGTTACTGACTTCTATTTCCAGTGACTAATTAAATATTTCTCAGCTTTATTTTTTTTAACTGGTTGTAGTTTTTTAAGATGATCTTTACTAGAATATATCATTTTCTCTAGAAGGACTATTACTAGTTTTTCTTGAGCTTTTCTGAAGTTGATACAAAGGAACACATAAAGTCCCATCTACTTAAGTAAAGATGAAAGTAATAAATCACCCAAAAAATGTTTGTATGAGGCTTTAGCCAGTAGTTGTCAACAAAATTAGATTTTACTGTGCTAATTGACACTAATTTTAACAAGATGAAATGTATATTAAAAGTCTGAAGTAGAAAAGGAACATTTTTGGCTCTAAATAAAATAATAACAAAAATTTTATTTCCTCATACTACCCTGGAAGTAATGCCAATTTTTAAACCTAAAAATGAATATAGCCGAAAGAGATTTTTTTTTTTTTTTTTAGACAGGGTCTTACTCTGTTGTCCAGGCTGGAGTGCAGTGGCCTCATCATAGCTCAAAGCAACCTGGAACTCCTGGCCTCAAGCAATCCTCCTGCCTCGCCTCCCAAAGTGCCAGGATTACAGGTGTAAGTCACCACACCGAGCCCAAAGTAGTCTTTTTAAATCATAAGAAGACACCTTACCAACAAGGATAAATAAACTAACCAGCAATAGTTATAAGAAAAAAAAATCACATGAAAGAATAAACTAAATATATTGGTAATTTCATACAAGGTTGTCCTTCATTCCTGCCAGAGAGAAAATGTAATTTCCAAATACATTGTGCAATTTTTTCAATTCAGATAAAAATATAAATTCATGCATGTTTCAAATTAATTTAACATTAAATATTTCCAACAGATGATCACCACATGTAAACGCAGAAGCTACTTCCAACATGTAGAATGATACTGACTTATCTTTTCCTTATCCTAGCACTGATAAACTGGCTCCTTCAAACTGACAGTTTTCCAGACACTCAAAAGAACAAAAAGGAACATGTAAATATATTATCTGTCTAGCATTCTATCCAGGGAGTAGCCAATTGTTTATTCAAGGTCCCTTAGGGTCTAAGTAACTAATGTCCCTTGAAATGAAGAATCATTAAAACAAATGCCAATTTTTAATCCTTAAACACTTACACTGTATTTGTGTGTTTCTCTCTCTCTCTCTCTCTCTCATTAAATAAATGAAACTTTTATAGATTGAGTAAAGATAAGCCTCTTAGCCAAAATCTTACATAAAGCAAATGTTATGACTCAAATATTTTCCTGATGTTAAAAAAAACTTACTAATGTGGATGGCTCTGATAAACAGAATAGAGCCTCATATTGTAGTAAATAATAGAATTACTAAATTTAGCAAATTAGCAAACACCCAGCATATAAATTACTGAAGAAGAGTATACCTAGTTCCTTTATTGAGCTAGCTTCAATTCTGATTTAATCATTTGTGCTTTGTAGTTTGGTCAAAAAACAGCATATTTGAAAGGGAATAATGACATCATAAAATACAGAAAGGATATTGTATTCTAGGTAATTAAATCTTTGCTGATGTATAACTATAAAATTTCAAGATTTTTATATATTTACTAAAACCCTGTTTTCTCTTCTACTTTCTTTGAAAATATGCATATACAAAGGGTATGCCTTATCCTCTGATGAATATCTTCTACCACTTATTAAGGAAGATCTGCCATTGTTGCTATTAGATTATACTTTTTTACTGCATAAAATGCTGCAGAAGCCAGGGTATACTATTCAAACTAAAATTTGAAATTTGTATACTAAAAAAGTTTTGTATACTAGTCATAGTTTTAACAATGTACACTGTTTCAAAATGCAAATGTACAAATCCTCAATTTTTATGCCAAATTATAAAATTATTTCCACAATAATATTTTGATAGAAAAAACTCTGACCTCACATAAAGTTGACAAGCTTTAGTTCTTTTTCCTGGGATCAGAAGCTATCCAATCTTAGTTTCCCTTTAATTGTACCACATGTAAAATTTAGAAGTCTCATTATGATATTAAAATTTAAAAATAGATTAAACTTTTCTGCTATGAAACTCATATTTTATGTTTTATATTCACATGATTTCTTCCAAGGAAATTCCTATTTGTGCTAATATACAGTACAAGTAAATTTTTTACTAACCAATAATCTGTTATTGAATTTGAACAGTTCATTTTTTGTTGCTGAGTAATTATAAAATTCAGAACTGTAGTCCTTACAAGACAAGACACAAAGGCTTAGGTCCATAGGGACAGGTATTAACTGTGCTTTTATATAAAGAAAATAATCCAAGACCAAACCAAGACTAATACCTAATTTACCCAGATCTGCAAGAATAAACTGCCCTGCTCAGCATACAATTTCAACAATAATCAATTCATCCACAAATATTTTTTCCCAAATCCTGCTTGAAACAGGAGAAAGAAAATAAACTTCAACATTGATTTACTTAATATACATTCATTTATTTATATATATAGATGCTGCTAAACTTATAATGGGGTTATGTAAATCCAGTAAGTTGGAAATTTCAGATGATCCCCACCTTACGATGGTTCAACTTAACATTTTTTGACTTTACAATGGTGCAAAAGCAATATGTACTCAGTAGAAACTGTACTTCAAATTTTGAATTTTGACCTTTTCCCAAACTAGCAATATGTACTATGATGCCTGTCAACCATACGATCATGAGAATAAACAAAACAGATGGTTTTGCTCAACTGCAGGCTAACATAAGTGTTCTGAGCATGTTTAAGGTAGGCTAGGCTAAACTATGTTGTTCGGTAGGATAGATGTATTAAATGCATTTTCAACTTTCGATATTTTCAACTTACAATGGGTTTATCATGTAGACCCATTGTAGTCAAGGAGCATCTATATCATAAGTCATGCTTCCAACACTTAAATTAGCCTACGGTTAGGCAAAATCATCTAACACAAAGCCTATTTTATAATAAGATTGTGGATGTCTTATGCACTTTACTGAATACTGTACTGGAAGTGAAAAACAGAATAGCTGCAAGGATACCTGAAGTGCAGTTTCTACTGAATGTGTATTGCTCTTACACCATTGTAAAGTTGAAAAATCACTAAGTTGGGGACCATCTGTATATTTATCTATTTTTTTAATGGCAGATAACTTAAATCTAGAGGCCTACAAAAAAGAAAACAAAAATCTATCAGTTAAAAGTATTGACCAGGGAGAGATTAACTCTTTTTTGGGGGCGGGAGGGTTGAATTCCAAGTGAAAAGAGTATTTAACAAGTACTTGCAAGTATGGTAAGCAAACGCATGTAAAAGTAAGACGTAGGAAAACTAAAAACACTAGATTAGGTTAAATTTTCTTATCAAGGCCGTAATGTTCATGGCATCAATAACAGAATGGAATATAAGTAATACATTGAAATGGAGAAACCATGTGACAGTGACAAGAGCATAGCGAAAGAGGAAGAGAAAAGGAAGAATCAGATGTGGAAACCAAAACAAATAATAAAAAGAAAGACCATTATTACAAAGAAGACTTGGAATAATTGAAAAAGGAATGAACTATTTAAAAAAAATAAGAGGGGTTAGGGAGGAATAGAAAATAGCTGAAAATTCTAGCTTAAAATGGAAAAAACTGGGAATTATTTGAGAAATATCACCATGACAAATTATACAAAATTGAAATAATAGGGAAACAAGGTATTTTACAAGCTAGATCAATACACAGGGTTTTTGTAAATTTCACCAATAAATACAATAGTCTTCAATATAGCACATTATTTTGTAATTCTGCACACAGTTTTTCAGGGCTAGTATTTTTTCTTTTTTTACAATAGATTTACTGGAAAAAGTACAATGGCGTCAGAAGGAAATGTATAATACTGTTTCATGTTAAATATTAGCCATACATCTCAGCTTTCTTTCCGCTTATCTCTTCTGAAAACTCCATGATTTAAATTTTGAAGAATATACTTAAAAGCAATCACAGCATCCTATTGACTGTGCCCCATAAACTGAAATTAAAAAGCAGTATATTCAAAACAAGAGGAAAATATTCTACTCAGTTGACTTTGAACTTTCGAAATTACTGCATTTGCTCTGAGAAGTTACTGAGAAATTCACTATAACTGAGTTAAAAAGATGATGGCAAGTAAAAAATTTCACAGACATTAATAACTATTGCATTTTCCCCAAAAGAGGCAAGTCTAGAAAAACCATAGTTGACTTTTTTAAACAGGACTTTAAAGGGGAGTGGAGGAGCAGGAATCTGCACATCCAGCTCCAAATGGATTACCAGACTATTTCTCTTCCAAAGGAAAAAAGAAGCATTAGAGTATAAAGGAATAGGCCAGGCACAATAGCTCATGCCTGTAATCCCAGCACCTTGGGAGGCCAAGGCAGGAGGACCACTTGAGCCCAAGAGTTTGAGATCAGCCTGGCAAACACGGTGAGATCCCATCTTTACAAAAAATAAAATTAAAAAAATTAGCCAAGCTGACGGCATGCACCTGTAGTCCTAGCTACTCAGGAGGCTGAGGTGGGAGGATCACTTGAGCCCAGGAGTTCAAGAATGCAGTGAGTTACGACGGCACCACTGCACTCCAGTCTGAGTGACACAGTGAGACCCTATCTCTAAAAATAATAATAATAATAATAAGAGTATAATGGAACAATAAAGAAGATTAAAAATCTGCTAGAGTTTTATACTTTTTTCCTTTGTATTCCTCACTAAGCCACAGATGAAAAAAAATATATAACATTATGTACCATACTATTGCAAGAAGTTAATAATAGAGGAAACCGGAGAGGTGGAGATGAGGAGGTATATGGGAACTCTCTGTAGTTCCCACTCAATTTTTCTGTAAACCTAGAACTGATCTAATAACTATTTTTTCCTAAGAATAAAAATAATACAAGACTACTGATGAAATTTTGGAAAAGGCACTAAAAGTAAATTTTGAAAATCAAAACTGCCAGTAGTCCAACTGCATAGATACAATCAAGTAACTTCATAGTAAACTAGTATATACCTTACATAGTTATAATTATATGGTATGTAAAGAACTACATACAACATTTTTTTTTACTTAACCTACTGTGAAATTTTATCTTATCACTGAATACTATAAAATTTGTAAGAAATTAATCATATTTAAGCTTTGAAAAAAATTATTTTTGTTAACACAAGTGAAATAATAGTGAAATAAAACAAGGAAGACAAAAGAAATAAACAATCATAGTATTTGTTTCTGGAACACGTGATTATATAGTACACAGCAAGGAAAAAGAAAAGTCCCCAACTACTGATAAATAGCAACATCAAGTTTGGAGCAAAACTCTCCAAGATATACTAGTTTGCCGAATAAAGGTAGAACAAAAGAATAGAAGGTAAAGAATAGAATGCCTGAGATGTCCCAAAAGAAGAAATAAAAACATTATTTCTGATCTTCATACAATCCACCAAGTCTTTCCTTCAAAATTGCTTAATTTTTCATTCATCTCTTTCTAGACTAACATAATCCTTTTGGGGATACCCAATCTCATTATTAATTTTTTTTATGGAACAGCACAGATCTGGAAAAATATTACTGATATAAAATAACATCTGCTGTGTCCTAACTTGGTTTTTTTGAGACAGTGTCTTGTTCTGTTACCCGGACTACAGTGCAGTGGCGTCATCATAGCTGACTGCAACCTCAAACTCCTGGGATCAAGGGATCCTCCTGACTCAGCCTCCCGAGTAGCTGGGACTATAGGTGCCCACCACGACCACCGGCTAATTTTTCTATTTTTACTTGAGACCGGGTCTCACTCTTGCTCAAGCTGGTCCTGAACTCCTGGGCTCAAGCCTCCTTCCTGCCTCAGCCTCCCAGAGTTCTAGGATTATAGGCGTGAGCCACTGCACCTGGCCCCCTAACTTGGTCATTTTAATACTTCACAGTTTTCAAGTTTACCTGGTATCACCACTAAGGTTGCCATCAACACATAGGGAATTAGGATCCTGCATCCATAGATATGCTTTTGTACTTGGAAGGAATGTAGAAGGAGAGATGGGCAAAAATAAAATTGCCATGAGAGTTACTGAACTAGTATGACCAGAATTATGCTGTATTTCAGAGTAGCATTCCCTTTCCAATCCTCTAATTCAGAAAAATATGCAAAAGAAAACAATGTAACACATACTATATAAACATTTGACAATCAATAACCAGATTAAAAGACTACATGTCACCAAGACTTTCTTATTTAAAGCACTATCTATATACATCTTCTCAAGTACAGGGAAAGAAAAAAAAGGAAAAAAGTACTTTTATAATCCACCCAACCAGCAGCATCTAATCCATCACACACTACTAGCTTTCAGTGGAGAAAATGCTGAAATCCCTGACTTAATTGTAATCAAATTTATTCAGAAAATAAATAATTAACAGTATAAGATAAAAGCACAATGGTTTCTAATGTGCCCAACAAAACTTAACTTTATCAAAAATCCTAAACTTTGCTAAAATTAGATCTAAAAACTTTTTTGTAGAAATCACTGATAACTAACTCACCTGGTGATTCTCCTCCCACATCTGAGGCTTGAGCTGAATCTACTGAAGAAACCACACTGACAGTGTTGGTAGGCACACTTGTGTTAAGTGTGGAAGGTAAGACTGTTGATTTTTTTGTTGCAATGATGACACTTCTGTAATAAAAAAGGAAATAGATTGAAAAACACAAACGATCACTTGAGTTAATTACATGAATTTCTGAATTTTGAAATAGAAACTAGGTAGCTAACTTATTCTGCTTTGGGGCTTTTTGGTTTTGTTGTGTTTTGTTTTGAGTCTGCCACCCAGACTGGAGTGCAGTGGCGCAATCATAGCTCACTGCAGCTTTGAACTCCTGGACTCAAGCAATCCTCCCACCTCAGCCTCCCTAGTAGCTAGGACTACAGGCACACACCACAATGTCTGGTTAATTTTTTATTTTTATTTTTTGTAGAGACGGGGGTCTCACTATATTTCCCAGGTAGATCTCAAACTCCTGGGCTTAAGCAATCCTCCCACTGAGGCCACCCAAACTCCAGGGATTACAGGCATGAGCCACTATGCCCAGTCCCTTATTTTCTTTCTTATCTCTATTTGGATGTACAATTTAGAATTTTCTCCCAACATGAAATTTCTATAATGCTATTCATATTTATCTGCATTTCAATTTTTTTAGAATAAAGACAGTGTCCTACGGAAATAGAACAATCCATTTTAAATTTAAACATATTTACCATAGTATTTTTTAAAATTTAGGATCATCTTTAATTATCTAACAAAATATAACCAAAAGTATATAAAAAAAAGTTGGCACTCAAGTAGAAAAGTAACTTTTTCTTAACCTCAGAATTGGAGCAGAAAACTCAACATGTTTCTACAATGATTTTAAAGCATTACTAATTGGAAATCATAAAACCTTAGAAATATTATAAGGTAAAAAAATGGAGATATAAACAATTTCCTAACATGTATACAACCCAAGTTTTTCTTTTTTAAACTCCAAAGACTGTGTCCTTCAATAATATTATATGGAAAAATACTGGATAGGAGGAATAAACACTAGATGCAAGAAAGTCAAATAATCAAAGTTGCTCATCTTGCATATTATTCAAACACAGGTATTTATGATATGCCAATTTCAATTAAAGTGCAATACTTTATACCAAAATAGTAAGTAAAAGACCTTGTTAAGCATAACTTAAAAGGCATTTTTAATTGAAGTTATCTCCATAAACATGCAAAACCCAGTTAATGAGGTAAAGAGGACAACTGATATATAATGCACTCCCACAGCAGTGCTTACTTTTAATTACCTGGTGTTAACCATAAGCCTAAAGACTTCAACATTCAATTTATTTAATCACATCTTTTGTTGACAATACTGTAACTGCAAGCTGCAAGTATTCCCATAATAGCTTTAAAGTATTCAATTTCTAAACAAACTTACTTAGGTACTTAGTCCCAACAAATGCATTCAAAAGTAAAAATTATGTAATTCAAATATTTTAAAAATACATTTTTGTTGTTATTTCAAAAAGAGATAACACAAAGCAAAATAGGTTCCGTTTTACTTCAGTGCCTATCATATGAGGGCAAACACTGTTGCCAATTAAATCAAGTTCTCTTGTGCTAGGCATAGCTATTCAATGTACTTGGGCATAGCTGGTGTCACATCATTATAAGGGTGACTGCCAATGTTAACTATACACTAAAAAATAGAAGCAACAGCCACCTGAGCCCCCAATCCAAAATGGCGTGTTTAAATCATGGCAGCTTATACCAGATGAAGATTATTGATTTACGGAGGAGTAGATATGACTTGTGTGTGTGTGTGTGTTTGTGTACACATGTGTGCTGGTGGTACATTAAAAAAAAATACAAAATGTAATTTGTGTATTTCCTACTCTAGGGAGACATTTACAAACCTATTGCTTAAGAAAATCTCTATCCTCTAGCAACCTATTTTTTGAGGGGAAGGAGAGGAGAAATATGGAGAATGCATTTCACATTTGTTCACAAAAGAAAGAACCAGCAAAATCTAGTTTTCTCATACAATAAGTAAGGACTGATAGGAGCAATAGAAAATATTTAGAAAAGTGAAATTTCTTTTTCTATTATCAAAATTTAAGACTTACACCTACCTACCCTATGACCCAACAATTCCACTCCTAGGAATTTCCCCAAGAAAACATATGTCCACAAAAAGTGTGTACAATAATGCTCACAGAGGCTCTATTTATAATAGCCCCAAACTGGAAACAGCAAATGTCCTTAATGCAGGAAAATAAATTTTTTAAAATAGTAGTATGCTTATGCAATGAAATATTATTCAGCAATAAAAGGAAACAAACTACTGATAAACATAACAATATGGATAAATCTCAAAAGCATTAAGTTGAATGAATGAAGCCTTATACTAAAGAACACACGCTTTGTGTTACTTTTTACATGAAGTTCTAGAACAAGCAAAACTAATCTATGGTAGAAAAAAATCAGAATAGTAACTGCCTCTGGGGAATGGGGACAGGGATTGGCTGGGAAGGGGGAACGTTCAAGACTGATGATATCTTGAGGAGGACTTTATGTTACATAAGTGTATAAATTTGTCAAACTTCATCAAATGGTATGCTTAGGACTTGTCCCTTTCATTGTATGTAAATTTTACCTTAAAAAACTAAATTGTTCTGTAGTTTGAGAGCTGCAAGCTAAAGTGGTTAAGAGTAAAGTGAACTGATGCCTATAACTTTCTTTGAAATTCATCAAAAAAATAAGATTGATTGATGGATATATATGGACAGTTACATGACGAAGCAAATAGATCTATTGGCTGATTGTTGAATCTCAGTGATGGGTCTATAGGTGTTCACTGCACAATTCTTTCAACTTCTCTATATGATTGAACATTTTCATAACAAAACATTGGAAAACTGATAACAAAAAAATTTACTACAAATGTTCCATATATGCACAATCCCTATTTATCCGAGATGACATGGTTAATTAAACACAGCAAAAGAACTTGACTTCATTTCCAATCCTTGAGCCTCTTACTATTAATAATGCTTTCAGTCATGAGTAATACCCATTCGTTTATTCAATTCAGTAAATATTTATTGTCCAAGATCTTTGACATATTCTCAGGAATAATACATCTGAAGTATGGCTTCTTGCATAGATTTACATTTAACCCAGCATTCCTCACAAACTTCTGCAGCATGCTCTTATAGTTCCTAAGCATGTTGTATCATTTCAAAACTCCAACCCTTTGTATATACTCTTCCTCAGCCAAGATGCCTTCCTCTTAGTCCTACTTGCCAGCAAACCTCCCTCTCACCTTTCAAAACCTTGCTCAGAAGCAAGCCTCCCCAAGCTCCCCAAGTCAAAGTTCATAATGCACTGTTCTTTGTGCTCCTGCAAAATCCTGTTACATAACATAAAATTATAAATTCTAATAGCAGCTATGATTTACTAAGTACTGACAATATGCCAAGAATTTTTATTCAATTCTCAAAACAACCCTAAGGTACATATTACTTCCATTTTAAAAATTTAAAAAGTAAAGCTCAGAAAGGTAAAGTAACTTACCGAAGTAAATGGAAGAATTGCCCTGCAAACCTAGATTTGTCTAAAACCAAGCCTCTAATTTGACTGTTTCTTCACATTGACCTATTTTAAAAGTTTTATTGAGATGTAACTCACATACCATATAATTCCCTTAATGTGTACAATTAAATGGTTTTTAGTACGTTCAAAGGTTGTACAACCAATATCATAATCATATTAACATTTAAACACAATTGTAGAACCACTTACATGCAACAGTAATAAAGATCTCCAAGATATAACATTATATATATGCTACAATTAAATTACAAAAATACATCTGCTCACAAATGGGAAAAGCTGCATTCTTTAATACAGTTATATAACTAGCACACAATAGAGAAACAAAATTAATCAATTTCCAAATCCAGTGATTGATTCAAATAATTTCTAAGGAAGTAACAATACTACTTCAGCTTTGGACCACATAAAAGCAAAGAAAAGTCAAAATCACAATGATCCAATTAAAAGGACGTTATGCAATAGGCAGATTTGGGGATATTTTTAGTCTCTTTACCAACCATTTTCATTATTATTATAAAGTTTCAATGTAAAAGATTAAAATCTTCAACAGAGGAAATCTTTAACCTACCATGTTTATCTTGCTGTATGTAAGCGTAAATCTCATTTAGTAATTCATGTCCTAGTTTACAAAAATAATCCAGGAATTTTAACTTACCAGTACTTAAGAGTGATCATGCAAAAACTAAGAATTTCACATTATCTTTTTATACAATGCTTTGGAAAACACAAAGAAAATACAACATCCATTTGACAAAACTTTGAGAACTTATATGCTAGGCAATGTGCTAGGGATATTTTTCGCACCTTTCTCAGGCTACAGCTTAAGTTTCTATTTCAGAAACAAATTGAAATCCTTTTTAATGTTTAAGAAACAATTATCTGAATTTTTATGTCTCCCATTAATTTCAACAGAAAGTACTTCAACCTTTTTAGCATAAAGAATTTGGAAAGTAAATAACCAGTTATGCAAGCCAGTTTTTCAAGCTATCAACTAAAAACTAAATATTAAAGAGATAAAATTACACTTATTATAGTTCATTTCTTTATGGACTCACTAACTTTAATGAATACTTAATATTTGTAAGGCACTATGCTAAAAACATATATGAATTATCTCATTTATATTTACAATAACCCATGAGGTTAGTTGTACAAATTATTATTGCCATTTTACACATAAGAAAGAAGTAAGTTTCCTAAAGTCCCACATGTAACAAGTGAAAACACCATTTTGGTTTTTTACCTGAACAAGGGAGACTCTTTGGATGGTTTCTTTTAATTTACTAACAATAAGCAAATAGCAACAATGTCTTCAAGATCAGTATGGCTCAGACATTCCATTTCATAATTATATCAGTTTCAAATCTCACAAACCTTCACATAAATGCTATTTTATTTAACTTGCAAATAATTCACTATAGGAGAAAAGAGCATTTTACCTTACCACTTTTAGTCCCTAAGGATCCAGTTGAAAAGCCAGACCAGTCCTTGAACTTTATCAAGATAAGACCCTGGCATCCACTAATCACCACAGAGGATCTTCAAATTAGATAAGAGAAAGAATTTTGGCATGGGAATGAACACAAACACCTTTCTGTGCACAAAAGCCCACAACCTGGCAGCCTTTCAGCAAGGTTTCACTCATGTAGCTGTTACTCTAAACTTTCCAGCTATTGCTTGGAAGTTGATAATTCTTAAGATATGAGGAGAGTTGTGATTTCTGACACAGCATTCCTGAGATAAATACATGATCAGAGGGATGCTTTGAAATTCCCAAAGATATTCCACTAGTCCATGGCTGCATGAAAGTTTTTCAAAAGGTGTCTCTAGCTAAGAAAAAGAGGGGTAAAAAACAGAGCAGTTCGCTTGCCATCAGACAATATATTAAACACATACCAGACATGCTAACTTCCACAGAACATCGTGGAAAATGCTATCATCAAAATTACCCTTTGTTTTCTATTTCAATAAACCCCTTAAAATGTATGACCTAAGCATGGTTTCCTAAATAAATTCCTAATCTACTCACTTAAGGCATCAATAAGGCATAGATTTAATTTCAACACTTTTAAAAAGAAATAAATGCTGTAATATATAAAATTTTGATCATTAATAAGGAAACCAATTTCTTCAACTATAAGGTATATTAAATGTAAAAATCTAGCCCTACTTAAATATTTCTGAGTACTCACTCCAACATTAATACAAATTTAAATTATGAAAATTAAGAATATACCAAGAAAACCCTGATCATTTATACCTTTTCCCACCCTCAAAACACAGTCATTGTTATTAGCATTGTTAATACTTTTTTGAAGCACGTGTGAACATATATATCTTTACAAAAACAGATCATAAATTCCAAACTATACTTTACACCGCTTTTTTCATTTAAAAATATACCTTCAATATAATTTTACATCAATCATAGTGTTCTGTCCTCTCTTTAATAGCTGCATAGCATTTACCATAGGTATTAAAAAAAACATACGTAACCAATCGTTCTTAGATCGGCAACTATACAATTAATTTTTCACTATTCCAAAACAATGTTACTAGGAAATGCAGCACAGCACATCAGTCAAAGGACAAGTTCTAGAGTCAGACAGCCTACGTTCAAATTTAGCTCCACCATTTACCAGCATAAAACCATAAGCTATTACTTAATTTCTCTGTGTCTCAGTTTCTTCATCTTTAAAGCAAGGATAAAAATAATTATCTACCTATATAAGGAATAACGCACTTAGAATAGAACTTCACGGAGTAAAAGCTCAATAGGTATTAGACTAATTATGAAATTCCTTTTGCAGAAAACATTTTATACTTGTGTATATTCTTTATTCTTTATACTTGTTTATTCTTCTGTATAAACTTCCAGAAGTGGAATCAAGTTTATACATATTAATTTTTATTAATACTGCCAAATTGTCCTCCAATAAATTGAAGCAATATGCCCTCTCAAACAACAGTATAAAAATGTGTCTTCATATGGTCATTAATACTAGGTATGATTTCTTAAATCTCTGCTCATTAAATTGGAGGAAATTATCTTGTGATTATTTTCATATGCATTTCCTTCTCTATTAGTGATATCATCTTTATATATTTGCATATTAACAATATTTCTTCTTATATGAACTACCTGTTCCTACCACTTGTCCATTTTTCTGGATTAGTCATTATATTGACTTGTTAGCATTATATGTACTGGGAATATAACCTTTTATCTGTAATACATATTCCAAATATTTACTGCCTATACCCACACACACACACATACACACACACACACGAAAGCAATGGTTACTAAATGTCTCATTAGATATGACAGCAAAGTTTACATTTATTGAGTGATTTCTTCATGCTAAGTACATGAAGATTAATATCATTCATCAATATCATTTCACATCAATATATTGTTCTGCCTTTTTTTCTCTTTAAAGGCTATAAAGGCCAGCATGGTGGCTCACATCTGTAATCCCAGCACTTTGGGAGGCTGAGGCAGGAGGATTGCTTGAGTCCAGGAGTTCAACATCAGCCTGGGCAACATAGTGAGAACCCATCCCCCATCCCTACAAAAAACAAGAAAAATTAGCCAGGTGTGGTGGTGTGCACCCATAGTCCCAGCTACTAGGGAGGCTGAGGCAGGAGGATAACCTTGAGCCCTGGAGTTTGAGGTTGCAGTGAGCTATGATGAAGCCACTGTACTCTAGCCCAGGCAACAGGGTGAGACCCAGTTAGAAAAAAAAAAAACAAAAAAAGACCCTGTAATTTTCATAAACTAGGTCAAAACTTCCCTTTTTAAAATTGAAGCTTCAAAATTTAGGAGAGTTAAACTGAATTACTGTTACCCTTTTATCTTTATAATTTACAAATGCAGCTGACCCTTGAAAAACACAGGTTTGAACTGCATGGGTCCACTTCACCACAGATCTTTATAAATAAATATATTGGAAAATTTTTGGACATTTGTGACAATTTGAAAAAGCTCACAGACAAACTGTGCAGCCTAGAAACATCAAAAAAATTAAGAAAATGTTAGGTATGTCATGAATACATAAAACATATGTAGATACAAGTCTATTTTATCATTTACTACATTAAAACATATATAAATCCATTACAAAAAGTTAAAATTTGAGAGGAGGCTTCAAGATTGCTGACTAGAGGCACTTGCCTCCTCCACAAAGAAAGACCAATTCAGCCAGTACATGTGGAATAAAGCCCATAAGAGAAAACACTGGAATGCAGCAGGAAAGTGACAAGGAACTTCTGATACACAGAAAGAGAGGGAAGCAAATTAGCCAGCCTGGCTAGTTTCTACCTGGAGCCAGAAGAAACTCCCCAGTACAGAGAAAAGGTAAGCAAGAAATACCTAGTCGTCCACATTGCCACTGCAAACTCCTACAATCCTAGCCACAGAAGAGTCCCTTGGTCCGTGTAGGCCTGAGACTACTATAGAAAGTTGCCTAGACTCCACATGACAACATTGTTCCAGAGAAGGACTTCAGACAGGGTCCAACACGCCACCTGAGATGGAAGCAGCTACAGCATGGTGCGATTTTGACAGCACAGACCCCATCAGAATGCATCCTTCCATGGGACCCAACAGCCTACATATTTCCACATCCCTGGAGCCCCACTGACATCCCCCTAAGTCAACCTAAAGGCTGCAGTGTCACAAGCCATCTGGACCAAGCAGTGTGGCTAGTTCCCCATTGTCCTACACAGTGTCTCATACCCCAGGGAATGGGTGGTGTGGCACACCAGGGAGGCTGTACCAAAGCTCCCCAAAACCTGAAAGCCATCTCCCTAGGGCTATTGCCATTGATAGCACCTTGCTGTCCCCTCCCCAGCAGAAGGGCTGCCACACAACTGCAAACATCTTCAAAGGGCCAGTGGACCAGCTGCCAGAGCACCGTACCAAAGCCTGAGGACAAGTCTGCCCCACCAGCCACTGCTGACACCCATGCACACCATCCTGGGGTATAAGGACAGTTCCACCCTACTTACTGCCACCACTGCCAGCATTTACATGCATGATTCAGTGACCTGGGGATCAACCACCCCACCCAAAACCACTGAAGCCTGTGCATACTATCAGGCATCCTGACAACAGTACCACCCTGTGCACTGCCACCAGCACCCACACATGCCATCCAACGACCTGAGGACAAGCCCACCCTGCCCACTGCCACCAATACCCAAGCACTCCATCCAAGGATCTGGGGATTGACTGGTCTCACCCATTGCAGCTGGCACCAGTGCACACCACTGGGGGACCTGAGGACAGGTCTACCCCACTTGCAGCCTCTATAAGTGGCACCCATGTGCATCATACAGGATCCTTGAAATTGACCTGCCCAGCCCACCATTGCAGGCACACGTGCAAGGACCTGAGAACAGGCCCATCCCACCCACTGCCACCACTGCTGGGGCCTGCATGCTTCATGCAGGGTTTTGGGGATCGACCTACCCCGCCCACCACAGCAAGCACTCATGCATGACATAAAGGAGCCTGAGGAAAGTCCCGCCCCATCCACTGCCACTGCTGCCAGTACCCCAGTGCACTGTATGGGATCCTGTGGATTTACCTCCCCTACCCACTGAAGCCTGTGCCCTTGCACATCAGCAGATGGCCTGACAACTGGCCTGCCCCAACTGGCACTGCCCCTGACAGCACCTAAGGGCATTGTCCAAGGGCCTGGAGACTGATGCACTCTGACCACCATTGCCAGCACCCACACATGCCTTACATGGGCCTAAGCAGAGGCCTGCCCAACTTGCCACCCCACCACTGTCATCACCCACCCACACGAGCCATCTGGGGGCCTAGGGACTAGCCCACCCAGGCTTTTACAACAACCACTGGTACCTACACATACTGTTTGGGGACCCAAGAATTAGCCCACCACCACTACTGCCATCACTGATGGCATACACACTACCCAGAGACTAGAAGACCTATCCACCCAACTGGCACACTGATGCCACTGCTGGCACCTAATCAAGCCAGACGGAGGCCTAAAGATTGGTCTGCCCAAATCCACTATCACCAATGCTGGCGTGGGCCACCCTGGGGCCTAAAGACCAGCATGCCCGGTACGTCACTACTCCCAAGACTAGTGCCCGTGGAACAGAACACCTGGCATCCCAGTCCCCAGCAAAGCCCCAGCACAGCCTCCACTAACAACTGCAGCCTAACCCATTAAGAAATTCACAGATACCACTTACACTGTTTACAGCTGAAGAAATCATACGGAGACTATACTTTGGCTTTGATTCTGCACCCACACAAAATCAAAGCCAAAGTGCCCAACCCAACCAAGACCATAGATGACATCTATAGAAAAAAGTCTTTCCCAGTCAGGCACAGTGGCTCATGCCTGTAATCCCAACACTTTGAAAGGCCCAAATGGGAAGACTGCCTGAGCCCAGGAGTTTGAGACCAGCTTGGGCAACATAGTGAGACCCCATCTCTACAAAAAATTTTAAAAATTACCCAGACATGGTGACACACACCTGTAGTCCAAGTTACTCAGGAGGCTGAGGCAAGAGGATCACTTCAGCCCAAGAGTTCAAGGTTACAGTGTGCCATGATTGGGCCACTGGAGTCCAGCCTGGGCAACAGAGTAAGACCCTGCCTCTTTAAAAAAAAAAAAAAAAAAAGCCTTTTCCTATGAAAGCCAATGCATAAAGTTGAAAGAAGCATCTGTTATACCAAATGTGCAGATATCAACACAATGACACAAGAAACATGAAAAGGAAAGGAAACATGTAAGCTCCGAAGGAACACAATAAATCTCCAGCAACAGATTCTAATGAAAAGGAAATCTATGAAATGCCTGAAAAAGAATTCAAAATAACTAAACTCAGTAAGATACAAAAGAACACAGATAAACAATACAGAGAAATCAGGAAAATAATTCATGGTCTTTAAGAGAAATTCAACAAATAAATAGCATCATGAACAACAATGCAAACACAAATCTTGGAACCAAAGCAGTCAACAAATGAAATTTAAAAAATGATCAAGAGCTTCAGCAATAGTCCAGATCAACAGAACAAATAATTTCTGAACTTAAAGACATGGCTTTTGAAAAATCCAGCTGGAAAAAGAATAAAAGAAAAAAAGGAGAAGGAAGAATGCAAAAAGCATACATGACAAATGAGACACCATAAAAAGACCAAATATTTGAATTGTGGGATTACCAGAAGGAGAAGAGATGGGCAAAGGCATAGAAAAACCATTTAACAAAATTGTAGCTAAAAAGTTCCCAAGTCTTGCAAAAGCTACAGACATCCAGATACAGGAAGCTCAAAGCTCCCAAAGTAGATTCAACCCAAAAAGGTCCTCTGCAAGACACATTATAGTCCAGCTGTCAAAAGTCAAAGACAAAGAGAGAATTCTAAAAACCACAAGATAAAAGCATTAAGTAACATATAAGGGAATGTCCATAAAAGTAACAGTGGATTTCTCAGTAGAAACCTTTCAGGCCAGGAGACTATCAGCCAGGAATACTAAACCCAGCAAAGCTATCATTCCTAAAACATGTCTGGGAAATAAAGTCTTTCCCAGACAAGTAAAAACTGAAGGAATTCATCACCACTACACCAACCTCACAAGAAATGCTTAAGAGAGTCCAACATCTGGAAACACAAGGATGAGATCTACCATCATGAAAGCACACGAACATATAAAACTCACTGGTTGAGTAGACACACAAATGACAAAGACAAAGGAGTCAAATGTTACCACTACTGAAAACAAACTGCAATGATAAAAAATAAGAGAGGAAGAAAAGAACAAAGTTTATACAAAACAACCAGAAAACAATTAACAAAATGACAGGAGGAAGACCTCACCTATCAACAATAACTGTGAATGTAAATGGCTTAAATTCCCCACTTAAAAGATACAGACAGGCTGGAGAAGGAAGGAAGGAGGGAAGGAAGGAAGGAAGGCAGGCAGGCAGGCAGGCAGGGAGGGAGGAAGGAAAGAAGACCCACATATATACTGCCTACAAGAAACTCAGTTCACCTGTATGATACATATAGAGTGTAAGTGAAGGGATGTAGCTATACTTTCATCAGTTAAAACAGACTTTAAGTCAAATACTAAAAAGAGACAAAGAAGGGCATTATATAGTGATAAAGGGAACAATTTAGCAAGAGGATATAACAATTCTAAATATATATGCACCCAAGGCCAGAGCACCCAGATATACAAAGCAAATATTATGAGATTTAAAGGGAGAGATAGATCCAATTCAGTAATAGCTGGGGACTTCAACAGCACACTCTTAGCATTCAATAGATCATCTAGTCAGAAAATCAACAAAGATTTTTTTGGATATAACCTGCACTTTAGACCAAATAGACCTAACAGACACTTACAGTACATTTTATCCAACAGCTGCAGAATATGTATTCTTCTCACTGGCACACAGAACATTCTCTAGGATAGACAATATATTAGGCCACAAAACAACACTCAACAAATTTTTAAAAATAGAAATTCATATCAAATATCTTCTAAGACCATAATGGCATAAAACTAAAAATCAGTAACAGGAGTTGTGGAAATTATACAACTAAAAGGAAATTAAACAAGATGCTCCTGAATGACCACTGGGTCAATGAAGAAATTTAACAAGGAAATCAAAAAATTTCTTGAAACAAATGAATATGGAAACACAAAATACCAAAACCTATGGGACACAATAAAAGTAGTGCTATAAAGGCAATTTATAGCAATAAATGCTTACATCAAAAAAGTAAAAAAATTTCAAACAAACAAACAAACAATGTATGTCAAGGAACTACAAAAGCAAGAACAAACCAAACCCAAAATTAGTAGAATGAAAAAATAAATAATAATATATATTAAAGTAAACAAAAATAAAGTCTAAAAAAATATTATACAAAAGTTCAACAAAACAAAAAGTTGGGTGGTTTTTTGTGGTTTGGGGGTTGTTTTTTTTTTCAAGGCAGTGTCTCACTATGTTTTCCAGACTGGTCTCAAACTCCTGGGCTCAAGTGATCCTCCTGCCTCAACCTCCCAAGTAGCTAAAATGACAGGTGCACACCACCACACCCAATTAGAAGTTATTGTTTAAAAATGATAAACAAAATGGATAAACTCCTAGCTAGAAAAAAAGGGAGAAGACTCAAATAAATGGGGGAAAAAAAGACATTACAATTGATACCAGAGAGATACAAATAAAATGTACTAAACACACACAATGGAATATTATTCAGCCATAAAAAAACAACGATATACTGTCATTTATAGCAACATGGATGGAAATGGAGGTCATTATGTCAAGTGAAAGAAGCCAGGCACAGAAAGACAAATATCACATGTTTTTCCCTCATATATGCAAGCTAAAAAAGTAGGTCTCATGGAGGTAGAGAGTAGTGCAGTAATAGTTACCAGAGGCTGGAAAGGGTATGGGAGGGGGAGATGAAGAAAGGTTGGTTAATGGGTACAAACACACAGTTAGCTAGAAGGAATAAGTTCTAGTGTTCAATAGCACAGCAGGGTGATTATGTTTATCAACAATTTATAGTATATTTCAAAACAGCTGTAAAAGATTTGGAATGTTCCCAACACAAAGAAATGATAAATGTTTGAGGCGATGTATATCCTAAATACAGATTTGATCATTACACATTCTATGCAACCATCAAAATATCACACACATACCCCACAAATATGTATATATATTATGCATCAATAAAAGTTTTTTAAAATAAAATAAAATAAAAATCTATTCAGTGGATACAAAAAAAGTTAAAATTTATCAAGATTTATGTACACATTTATAGACCATACATGGCACCATTTGGAGTTGATAGAATTACATAATAAACAAATGTAAATTTGCATTATTAAATCATAACTGCATAAAATTTACTGTAGTACATACTGTACTACTGTAATAATTTCATAGCCACTTCTTGTTGCTGTTGTAGTGCGATCAAGTGTTACAAGTATCCACTTAAAATGTCGTGTGATACCAATCATCTTACTATGAGCAGTTCATCTCTCCAGTAAATTGCATATGGCAGTAAAAAGTGATCTCTCCCAGTTCTTGTATATTTTTCATCGTGTTTACTGCAATACCGTAAACCATGAATAACACCATGGGACCCATATGAAGTGCCACTAGTGATACTGGATGTGCTCCCAAGAAGCAGAGATAAGACATGACACTATAAGAAAAAACTGAATTGCTTGATATGTACCAAAGATTGAGGTCTGAAGCTGTGGTCACCCACCATTTCAAGACATATTAATCAGTATAAGGTCCATTGTAAAAAATGAAAAGGAAATTCATGAAGCTGTCACTTTGGCAACACCAGGTGAAAAAACCTTATACTTTTTGCAAAATACCTTTACCTTTTATTAAAAATGCAGCTTTTAAGAGGGAATAGGATTGCTGTAAGAAAGTCATACCTATAGACTCTACTATGATTCAAGAAAAAGCAAAGTCATTATATGACAACTTAAAGCAAAAGGTTAGTGAATGATCAAAACCTGGAGAATTTAATGAAAGCAAAGGATGGTTTGATAATTTTAAAAGAGGTCTGGCTTAAAAAATGTCAAAATGACAGAAGCAGTTTCTGCAGACCAAGAGGCAGCAGATGAGTTCCCAGATGCCACTAAGAAAATCATTTAGGAGAAAGGATCTGCTTGAACAGGTTTTTAATGCAGAAAGTACCCTATTCTGGAAAATAATGCCACAAGGGACATTAGTATGGAAGAGAAGTGAGCACTCAGATTACAACAGGAAGGGATAGGCTAACTCTAACATTTTACGCAAATGCAGTTGGGTTTTTGATCAGGACTCCCCTCTTATCTATTAATATAAAGCTGCTAATCCCTGAACCTTGATGGGAAAAGATAAACACCAATTGCTGGACTTTTGGTTATACAACAAGAAGGTCTGGACAATGTGAACGTTTTTTCTGAATTGATTCCATAGATGCTTTGTCCCTGAAGTCAGGAAGTACCTTGCAAGTAAGGGACTGCCTTTTAAAGCTCTTCTGTTATTGGGCAAGGCCCCTGGCCACTCAGAACCTCATGAGTTCAATACTGAAGGCGTTGAAGTGGTCTCCTTGCCCCTAAACACAACATCTCTAATCCAGCTGCTAGATCAGGGGGTCATAAGGATCTTTAATGTTCATCACACATGGTACTCTGAGGAAAGGATTTTCAATGCTATGGAAGAGAACCCTGAAAAAGAGAACATCATGAAAGTCTGGAAGTATTACATCATTGAAGATGCTATCATTATTATAGGAAAAACCATGAAAACCATCAACCCTGAAACAATAAATTCCTGCTGGAGAAAACTGTGTCCAGATGTTGTACCTGACTTCACAGGATTTACAACAGAGCCAAACAAGAAAATCATGAAAAAAATTGTGGATATGGAGCAAAAAAAGTGGGTGAAGAGTTTCAAGATATGGATATCTTGGAGAAATTCAAAAGCTAATAGACACCACACCAGAGGAATTACAGAAGATGACTTGGTGGAGACAAGAGTATCTGAACCAGTGTCAAGATATGAGGAAGATGTAGAAGAAGTGCCAGTAAACATCGTCATTAGATAATCTGGCAGAAGGGTTTCGATGATTCAAGATTGCTTTTGACTTCTTATATGACATGGATCCTTCTATAATATGGGCACGGAGACTAAAGCAAATGGTGGAAGAAGGATTGGTACCACATAGAAACATTTTTAGAGAAATGAAAAAGCAAAAAAATCAGAGAGAAATTATGATGTATTTCCATAAAGTTACACCGAGTGTTCCTGTCTCTCCTACCTCCCCTTCCATCTCCTCCATCTCTTCTGCCTCTGCTACCCCGAGATAGCAAGACCAACCCCTCCTCTTACTCCATCTCATCAGCCTATTCAATGTGAAGATGAGGATGAAGACCTTTATGATGACTCACTTCCACTTAATGAACAGTAAATATATTTTCTCTTCCATATGATTTTCGTAATAACATTTTCTTTTCCCTAACTAACTTTAATGTAAAAATAGAGTATATAATATATATAACACATAAAATATGTGTTAGTCGACTATCTTATCGGTGGTTTCTGGTCAACACAGGCTATTAATAGTTCAGTTTTGGGGCAGTGAAAAGTTATACATGTTTTCTTTGACTGCGTGGGGGCTCAGCACTCCTAACCCATACATTGTTCAAGTGTACAAACATAACAAAACAAAAAAAATTTACAGTACCTGTCAAAAGACCTGAACTGCACAGGCTGTTCAACAGATAGATCACCAAGAGCTCCAAGGCAGGCTGGTGGCAAAAGGGCAGGATCCACTGTGACTCCATCTGCTGGTATGTTAACCAAGCTTCGAAGAATGTCTTTCACGTTGACATTTTTTGAAACTGGAACGGATGGTGTAGCTTTAGTATCCAATTCATTTCCTCCATCACTTTTGGTTTCCTGAGCTTTATTGACTTCTAAAGAAAGAGTACATAGCACCTCACTGATTGCATCTGGGCCTGCACTGACACTAGCAGGTGCTGTATGGGGATTTACATCCATATTGCTTCCTAAACCAGTAGCTGTTTCTTCCCCAATGCCTGAGTCCCTCCTTCGAGCAGATGATGTGCTTTCAGATTCTTCCACCAATGCCGGAGTTAAAGGGCTGCATGCTGCTGGTGTATTTTCTACATTGTACCCAGGAACAGAAGAAATGAACAAAAAACATTTAGAACTAATTTTAAAAAGACATATTTAGTCCTAATAGATGGCTATTTACTATGTTGAATTATGAAATATGTCATGTTCTAAAAAGCAAAAACTAATTAATCCATAAAATGTACTGAGTGAAAATACCTATAATCAAAATAGTTGGTATAATAAAATAAATAAACAAATAATAAAATACTTGCAAAAATCCTCCAAACTGATCATGACATACCAATGGGTCGCAATACAAGGTTGAAAGCCATTGGCCTATAAGAAAAACTACAAAATCTTTAGGATAAAGTAAAAACCTCTATCTCAAGCATGGTTGCCACAGCTGGAAAACTTGTTACCCCTCCTACATGCATGAATAATTCAATGATCCTTAAAATCCAGTAGAACAAAGAACATCCCCTTTTCTCTCTGTCACCGCCTCCAATCAGGCTTTCAACCCATTCCAACAAAAAAGCTCTTAACAAGGTGACCAAAAACCTACATTTCGCTAAATCTTATGGTCAGTTCTCAATCCTAATAAGCACTTCACGTAACAGCAGCAGCTGATTATACCCTACAACTAGATAATGCTTTCATCACGTGGCTTGCAGGACACCATGATCTTTTGGTTTTCCTTCCACCATCTCATTGGTTTTTCCTTCTTAATATCCTTCATTTCTTTTTCTCCCTGATTTCTTAAGTCGGAGGGACTCAATCCTTGGTCCTCTTATCTTCTCTTTCTACATTTATTGCCTTAGTGATCTCATTCACTCTCGAAGTTTTAAATACCACTATGACTCCCCACTCCAAAAAAAAAAAGTCAGACTGTTATATATAACTGCTACTACCCTATATCTTCTCTTATAGGTCTAAAAGACACCTGAAACTCAATATATTGACAACTGAGTTTATCTTTTTCTCTTTCCCTGAAAATCTGTTTCACCTTTAGTTCATCCCACAGTACCTTGTGCCTTGCAATCATTAAAGACTACTTTTTCTCTTTAACATAACCCACATCAAATGTTTAAAAATCCTGTTTGCTCTACCACCAAAATATATCCAGAATCTGACTGCTTCTTACCACCTCTAGAGGACCATCCTTGTGCATCCCACCATCACCTCTTGCCTAGATTACTGCAATATCCTCCTAATTGGTTGTGGAAGATGGTTACTATAATGGTCCAACTGCCCTGATCCAACTGCCCCACGCCTCCTGGTATTCACCCTGGTAAGAAGTGCTTGAATCTGTGCTGGATCTGACTTACTTTAACCAACAGAATGTGACAGAAGTAGCACTGGGCCAGTACTGAGCCCAAGTTTTAAGAAGGTCTGGCAGCTTTTGTATTCCCAGAATGCCTGAACATCTCTCTAAGAAATCTGGCTGATTTCTGATCTACCTTCTTGAAGAGAACATGTGGAGAGACCATATGGAGACAGAGAGGCCCTCCAAACTAATGGAAAAAAACAGGAATTCAGTTGAGAGCAAGTGTCAAGGCCCCAAACACATAACCACAGCTCAATTGTTTCAGTCAGTCCGTCCCAGCTCTTGGAGCCACCCCAGCTTAGGCACTAGATAAATGTGTAGAGAAGCCACTTTAGACTTTCCAGTGCAGGAAACATCATCTGAAAAGGAATGAACCACCCCCACTGTCCAAATCTAACTCACAGAATCATGAAAACAAGATTAAAATAGTGGTGGTCTTAAGCTACTAAGCTTCAAGGTAATGTATTACACAGCACTCCATAGCTAAAACACTGGCTTTCCTTGCCCTCTGTTCAGTTTTTTTTTCTTTAGCACTTTTACCACCTTCTAAAATACTATACAATTTATTTATTACATGTACTTATTGTCTATCTCCTCCTACTAGAATATAAACCCGTAAGGGCAAAGATTGTTTTCTTCTGTTTTGTTCATGA
Organism: Daubentonia madagascariensis; assembly: GCA_023783475.1. Lineage (NCBI taxonomy): Eukaryota > Metazoa > Chordata > Mammalia > Primates > Daubentoniidae > Daubentonia > Daubentonia madagascariensis. The sequence continues at coordinate 45,448,479 of JAKFHU010001209.1, forward strand.
ATATTCCCAAATACCTACTAGGTACTGAATGAATATTGATTAAACAATAAATGGCCTCCTTTGAGTGGTAGCTACTTCTATAACTGTAATAGTTACTTATCTAACTACACTTCTATAACTCACAGCTACTTTTAAAACTCTAATTATTACAGTTAATTGTTAACAAGTCTATCTCTCAGAAGAGATTATGAGTTAGTTATTCTTCACAACAAATGCTGAAGTGAATAAAAATTTTCAACATTTTGTTTTGGCTTACCTTTCAATTAAATGGTTCATTTAAAGAACAAAAATCATCTCCCAATTGCAATTAATTACATGATACTTAAAATAAATTAATATATTTAGTTATTAATAAAAATAAATGTATATTCTTGCTTTACATACACATAAATGGAATTAAATTCCAGAATCAATATTTTAACTATCATAAGTAAGTTACATTTTGCTTGAACTTTGGGTACTGGAGAAACTTACCAGGGAGTGATATATTCCCATTTTCACTGCCAGTTTCCTTCAATGACTGGCTATGCCGTTCATTTTGGGGTTCCAAAATGTCTCTGTACTTGGAGACCATAAGAACAGAGATAAAGTATACAACTGCCAAAGCTAAGAATTGAGCTTGTTTGCTATCCTCCTGGGAAAAAATAAAAATAGTTGATTATGCCACCATTCAATAACATGATTTAATTTTCTTTTATATCACAATATTTAAATGTAAAAGATGTTCACAAATCTTTGGATATACAATTATAATACAGAAATAATATATTATGGTTTATTACAAATTAATAAATTTATTAATAAAGTCACCTGAGCAAAGGTTAGGCATAGACTCTTGGAAAAATGACTTTACAATGAGAGGTTTTATACTTGAAAAACATGGAAAGAGAGAAGTTAGCTCATTTTACAAAAGTAACACAATATAAAGAGATATGTCTTAATATACAAGAGTAATCAAATAAATAGTAATTATAACTATATGAGAATAACTGATTATTTTTACTTCTAATCATAAAATTTAAATATGTAAACTATCACAATGACAATTGCGCTAAAAGACATACATCCAGGAGAAAAAATTGAGGCTATCAGATATAGAACAGGATTGCCAAAAGAATTATTGAGAGTATTTTTAACAATACAGACAACCATATGTCCAGGATTGAAAATACAGTGTTTACCAGAAAGAAAAAGACAAACTAGACTGACCTCTTGAAGGGACTCAGATTCTATACTAGCTCTACAGGTCACCTACGTATCTGTACATCAATAACCTCTTAATCTAGTCAAATTCTCCATCTTCAAGGGGATCCCATACACATCACTATTCTGATAACTTTTCAAAATAGGTTTGAACTTAAAGAAAAAAACTCAGATTTGTAAATCAAATCCTAAAAACTAAAGACACCTCAATTAGAAGGTAATGTTTAAAATAAAAAAACAAAGAACATTGTTGCCTAGCAGATAAATACAGGCATACCTCAGAGACACTGTGGATTTGGTACCAGACCACAGCAACACAGCAAGTCGCACAAGTTTGTGGTTTCCCAATGCAAACGAAAGTTATGTTTACACTGCATTGTAGTCTATTAAGTGTGCAATAGCATTATGTGCAAAAAAAAAAATGAATACACTTTCATTAAAAAATATTGCTAAAAAATGGTAACAATTATCTGAGCCTTTGGTGAGTCATAACCTTTTTCCTGGTGGAGGGTCTTGACTCCATGTTGATGGCTGCCAACTGATCATGGGGATGGTTGCTGAAAATTGGGATTGCTGTGGCAATTTCATAAAGACAGACAACAAAGAATTTTGCTGCATCAACTGACGCTTCCATTGGCAAAAGATTTCTCTGTAATATGCAATGCTGTTTGATACCATTTCACCCACGCTAGAACTTCTTTTAAAATTGGAGTCAATCTTCTCAAACCCTGCAGCTGCTTTATCAACTAAGTTTATGTAATATTCTAAAGCCTTTGCAGTCATTTCAACAATGTTCACAGCATCTTCACCAGGAGCAGATTTTATCTCAAAAAACCACTTTCGTTGCTCATCCATAGGAAGCAAATACTGGCCAGGCACAGTGGCTCATGCCTGTAATCCCAGCATTTTGGGAGGCCAAGGTGGGAGGATCTCTTGAGGCCAGCAGTTTGAGACCAGCCTGGGCAAAATAGTTAACAAGACGCCAACTATAAAAAAATAAAAACATTAGCAAAAAGCAAACAAAAAAAGAAAGCAAATCCTCATCCATTCAAGTTTTACTATGAGATAGCAGCAATTCAATCACATTTCAGGCTCTACTTCTAATTTAAGTTCTCTTGCTATTTCCACCATATCTATAGTGATTTCCACCACTGAAGTGGATAAACCCCTCAAAGTCATCCAAGAGGGTTGGAACCAACTTCATCCAAACTTCTGTTAATGTTGATATACTGACCTCCTCCCATGAATCACAAATGTTCTTAATGGCATCTAGAATGGTGTACCCTTTCCAAAGAGTCTTTAATTCACTTTGTACATATGTATTTCTTAAATAATAAGATGTGAAAGTCAAAACGACTCCTTAATTCTTGGGCTGCAGAAAGGATGTTGTGTTAGCAGGCATGAAAACAACATGAACATCTTTGTACCTCTCCATCAGAGCTCTTGAGTGATGAGATGCACTATCAATGAGCAGTAATGTTTGGAAAGGAATCTTTTTTTCTGAGCACTAGGTCTCAACAGTGGGCTTAAAATATTCAGCAAACCATGCTATAAACAGATGTGCTGTCACCCGTGCTTTGTTGTTCCATTGATAAGAGTACAGGCAGGAAAAACAGCATTGCGAATGACAGAGAAACAACGCCGAACGCCCAGCCCAAGAAAACAGGTACAGAATTTTCACAAAGATCGGAGGGCGCACGGAGCACAATAGAGCCCAGAGCGCGGGAAGGACGCGCTCGCCAGGTCGGCACAGCGCGACCTGCCCCCCAAGCGGTTACGCGCCTCCCCATACACGCAGTCAGGGACAAGCCCAGAGTTGGGACAGAGCGGTTGCTCGGGCCGGCGAGCCCTGTGGAGAGGAGGAAGTAGCCGGAGCCAGACACAACTCGCAGCTACGATATACAGAGACTGCCAAGGGCTGGGGAGGAACTGGGCGGGGACCGAGATTCAGCTTCCCGGGACAGTGCGCGGGAACCCGCAGGCCGGCACTGCGCCACTAGAAGTCAGAGGGACTGGGCCCAGGAGTTTAACGGAGAGCGGGACGCGCCCTTAGAGGTTGCTTACAACTACCGGCGGAGAAAAACTGCGCTCCCGGCGCGATCGGAGCCCAACTGTGCGCCAGGCTGGCGGCGGCCGCCATCTTTACAGCCGCCCGCGCGGAGCCGTGAGCCGCGTCTCTAGCTCCGCCCCTCCCCGGCCCAGGGCTCATCCGCTGGGGCGAGACAGGCTTTGCCTGTGGTGGCCAGGGACAGCGGCATCCGTGGGTTCCAGGTGGGACGAGATCCCGGAACTGTAGAGGTGGGACCTTTGAGTATTGGAAACAGTTTGCAGCTCGTCCATCTGGTTCTGCTACCCCGGCTCTGGCCTCCGACAACTCCGCTCCGTGCCGGTCCTAGTGCCCGCCCCTCAGGTCCCAGCCCTCCTGTACCCCAGAGATCGCTCATTTTGAAGGTTGCTGGCCATAGTGACTCATTTGGTATAACTGCTGGTTCCCATGACAACCAAATACCTCAAGAGCCACAGGCTGAACCAGAGCAGCTCCCCATAATCCTGCCCACTTCAATAGGGAATTTCGCGCCACCAAGAGTGTTTCCAGCTGCCACTACTCCCCCTCCCCGTGGGAACATCCCCCGGTGGAGACTGCTGGGGATAGAGACGGCCACCTGCCTCGCCTTGAGGTCTAGTGGTGGAAAAGGGGTACACAATTGGAGATCCCCCTATCAACCAGTTCACGCGGAGACACACATCAGAAGGGCAGCCACACGTGGCTAGATGAGCAACCTCTGAGCTGTGTAAAATTTTCCCAACTCAGCTCTCACACTGCAGCCAAAGGAAATTGTGTTTCTACCAGAACCTCAGGAAGAGCAGGGTCAAAGTAACCCCTAGGAGCTACAAGACCCCTCCCAAAGCACAGGGCTTTCGTATACCCCAATGGGGAATCAGAGTCTGCTACGGACATAACAGAATACCTAGCTAATAGGGAGCGGAGGACTCATATTCTCAAGTACAATCCATTAGCTCAGAGCCCAAGCTGGGAGGTCATTCTCACACACTCCACTGGGAAGAGGAGAAGACCACAGGTCAGAGTTAACTCAAGATCCAACAAACTTGCTAAAATACACCTAAGGCAATACAGGCCACTACTTCTCTCCCTGGCTTTGCCAAGGAAAAATAATTGTGGGCCTGGTGACAGGGCCATAAACTAGCTCTAACACCCCCAGCTCTCGACCAAGAGACCAGATGAGAAAAAACCAGCGAAAGAACTCAGGGAACATGAAAAATCAGAGTGAAAAGTCACCCCCAAAAGAAATTATCAGTTCCTCAGCAATGGATACCAACCCAAATGAAATGGGTAGAATGACAGAAGAGGAATTTCGTTTATGGATTATAAGAAAGCTCAATGAAATTCAAGAGAAAATTGAATCCCAGCACAAAGAAACCACAAGAAAAATGCAAGAAATGAATGAAAAATTCTCCAAAGAAATAGAAATATTACGGAAAAATCAAATAGAAATCCTAGAAATGAAAGAAGCATTCAAGGATCTACAAAACACAGTGGAAAGCCTTAAGAATAGGCTGGACCATGCAGAGGAAAGAATTTCAGAGCTAGAAGACAGCTCCTATGCGCTAAATAAATCAGCTGAAGAGAAAGAACACAAAAACAAGAGACAGGAAAAAAGCATACAAGAAATGTGGGATTATGTAAAGAGGCCAAACATAAGGATAATAGGTATCCCTGAGGGAGAGGAAGAAAATTTGCATGGGCTGGAAAATTTATTTGAAGGAATAATAGAGGAAAATTTCCATGGCTTAGCCAGAAATCTCGACATCCAAGTACAAGAAGCACACAGGACTCCTGGGAGAGTCAACGTGAAAAGGCATTCACCACGCCACATAATTATTAGACTGACCAAAGTAAACACAAAAGAGGCACTCCTCAGAGCTGTAAGACAAAAAAGGAGGTAACCTACAAAGGGAAACCATCAGATTAACTGCAGATTTCTCAACTGAAACATTACAAGCCAGAAGGGAATGGGGAGACATCATCAATCTCCTATAAACAAAACAAAGGTCAACCCAGAATTCTGTATCCTGCCAAAATAAGCTTCTTATATGAGGGAGAAATAAAGACCTTTCCAGATAAGCAATCACTGATAGAATTTGCGAAATCCAGACCGGCCTTGCAAGAAATGCTTAGACCTGCATTATACACTAACCAGCGCAACAGACACCCACCTATGTAAAATATGCAAAGGCTAAAACCCCAGAAACCAGATTCCACAATGACGCAAGAGGTAAAACAAAAGATACCACCCAACAGAATAATCAGAAATTTACCCCAAATATCAATTCTCTCAATAAATGTAAATGGCTTGAACTGCCCATTGAAGAGACATAGGCTGGCTGAATGGATTAAAAAATACAAACCAAGTATCTGTTGTCTTCAGGAAACACACCTCACACACAAAGACGCATTCAGACTCAAGGTGAAAGGATGGAATACAATTTTTCAGGCTAATGGAAACCAAAAGAAATCTGGAGTAGCCATCCTCATTTCAGATGACATCAACTTTAAAGCAATAAAAGTAAAGAAGGACAAAAATGGACACTATATAGTGGTGAAGGGAAAAATTTCACAAGAGGATTTAACAATCCTAAACATTTATGCACCCAACACAGGAGCGCCCAGGTACATAAAGCAAATGCTGCTAGATCTAGACAACATAATAAGCAGGAATGCCATAATTGCAGGGGACTTCAACACCCCACTGACGGAACTGGACAGATCCTCCAAACAAAAAGTAAATAGAGAAATAAAAGACCTAAACAGGACTCTAGAACATTTGGGCCTAACAGATATCTACAGAACACTCCACCCAAATAACACTGAATATACATTCTTCTCATCAGCTCATGGAACTTTCTCTAAAATTGACCACATCCTAGGCCACAAAACAGATCTAAACAAATTCAAAAAATAGAAATCATACCATGTATCTTTTCAGACCACAGCGGAATAAAATTAGATATCAATTCCAACAGAAACTCACATCTTCCTCCAAAAACTTGGAAACTAAACAATCTATTGATGAATGAGTTTTGGGTCAAAGAGGAGATTCAAAATGAAATCAAAAGATTCTTCGATCTAAACGATAATGGGGACACAAGTTATCAAAATCTGTGGGATACAGCAAAAGCAGTCCTGAGAGGAAAATTTATCGCCCTAAATTCCCACATCCAAAAGACAGAAAAGTCACAAATCAGTAAACTAATGAATCATCTTAAGGAAATGGAAAAGGAAGAGCAAAGCAATCCTAAAACCAGCAGAAGAAAAGAAATAACCAAAATTAGAGCAGAATTAAATGAAATCGAGAACAAAAGAACAATACAGAAGATCAATGAAACGAAAAGCTGGTTCTTTGAAAAGATAAACAAATAGACAGGCCACTTGCCAGGTTGACCAGAAGCAGAAAGGAAAGGACTCTAATAAGCTCAATTAGAAATGAAAAGGAGAAGTCACAACTGATACCATGGAAATACAAAACATCATCTTTGAATACTACAAAAATCTCTATGCCCACAAACACGAAAACGTGGAGGAAATGGACAAATTCTTAGAAACACACTACCTCCCTAGGCTCAACCAGGAAGAAACTGAATTTCTAAACAGACCAATATCAAGCACCGAAATTGAAGCAGTAATTAAAAATCTACCCACAAAAAAAAGTCCCGGACCAGATGGGTTCACACCTGAATTCTACCAAGCCTACAAAGAAGAACTGGTGCCTATACTGCAGAAATTATTTGAAATATCCAGAAGGATGGAATCCTCCCAAACTCATTCTACGAAGCCAATATCACCTTGATACCAAAGCCAGGAAAGGACACAACAAAAAAAGAAAACTACAGACCAATATCCCTTATGAATATAGATGCAAAAATTCTCAATAAAATCCTTGCAAACCGAATTCAAATGTACATCAAAAAAATAATCCATCATGATCAGGTGGGCTTTATTCCGAGATGCAGGGATGGTTCAACGTACGCAAATCTATAAATGTAATTCACCATATAAATAAAAGCAAGAACAAAGATTATATGATCCTTTCAATAGATGCAGAAAAGGCTTTTGACAAAATCCAACACCCTTTTATGATAAGAACTCTTAACAATATAGGCATAGATGGCTCATTCCTAGAAACTATTAAAGCCATATACGATAAACCCACAGCCAATATCATACTGAATGGGGAAAAATTGAAGGCATTCCCCCTTAAAACTGGCACCAGACAAGGGTGTCCACTATCTCCACTTCTTTTCAACATAGTGCTGGAAGTCCTGGCCACAGCAATTAGACAAGACAGAGGAATCAGGGGCGTCCAGATAGGGGCAGAAGAGGTCAAACTTTCACTATTCGCAGACGATATGATATTATACATAGAAAACCCCAAAGATTCAACCAAGAGATTACTGGAATTGATAAATGAATTCAGCAAAGTCTCAGGATACAAAATTAATACACACAAATCCATAGCCTTCATATATGCTAATAACAATCAAGCCGAGAAACAAATTAAAGATGCTATACCTTTTGCAATAGCAACAAAGAAAATTAAATATTTAGGAATATATCTAACTAAGGAGATCAAAGACCTATATAGAGAGAATTATGAAACACTGAGAAAGGAAATTGCAGAGGATGTAAATAGATGGAAAACCTTACCATGCTCTTGGATAGGCAGAGTCAACATAGTAAAAATGGCTTTGCTACCTAAATTGATTTACAGAATCAATGCAATCCCTATCAAAATACCAACATCATTTTTTGCCGATCTAGAAAAAATAATTCTACGCTTCGTGTGGAACCAGAGAAGACCCCGTCTTGCCAAAGCAATCTTAAGCAAAAAGAACAAATTGGGAGGCATCTGTCTACCAGACTTCAAACTATACTACAAGGCTATAGTAACCAAAACTGCATGGTATTGGCACAAGAACAGACATGTAGACCAATGGAACAGGACTGAGAACCCAAATATAAAACCAACCTCATACAGTCACCTGATCTTTGACAAATTCCAGAAAAACGTACACTGGGGAAAAGATTCCCTATTCAACAAATGGTGCTGGGAAAATTGGATGGCCATATGTAGAAGACTGAAAGTGGACCCACACCTCCACCTCTCACAAAAATCAATTCACAATGGATAACAGATCTAAACCTAAGACATGAAACCATAAGAATTCTCGAAGAAAATGTTGGAAAAACTCTTATGGACATTGGCCTAGGCAAAGAATTTATGAAGAAGACCCCCAAAGCAATCACAGCAGCAACAAAAATAAATACATGGGACCTGATCAAATTGAAAAACTTCTGCACAGCAAAAGTATATAACATGATCAGAAACCTAAAAGGGAAAAATTTGCATGCTACACCTCTGATAAAGGGCTGATAACCAGAATCTATACAGAACTTAGGAAAATCAACAAGAAAAAATCAAACAACCCTATTAAAAAATGGGCAAAGGACATGAACAAAAACTTTTCCAAAGAAGACAGAATGATGGCCAGCAAACATATAAAAAAGTGCTCAACTTCTCTAATCATCAGGGAAATGCAAATCAAAACCACAATGAGATATCACTTAACTCCAGTGAGATTGGCTCATATCAAAAAATCCCCAAATAACAAATGTTGGCGGGGATGTGGACAGGTAGGAACACTCATACACTGCTGGTGGGACTGCAAATTAGTACAACCTCTATGGAAAAGAATATGGAGATATCTCAAAGAATTAAAAGTAGAATTACCATTTGACCCAGCAATCCCACTACTGGGTATTTATCCAAAAGAAAAAAAGACATTTTATAATAAAGACAACTGCTCTCGAATGTTCATAGCAGCACAATTCACAATTGCAAAGTTGTGGAAACAACCCAGGTGCCCATCAATACACGAGTGGATCAATAAAATGTGGTATATGTATACCATGGAGTATTACTCAGCAATAAGGAACAATAGTGAATTAACACATCTGGTATTATCCTGGTCGGAGCTAGAACCCATTCTTCGAAGCGAAGTGTCACAGGATTGGAAAAACAAGCATCACTGGTACTCACCATCAAACTGGTACTAACTGATGAACACTTACATCACACAGGGCAATAACATTCATCAGAGGGCGGGCGGGCGGGAGGGGGGTGGAAGGGATGGGAAAAACTCTCACTGAATGGATGTGGGGAGCACAGTTTGGGAGACGACCACGATTGTGGCTCTGACACGGGCAGAACAGGGGCAATGTGTATGGCCAAAATGTTGTACCCCCATGATATTCTGAAATTAAAAAAATATAAAAAAAAAAAAAAAAAAAAAAAAAAAAAAAAAGAGTACAGGCAGAGTAGATTTAGCATAATTCTTAAGGGTCCTAGGATTTTCAGAATGGTAAGTGTGAACATTGGCTTCAACTTCAACTTAGAGTCAGCAGCTGCATTAGCCCCCTAAAAAGAGGGTCAGCTTGTCCTTCGAAACTTTCGAGCCAGATATAAAGTCCTACATGACACCTTTCAACAGAAGATTGTTTTGTCTACATTGAAAATCTGTTGTTTAGTGTAGCCACCTTTATCAGGGATCTTAGCTAGATCTTCTGGATAACTTGCTGCAGCTTCTACATCCGTACTTGCTACTTCATCTTGCACTTTTATGATATGGAGACAGCTTCTTTCCTTAAATCTCATGAACCAATTTCTACTAGCTTCCAACTTTTCTTCTGCAGCTTCCTCACCTTTCTCAGCCTTCATAGAATTGAAAAGAGTGAGGGTCTTGCTCTGGATTAGGCTTTGGCTTAAGTGAATGTTGTGTCTGGTCTGATCTTCCATTAAGACCACTAAAACTTTCTACATATCAGCAGTAAGGCTGTTTTACTTTCTTATCATTTATGTGTTCACTGGAGTAGCACTTTTAATTTCCTTCAAGAACTTTTCCTTTGCATTCACAACTTGGCTAAATGTTTGGCACAAGAGGCCTAGCTTTTGGCCTATCTAGGCTTTCAACAATGTCTTCCTCACTAAGCTTAATCATTTCTAGCTTTTGGTTTAAAGTGAGAGATGTGTGACTCTTCCTTTCACTTGAATATAAGAACCCACTGTAGGATTATTAGTTGGCCTAATTTCAACATTGTTGTAACTCAGGGAACAGAGAGGTCCAAGGAGAGGATGAGAGATGGGGGAACCGCCAGTTGTTAAAGCAGTCAGAACACATACAACATTTATTAATGAAGTTTACTGTCCTATGTGGGTGTGGTTTGTGGAGCCCCAAACAATTACAATTGTGACATCCAGATCACTGACCATAAATCACTATAACAGATATAATAATAATGGAAAAGTTTGAAATATCACAAGAATTACCAAAATGTAACATAGAGACATGATAAGTGAGCACATGCTGTTGGATAAATGGCACTGATAGACTTGCTTGACGCAGGGTTGCCACAAATTATCAATTTGTAAAAAATGCAATATCTGCGATGAGCAATAAACCGAAAAAACAGTAAAATGAGGTATGCCATTAAATGAAAACTAATGAAACAGGCTTTATAGCTCAGTGGTTAGAACACTGGTCTTGTATTTAATGAATATAAAGTAATGGTACAAATGAGAATAAAAGTTAATAATTAGTGTCAAAAGTTTTAGATACAATCAATTTCAGGAAAAAATAAGATACCAGGCTTTACCTGAACATATCCACTTAATGCAAGTCTCAGACATATTTGTAACCTGACAAAATCTATGGTATTTTGTAAGTTCATGTGTAACAACCCCTTAGTTTTGTTGGAAAAGATAAATGTACACTTTCTCCTTTTTTATTAACCATCTCTTTTCTCTAGACATGCCCATGTTCTGCCACACAATTCTACCACCTATTATAACTGCTGCTAATGATATTAATATAAAAAATATAGCCAAATAATTTACTTGGTCTTCTTAATCTGTTATGAATTACTTATGCCTATCTAAATCCTTATTTAGCCCATTAAATATGGTTAATGTTTATTAACTATTATACTATATGAAGTTTATAGTGTATGCCTGATTTCTGACTCCAAATTTAAAAATCCCATAAATCTTTATATTTAAATCCTAACTCCTGAAACAGAGTTGTTTTCAATTGTACCTGTCACTCATTGAATACTTACTGTAAGTCACACACTGTGCTACATATTTTATATATATTCGTTAGCAAATTTGAACAAGATGACGCTTAGAGAAGTAACTTACCTAAGGGTATACAGTATTTAAAAAAGCAAATCTGAACTCAGATTACAGTGATTAAAAACCCTAGCTCTTAACCTCAGGGTTATAATTCTTTATACCCTCAATCATAGGTCATTTTCTTTTTCATCATAGGTTTCTTATGCTAGAAGAGGCTAAACTCAGGGAGGTGGTTAGGAGAACAGAGTCTTTTCTTTTTTCTAAAATTCCTATAACATGAATATACAACTTTTATAATTATAAAATATTCAAAATTATTTATTACTTTCAATAATCATATGGTAGACAAAAAAGATATTCTGATTTTGTTTCCAGATATTGTGATACAATAACTAGTTAGGAAGTTCTGCAAAAGCCAAATCACACAGAGGAAGTGTAAGGAGTCTGGATTTCATTTTAAGTGCTATAGGAAGGAAGGTATTAGAGAATTTTGAAAGCAAAAGAGTAATATCACGTATTCTAGATTTTTAAAGGTCATTCTAAGAATTACAAAGTTATGAGACAAAAGACTCAGAACCTGCCCAGTGAAAGAAAATGAGGAGATTAGAAAGCAGCAACATTTGGTCCCAAAATGGACCACAGTCAAAGGGTTCTGGGAAAAAAAAAGTTGATGGTTTCTAAATTAAAGGAATAATAACAGGTATTAAAGAACTGAGATCTAGGGAAGCAGTATAGCCTTAAATCAAAACCAAAATTTCAAGAATCACAGCCTGAGCACAAGCGAGACCTTGTCTCTACAAAAAATAGAAAAATTAGCCACGCGTCATGGCACGCATCCCTAGTTCCCAGCTACTCCAGAGGCTGAGGCAAGAGAATCCCTTGAGCCCAGGAGTTTGAGGTTGCAGTGAGCTATGATGACACCATTGCACTCTAGCCCCAGGCAACAGAATGCAACCCTGTCTCAAAAAAAAAAAAAAAAAAATTCAAGAATCAAATTCCCTAGGTCCTGAACTTACTTCCACCTCTTACTAATTATATGATCTTAAGCACAATAACCCAATATTGCTATCTTCCTCATAGGATTACTGTGAGAATTAAATGTGACAATACATATAGAGCATCCAGTATTGTGCTTAATACACAGTGAGTATTCTATCTACTAAGTAGTGATAGTACCCCAAATTCTATACATATACAAAAACCTAGTCAAGAACTCAAGAAAACACTAAACTACTAGAGAAAGAAGAGGGACAAAGAAAAATTGAGGTTATAAAGTTTATAAGAAATATATATTATATATATATTTACAGCATACAATACTAAATATGCAGTAAGTGTTCAACAAATATTTATTAATGATAACACTCCTGTAACGGCAAAACCGGAGTAATGTTGCCAAGAGAAACACTGAGAGGTACAAGAGGATGCAGAGAGAACAGGTTTATTAACACTGGCGGGCTCAGAGGAGACTCCTCCGCCAAATTCTGAGCACCCCCGGTCAGGGGAACTTGTCTTTTATACTTCAAGGGGGGGTACCAAGCGGCTTATACCAGGAAGTGTACACATAAGGAAGTTACTGTAATTTACAAGGTAGCTGCGGCAAGGGGGAGCTGTTTACTGGAGCATGAGCTGCAGCCCTTAGTCAGTTTCAGTTTTCTTTCTTTATAACATCAGTTTCACAAACATTCCTGTGGGGGTGGCAACAAGCAGTCTTACAGAAGCAGATAAGCAATTAACATAAACAGGGCTATAGCTTCTCCTTTCAGGGTGAAAGGTTTCAGTGAATTTTTATTTTTCCCTCACACTCCAAATGCCGGTGAGTAGAATTACAAATGATTTTTATTTTCATACTTCTACTTTCTATATGACTTTAAAATTCTGCATGAAAACCTGTCATATTCTGTATCAAAATCAGCTAAAACAAACCTGTTTCTCTTCTTTAAAAAATTAAAAACACCACACTGAGAGTAACATTTCATTGTGCACCTTTTTATCACATTAGTGTACTTGTGAGGGAAAAATATCCAACATTCAGTAAAATAATATGCCATTCAGAAGTTGAACATTTCATTACATTCAGAGCATGGATTCTTGAGTTAAGACTGCTGGGTTTGAATCCTGACTCTACCATTTACTAGCAACATTAGTTTGGACAAGTTACTCAAGCTTTATGTGCCTCAGATTCTTCGTGTATAAAATGGTAATTACAAAGGTACACAGTTCAAGAACCTGTTGTACTTAATGAGTACATATGAAGTATTTACAGTGCTCACTATGTAATAATGCATTATTCTTCTTAGTATCATCACTCTGATCTATTAGTTCCCTCTATATAGATAATCCTTTATAATATTCAAAGATTCTAAAATCATTGTCAAAAGAACTGGTTTCTAGGCCTCCCTATCACTACTGGACTATTTGATATCACAAAGAGTTTTTCCTCTCAATACTTGGGCCTAAGAGGAAATATGTATCAACTAAGAGAGTATGTGAAAGAAATACTGTAACTTACTATGTCTCTGAAAACAACAGCCCTAAGCCGATTAATATCCATGTCTTGTAGAAGCCGATCAAGATCTCTTACTGGAGATATACCACCAATCACAATGTCCACTGGACTCTATTTAAGATTAAAAAAAAAAAAAAAAAATATATATATATATATATAACACACACACACACACACACACACACACAAACATATATTATACAGATTTTTTTTTTTTAATAAACACAGTATTCCAAGAACCAGAAAAGCAAAACTGTGACATTTCTTTTCCCACCTTGTTCTTGCATGTATGTCTACTTTTGTGGGGGAGTGGGTGGAAAAGAGAGTCATGCGGGAAAAATTGACATATTTGAAGGAAAAGGTATCATAGAAATAAGAAAAGTAAACATTTGGAAAAGTAGACAAGATTAAGTATAAACAAATCTTTACTGGATATTTAAACACAAATATTTGAATGTTATGTCCACAGTCTAAAATAACTATTTTAGGATCTCTGTCAGATTTATTTAACTTTATGTCAAAATGAACAAATTAATTTAAGATCCTAATTGAAAAATAAGAGTATGCTTTTTAAAAATATAATTATACTGTATAATTACCTTTCCTGCAGATTTCCCCAGGGGAATAAGGCTTTGCATTGTTTTCAAGCCTTTATCTCCCCTAGTTTTTAATTGTGAATGCTGTTGACACTCCAAGCAATTCCTTACTGCTACTGCACACACTATAATTTAAGGAAAAGATTGGGAAGGAAAAGAAAATTACATGTAAGGATTATAGAACTGATAAAAATCATCTACACAATATGATTTACATAAGATATTCAAAACAGATTACCTTCGGCAAATTCCTAAAACGTCCCTGGATTTTATCACCTAGTGTTTGTTGTCTGAAATTGTTAGCTTCCCTGTTACAGCCAGGTTAAGATCTAGGGAGGCATTATAGCCCAGTGACCTATACTTTACGGTTTGCTTAAAGGGAATTAGTTCAGGAATCTTAACAACAGGCTACTATTTCTCAGATCTCACTTAAGCTAGCTGGGACAACCTTTTATTAAGAAAAATATAGGGAAGAAAAGAATTGAAAGAACAGTAGAAGAAAAAAGAGCAAATCACATTGCCACGAACTAGTCTATGATAATAATCTATTATCTTCATTAAAGTAAACTAGTTAAACTGGAAACTTTCATGTTCTTATATTGCATCATTAGAACATGATATTAATTGAGACTGATGGAGGTACAGCATTTATAGGAAGTTTTATAGGGTCTAGCATTTACTAGCTTTCATTAAAACTGCTTAGAAATTGGGGGGCAGAAGAAAATTTGATTAATATACAGTCCAAAAACTACCTCTCTAAAGCTCCCACAAATCAGGCAGTTAGATTATTTTAAATGATCAATTAGGTCATGCACACTTGTCTATGAATTGTTTGATACCAGATAATCATCTCAATTCCCAACCAAATCTGTAGCACTCACAAGTGTCGAACTAAACAAGGATAGGAGAACAACAAAATAGCAAACGGAAGTGGGGATTTTAAGTATCACCAGCCTATCACCTGGCTAGCAGAGGTAAGAATTTAGAAAGGAAAGTGTTCAGAAAGGAACCAAAAGAGAGCAATAATTAAGTTGGAAGAAAGGAAAGAAGGGACAGGGGGAGGGAGAGAGACTATGGAATATAATTTTGTCAAATTTGGTATGAGGGCCAGGAAAATAACTTTTTGTACTACTTTAGTCACAGGTTGCATAAAATCAAATTCAGGTCTGCATTACAAAGTTTAAAACCACACCACATTTCCTAGTATCAATCAGTCTCAACAGTACAGATTACCCTTATTGTTGCCATCTATTTCCTAACCCCCAACCCCCTGGAAACAACAGGAATGAGGAGACCAGAGATTAAACATTTGGATTGTTCACCTAGACTACCACACTCTATAAAGTGATCTTGGACACTTTCCAAGTCTAATTTGTATATATTAATATAAGAACAGTTTAGGCCAGGTGTGATGGCTCATGCCTGTAATCTCAGCATTTTGGGAGGTCAAGGCAGGAGGATCGCTTGAGGCCAGGAGTTCGAGACCAGCCTGGGCAACAGAGCAAAACTCTGTCTCAAAAAAGAAAAAAAAAGAAAGAAAGAAAAAAATAAAACAAAATAAAATAAAAAAGAACAGATGGTGCTGGAGTAGCTTGAATTATCTCTTAATTCTCTTCTACAGATATGCAAATAAGGAAGACAGTATTTCCCTAGCTTCTGAATCTAACGATTCTTGAGTAAAGTGAAGCATTGCTAGTATAGCCTTGTACTTTTAATTCTAGAAATGTGCTCCTCCTAGGAAAATGAAAAGGTTTTGAAAATAGTATATACAAAAGCAATAAGTTCTAAATATTTTAATTATATAACTAAAGAAAGTCTAAAGAAATATACTATAACGGAAAGAGTAGCACTAGGTTAGACAAAATTATAGTATTCAAATTCCAACTTCACCTGTTACAGCTTTTTAGCTACAGATAAATTTCTTAATTGCTCTGATCTCCAATTTCCTCATAAATAAAAAGAACAAAATAATTACTGACTCACTGTGAAAATCAGCAATGAGAAATGACAGTAATCAATAAATGACAGCTTTTGTTATGTTCACCAATTTAAATCTCTCTTAATTAAAATTTAAAACAACTGTCTATAAATTGTTATAACAAGTTCTTTAGAGCATCCTAGGTCTAAAAGTACTTTGAATAGCATTTTGAATAAAAATAATTGTACCCAAGAGTCTAAGTACAGGTATATATTAGTTTATGTAACGGATATTCTTGCTAAATTTGGAAAAATATTTCATTAATTAATTAGATTTTCTACTTCTGATGTTGTATTTTCATAGGTGATTCATTTTTTATCTATCTTCATATGGCCATGGTTCCTAATGGTTTGCTTCCATTTCTTGGGTCCCTTCTCCTCACCATCTTCTCTTCATTTAATAAGCAAATCATTTTAACAAATTCCCTGTATGTAATCTAGAACTACATACAGGGAACCTTGTATGAAGAAAAAAAATTTTTGCTTCTCTAAGGAAGTCCAGTTAACACTAAAAAGTCATTTTGCATAGTTTTACTTTTACAGGAGATTCTGCTCTTCCAGGAAAAGAACAGAGACTTAATGGTTTTATTAACTGCGTTAACAAATTACCACAGCTTATTTCAATAAAGACAGTACTTAAATGATGCTAATTTAGAATCTTGTTATTCAAGTGTGTTTGTAAGAGGAGCAGCATCTACCTCACCAGGGCCTTGCTAGACAATTTTAGGCCTCACCCCAGACCTATATAATCTAATCTGCACTTTAACAAGATCCTCAAGTGATTTGTGTTTATGAATCACCTTAAAATTTCAGAAGTACTACTTTAGAGCAAAAAGAGGTTGGGTGCGAGGGGGGCATTGCTTAGATTTTTCAAAATACATCCTTCTCCCCCTATCCAACTTGGCAACTACTCCTATGCATAATACATTAAAAAGCGGCCATATGACAAATTGGCTAGCACATATTTTCTCACCAACAGAAGAAAGATAATTTTCAATTTAATCTCTGAATTACTGAAAACTTTTAAAGTAAATTCCTTTATTCATCAGGGGGTGGGCAGGCAGGAGGCGGGTGGAGGGGATGGGAAAAACTTGCACTGAATGGATGCAGAGAGCACAGTTTGGGGGATGACCAAATTGTAGCTCTGACATGGGCAGTGCATGGGCAATGTATATAGCCAAAGTGTTGTACCCCCACAATATTCTGAAATAAAAAAAAAAAAGAAATTCAACATAAAGTAAATTCCTATCTATTGGGTTTTAACAGCTCACCCAGTCGGAGACACTGCCGCAAAATTCCTCCAGATGACATATTTTTTTCAGCTTCAATTTCAGTAAAGCCAAGAGAACTTGCAAATATAAGCACATCCACAAGGCTAATTAGCCTCTGCAAAAATGTCACAGAGGCTTCTATTGAAAGGCCTTGAGTAGGTTCAATATTCTCCAGCTCATGCTGTAAGAAATAAAGTTTGATATTTACATCTATATTCTGAGAAAAATTTAATTTTACCAGATATTCCCCAAATTTCTAAATTTTATAAGAAGTCTGGCTTTCAGAAATCTAGTAAAACAGAGTGATTTCCTTATTTCATTAAAAAAAAAAAAAAAGGACAATGGTAACATACAGGTGAAACACTGTCAATCATGTTCTTCACTAGCTGACTGACCCATCCCTAAGGAATCAACATTTTTCTTAGTCCTTTCATTGCTGGAACAGATTCTAAGGTCCTTTCAAGTAATTGTAAAAGATCCTGTTGCTTTTGATTTACAGCACCTATGATGCATAGTAACCACCACATTCAAGTTTTAGTCAAAAGGATGCATAACACTCATGTTTTCACACCCATTTTATATAGTAATTAAGTCCTTACCGTAGCCGATGTAGCAGCTGAAAGCAATGGCAGTATACCCCCACAAGCCATGACCATATTGTCCATCACTTGAGAGATGAGATGAATTGTGTTGTGTACAAAGATGACATTATCACTGCTATTCACGAAGTCCATAACTGTCTTTGTTGAATGGCTGTCCAAAGATAAATGATGTTTACTGATAAAGCCAAAGAAAGGAAATCACAGTTTGCGTACTTTAGGGGAGGGAGGATAAGAAGGTGCTTTTGCTTCATCCTGAAAACTGAAGAAAGATAATGATGCAGGAGGCATATTGGAGGTGTATACTTCCTGAGAAGAAATAGACCATTCCACATCAGCAGTTACTATCCATGCCCTCCTTCAGTGCTGAAAACATAAATACTACACATTTTCCACTTGATGTAAAAAGTTGAAGAAAATTATCCTTCACTGGGAACAAAATTGAGAAGTCATGAGGCAAAAACTAGGAGGTAAATGGTGGTAAAAGTGCTATTGAAAATGAATTTTCTACTAACATTTTCTTAGGTAGTGCCATAAAATGCTTCTGAACAGAACAAGAGTCGTATACAAATAAAAATAAATTAGGCACCTTTAAAATCATAAATCACTCAATGAAGGATAATCTGAAATATACAGATTTATTAATGCTAAAAACGCATTTGAGACATGGATAATGTTATACTTATCCCAATTATTTTTTAGCACATCTAGTAATAAACCCACATGGTAGACCTACCTTCTGGTGAATTCCATGCTACAAAATATGCTATAAGAAGTCTTCAGCAAATTTTTTACAAGAGAAATCTCTGATTTTCAAGTTTTTGTAATCCAGACAGCGATTCCATTCTTATAATGGAGAGTAAAAATTAATACAGCAAAACCCTACCATAGAATAATTTATATTCTACTTTTTAACCAAATGTCTGAACTTAATTACAAAATATTTACATAAACTTCTTTGAATACAAAGACGAGGTTTATATATATCTTCTATAACGAACAAATGGACAAACCTTCTCCACATCTGTATATCTGTTTCTATTGAAAATAATAGATCAGTGAGCAAACGCTGATGCATTTGAGACCACTTGAACTCAGGAATACGAAACATAGTAGATCTGGAATCCCTCCTTTGTCCATTAACTGCATCTGGCGCTATTTCTTGCCCTGGCTGCTCCTGTTGCCTTGACATCTAACACAGAAAATTTAAAAAGTAATAAAATAAGTTCAACTTCAAAGGAAGGCATTAGAAAAGTAAATAATTTAGTAGCTTCTATGCAATTCATCTAATAATCACATTTTAAGATACTAAATAACCAAATTAGAGAAAAACTATCAATGAGTAATAACATTAATATTTTAGTACATTTAAAACAAAATTACCAAAAATGCTAACCTACCACAATTCAACATTAATTAGGTTGGAACTATGTAAGTATTACCACCATGTAATAAACGATGAAGCAGCAGTTCTAAGTTTTGAATCTTAGCATAAAAGAAAGGCAGTATTTATAATCCAGGCAATAACTGTATTATAAAGTGGCTAGAATGAAGAACAAACAAAAATAAAGACAATATAATGAAAAACAAACCAACGAAAAAAAGGAAGGAGAGAGAGAGAGAGAATAAGAACCAAATAAAGTGGAAAATGACAACATGCTACCAACCCTTGTCTCATGAGTCACTCTGAGATACTGATAGAGGCAAAAGCTGTACCTCTACATCTCATAAAGGCTCCTCTCTCTTACAGACCTCATGGTACAATTTTAAACCAAAAAATTTTGTAACTGAAATTATACACTGGCAGGTAGGTAGCCCTAGATTTTGTCGGAAAACTAATGTACTATGGCTAGGTCAGTCAAATAAAAGGTAAAATGTGAGTGTTTCCAACATTTGCTTTATAAACTAAAATAATACCAGTCCTGAAACTTGAAAGTGGTAACTTTCAGTAATGTTGTGGTAGAAATAATAATAAAAGCTGCCATTTAATGAACTCACACTAACTGCCAAACACTGTCCTAATGATCTAAAATAAAATCTTTACATTCATTGCATTCATATAATTGCAAAGAGGATATGAACCCAATCCAGGATAAAACAGAATGCAAATATATACACTTGCTCTATTTTAACTCAGTGCAAATATACTTCAAGAAGACAATATATATACTTACCTCAAGCACAGGTCGATGAGGCTGAGGTACTTCTATGTTTGTACTGGCCTTCAATTCCAGTCTCTCAGTATCTGTAGCAACACTGGAAACATCCAACTTGGCAATCTTTTGCTCAGAAGTAGCAGAAGCCTCAAAGATATTACCATGACAATCATTAATTAATTTGGTTTCTCTAGCAAGGTTAGTTGTTTTCTTTCCTTCCTCCAGCATCTGACCAATGTCTGACTGTACAGCTGTTTGGGAAACAGTTTCTGGTGAGGTAACTGAAGATGCTGATGCTGTCATAGTCTGGATTCCAGAATCTTTAGAATCTCGAGTTTCAGTGTCAGTTTGCTTTTTAGTAACAGGTTCTTCCCCTTGAAATATTAATTTGTTATCATTACCAAACATGTCCAGTCTTTCCCTGGCTTCAGATGCAGCTGGAGACAAACTATTATCTCGGAGCTGTGTGGGTAGTCTGGCTTCTTCAGTGGGACTACTTTCTACTTTCAGTTCCACATAATCATCATCTTCCTCTTCTTCCACTATAGACTTATCCAAGAATTCTGGCACCTCTAAAGCATCCTCTTCTGAAGGGGAACATACGGAAGCAGTTACTTCACTGATGGAAACGGTATCTTTGCCAGCTGTTTTAAAAGAATTAGAGGAAATAGTCACAGCTTCTATTATGTCCGAAGATACTTGTAAATCACCTGCTTTCATTCTCTCATTTGTCAGTGTTTCTTCCAAAGTGACTTCATGCAGTAACTCCTGATTTTCTTGCTCAGTTTTCACTTCTTCATTAGATGTATTATGCGTTTGCAGTTCAATACTGGATGCACATTCTACTGAACTTGTCTTCTCAACACTTGAATTTTCATCACTATTTCTAGTGAAATGAGGATAGACAGGAGAATCCTTCGTATCTGATTGCTGAGACCCTACTGAAACATTAACATCCCTGCTAATGCCAGAGACTGCTTGAACTGGACTTGAAGAACACGGCCCTATTTCTTCATCAACTTTTCCCTGCTGTTCCCTAAATATATTGGCAAGGTTTTCTTTGTGTATTTCAAAAGTGACCTAGAAGAAAAATGTACAACCAGTTAAAATATGCATAAAAAATTAACACAGAATTACAAAATATAAAATTAAAATATTTTCAACAATTTTCAAAAATATAGTGTATATAATACAATAAAATTTAATTTTCCTACAACATCCTTATTTTGATAGAATTATAAATTAAATGTAAGGCAATCACAAAATCTAAATATTCATAAAAACAATAGCCAATTTTAATGCTAACAGGTAGCATATCAGGAAACCGCAACAAGAACATAATTATTTAGCCTATTCTTAAAGATGTATAGGCAAAGAATATACTACCCTACTGGCCTCTATAACTTGTACCAGGAACTAAGCGTAACCACTGGGAAGTGCTTTATGTACTGGATAATACATTGTTTTGACTGCAATGAAAACCCATTTCCCCATGATTTGTCCTCAGGAAAGATTTTTTTTTAAATATCAATTATGCTCACTATTATAGCAGCTCTCCATATATCTATTAAACTACAAAACCCTTATCTTAATAAGCTAAGGAATACAAATTCTTTTAGCAATGGGAAAAAACCTACCCTTCCCCAAAGGTCAACCATAACTTTCAAAGTTTGAACTGGTCCCAAACGTTCTGAAAGTTTCAATTAATCCACCCATGCATCCATTCATTCCACTTGTATGTGAGTGACTACTACATACTCAGAACTGTGAACATTCCCATATTATGCTTTGCCTTTTACCCATGTCAATGGAAAAAAATTGAATAGAGGAAAAATTTAAAAAGAGTGCTATAATTGTTAATGTCACAGGATTTTTTTTTATCTCTTTAAGAATTATTATCTTATAGCCACCATCGTGTAATTTCCACTGATGTTTCAATGGTAGCACCCTAAAACCGCCCCCCAAAAAAAAACACCAGAAAAAATACAACACATGCAGAAAGGAAAAGTATAACTATATTTTATTAATTAATTAAAATTCTTTGTTCCTGTAATCTACATCATAATATGTATAGTAGATCGAACATTTATTCAATAAATCTTCATTGAGCCCTAGTATGAGAGAACAGTACGAGACGATAACAAAAGAAAAGCTGATTTTCTTATGCACAAAAACTCATACACCTTATGGAGTATACATGGGTAAAAGGCAAACGAAAGTATAAATAACACACAATGCAAAAATTTCCTTCCCTAGATATTAACTAGCCTTTACTCATGTCATATACAGAACATTCATGCCATAATGTGATACAGCTAAAAATAAAAATGGTTAGGGTAGGGAATAAATATTTTTCTAATTATAAATATTTTTCCTAATTGTAAATAAATTATAAATATTTAGAAATCTTTAATATTTCAAAAAGAAATACATGTATTTCACACTGAACAGTAAAATGACACAATAACATTAACAAAATATCCATTTCTTTTACATCTGCAATGCCAATATCTTCTTTGAAGTGGGTTATTTTAATTGACCAATTCTTCATATTTGTTCAACAAAAATTTACTGAACATCTACAGTATACCAGGCACTGTGTGATGAACAACACAATGTTCTTGCCTTCATAGAGCTTATATTCTAATGAAGGAGTCAGAAAATAAACAAACACATATGTAAGCACATATGTAAGATAATGTCAAGTAGTAACAGGATCTTTGAAGGGGAAAAAAAGGACACAGAGAATAACTGTGATGGAAGTCTAGGTGGGAGGGTGTATTTTACTAGTCTACCTAGGGAAGGCCTCTCTGTTATATTTGAATAAAGACAAGAATAAAAAAGGGAGAAAGCTATGTAAAAAGGAAAAGCATTTCGGGCAGAGAAGAACAAATGCAAAGGCCCTAGAGCCAAAATAAGCTTGGTATGTTTGAGGAGTAACAATAAACCAGTGGACTAAGGACTGTGGAAGATGAGGTCAAAGATGCAGCCATTGGCTAGATAATGACTGTAGAACATTACAGACTGTGTTAAAGACTGAATTTTATTCTGAGAAAGCCATTTGAGAATCAGGAATGGAGGAAAAACACAATCTGATTTCCCTTTTAAAAGGATCGCTTAGCCTATGGTGCAAAAAACCGACTTTAAGGAGATTGTTTCTGCACTGATAAAAGAGTTATCACTATCTAAGGAAGGCAAGTTACATATTACCAACCTCATGGTGATTGTGAAAATAGACCACTTATTTCTACAACAGCCTGTGTTACAGAATGAGTTTAGTTTTCAATAATCATTTGTTTTTATTTATATTACAGGTTTTTTAGAATTATTATAAAATGTATCAATAAATGCGAGTATATACAATTTATATGTGCAGGTTAAAAAAATAACAATATTTTGTAATCCCTTGTGCCTAGCACCCATGTCAAGAATAGAACATTGCCAGTAACTCACAATTCCCCAATGCGGCCCTCCCAAACTGTATTCCCTAACCTTTCCACCTCTATCAGAAGGAAATCACTATCCTGACATGACATTTCTATTGTTTACTACCTGTTTTTTAATAATTCCACCATCTATAGTAAACATACCTATTATGTTTAGTTTGAAAAACTAAGTCTAGCACAAACCTAGCCAGCTGTATAAAGAAAGGGTAATACTACCACAGCTAACTACAGGCTTCCAAGAGAAGACAAGATACACAGAATCTGTGGGCTGCAGCAGGGCTTCTCTGAAAGGATATATAAAGCTATTTCTGGGAAGTCTGTAGGCAAGGTCATTAGGAAATACTGGGAAATACGGGGGTCAAGAAAACTAAAAAACCTATCAGGGGTAGTGTGAGCCAGGTAGAGTTCATCTGGCATGAGTAAGGTCTGGGAAGTAGACTACTTTATATTTTCAGTTTTAAGCTAACCATGGTGAACCTCTACCCGAAAAAGTAGGTCAAGGCAGAGTATGCTTTTGAGGGGTGCAGTGAGAATCCTCAGGTGATTCAGGCAGTGGGACTGCAGGAACTTTAACAGCACATGGTCAAGATAAACCAAGTACTCATAAGAATACAGACCCTCCTCATGTGGGTAAGTTGTCCTCAGGTTTTAAAAAAAAATGTTATAAAGGTGGTTGGCATTTCAGTGACAACAACCCCCCCCCCAGCCCAATCTGTCTCTTGAGTTAAACTGCTGTAACATAGATGGACTAATCTGTCTACTACATAGCTGCCATCCTGGGGTCCCCCTTCATCTCTCTTCTATGCTCTCTCTCCTGGTCCCCATATCTCACATCTTTCTCTTTGTTTTATTCTCTCCTTCTATGCAGTACATCCTCCAGTGCCTTCTTGAGAAAGAGTGTATATGAAGTAAATTTTTTGAGACCTCAAATATCTGCAAATATATTTATTCTAACTTCATTCCTGATTAATAGTCAGACTGAGTATAAAACCATATGTTAGAAAGCATTTACCTTCAGAATTTGAAATGCTTTTAAAATCCTGAAGTTGGTTGATTTTTAAACTTCTCTTTAATTTACTCCAAGAGTCTAAAAGCTAATGGCAATTGAACAATTGTCATTGTTATCTTTTTGGATAGTGCTTTCCTTAAGATATTTGTGACTTTAAAACTGATAATTCCCAATTAATTGCCAGATATTGTTCTAAATTACCCAGCTAAAGACTACTCATTAATCTTCACAATCATTTGATAGCTAATCTATAACTATTCGTAATGTTTGGAAAGCACTTCTATAAACTAGTAGTTAAAGATACTTATGAGGTAACGGCTGTAACATTTTTTTTGCCATTGCTTTCAACTTAATTGGCACTCGTATTTACTAATTAGGAGATAAAAGATGAACACAATACATGAAGAGGTTAATATTATCTTTTTAATCCACATATTAAAATTGTTTAACCTACAAAAATTTAGATTTTTTAAAACATTAGGCACTGTTTAACAACTTTGTTTATAAGCAAACGCATCTTTTTCATTGTATGTTATTTTCGTATGAAAATACCAGCTAAATATGATATGCTAACTTCTAATTCTTCAGTTACCAACCTTTTCCACAGTTGATAAATAAGATATATCTTTAAAAACAGGTGAATCTTCCCACATGCGGTATCAATGAGCATAAGGTCAAAATGATTACCATTACACTCGTGAGATCTTTTATAGAGACTCTGATGCAATACCTTGCAACAACATTCTAAGGTAACATATACAATGTAAAATCAAATTATAAATATTTACTTATCTATTTTATGCAAAGCATCTTGGTTACAAATCTAAATAGTCTGGATCAAACCTAAACACTGCTCTAATAGAGCATGACTAGAGAGAGATCGGTAAAAGGCTATGCTATCCCAAGAAAACTACCTAAGAGAATTAATTATGAAAACAACATTATAAGTTCAACAGCAAAAGGAACCAATCCCATAAGGAAAATAAGTGATATACACATTAAGCATCATACATTCATGCATGCAATGGACTTTAAAAAACCTTTTTGAATAGGTATATTGACACGGTTCAAATATAAAACAGTATATAGCGTAAAAGTCTCCCTCCTACCACTGATCTTCATCTGCAAAACTCCTGCCAACAATCAGGCAACCAGTTATTAATTTCTTATGTATTCTTCCAAGGTTTTTTTTTCATATACACAGAAATATAAATTCTTATTTTCCCACTTATTTTATTCATATATACCCACTATACACACTGTTCTTTACTTTCTTTTTTCACTTAATATATATTGGTGAAATATTTCAGGATAGTTTTAATTGTAGTCCCTTTACAATGACTAGGTTCAAGCATCTTTTTTATATATCTAAGGTACCTTTTACTTAGTTTTTTTTGTGGGTTCTTTAATCATGTCCTTTGTACAATTTTCTACTGTGTTGCCTTTTCCTATCAATTCCTAAGAGCACTTTGTACATTAAGAATGTTATCTTTACTTTGGTTCTAAATAGTGTTTCCAAATTTGTCATTTGCCAAAAATTTTGACTTTGCTTATGGTACTGCATTTGTTTCCTAACCACAAAAGTCAAAGGTTTTTGTTTGTTTGTATGTAGTTGACAAAGTTCAGAACACATTACCCCAAAATAAGGTGCTTTGGCATATTAAATATTTTAAGCTAGAGAATTTGAGAAATGGCATGTGCAGGAAGGACTCTACTTGCCTTTCCCCTCCCTTATTCTCCCCAAGAAGAGATTTAAGACTCTCCTGGTGAGAAGTGTGCTTCCCTTTACTACTCTGAGCTCACACCCCTTTGTCCTATTACATTTTTCCACGACTTTCAACTCTTCATCTAACCTAGTATAAAAACTCTCAGGTTTAACAATTTCTTTAGGTCTTCATTCCCCTATGAAGGCTCCCCTGTCACTTAAAAGTTACATTAAATAAATTGGTATGTTTTTGTCTTGTTAATCTTTTTTCAGCCTAATTTACAGGGGCCCAGCCAATGAACCCAAGATGGGTAGAAGGAAAATATTTTTTTCCTCCCCTATAACATCAAAATCACACCTTTTGCTCTGAAGTTCATCTTTTTTTAGTAAACAACCAGAGTAAATACAAAAACATACTTTCTTCTTTTATAAGATGATTTTTGAGTAACACTTCCTTAATAGCACAAAGTGAGGATATAATTTAAACAGAACCTTCTAGCCAATTAGTGTTTTCTTAATCTCTATAAATATCATACTAACACATGTAAACATTCTAGATCTTATTTAAAAGAGATTTATTTAAAAGAAAAAATATATTCTGCCCTCAAACTTCCTTAAAGTACCAGAATTTATATGTAGTCAATAATTGTTCTCCAGTTTCACAATATGCTTAAAATTAAGCATAAGCTAAGCTAAAATAAACTAAAAAATTTTAAAAACCTAAAAATAAACTAATTAAGTTAAGCTCATTTGGGCAGGCAATTCTGGATATTTTTTCTTTGAATACTTATAGCAATAGCTGAGATATACTGAATGCTTACTGTATCCTGTTTTAAGCATCAAGCAATAATGACACATTTAAGAGCAAGTCTAGAAGATTGGTAGTACTATCCCCATTTTATAAATGAAGATAGGAAGAACAGTGACACAAAAGGATATCAGTAAATAACTTACTAATCTTTTCTTTGTTTAAAAAAAAGTCCATCTTGATAATTTCAATTTCTTAAGAACAGTCTAAATAGATGCTCTCACACAAATCTAGAGTATATTTTGGAAAGCAATTTAGCAATATCTACTAAAACTTTTTAAAACGTATACAGACTCCTTCTGCAAATTCCACTTATAGGAATTTATCCTACACCAAACAAGAGTTACGTATATAAGAGCAGGTTTGTCATTGCTCAGTGATAAGGAAGAGTTATAGTATGGTATATATGTAATACATTAATATAAATCAACAGATTTTTAAAATATCACTTCCACTAATTTTTCCAAATAAAATTTTAGAGAATGCCAGAATATGAAAAGGAAACTGGGATCATTTACACAATCACTCCTTCCTAGAATCATAAATGGTCTGACATTATTCAAATGTTATATCAAAGCTAAAGCTTTTGCTCTTAACTTTACTTCTCCCTAATATGATGTATTATATATACCAAACCATATACAGCCATTAAAATTCATATAAGAAGTATATCATCAAATAAGATTATAAAATGGTATAAATATGATCATTTTATTAAAAAAAATATATGTATATGTATATTTATGTATAGAAGATTGAAAGGTCTTATACCAATATGTTAATATTAAGTTATACATAGGTGTTTCAATAACAGGTGATTTTTGGTTTTTGTATGTATGAGTTTCTGCTGGGTTCCAGATTTCCTTCAATGAACACTTACTATTTTAAATTTTTTTAAAAAATAATAAATAATATTTGATTTAAAAATTTTAAAGCTAAGAATACTTTAAGCTAGGCACAGTGGCACACGCCTGTAGTCCCAGCTACTGAGGAAGATGAGGCAGGAGAATCACTTGAGCCAAGGAGCTCAAGGCCGCAGTGAGCTATAATCACATCTGTGAATAGCCACTGGGCTCCAGTCTGGGCAACACAGCAACACCCCATCACTTAAAAAAAAAAAAAAAAAAAAGAATACTTTAGCAATTAAGTAGAAAATACTGACAATCCATGAAATAGGAAATTTTGTAGCTTTTGAAATTTCTTAAAATAGGTAGCTTTTAATCTTATCATATAGCCACCATATACACACACACATATACTTTTATATATTCCAGTTTATATCTTATGATTTTTAAAAATACTTTTAAAAAACCACCTAGAGAATTCTAAAAAAGCAATTGATTTCTATATGCTTTTTATCCAATCCAAATGGTACTTTCTTCTTACATAAAGTGACTGAAATTCATACTTAAGACATTTCATCAGATTGTTAACAGTAAGTAAAATCTTCAGATATTTCAAATAACCCACGATAATTAAGTACTTTACCCAAGCTCATCATTTGGGGGGAAATCTAATTCATATTATATTTTTAACTCAAGTAATTAACCTTTACTTATTTATTATTTTAAGTCATAAATCCATTCTACCTTATGGCAATGTGGGTCTAGACAAAATACAGTATCTAAGGTTTTAGTTTTATTTGTTTGGAAAAAGAATGCTTTTGGACAATTCTCATAATTCAGAATAGTTTAAATGCCTTAATTTAAATTTTAATTAAAGAGTAGAAGTATTTTATCATACCAAGAGAAAACAATATTAAGTACTCAAAATGAGGTTCAATTTGAAGCATAAAAAAAAAAGAGGAAAAATGAAAACCTAGACAACAAACAAGACAATGAAATTACAAAGGTTACTAGGTATACACTTGAAACCCTGAGACCAAAGTAACAAACATTATGCAGTTACACTAGAAGAGCCTATTACTGCTTATAAAGCCTAGTTCAGATGTTGGAGGAGATGCATACAGTGACAAACAGCTTCCCTGCTACAAAGGTGGCAGGAAATCTATCAAACTAGACAATAAAATTGCAATTGAGTTTCTTTGGCTTTTTATAGCAGCTGCATGCATCCTGATGTAACTCTGCAAAAGCTATCCCATTCCGCAACATTAGTTCTTTACACACCAGTTCTTATTAAGAACCATGTTATAAATTTGTGATATTGATATTCAAAATAATTGCAAAAAGGCAAAAGTAAGCACCACTTCAATACTGTATGCATGACAATATGTTAAAAGCTTTAGAATGGATATTTTTAGAGAAATAAAATTTGGTTCTAATATTCCAGCAGAATTTTTAGATACATGCTACAAATCGTTTACCTACTTACTGAATCACTTCAGTTCCATCATAAACTTTATTAATTAATGATCTGAAGAGCCTTCAAGCATAAGTTGCCCACTTCA
Source organism: Daubentonia madagascariensis (assembly GCA_023783475.1). Taxonomy (NCBI): domain Eukaryota; kingdom Metazoa; phylum Chordata; class Mammalia; order Primates; family Daubentoniidae; genus Daubentonia; species Daubentonia madagascariensis. Next base: position 45,478,373 of record JAKFHU010001209.1, read on the forward strand.
TTTTAAAACTAGATATCAGGATTTAAAGTTCCAAAAAAAGAGAAAAGCAGTATTCCAATAAATTACTTTGTATAAACATCATGAAAAAGAAAAGTCTTTTAATAAATGAAGAAAATTCACACAAAGAAATAAAACTAAAAGACAAGTATGAAACACTAAAATGAAAGGTGAAAACTACAAGAACCAACTTATAACTTTAAATTTTTCTTTTCCCTCTCATACAAATAAGTAATGCTATCTATCTATCTATCTACTTATTTTACAGACAGGATCTTGCTCTGTTGCCCAGGCTGGAGTGCAGTGGTATGATCATAGCTCACTGCAGCCTCTAATTCTTGGGCTCAAGCAATCCTCCTGCTTTCAGGCTCTCACGTAGGTGGGACTATAGGCATGCACTACCACACCCAGCTAATTTTTTCATTTTTTTTTAAGAGATGAGGTCTTGCTATGTTGTCCAGGCTGGTCTTGAACTCCTGGGCTCAAGCAATCCTCCTGCCTTAGCCTCCTGAGTTGCTGGGATTACAAGCATGAGCCACCATAATTGGCTCACATTTATTTTTTTTTAAGTATACTTTCACAGCAAAAAATGATTAGGTTTAGTTTTACTCAGATTAAAACACTCCATGATTAATAGCAGTTATCTCATTTTATAAATGTAATACTAAAACTTGAGTCAGACCAAGTCTTGGCCAAAAGTAGGTACAAGAGGCCTCTCCTTAAAGTAACTATTTTCTTTGCAAAGACTTTAAGATCTGTTTAAAGCCATTAGTCACTGGAATAAACAAATATATAAACTAAGCAAAACTACAGTCCTGTATCACTTAATGATGGGGATATGTTCTGAGAAATGCATCATTAAGTGATTTCATTGTTGTACGAACATCATAGAGTGTACTTACACAAACCTAGATTGTATAGCCTACCACACACGTAAGCTATGTGGTATGGTCTATTTCTCCTAGGCTACAAACCTGTACAGCATGTTACTGTCCTGAATATTGCAGGCAACTGTAATACAATGATAAGTATTTGTGTATCTAAACATAGAAAAGGTACAATGAAAATAAGGTATAAAAGATAAAAAACGTGTAATGTAGCATTTACTATGAATGGTATAGGCCATTTACCATGAATGGACCTTGCAGGACTGGAAGTTGTTCTGCATGAGTCAGACAGTGATTGCTGAGTGTATGTGTAGGTCTGGGACATTACTGTACACTACTATAGACTTTATACTAGTGTACACTACTATAGTGTATGAACCCTCTACACTACTACTTTATGAACCCTGTCCATTTATGAACGCTATACATTAAATTTATTTTAAAAATATTTTTCTTTCTTCAATAACAGGTTGACCTTAGCTTACTGTAACGTTTTTACTTTATAAACTTCTGAATTTTTTAACCTTTTGACTCTTGTAATAACATTTAGCTTAAAACACACATTGTACAACTGTACAAAAATATTTTTTCTTTATATCCTTATTCTATAAACTTTTTTCTATTTTTAAAACTTTGTATTTACTTTTTTACTTTTTAAACTTTTTTGTGAAAACCTAAGACACAAACACACACATTAGCCTAGGCCTACACAGGGTCAGGATCATCCATATCACTGTCTTCCACCTCCACATCTTGTCCCACTGGAAGGTCTTCAGGAGCAATAACATGCATGGAGCTGTCATTCCTATGATAACAATGCCTTCTTCTGGAATACCTTCATTTAAAGACCTGCCTGAGGCTTTTTTATGGTTCGTGGTTTTTTTTTTTGGTAAATAGAAAGAACATAACTCTAAAATAACAATAAAATGTATAGTATAGTAAATATATAAACCACTAACATAGTCATTTAATATCATTATCAAATATTATGTACTATACATAATTGTATGTGCTAGACTTTTATATGACTGTCAGCATAATGGGTCTGTTTACACCAGCATTGCCAAAAACACGTGAGTAATGTGTTGTGCTATGATGGTACCCACAGCTACGACATTACTAGGTAACAGGAATTTTTCAGTTCCCTTATTAATCCCTGGGACCACCACCACATATGCAGTTCATTGTTGACCAATATGTCGTTATGCAGTGCATGACTGTAAATATACATACATACATACACAAAACTTAAAGCCTACTTTGCATTTGTTCTATATACATTGAGTATTAAAAAATACTGATTTCAGATACTATGTAAGAATAGTTTATATTTCTTCCTTTAACATTCTCTGCACCATAACACATGCTCTCAGAAAAACAAAAAGGATTCTCCTCTGCAATAAAAGAAATGTATTAAGGGGTCATAAACTAGGGTACATATTTAATTTATTTAGAGTCCCCCATCTCTATGATGCTTTCTAAAGAGTACAGTATATTATATTATCAGCTTAGTGTAAAGGTGGGGAGGGGAGAATTTTATGAAAATTCACACAAAAAAATTCCTTGTACACTCAGAAGAGTGTTCAATGTTTAGAGTGCACAGAGCTTATTCTAAAATACAGATTTCTTGGAACTTGCCCACAAGATGAAGATTCTGAGATGCGGCTCATAAAACTGTAATAAAATGCACAGCCCAGGCTACTCTGATGAGGTGATCCCCAAATTATACTATGACTGATTGTGGCATAGGTACCTTAATGGACAGCTACTGAGCTATTTCACTGATAAGAGAAGACTGAGGCACTAAGGCACACACAGAGTAGCATGGTGCCACATGACAATTGAACCAAACAGCTCTAAATAATGATGATATAGTTCTTCCTTCTCCTTCTTGCAATAAATGTTTAATGTGCAACTGCCAAGTACTCAGCACTATGCATACTTATATGGGAGATATGAACAAGTGTAAAACCTTTCATCTCAGCTGGTAAGAGCTTACAATTTAGCAGCCAAGATAAAACACAAGAGAAGAACCCACTTTCAACCAAGAGTATAATATGAGAGATATTACAGGATTATACATCATTAAATGTCAGTCCACATTTACTACATTACACGTTACTGCTCTTCTTCATATAGGCCACACACCCCCAAAGAAACAAAACAATTCACCACACTTTTCCCTCAATGATACCATTTTTGTGTCTTTGCTTATGCCAATTCTTCCACCAGTGATCCCTGACACCCCAATCTCTATATGGCCAAATCTTATTTATTCAAAGTTGTAATCAATGACATCTGTTCCATAAACTTCTCAGATACCCTCAGGTAGAAGCTGTCTCTCCTTTCACTGTGTATATACCTCTTCTGTGGCACATATTGCTTCCAATCTTGTATTTTAGTTATTTTTGTAAATATATTATCTCTCATATTAGAAAGTAACGTTTTTCAGGATAGGATCTGTTCCCAATTCATCTGATCTTTCAGAGTAACTAGAAGGCACTCAAACAGAAGAAGATAGAAAGAACAAAAGGGAGGAGTAGAAAGGAATTTTAAAAAGAGGAAAGATAAAGATGGAAAGGGTAAGAAAAGAATTGGGCAAGTGGGGTGAGACTTAAACACAGAATGACTAAGGATGACTGAGAGAGATCAACCAAGTGTCTGACCAACCAACAGATAGATGAGAGACAGAGCAAGCAGAAACCAAACAGATGCAGACATAGAAAAAGAGAAATAGGTTGGAGGAGGCAGAATGCAGAGGGAACAGAATGGGTGGAGACTGTGGAGAGAACAGAGAAAGAGAAAGATGGAAGAGAAGGAGACAGTGGCTAAAAAAGAAAAAGAAACAGGCAAGCAGAGGGAGAGAGTTAGCTAAGCAGTGATAAAAGGCACAGACTACACCAGGTACCCAGAGTCAATACTAATAGCCAGGGTGCAAGGTGGAGGGAATTGATTGATTAGTTGGAGGCTGGGGGAGGTGGGAGGAGGGAGAGTGACTTACTTAGAGAGATACCAAGAGAAAATGTGCTGTGAATGCATACAGACTGACATGATCTGAGAGCAAGAAAAACCATCGTATAGAAGTGAGTTAGCTGTTAGGTCCTGAAAAATATAAAGGATTTGGGTAAATACAAAGGATCACAGGAATAAACAAAATTGAAGATTTAACAAAGCATGATAGATTTGAAAAGAACTAGAACCATACATCCAGAGTGGAGATTTTTGTCAAGTAAAGTAGTGGAAGACGAGGTAAGAAATATGTTTTTCAAGGGGAACAATAAAAGATGAGGTGGAAATTATTTTGTAAAAAATATATCTGCCTTTCTAAGAAGGTTAAAACAAAGTGTTTATGGAGGCGAACAACAAATGTTATTTTTAGCTTAACAAACCCATAGGAAAATAACACTTAGTGCTAAAGACTACTAGAAATATCCAGAGTAGGAGTAATCTGGGTGTGTACAAAGAACTACAAATGATGAAGAAAAACAAAAACTTAATAGAAAAGTAGGTGAAAGACAAAACTGTATAAAAATAGGATGTCTAACAGTATCAAGGCTTAAAGGATGGAACATTACTTAGGACTTAGAAATTCTACTCCTAGTTATATTTGCTAGAGCAGTGCTTTTTCAAATTGAGGATAATTCAGCTGGCAGGTCATGCAATCAACTAACTGGGGGCATTATCAGCATTTTTTCAATGAAAAAGAATAGAAAACATCAGAGTACATGACTATACCTAAAGTCTAATAAGGGCAAATATTGTCTCATGGAACCACTGTTTCAGCTGTGTATGTGTGTCCGTGTGGGAACGTGTCGAGTGCATGTGTGTGTGTACATACACACCCAATCACAACAAATTTCGTACTGTGGGTCAGTTATAAGAAGTTTGAAAATCACAGCTCTATTGAAACCTTTGCCTTTGAGCATCTGAGTTATTAACAGCAGTAAAAATGAAAGAACTAAAGATACATACTTAAGAAAGAACTTGGAAACAAAAGGTTTGAGGGAGAAAAAAGTAAGTAAAAGAATAGTCCACACATCATGGATACCATTTTTATAAAATTTTTTAAAAGGCAAAATTAGGTAATATATTGCTTAGGAATATATTTTTATACTTTTTTTAAAGAAAGGAATTATAAACACAAAATTCAAAATAATGATTACCTTTGGGGTGAGGAGGAATGGGGTTGATGGGGAGGAACACATAACATGTTCTTATATTGGTTAGCATAGTTAGAATTCTTCCTTTATAACATATATGCTACAAAAATTATTTTAGATATAATTAATTCTGCATTTTAAAACTTGTATTTAAATAAAAACATGAAGTGATTGGGGCCTGAACTAGTGTGCTAGCAGTAAGAATGAGAAGAAAAAGATGAATAGGATAATGATAGAGCTATAACCAAAATTAATTCATAGAGCAATTCTACTTTCTTTGATTTCAAGTAACTCTTGACTTCAACAACATATGTGTGTGTATACCTCTCCACACATACACACACACACACACACACACACACACATATATATAAATATATATAAAATCACATTTTATATATATTTAACAATATCTAGGTTAGATATTGATCGTTGAAAAAAGTTTTAAAAATTGCCTCACCTTTGCAGCTAATAATTACTATAAATCAGGATTCAAACCCAGGACTATCCTATCTCCGAAGTTCATTGTCTTTCATTACATTACAAATGGATTGGTAACCAGATATAAATATTTACTCATAAATGCTTAAAAGTTCAAAGCACTTGAGATATTATTACCTAGTCCAACTCCCTTATTTTGTAGATAGGGAACTCAAAAAGACTAGGCTATTGGTTCTAAATACCCTATGACTTTCTAAGGCAGCAGTTCTCAAATTTTTGGTCTCAGGTCCAAATAATAAGAGTGCTGTTAATGCACATTTTTGCAAATCTTTTTAAAGTCTGGCTTCATAGAAGACAGTTGCTTTCTATTTGCTTTTCTTTTCAATATGTTGCATATATTGGTTTGGTTGAAGTACATGAAGAAAATCCACCTTCATATACAAGGGCTGTCCGGAAAGTATCCAGCTATGGATACAATGGAAACATGGATACAATGGCTGGATACTTGTATGTCAGACAGCCCTTTTAGACATGCAGTAGGAAAGAAGGACCTCACAGACTTATCAGGGCCCCTTCATTGGCTCCCAAGGTCTTCAGGCTACACTTTAACAACTATTGCTCTAAAGGTTATTTTCCCCTAGCCATCCTTCCTAAGGACCAGAAGATACTAAGGTCAACTGACATACACTCTTTAGAAAACTGAAAAATGTTCTTTAAACTTGGCACTCCCCCACCTCAGATATCTCTGAAATCTACTCCAAATGTATATAAGACCCAACTCAACCCTATTTTTCTCATAATCTTTTGTAAAGGGAAAAATGGTATTAGCAGAAAATCAGTCCAGATTGCAGCAGCCCACTGTAATAGATACCAGAATAGGTGGGCATCAGCACAAGTTAAAGCAAGTTACACAACGGGTGGTAAACAGTTCCTGTAAAGGGCCAAACAGTAAATATTTTAGGCTTTGGGGGCCAAGTAGTTGCCAGAGCAAATACTCAACTTTATCCTTGTAGTGTGAAAATAGCCATATACAATATATAAATTAATGGAGAGGCTACGTTCCAGTAAAATTTTATTTAGAGAAACAGGTCAAGCCAGATTTGAACCTTAGACCATGGTTTGCTAAATTCTGCTTTAGATTAAACTGATCAGCCACAAAAATATACTAAAACAAAGCCATTTTATAAAACCAGATCTTTTTCTTATCTACAACTGGATTTTACTCAAACATAAATTTGAAGGCTGGATCTTCCAACCTAAACTATCCTTATAAGCCCTTACAACAGAAACACTTTCTCACTGAGGAAAGAGAAGGCAGAATAAATAATTCTTAGGTATGTTCAAATAACTAAAAATAGAAAAAAAAAAAAGCTATTAAAACACCTAAAAATACATAATTAGGAAATGGCAATATATTCTTAAAGAACACCAAAATATTCTAGAATAATCACTCTGATAGTCAATAAAACACTTAAATATGTACCAAATTTATCATTTTTGTTCTTTATTCCTTCTAGTCAATTTATAATTATATAAATAATTATATAATTATATTATATTCCTTCTGAGTAAGTAAAGAGTTCATAAATAAGATGCAAAAAGGGTAGACCATAAATGGAAACTAATAAATTTTGCTGCATTAATTATTCAAAATGTAGAATTTCCTCAGAAGACACAAATATAGAACCCTAAAATTAAATAGGTAAGCCACAAGTTGGCAGAACATATTCATAAAAGGATTAAGAACAAGAATATATAAAGAACTCCCACAAAACAAGAAGATGCACATTAAGATTATGGTGATACAGCATTTAAAATTCATCAAATTGGCAAATTTTTAAACTTCAGCCACACCAAGTGATTAGGTGATATGAAGCAATGAGTAAATACTGCAGGTGAAAATGTAAACTGATACACTACTTTGGAAAAAAATTTGCACTATCTTGTAAAGTTCAGTATTTACACCTTACAAGTCATAAATTCCACTTCTAGGAATATATATAGAGAAATTCTTGAATATACATGAAACGTGTACAAAAATGCTCATTAATTGATAAATGGATAAAGTCATGCCATGGAATACAACTAAGAAAATGAACATAACTACATGGGTCCATATGGATGAATCTCAAATAATAGTAAGTAAAAATAGAAATTCGCAGAAAAATGCATTTAGTATGACAACATTTATCTTAAGTTTAAACATGAAAAATAAAATTCTTGATTGTTTAGAGTTTTATATATATATATGTAGTAAAGGTACAGAGAAGACAGAAAGACAATACTAAATTAAGGTTAGTAGAGGAGGGGATAGGGTGAAGAATGGTAGACAAAACAACTGGGGATAGGAACCCAATTGCATAAACAATGGTAGGTACATTATTCTTTGTACCTTTTTGTATGCCTAGAATATTTTGTAAATATTAAACAAAAGCTATACATAAATAACTTACACTGGCTTAAGTTAAAAAAAAAAAAAAAAACCAACAGACTAGTAGAGTCTTCCAAACCCATTTTTTAACTGGCTGTAAGCGCTTTTCTTTCTTTTTTTTTTTTTTTTTCTGGTCAAGTGAAGCAGTGGGAGTGGAGATGTAATAAGCACTTTTCTGTTTACTTAACCACCTTAAGTTACTAAAACAACTTCTCATCTTTGAATATAGTGCGCCACCTTGTGTTCAAGAGCTTCTAACTACTAAAATTTTCAGAGATCCATTTCTGTGAACATGGCTTACTTGAAAACATAAATTCCTTTATGCTGTGGTATGAGGTTTGACTTTATTAAGTTAAGCACATATAAAATTGACATTTGAAAATATTATTTTGATTATAAAGAAGTTGGAAATACTTTATATTCCTTTTCATTCCTTTTTCATTTTGCTGTACTTTCAGAGAATAACTTGCCTTTTTTCCTTGATTTTAAGTATATGAATTTTTTTAAATGAGCAAAATTCAAAATGATAGATATTTAAAATGCTAAATTATACTTTCATAAAGAAACTTACCTTTGAATGTGTGATTGATAAGGTGTCTACCCACACACGCCAGCCACCCCACTCATATTTGACTGCATGGTAAAGTAGGATTCTGAATATGGCATACACCATTTCTGTTATCTTTTGCTCATCTGAATTCTTCGGATTAAAATAGCAGAGAGAAAGCATCCACTCTTGCCACACAGAGCATTGTAGCAAGCTCCTGAAAATTATAAGAGGGTAATGAATTACTTGGAAAAAAAAAATCGTCTGAAAGAATTCTAGGATATAAAGGTTTAGAACAAAATAAACCACCAAAAAAACACATTTATCTATGTATTCAAACAGTTCAACAATGTAGTATTAAAACCTTTAATTCACATGGAACATTATTTAGCACACCCTTAACAAAACAAACGGGGAAAAGTCATTACACAGTATTTTTTAAGCAATTTTCCTAAGACAAAACAAGCTTATACAATAGTAGACTTGGACACTGTAAATAAACACTTTCTAATCCAGCTTACCTCCTGTTTTCTCTACTGTTATTAAAAAGTTTAATCATGTCAGAAAGAAAGGCTCTGCGAACCTCCATGCTCTCTGGGCACTGGGGAGAATTTCGAAGTAGGGTCGCAATTACTTTTAGTATCTCTGTAAGACAGTTTATAAATAAGTAAAAACCAAACACAACAAAAAATTCATGATAGAAAATCATAAATATACTGCAATTTCTTCAGTTTTCCGGACACAAATGTCTACTGAAAACATCCTCTTCTATGTTATAAAGATACCATCAACAGAAAAGAACATAAATTCATTAGAAAGCATTTATAAACAAGAAAGGGATTTTACTTCATGATTTGAATGTGCAAAGTAAGCCTGAATTTTAAAAGGTTAAAATAAAACAATTTAGATTATAAATGAATTGAATGATGGTAAAACTGATAATTCTCTTCAATATCTGCCAAATAGTAAAGCTGATCTTAAAAACAAAACAAAAATCAAAAACTCTATGATCAAAATTTCAGAAAAAGAGAGTAAGTTGTCAGATCCCTCAATACAATTTATGGTATGCATATAGCCTTCTTCCCTTTATCACAGTGAACTTTAAAAGCTATGAAGATTTGTTTCCATAATTTTCAAAGCAAAATTAGAGACAAAAAACCCAAAGGAAATTAAAACATGTTCAATATCCCCAACCCCCCCAGCAAATGCAAATAAAACTGCTACTATAATGGTCTTAGTATAAAGCCATCTAAATTTCCAGAACTTAGCTTAAAGAAAAAAATCCTTTAAAAATATGTGCTTAATCCAGGATGTTACAATAAGAAACAAAAACCAGCTCTACCTCTGAATTTGAAATTAAATAATACATCAAATTTTGGCCAATTAAAAATTAAGGAATTCTAAACCAGCCTCATCCCAAGGATTTTGGTGATTCTGAAGCAAAAAGTTCAAAATAGCAAATACGAAGATACCTTATCATACAATTAATGATATTTTGGGAGCAATTTCTGAATTCCTCTACTTATAAATTCAAAAGTTCTCTACTTAAACAATGATACAATGATACAATGATGATGATAATCATAATAATGAGATAATAATTGCCACTTATTTTGAGGATATATTATTACAAGGCACTATTTTAAGAAAATACAGCTATTAATTCATTTAATACTTACACTATGATAAGTAGATACTAATATGCAATTGTAAACATAAGAAAATTAAGGCAAAAATTAATAGGCCAACAAACATATGAAAAAATGCTCAACATCTCTAATCATCAGGGAAACGCAAATCAAAACCACAATGAAATATCACCTAATACCAGTGAGAATGGCTTTTATCAAAAAGTCCCAAAACAACAAATGCTGGCATGAATGTGGAGAGATAGGAACACTCATAGACTGTTGGTGGGACTGCAAACTAATACAACCTCTACGGAAAATAATATGAAGATACCTCAAAGAACTAAAAGTAGAACTACCATTTGATCCAGCAATACCACTACTGGGTATTTACCCAAAGGAAAAAAAGACATTCTATAAAAAAGACACCTGCATTTGAATGTTTATAACAGCACAATTCACAATCGCAAAGATGTGGGAACAACCCAAGTGCTCATCAATAGATGAGTGGATTAATAAAATGTGGTATACATATACCATGGAGTACTACTCAACCATTAAAAAAAATGGTGAACTAATACTTCTTATATTAACCTGAATGGAAGTGGAGACCATTCTTCTAAGTGAAGTATCACAAGAATGGAAAAACAAACACCACATGGACTCACCATTAAATTGGAACTAATCGATTAATACTTATGTGCATATATAGAAATAACATTCATCAGAAATCAAGCAGGTGGTGGGGAAGGGGTGGGTAAATTCACACCTAACGGGTACAATGCACCCTATTTGGGTGATGGGCACACCTTTAACTTTGACTCAAACGGTACAAAAGCAATTGATGTAACCAAAACGTTTGTACCCCCGTAATATTCTGCAATAAAAAAGAAAAACTAAGTAATATATCCAAAGTCACACGACTAGTAAGACATATAACCAAGAGTTCAACCCAGGCAGCCTACATTTTTAATCACCATATTATACTATCTTTTTTGAGCCAGTATATTAGGTATTAGGTAAGGTAATTGCTATGGTTTGAATGTGTCCCCTCCAAAATTCAGGTGTTGCCAATGTGATGTTATTAAGAGGTGGGGCTTTTAAGGGGTTATTAGGACAGGAGGGCTTCTCCCTCATTAATGGAATTAAGGTCCTTCTAAAAGAGGCTTCCCAAAACATTTGGCTTGTTTGATAGCTTGCCTGTCAGCCTTCCTTGGAAGCAGAGAGCAGCCCTTACCAGACCAAATGTAGGGACCTTGATCTTGGACTTCCCGACCCCCAGAATTGTGAAAAAATAAACGTCTATTTTTTATAAATTACCAAATCTCAAGTATTCTGTTATAGCAGTGCAAAACAAAGACAATAATACATTCTAAAATTAAGTCATCTTCCCTATAACCACATAACATATATGTATATTAATATATATAATATCTATAAATTCAAGATTTTCTCTTCTTTTCCCTCTCAAAATGACATCATTTCTCTCTGAAAGCTGAGGAAAATTAAACGTCAGAGTCACATGTTTTTAAAATTAGCACTGAAGTAGGGCACCACACATACAAACACACCTCACCACACAAAAAAAGGAAACTTCAAAACTCTACAAACTAGGTATTTTAATGACATAATCTTAAAAAGCAAGATGAAAAAAATGTACACTTTCTACAAGTGCTTAAGAATTCTAAATATCAAAAGAAAAGACTGTTTAATAAGACTATGTTCATAAACAATAAAGATAGATATTTTTCTATTTCTAACTTGGTATTTTTATATTGACAGTAGTTTAAGATGAAAGCTACCTCCACAGTTCAAGTAACTTAGCCTGACATCACTAAATAGTGCAATCAAAATTTTGCTGAAGTTCTGAACACACATTAAATCAAGAGCTTATGCACATAATTCTTCAAAACCTTTATATAAGGCATTTCCACATAACATCAATTCAAGGATATAGCCAACATAAAATACAAATAAAACTAGTATGATATCCTTACCATTAATGAAATATTAATCTAACAATCTGTTTCAATAATATCAACATTAGGTTTTTCATGGTGACTTTCTTTTTAAGTAAAAAGGTAGTTTTTGTTAAAGTATATAAAATACATACGAGGGTTTTGTATCTTTACTGAAGAATCAGGATCTGGATGCTGTTTATGTACCACCTGAGTACCAATCTGTTCTATAAGAATCTACAGAAGTGAAACAATAGATAACATTAGCAAATCACTATATTAGCATCACTATTAATGAATTCTAAGTACAATACTAATCAAACAGTGCAATATTGTCATACTAAATATCTTATGCATAGAAAATAACTTTAATGGATGGGTTTGGTGGCTCACTCCTATAATCCTAGCACTCTGGGAGGCTGAGAAACGAGGATTGCTTGAGGCCAGGAGTTCGAGACCAGCCTGAGCAATATCGAGACCCTGTCCCTACAAACAATAAAAAAAAATTAGCCAGGCATGGTGGAACATGCCTATAGTCCCAGCTACTCAGAAGGCTGAGGCAGGAGGATTGCTTGAGCCCAGAAGTTTGAGGTTGCAGTGAGCTATGATGATGCCACTGCACTCTAGCCCAGGCGACAGAACAAGACTGTCTCAAAAAACAAAAACAAAACAAAACACTTCAGCATTATAACTCTATTTTTACTAAATTATAAAATGAAACATCAAATAGTCAATACAATGGAAGAAATAGTTAAACAGAAATAACTGCAATTCATTAATTCACAGATTAATAATTGATTTCTAAAAATGCAGCCATATCCCCTTTATATAAATAATTTCAAAACTGTACATTATAAATCCAAATGATCTTATTTTATCTAAACCCTGTCAGCAAGCACTTTTATAGTAAGAAATTAGTAAGAGTAAATACTAACTACATTCCTACCTCAAACAGAACATTATATGTGGTCATTGTGATTAAATTTGTCTGGAGCATGAGTCTTTCAGCTAGCAATGAAAACAATCCATGCCCAAGCATGACTTCAGCTTTCCTCCTGTAATTATAAAGAAATCATCAAATGCAGAGTTTTACTGCACACAACTTAGTATGCATGCTGGATGAAGGAAACACAAAACTTTTTTTCACATTACAAACAAATTCCAACTCAATTATTCTCCCAATTTTCTTTGATCTAAAACTTTTAAGGTCAGAAAACTTTTAAGTAGAGAAATGCTAACTAAAATATAAGCAAAGCTAGAATTTTTTAAAAACAAGATTAACTATGTCACAGCACAGCAAAAACCTCCACCAAAATCTTCAGAGCAATTATTTTATTTAACTAGTTGCTACTATCTGCTACTGAGGTAGGCTCTACCGGGGATAACCATCTAAAGCACAATAAGTAGTTAAGTAGAAAAGCAATGTGGAGGAAAAGGTAGAAGAAATGTAAAATAATTTAAGAAAATGAATATTATGGAAAAATATATACCAAAATAACCTTCCAAGTGTAAATTTAGAAACTGAAGGATCACAAACTTTAGTTCTACCCCTGGGGTCAGCAAACTTTTGCTGCAAATGGCTAGATAATAAATATTTTAGGATTTGTGGGCTATATGATCTCTGTCACAACTCAACACTGCCCTTGTATCATGAAAGCAGCCATGGATAATATACAAATATAATAAATTATTGTAGCTGCATTCCAATAAAACTTTACAGGTGGCCAGCTGGATTCCTAAAAACTGCCCTTACCAATACTTGTTCTACCCCTCAAGTTTTTAATTTTTATAATTAACTACTTTTAAATAGAACATGAGTATCTGCATTCAGCTAAGAAAATAAGCATCAGAGTTTCAGTTGTTAGTTATGTATATAGCATAACACACTATGTGACAACATCCAGGTTACTGTATTAGCTTTATAGTTGAGATAAAGCAAATAATGATGCAAGTTACCTAAAATGAAGTCTCCTTAGTTTGTAGAATTCAATTTATCCAAACTAATTCTCATAATTAACACAAAATATATCAATAATTTAAATAATTGTCATATAAAACAAATTATATATTCCCATTCAACTTTATTTTTAAAATATGTACTAATGGGATTAAGTCCATACAGCATTTTATAAATAAAAATAAAAGAGAGGCTTACAGAGACCACAAAACAGATATGTTATTCCAAAGGTTTATTAAAAAATTAGGAAAATAGAACAGTTCATTTTAGATTTCATGTATACTCACTTTGGGGACAGATGTTTTAAAAAATAGCCCATTGCCTTAAGAGCTTGTACTCTGATTCCTTCGCTTTTCGATGCCAGAAGTTTGTAGATAACACTGAATTAATAAAAATTAAAAAAAAACTATTCTGAGTATAATTTTCAAAAATAAAGATTTAAGATAAATATTATTTCATATTATTATAAACCTATTTCAGGTAATATATAAGGAAATTTAATATGCATTCTGATATTGAAAACATGCTTATCTCAGGCTAGAGTTCCTTCTAATGAAAACTAAGAAATGAGAGGAAATTGGAATGCAGGAAATAAGGTGACTTTTCCATGCATATACTCATATGCAATTTGTAATGCAACAAGCTGGCTTTGAGACACTATTCTTCCTTTGCTACAGGCTTATCAATGTCCTTTAGAGGTTACCAACTTTTTTTTTGTTATAGTAAACACAAAGAAAGCATTGTTTAGTGGTGGTACATATTTAAATTTGTAAGTAATTATCATCATGAAAAACAAGAGAACAGGCTAGTAATGAATGATAATCAGAAATAATTACAAAAGTAAAAAGATTTAAAGCCGAATGACCCCTAAAAATAAATTCCACATTCAATTCTTTAAAATTCTACAATAATCTAATTTAATTTTAAAAAAGGTCTAAAGGCCTTTTGATTTGAGTATAAGCAAAGTATAATGAAAGTGATATTCAGACCAGATGCAGTAGCTCATGCCTGTAAACCTAGCACTTTGAAAGGCCAACGAAGGAGAACTGCTTGAGGCCAGGAGTTCAAGACCAGCCTTAGCAACATGGTGAGACCCATGTCTACAAAAAATACAAAAATTAGCCAGGCACGGTGACGCGCACCTGTAGTCCCAGCTACTCAAGAGGCCTAGGTGGTAGGATTGCTTGAGCCCAGGAGTTTGAAGTTGCAGTGAGTTATGATGATGCCACTGTACTCCAGCCTGGGCAACAGAGTGAGACCCTGTCGCCCAAAAAAAAAAAAAATTATAATGAAAGCAATATTCAAGTGATTCATTATACCATTCCCTTCCTCATAAATATTTTGAACAATAATCAGAAATATTTACAATTACTTGTAAAAATTAAGAATGTCAGTATCCTAGATCAAAATTTCAATGTTTAATAACCAAGTGAAAGAATTTTGAGCAAAAAGGAAAGGTCTTCAACCTCTAGTGATTAACAGAAAAGTAAATATATTTAAAAAGTTTGATTCCTTTTAAAATATAAATGAAAAGCATCCACATCTATATCTCATTGTAATCTCATAAAATAAGACATCAGAAACTAGCATTTTTAATTCAAATCTTAATACAAAAACTGTCAATCATTAGGACAACACTAATATGTTTGTAAGTTTCTTTTCTTCAATTATTTAAATTAAGCAAAATAAAAATTAAATTGTTTGTAAAAATAATACTAATATAAGTTTAATACTGGTTTAAAAACCACAACACATAAGATATTTTAAAATATCAAAAACTATGCTTGCTATTGCTTAAATTAAAAAATATGTTTGGTTAAAAATCACAATGATTTCATCAAAAGATAAACTCTAAGTGCTTTCAAATAATGTTTTATTAGGATTAATAAGGAGGAGATTAAAGTAACTTGAATTGCATCAATGTACTTAATATTTACCCTCCAATAATTTTTTAAATGTTGAACATTTCTGACCAAAGCAGAATCTAATTAGTTTACCTGCTAAACATAAGCAGTACATTTTGTAAAAGTTATGTGGGCCTACTTTGCTTTTTGACCAAGGTTTAGTTCCTATTTATCTCAAAAAAATACTTCACACATTAGAGGGGAAAAAATCCTATAATACTTCAATGAAATTGATATATTTATCTAATCACAAAAAAATTTGTAAATACGTGTATGCTTCTCTATCTAGGAACAGAGAAAAGTATAAGGAAGATAATAAAAGTAGCCCATGAGAAACAATATTGAAATTTGGGAATACTTTCATGCAATCTGCCTTACTATGATTATAAGTTTAAAGAAATGTATACAGATATTTCATATATTTTTTTAATTGAAATATACTATGATGTGTACACTATGACATTTTCAATGAAGAAAATATAATTCAGATAATAGGAACACTCAAAAGCATAATTTGAATAGTAACATTATTTCAATCTGTTCACTGAAATTAGAAATGATAAAAACTCATTAAAGTAGACCCCCAAAATTAAAAATTCACAACAATTTAAGCAAGGCATATGATAAGATTAACACTGAATCAGAAAGCATAGTCACGTCTATGGAAGGATAAGTGCTGCAAGATGGTGACCTAAGTTCAGTATAAGAGATAACATTTAAATGATTTCATGGTAGAGAAAAATTTTAGTTAACAACTGAATGTGAAAATTTCTGTCATTTGATGGAAATTAAATTGCCACTCATAATTTGGAAATGCTACTGACTACTGTGACCGTTTTCAGCATTCCTATATTATCTTGCACCAGTAAAGACTATCTCCCTCCAATTTTCTCCATTTGAGACAGTGCTTATTCTTCATTTGACTTTGAGTTAATATGAAACCTTCACTAAAGCAATCTCTGTTCTTTTCATGTTGGCCATTAAAAATTATGGTACTATATACTAGGTACCATTGTAACCATAAACAGGCACTGAAATTATGTATCAATGTCCAGTTTGAACTTACTTTCTCTCTCTCTCTGTCCCTCCCTCCCTCCCATCCAATTCCTCTCTTTTCAAAATATCAAAAAGAAAACCCACAATTTAAAAAATATAATACTGAATACTTCCACAGAATTCCAAACAGATTTAAAGGATATTCAAAAGTTATTTTTAATCGATATAAATATTTAATAAGTCTCTTCATCAAGTGTTTAAAAGTAACCTAACTGCATTTAAACAGGACTAATTCGTCACATGTCTATGTATTTGTCCAAATTAGAAATTTTTTATTTGTTCACAGTAATAAATAAAAGAATGAGAAAGTAGCAAAAATTAAAACATATCATAAAAACAAAATAGGGGAAATAACATCCATTAATGCCAACACAGGGGTTAGCATTTTCCTTCCACAAAAAAAGACAAGAATAAAACCAAACAAAATTTTCACATGTAACCATTTCAGAACAATGAAAACCAACCAGTGAAAGACAATAAACTAAGAACTATTTATCCTTGAGAAATTGCTATATATTCAGGTAAGAAAATCAGGTGTCAGTGGCCTTGTTAGTGGGACTACTCCAATCACTGCCACCCCAGTTTAGTTGGTGAGAATTGTAGTTTTACCATCTTGGGGTTGGCAATAAAAAGCAGCAGCATGGCTTTCAGAGAGGGCAAGCCTGATTCAGGGTAAGCAATGTAAACCACAGTTTTCCAGCTAAAAGTGGCATACATGGTTATGAATCAATAAGGGAAACGAGCAGCTTTCCTAGACCAAGGCTGCAGTCACAATTCAGGGTGAGCAGTAGACCAGTCAGAAATTTAACAGGGAGATGCTAAAAATGAGAGAACCATAGAAGGATTAAGACAAGTTTTCCACACAGCCCTAGCTGACTGGGAAAGTACATGTTACAGGCAAGACTTGAGTAGCAAGGGAGACTAGAGCAAAAACTACAACTTTGAATATCCAATCTCTAAACACACAAAGATAAATCAGCAAAGTGTATGGACCTTAGAGGCTGTAGAAATTTGATCACAACCTCTACCTAAATCATTGATTGACCTCTAAGACATGTAGAAACATGGAAACCCTAACAGTGCTGTGTTAAAGAAAAAAAAAAAGGTAAAACTACTGAACAGACAGAAATCAGAAGCTACAGACCACGGATAAAACAGAATCTGCAAATTAGACAAGGCACATCATTAAAAAACAAAAACCAACAATCAAGGAAAAACAAAAAAGTCCAGAGTTGCTATAATACTTATACAAAATGCCCAGTTTCAACCAAAATTCTTATACAGGCAAAGAAACAAAAAGAATATAAACCATAATCAGGAAATGAACAGTAATAAAAAATTACTCTTAAGGTCCAAATGTTAGATTCAGCAAAGAATTTAAAGAACTTATAATAAACATGTTCAACAAATTAAAAATAGTATGTTCAAATAATTAAAAGAAAATAGATTAACAATGAGTTAAAAATTAGGAAATCGCCATAAACTATAAAAAGAACCAAATGGGCTGGGTGTGTAGGGATCACACCTGTAATCCCAGCACTTTGAGAGGCCGAGGTAGCAATATCATTTGAAGCCAGGAGTTCAAAACCAGCCTGGGCAACATAGCAAGACACTGTCTCTACAAAATATATACATAAAAAAATTAACCAGGCATGGTGGCACACACCTGTAGTGCTAGCTACTCAGAAGACTGAGGCAGGATTGCTTGAGCCCAGGATTTTGAGATTGCAGTGAGCTATGATTGCACCACTGCACTCCAGGCTGGGCAACAGGGTGAGAGTTTGTCTCTATCAAAAATTTCTAAAGAAAGAACCAACTTCAAATTCCAGAGATAAAAAGTACAACTGGAATTCAATAGAGGCACTCAACAGCAAACTCAGTTGCCAAAAATAAGGAAACTTCTGTGGACTTGAAGAGAGATTGATATAAATTAACCAATCTGAAAAACAGAGAAAAAAGGTGAAAAAAAATTGACCTATAGAGACCTATGAGACAATGTAGTACTCTAACACAGGTGTAATGAACGTGCAAAAAAAAAAAAAAAAGAAACAGGACAGAAGAGGATATCTGAAGAAATTAGAAATAAAAACTTCCAAAATTTGATGAAAAAACATTTACTTACAGAGTCTAAAACTGTAATCAATAAACCAATAATCCACAAAACGATGACAGCAAAGTGAATCATAACTAAATGAAACGTAGTCAAACTTCTGAAATCCAAAGACAATGAAAAAACCTTAAAAGTATCAAAAGAAAAAAGACTCAAGACATACAGGACAGCAACAATGCAATTCAAGGCTATCACCAGAAACAACAGAGCCAAAAAGTCAGTGGAATGATAGTCAAATGCTAACAGACAGAAAACTATAAACTTAGATTTTTATATCCAGCATAAGTATCCTCCAAAAGTGAAGGCAAATAAAAGTATTCCGAGATGAACAAAGACTGAGAATATTCATTGCTAGCAGGCATGCCTTACATGAAATAATAAATAAAGCCCACCAAGATGAAAGTATATACTATGACACTGTGAAACCATTAATAAAAGACAATCTTTTTAAAAAACTACTAAATCAACAGGGGGATTCTGGTTCAACCAAAAGGAGTACGTCTAATAAAGCCTCTCTGTCTTGAATACTACAACTAGAACTACAGGGAAAAAAATAACAAAAAGCAACTTCCCAAGTACTCTGAAGACTAAATGAAAGCAGGTGCATTGTGTAGAGGAATTAAAACTTGGAGAATTACCCACATGGAGGGTAAGAGTCACAGTTTTTTTGTTCTTTCTTTTGAATCTGACCAAAAGTGGGCCCTTGTCTCACAGTTGGATGTGAGAAGCTCAGGTGGCTAAATTTCTGAGAAAAACTATGCTTCCAGTTAAAGAACTTGGAAAATGGGTCCCAGAAAGGGGGTATGGGGAGAGTGTGAAATAGGAGAAAGCAAGAGAAAAGGATTCTCTAAATCTGTGTGGAAAACCACAAAAGCCCTAAACTTATCCAAGAGACACACATGACTGGGACAGACCCAAACCAGAATAGCCATCTTTCTAAACAGAAGATTTTAATTACCACCCAATTCTCAGCCTAATTCCTGAGTGAAACATGTTTGAGGAAAACCCAAAATAGGACAAGAGAGGTTTTGAAAATGAAGGGAAATTACAACCACCATGCACAGAGTGTAGGTAGAACTTACAGTGAGACTCTTACTACTTGACTACTTGCTAAAAAACAATAACGATTTATTAAAGGATTACAACAGGGCCCAGAGTTTATAGAAGACTACACTCACAATGTCCAGGACACATTAGAACATTACTGAACATACAAAGAACCAAGAAATGAAATCACTACTCATAGGAAAAGACAATCAACAGATTACAATGAGATGAGCAAAATGTTGGAATTGTCACATAAAGATTTTAAAGGAGCTCCAGAGAATAAAGGTAAACACAGTCAAATTGGAAAATAGAGTTCCCCACAAAGAAATAATAAATGTTTGAGGTGATGGAGATGCTAATCACCTTCATTTGAACATTACACATTGTATGCTAGTATTGAAATATCACACTGTACCCATAAATTAGTAAAATTATGTGTCAATTAGAAATAATAATTAAAAAGAAAAATAGAGTTCTCATCAAAAAAGAAACTATAAAAATGAACCATATTGAAATTTTAGACTTGAAATATACACTATCTGAAATAAAATTTGTATGAGATGAGTTCAATATTGAAATAAAAAAGGCAAACAAAAAGTCCATAAACTTGAAGGTCAAGTTTATTATACATATCAAGTTTCTGTATCAATACAATCTAAAAAAAAAAAAATTGAAACAAACTAAACAGAGGCCTAGGGAGTAGTGTAACTCCATCAGAAGATATAATATTCACGTCTTTAGAGACCCAAAGTGAAAGGAGAAAGATATAAGCAAAAAAAAAAAGAAAAGAAAAGAAAAGAAAAGAGATTGAAAAAATAAGGGCCTAAAACTTCTCAAATTTTCTGATAATTACAAAGAAATCCACAATGAAACTACAGGGGGAAGCCAGGCATAGTGGTGCATGCCTGTAATTCCAGCTACTTGGGAGCCTGAAACAGCAGGATCACTTGAGCACAGAAGTTCAAGACTAGACTGGACAACATAGCAAGAACCCAACTCTTAAAAACAAACACCAAAAAACATGGAAGGGATAGCTAAAGAAAATGTCTTCAAAGCAAGTGCAGAAATCTAGCACATTATATTTACAAAGAAAGATCTCAATGACCATAGATTTCTCATTAGACCAGCTGACAGTAGCAAAACATTTTAAAGTGCTAAAAGAAAAGAACTACGAACACAGAATTCTACATGCAGCAAAAAATATCCTTGGGGAATGAAGGCCAAATAAAAGTCTTTAAGAAGAAAAACTAAAAAAATTTGTTTCCAGCAAAATTGCTCAACAAGAAATGCTAAAGGAAGCTCTTCAGGAATGAAGGAAGAACAAAAGAAATTGTAAATACCTGGATAAAAGTAAAAGCTTTTTTTTCTCTTAAATTCTTTAAACTATATATAATTAGTTAAAGAAAAAATTATAACATTGTCTGGAGGGGCTTACAGTGTATGTAGATGTAATAAAGGACAACAGTGGAGGTTAAAGGGATCAATATAGTTGTGATAATTCTATATTTTATTTGAAGAGGCAAAATATTAACTCTATATAGACTGAGAAAGTATATATATTGAAATCTCTAGAGCAACCACCAAAAAAATTGCACAAAGAAATAAATCCAAAACCCAGATAAATTTTTTTAAATATTTTAAAAATTCAAATACAAAGAACACACAAAAGAAGAAATGAGGAAAATGTTATATTAGGACAAAAAGAAAACAAATAATAAAATTGTTGATGAAAATAAAACTATATCGATAATTACATTAAACTTAAATGGTCTAAACACACCGAAAAGACTGCATCATACTGGATTAAAATAAACAAAACATTCAACTATACTGTGTGTCTTAGTCAGGGTTCTCCACAGAAACAAAACAAACAGGATGAGTGGATTTAAAGAGAGACAGAGATTTATTCTAAGAAATTTGCTCCTACAATTATGGAGGCTTTGGTAAGTTCCAAATCTTCAGGGTAGAACCACAAAGCTAGAGATCTAAAGAACTATGGTCCCAGTACAAACGTAGTCTGCAGGCAGAATTCCTTCTTGTACTTGGGGCAGGTCAGACTTTGTTTTACTAAGGTCTACAGTTGACTGGATGAAGTCTACCCACATTATGGTAGGTAACATATTTTGCTTAAAGTCCACCAATGTAAATGTTAATCTCATCAAAAAACACATTCACAGAAATACTGAAAATAATGCTTGACCATGTATCTGACCACCATGACTCAGACAAGTTGACACATAAAATTAACTACCACACTGCGTCAATAAGAAATTCAATTAAATATAAAGATATAGATGAGTTAAAAGGATGGGAAAAAATATACCATATAAACACAAAGCAAAATAAAGCTGGATTGGCTATGTAAATATCAAACTAAGTAGATATCAGACCAAGAAATATTTCCAGGGATAAAGTAGGAAATTACAAATTATAAAAGCATCAATTCACCAAGATATAAACAATCCTAAATATGAATGTATCTAATAACAGGGTTTTAAAATTCATAAAGCAAAAAATGATAACATTACAAGGAAAATTCAAAAACCACAATTATACTCACAGATTTCAATAACCATATCTCAACAAGTGATAGAACAAGGAGACAATGCATCTATAATGGTATAGAAGATTTAAAGAACACTGTCAACCAACTTAACCTAAATGACATTATAGAACACTCCACCCAACATCAGAACACATGTACTTTTCCAGTGCACAAGGAACTTTTACCCAGATAGACTATATTCTGGACCATAAAATGAGTCTTAATAAATTTAAAAGGATTCGTGTCATACAACAAATGCTTGCTGACCACAATGGAATTAATCTAAAAATCAGAAACAAAAAGATCTCTGGAACAGACTTCTAAATAACGCAGGCAAAAAATAAAAAATCAGAAGGGAAAATAAAAAGCATTTTAAACAAAATAAAAATGAGATGAAACTAAAAGTGGTAGGAAGAAATTTATAGCACGAAATGCCTACATCCAAAAAGAAGAAAAATCTCAAAACAGTGACAATCAATACATTTGATCAACCTATAGCCAAACTGATTAGGAAAAAAAGAAGTAACAAATTATCAGTATCAGAAATGAAAGAGGTGACATCACTACAGATTCTACAGATATTTAAATAAAAACAAAGTATCATCTTTAGACCAATAAGTTCGACAGTTTAGATGAAACAGACAATTCCTTGAAAGAGACATACTACTAAAGCTCAATGAAGAAGAATCAAAGAAGAATGGATCATCTAAATAGACCTACATTTATTAAGGAAATTGAATTTGTATCTAATGACATCCCCACAAAGAAAATTCCACTCCCGGAAAACTTCACTGGTAAACTTGAGCAAACATTTAAAGAATAAATAATAATATTTCTATACAAACTCTTCCAGAAAACTGAAGAGTGGGGAATAGTTCCCATCTTATTTTGTGAGGCCAGCATTTGCTTTGACACGAAAACTAGATAAAGCTCTTATAAGAGTAGAAAACGACATGCCGATAGCCCTCATGAACACAGATGCAAAATTCTTTTAAAATTTTTAGCAAATTGAATCCAACAATATATAAAATCAATAATATATAATTACCAAATGATTTTATTCCAGAAAGTGGTTTAATATTTAAAAGTCAGCCAATGTTATGCACCATATCAACAACTAAAAAACAAAAACAATATAATCATCTCAGTAGATGCAGAAAAAGCATTTGATAAAACTCTTGACATTCATTCTTGATTTAAGGGGAAAAAAATACCCTAGAAACCTGAAAGAAGAAAATTTCTTCAACCTTACAAAGGTCATCTGAAAAAAAAAAAAAAAACCCTACAACTGACATCATAAATAATGATGAAAGACTGACCACTATTCCCCTAAAGTAAGGAAAAAGGCAATGTTTCCCATTTCACCACTTCTATCTAATATTGTACTGGGGATTCTAGCCACTGCAATTAGGCCAGAAAAAGAAATTTAAAACATACAATATCAGAAAAAAAGAAGTAGAACAGTCTTTATTTGCAGACAAAATGTTTATAAAGAAAATCATAAAAAATTTGCAAGAAAAACTACTGAACTTTAGCAAGATTGCAGCAAACAAGATTAAATATAAATCAATTTATAAATGGTAGCAATGAACAAAAACATTTTATATTAAAAAATATCATTCACAATAGCATCAGAAAATATCAAATACTCAAGCATAAGTCTAACAAAAGATGTATAAAACCTGTATACTGAAAACTACTAAACAAAAAAATTAAAGATGACTTAAATAAATGGAGAGATACTATGTACATGGTTTAGAATCAATATTGGATCAATATTATCAGATGTTATTTCTCCCTCAATTGAACTATAGATTCAACATAATACGAATCAAAATCCCAGCATGCTTTCTGGTAGAAACTGACAAGCCATGCTTTGGAAGGCTGAGGCAGGAGGATCGCTTGAGGCCAGGAGTTGGAGATCGGCCTGGGCAACATAGCAAGATCCTGATTTGTTTAAAGTTTTTCTATTTTTTAAAAATCAGCTGAGCATGGTGGCATGTGCCTATAGACCCAGCTACTTGGGAGGCTGAGGTGGGAGGATCCCTTGAGCCTAGGAGTTCGAGTTTGCAGTGAGCTATGATCACGCCACTACACTCCAGCCTGGGTGACAGAGTGATACCCTGTCTCAAAAAAAAAAAAAGAAAGAAAGAAATTGACAAGCCAATTCTAAAATATGGAAATACAAACAGCAAAAACAACTGAAAAAGAAAAGCAAAGTTGGGGGCTCATGCTATCTCACCTTAAGGCTACAGTAATCAAGACACTTTGAGTTTGGCATCAAGATGAACAAATAAGTCAAAAGAAAAATAGAAGAAAAAATAGCCCCACATATACATGGTTGATTAATTTTCAACTAAGGGACAAAGGTAATTGGGCAAAGAAAGATAATCTTTTCAACAAATGTTGCCGGAAGAATTGAATAGCCATATATTTAAAAAAAAAAACAAAACAGAACCTTGATTCATGGTTCTTATCATATACAAGAATTAATTCAGAATGGCTCACAGATGAAAATTGTGAAACCTAAACCTATAAAACTTCTAGAAGAAAATATCTGTGAACCTAGGTTAGGCAAAGACTTCTTAGATAAGACACCAATGTCATAATCCATAAGAGAAAATTGGACTTCATTAAAATTAAGAATTACTACTCTTTGAAAGACCCCATCAACAGCACTAAAAGACAAGCCACAGACTGGGAGAAAATATTTACAAAGCACATACCAGATAAAGTGCTTGTATCCAGAAGATATAAAGAACTCTTAAACTCAATAATAGAAAAAAAACGCACACACACAATTTAAAAAATAGGTAAAAGATTTCAGCATTTCATCAAAGAAATACATACAGATGACAAATAAGCACAGGAGAAGATTCGGGACATAATTAGTAACACGAGAAACGCAAATTAGAACCACAATTAAATACTACCACACACCTATTAGAATGGTTAAAATTAAACACTGACCACATCATGTGTTAGTGAGAATATGGAGCAAGTGGAATTCTTATACACTGCTGGTCGGAATTTATAATGATACAACCACTCGGAAAACAGTTTGACAGTTACCTACAAAATTAAATATATACCTACTATATGACCCAGCCATTATATTCCTAGGTATATAGTCAATATAAATGAAAGTGTATGTCCATACAAATACTTGTACATGAATGTACACAGCAAACTTGTTTTTAAGTGCCCAAAACTGGAAACAAATGTCCATCAACATTGAATGGCTAAACAACTTGTGGTATATACATGTAATGAAATAGTATTCAGCAATACAAAGGAATAAACTATTAATAAATGCAACCTTATGGGTGGATCTGAAAATAATTTCTGCTGAAAGAAGTAAGACACATAAACATGATTCCACTTATACAAAATTCTAGAAAATCCAAATTAATCTACAGTGACTATAAGAAGATCAGTGTCAGCCTAGGGATTGGTAGAAAGGAGGAATTACAAAGGGGCATGAGAAAACTTTTCTCAATGACAGATTTGTCATTATCTTGTTTGTGCTGATGGTTTCACAGGTTTTTACATATGTCAAAAGTCAACAAACTGCTCACTTTAAATGTGCAGTTTATTGTATGTTAATTATGCCACAATAAAGCTATTAAAAATAAAAATGATATTGGCAAAACTCAGTGAAGCCTACATCGAGTCAAATAATTTTGTAGTGGCAATAAATGGTCTCAAGTAAATGTTAAGATAATACATTACATAGTCAAGATTTTAAAAAAACAAATATAACCCAAAGTCCCATAGCTATAAAGATGCATTTTGCTACAGTTTTACCTAACCCTGAAATAAGACATAAGAAGGACAGGAAACTTAAAACAGTCAAAGAAAAAAACTTTTAGCATTTATTTAGCACAGGAGTTAGAAAACTTCTCCATAAAGAAGCAAACAGTAAATATTTTAGATTTTACAGGCCACATTGACTCTGTCACAACTCTTAACTCTGTTGTTGTAGCAAGAAAGTAGCCACAGAAAATATTTAAAAGAGAGTGCCTGTGCCCCAACAAAATTTTATTTAGAAAAACAGATCATTATGGAAGAGTCAGCAAAGGGAGGCAATGAAAGAAATAAAAAGGAATATGATCAAAAGCAACGGTGGAAGGACAGCCATAATCAGGAAGAAGGCCTTATCCACCACTACAGTACTAGAAATAACCAAAGAAGAATGGGCTCTGATATATACCTTTGGGGGAAAAAAGATGAAAGTTGAAATAATTTCCTGCTAATAGCTTTAATGAGGTTTTTGTTGCTGAGAATGAGGAAGAGTTGTAAAAATGTGGGATTTTATCTGAAGGAATAAATAAAAGGATTGTCTAACAATGTTAATAATACAGCTAAGAGACAAAAATGGCGGTCTGATAGAGTCCTCCCACCACACCACTCCCAGGGAAGAAGGTGAAAAACCTCATCGGCTACCTGCGAGCACGGACCGCTCACTCCGAAAACAGCATTGTGAATTACAGAGAAACAACGGGGAATGCCCAGCCCAAGAAAACAGGTACAAAATTTTCACAAAATCGGAGAGCGCACGGAGTACAATAGAGCCCAGAGTGCGGGAAGGATGCGCTTACCAGGTCCGCGCAGTGCGACCTGACCCCCAAGCAGTTACACACCTCCCCATCCACTCAGTCAAGGACAAGACCAGAGTTGGGGCAAAGCTATTGCTGGAGGCAGCGGACTCTGTGGAGAGGAAGCAATTGCGAGAGCCAAACAGAACTCGCAGCTGCAATATACAGAGACTGCTCAGGGCCGGGTAGGGACCAGGTGGAGATACAGCTTCCCAGGACAGTGCGCGGGAACCCACAAGCCAGCACTGCGCCACTAGAAGTCAGCGGGACTGGACCCAGGAGTTTAACGGAGAGCAGGACACGCCCTTAGAGGTTGCTGGCAACAGTCTCCGCGGGCCACAAGCCAGTCGAAAAAAGCTGCGCTCCCGGGCACAACTGGAGTCCCACTGTGCGCCAGGCTGGCGGCGGCAGCCATCTTTAAAGCCGCCCGCCAGGGCTGTGAGCCGCGTCTCTAGCCACCCCCCCCCTGCCCTGGCCCGGGGCTCTTCAGCTGGGGCGAGACAGGCTTTGCCCTTGGTGGCCAGGGACAGCTGTATCCGTGGGTTCCAGGGGGGAAAGATCCCAGAACTGTACTGGCAGGACCTTTGTGCATTGGAAACAGTTTGCAGCTCATCCATCTGGTCCTCCTACCCCGGCTCTGGCCTCCAACAAGTCCGCTACATGCTGGTCCTAGTGCCCGCTCTTCAGGTCCCAGCCCTCCTGTACCCGAGAGATCGGTCATTTTGAAGGTTGCTGGCTATAGTGACTCATTTGGTATAACTGCTGGTTCCCATGACAACCAAATACCTCAAGAGCCACAGGCTGAACCACAGCAGCTCCCCCTAACCCTGCCCACTTCACTAGGGAATTTCGCGCCATCCAAGAGCGCTTCCAGTGGCCACTATTCCCATCTCCCCACAGGAACACCCCCCGGCAAAGACTGCTGGGGATAGAGACGGCCACCCGCCTCGCCTTGGGGTCTAGTGGTGGAAAAGGGGTGCACAATTGGAGATCCCCCTATCAGCCAGTATCATGCAGAGACGCACATCAGAAGGGCAGACACACGTAGCTAGATAAGCAACCTCTGAGCTGTGTAGAATTTTCCCAATTCAGCTCTCACACTGCAGCCAAAAGAAATTGTGTTTCTACCTGCACCTCAGGAGGA
Organism: Daubentonia madagascariensis; assembly: GCA_023783475.1. Taxonomy (NCBI): domain Eukaryota; kingdom Metazoa; phylum Chordata; class Mammalia; order Primates; family Daubentoniidae; genus Daubentonia; species Daubentonia madagascariensis. The sequence continues at coordinate 45,506,783 of JAKFHU010001209.1, forward strand.
GCAGGGTCAAAGTAACCCCTAGGAGCTACAAGGCCCCTCCCAAAGCACGGGGCTTTCGCATACCCCAACTGGGGGATCAGAGTCTGCCACGGACATAACAGAATACCTAGCTGTGGACTCATATCCTCAAGTACAATTCACTAGCTTAGAGCCCAAGCTGGGAGGTCATTCTCACCATGCTCCACCAAGAAGAGGAGAAGACAACAGGTCAGAGATAACTCAAGATCCACCAAACTTGCTAAAATACACCTAAGGCAATACAGGCCACTACTTCTCTCCCTGGCTCTGCCAAGGAACGAAAATCGTGGGCTTGGAGACAGGGCCATAAACTAGCCCTAACACACCCAGCTCTCGACCAAGAGGCAAGATGAGAAAAAACCACCAAAAGAACTCAGGGAACATGAAAAATCAGAGTGAAAAGTCACCCCCAAAAGAAATCATCAGTTCCTCAGCAATAGATACCAACTCAAATGAAATGGGTAGAATGACAGAAGAGGAATTTCATTTATGGATTATAAGAAAGCTCAATGAAATTAAAGAGAAAATTGAATCCCAGCACAAAGAAACCACAAGAAAAATGCAAGAAATGAATGAAAAATTCTCCAAAGAAATAGAAATATTATAGAAAAATCAAATAGAAATTCTAGAAATGAAAGAAGCATTCAAGGATCTACAAAACACAGTGGAAAGCCTTAAGAATACGCTGGACCATGCAGAGGAAAGAATTTCAGAGCTAGAAGACAACTCCTATGTGCTAAATAAATCAGTCAAAGAAAAATAACACAAAAACAAGAGGCATGAACAAAACATACAAGAAATGTGGGATTATATAAAGAGGCCAAACATAAGGATCATAGACATCCCTGAGGGACAAGAAGAAAATTTGCATGGGCTGGAAAATCTATTTGAAGGAATAATGGAGGAAAATTTCCATGGCCTAGCCAGAAATCTTGATATCCAAGTACAAGAACCACACAGGACTCCCGGGAGAGTCAACGTGAAAAGGCATTCACCACGCCACATAATTATTAGACTGACCAAAGTAAACACAAGAGAGGCACTCCTCAGAGCTGTAAGACGAAAAGAGCAGGTAACCTATAAAGGGAAACTGATCAGATTAACTGCAGATTTCTCAGCTGAAACCTTACAGGCCAGAAGGGAACGGGGAGCCATCATCAGTCTCCTAAAACAAAACAAAAGCCAACCCAGAATTCTGTTTCCTGCCAAACTAAGCTTCTTATATGATGGAGAAATAAAGACTTTTCCAGACAATCAATCATTGATAGAATTAGCAAAGTCCAGACTGGCCTTCCAAGAAGTTCTTAGACCTGCATTATACACTAACCAGCACAACAGACACCCACCAATGTAAAACTATGCAAAAGCTAAAACCCCAGAAACCAGATTCCACAATGACGCAAGAGGTAAAACAAAAGACACCACCCAGTAGAATAATCAGAAATTTACCCCAAATATCAATTCTCTCAATAAATGTAAATGGCTTGAATTGCCCATTGAAGAGACATAGGCTGGCTGAATGGATTAAAAAATACAAGCCAAGTATCTGTTGTCTTCAGGAAACACACCTTACACACAAAGATCCATTCAGACTCAAGGTGAAAGGATGGAATACAATTTTTCAGGCTAATGGAAACCAAAAGAAATCTGGAGTAGCCACCCTTATTTCAGATGATGTAAACTTTAAAGCAACAAAAGTAAAGAAGGACAAAAATGGACACTATATAGTGGTGAAGGGAAAAATCTTACAAGAGGATTTAACAATCCTAAACATTTATGCACCCAACACAGGAGTGCCCAGGTACATAAAGCAAATACTGCTAGATCTAGACAACATAATAAACAGCAATGCCATAATAGCAGGGGACTTCAACACCCCACGGACGGAACTGGACAGATCCTCCAAACAAAAATTAAATGATGAAACAAAAGACCTAAACAGGACTCTAGAACATTTGGGCCTAACAGATATCTATAGAACACTCCACCCAAATAACACTGAACATACATTCTTCTCATCAGCTCATGGAACTTTCTCTAAAATTGACCACATCCTAGGCCACAAAACAGATCTAAACAAATTCAAAAAAACAGAAATCATACCATGTATCTTTTCAGACCACAGAGGAATAAAATTAGAAATCAATTCCAACAGAAACTCACATCTTCATCCAAAAACATGGAAACTAAACAATCTGTTGCTGAATGACTATTGGGTCAAGGAGGAGATTCAAGTGGACATCAAAAGATTCTTCGAACTAAACGATAATGGGGACACAAGTTATCAAAATCTGTGGGAAACAGCAAAAGCAGTCCTGAGAGGAGAACTTATTGCCTTAAATGCCCACATCCAAAAGACAGAAAGGTCACAAATCAGTAAACTAATGAATCATCTTAAGGAAATGGAAAAGGAAGAGCAAAGCAATCCTAAAGCCAGCAGAAGAAAAGAAATAACCAAGATCAGAGCAGAATTAAATGAAATCGAGAACAAAAGAACAATACAGAAGATTAATAAAACAAAAAGTTGGTTCTTTGAAAAGATAAACAAAATAGACAGGCCACTTGCCAGGTTGACCAGAAGCAGAAAGGAAAGGACTCTAATAAGTTCAATTAGAAATGAAAAAGGAGAGGTCACAACTGATATCATGGAAATACAAAACATCATCTTCGAATACTACAAAAATCTCTATGCCCACAAACACGAAAACGTGGAGGAAATGGACAAATTCTTAGAAACATACTACCTCCCTAGGCTCAACCAGGAAGAAACAGAATTTCTAAACAGACAAATATCAAGCACTGAAATCGAAGCAATAATAAAAAATCTTCCAACAAAAAAGAAGTCCCGGACCAGATGGGTTCACACCTGAATTCTACCAAGCCTACAAAGAAGAACTGGTGCCTATAGTGCAGAAATTATTTGAAAATATCCAGAAGGATGGAATCCTCCCAAACTCATTCTACAAAGCCAATATCACCTTGATACCAAAGCCAGGAAAGGATACAACAAGAAAAGAAAATTACAGACCAATATCCCTTATGAATATAGTTGCAAAAATTCTCAATAAAATCGTTGCAAACCGAATTCAAATGTACATCAAAAAAATAATTCATCACGATCAGGTGGGCTTCACTCCCAAGATGCAGGGATGGTTCAACATACGCAAATCTATAAATGTAATTCACCATATAAATAAAAGCAAGAACAAAGATTATATGACCCTTTCAATAGATGCAGAAAAGGCTTTTGACAAAATCCACATCCTTTTATGATAAGAACTCTTAACAATATAGGCATAGATGGCTCATACCTCGAAACTATTAAAGCCATATACGATAAACCCACAGCCAATATCATACTGAATGGGGAAAAATTGAAAGCATTCCCCCTTAAAACAGGAACTAGACAAGGTTGCCCACTATCTCCACTTCTATTCAACATCATGCTGGAAGTCCTGGCCAGAGCAATCAGACAAGACAGAGGAATCAGGGGCGTCCAGATGGGGGCAGAAGAGGTCAAACTTTCACTATTCGCAGACGATATGATATTATACATAGAAAACCCCAAAGATTCAACCAAGAGATTACTGGAATTGATAAATGAATTCAGCAGTCTCAGGATACAAAATTAATGCACACAAATCCACAGCCTTCATATATGCTAATAACAATCAAGCTGAGAAACAAATTAAAGATGCTATACCTTTCACAATAGCACCAAAGAAAATTAAATATTTAGGAACATATCTAACTAAGGAGGTCAAAGACCTATATAGAGAGAATTATGAAACACTGAGAAAAGAAATTGCAGAGGATGTAAACAGATGGAAAACCCTACCAGGCTCTTGGACAGGCAGAATCAACATAGTAAAAATGACTTTGCTACCTAAAGTGATTTACAGAATCAATGCAGTCCCTATCAAAATACCAACATCATTTTTTGCCGATCTAGAAAAAATAATTCTACGCTTCATGTGGAACCAGAGAAGACCCCGTCTAGCCAAAGCAATCTTAAGCAAAAAGAACAAATTGGGAGGCATCTGTCTACCAGACTTCAAACTATACTACAAGGCTATAGTAACCAAAACTGCATGGTATTGGCACAAGAACAGACACGTAGAGCAATGGAACAGGACTGAGAACCCAAATATAAAACCAACCTCATACAGTCACCTGATCTTTGACAAATTCCAGAAAAACGTACACTGGGGAAAAGAATCCCTATTCAACAAATGGTGCTGGGAAAACGGGATGGCCATATGTAGAAGACTGAAAGTGGACCCACACCTCTCACCTCTCACAAAAATCAATTCACAATGGATAACAGATCTAAACCTAAGACATGAAACCATAAGAATTCTCGAAGAAAACGTTGGAAAACTCTTATGGACATTGGCCTAGGCAAAGAATTTATGAAGAAGACCCCCAAAGCAATCACAGCAGCAACAAAAATAAATACATGGGACCTGATCAAATTGAAAAGCTTCTGCACAGCCAAGGAAACTATCACTAGAGTGAACAGACAACCTACAGAATGGGAGAAAATATTTGCATGCTACACCTCTCATAAAGGGCTGATAACCAGAATCTATACAGAACTTAGGAAAATCAACAAGAAAAAATCAAACAACCCTATTAAAAAATGGGCAAAGGACATGAACAAAAACTTTTCCAAAGAAGACAGAATGATGGCCAGCAAACATATAAAAAAGTGCTCAACTTCTTAATCATCAGGAAATGCAAATCAAAACCACAATGAGATATCACTTAACTCCAGTGAGATTGGCTCATATCAAAAAATCCCCAAATAACAAATGTTGGCGGGGATGTGGACAGATAGGAACACTCATACACTGCTGGTGGGACTGCAAATTAGTACAACCTCTATGGAAAAGAATATGGAGATACCTCAAAGAATTAAAAGTAGAATTACCATTTGACCCAGCAATCCCACTACTGGGTATTTATCCAAAAGAAAAAAAGACAGTTTATAATAAAGACTTCTGCTCGCGAATGTTCATAGCAGCACAATTCACAATTGCAAAGTTGTGGAAACAACCCAGGTGCCCATCAATACACGAGTGCATCAATAAAATGTGGTATATGTATACCATGGAGTATTACTCAGCAATAAGGAACAACAGTGAATTAACACATCTGGTATTTGCCTGGTTGGAGCTAGAACCCATTCTTCGAAGCGAAGTGTCGCAGGATTGGAAAAACAAGCACCGCTGGTACTCACCATCAAACTGGTACTAACTGATGAACACTTACATCACACAGGGCAATAACATTCATCTGAGGGCGGGCGGGCGGGAGGGGGGTGGAAGGGATGCGAAACACTCTCACTGAATGGATGTGGGGAGCACAGTTTGGGAGATGACCACAATTGTGGCTCTGACACGGGCAGAACAGGGGCAATGTGTATGGCCAAAGTGTTGTACCCCCATGATATTCTGAAAATAAAAAAATAAATTAAAAAAAAAAAAAAAGATTTCAATTTTGCTGCTGGAAAACAAAAAACAAACAAACAAAAAAAAAGAAGTAAATTACTTTATCCCTTATAATAGTAAACTTTATGTGTCAACCAGACTAGGCCATGGTATCCAGATATTTGGTCAAACGTTATTCTGGATGTTTCTTGAAGATATTTTTTGGATGAGATTAACACTTAAATCAGTAGATTTTGAGTAAAGCAGATGACCCTCCACAATGTGTGTGGGCCCCATCCAATCAATTGAAGGCCTTAATAGAAAAAAGACTGACTACCTTAGAAAAATAGAAAATCAGTCAGCAGAACTGCAACATCAACTCTTCCCTAGGTCTCCAGCCTGCCAACCTACCCTACAGATTTTGGACTTGCCAGCTTCCACAATCATGTAAGCCAATTCCTGAAAATAAATCTCCCTCTCTCTCTCTCTCTCTCTCTCTGTCTTTTCATCTCTCTTTCTTCCCCTCCCTCCCTCTCTCTCTCCCTCCCCCCCCTCTTTCTCACACACACATATACACACACTCTCTCTATTGGTTTTGTTTCTCTGGTGAACTCTGAAAATACACCCCTTAAGTATAATGACTAAAGTCATTTTTTATCTTACACAGAATGAGTATTAAAAGATGCCAAATAGGCCAGGCACAGTGGCTCACACCTGCAATCCCAGCACTTTGGGAAGCCAAGGCAGGAGGATCACTTGAGGCCAGGAGTTCAAGACCAGCCTGGCAGCAACATAGCAAGACTGTTTACAAAAAAATTTTTTTAATTAATCGGCATGGTGGCACATGCCTATAGTCCCAGCTACTCAGGAGGCTGAGGAAGGAGGATCACTTAAGCCCAGGAATTTGAGGCTGTAGTGAGCTATGATCACACCACTACAATCCAGCCTGGGTGACAGAGTAAGACCCTATCTCTTAAAAAAAAAAAAGAAAGATATCAAATAATTTGTAATAGAAGATGAATGTAGGATATTTATTATAACTAGACAATTAAATTAGTTACTGTAGCTGATCATCCAGCACAGTAGTTGTTAAACTTTTGTGGCCCAGAATCCTTTCTATTAAATAAAAGATTTTAAACTTCCTTATATGTAAAAAAAAGTTATTCTGTTTTTGTTGTTGATGATTGTTATGGACTAAATGTTTGAGTACTCCCAAAATTCATATATTGAAGCCCTAATATTAGTATTTGGAGATGGGGCCTCTAAGAAGGCCTCCGAGGTTAAACTGAGGTCAAAAAGGGTGGGGCACTTATTAAGTAGGATTAGTGTCCTTATAAGAAGAGACACCAAGCCAGACAGCTATGGTGGCTTACACCTGTAATCCTAGCACTTTGTGAGGCTGAGGCAGGAGGAGCACTTGAGGCCCAGAGTTTGAGAACAGCCTGAGCAACATAGCAAAACCCCGTCTCTACAAAATAAAAAATAAAAAACTAAAAAATTTGCCAGCTGTGGGCACATGCCTATAGTCCTAGGTACTCAGGAGGCTGAAGCAGGAGGATCCAGGAGTTCAAGGATGTGGTAAGCTATGATCTTGCCACTGCACTCTAAGCCTGGAGGACAAAGCTAGACCCTGTCTCTTAAAAAAAAGAAGAAAAAAAAAAAAGGAGGAGACATCAGAGAGATCACTCATGCTCTCTCTCTCTCTCTGTGCCATTTGAGGACAACAGTGAGAAGGAAGATGTACACAACCCAAGAGGAGAGCCTTTACCAGATACGAACCCTGGTTGATACATCTCGGACTTCTAGTCTCCAGAACTGTGAGAAACAAGTTTTTGTTGTGTAAGCCACCCAGTCTATGGTATTTGGTTATGGTAGCCCAAGCAACCTCATACAATAATGAGTTGGAAACGGGAAGTGAAGAAAGTGATATTTTAAAGGGAAGATAGAGAGTTCATCCTGGATCACAACTGAATACTACTGTCCTAAAGATAACTCTGCTAAAGAATTTAACAATACAATAGCCCTATAATCCACCTTACAAAATACTGAAATGATTTATCTGTCTTCACAAATTAAATAATAACAAATAGTAACACAGCCTCTATAATTGGTCACTCAAAAAATATAATGCATGATATAAATGGATCTTAAATCTTAACTCCTTTCATGCTATAAAGTCATTTCATAATATAACATCAAGTAATAATTTCCATATGTAAGAATCTTTCCATATTAAAGAAACTTTCTAATATTTCCAAACTAATCTCTTATATTAAATATATTAAAACTCTTGATATATTAACTCTTACCGTAACCCATTCCTTTGGTCAAATGCAGGAATCATAGAATTAGGATGTTCTGACATTAATGCAACAAGCAGCTGTAGGACATCCATGAGATTGTCATCCTACAATCATTTTAGAAATTTAAAAATAAAAATGAGGTAAAACAACTTATTTGAATAATGAATACTTCTGAAACAAAATAAATTTCAACTTCAGAAAAATAAGTAGACATATCTGCACTATATATTTGTTTGTAACAAATTGTGTTTTTTAAATATACACATTCACCTCTATAACTCAAAATACACATCATCAAATAGTCAAACAACTTCTTAATCAAACAAATAAAATACCTTTTATGTTATACTGAACCAAGATTTCCTAAAACATATTCTACACAAACAGTAGATCCGACTTACAGGCTTTTTTTTTTTTTTTTTGAGGAAGGTTTATATATCAAGAAATTGAGAGGAAAAGGGAAACTAAATTGTTCTTTTCTATTACAGCAAAACATATTGGAGTCTTTAATACACTAATAAATGTTCTGAATCTGGTGGTTGTGGTGAAGGCAACATATTAGGTACCATTTCCTAAACTTATTTAACCTGGAATATTTTGTTCACTGTGCCTCTCAAGAAACTAGTTCTAAAAGAATACTTGTTGGGAAAATAAAAACTGGATAATTCTCATATACAGTATTATACGTTGTCAGTATTAAAGATGAAGATGATCAATAAATGTCCATTGAGCCAACATACTATATGTGGTACAATTTCAGAACATCAGCATAGGAGCATATATGAGTTCTAGACCCCAAAAAATCTTCGTGAAAATCCCTCATAACTTTTGTTGGACATTCCAGTTTGTATGCATATCATTAGGGGCAACTTGGGCAATACTGACCCAAAAAGGAAAAGGAAAACCGCTATCAAAGGCTAGTTAACTTGTATACCCTGACTCTAGGTTTTCCTTCATTGCTTTTGAAGTTTTGCTATGGAAGCTACTTGTACACCTAATTTTCAGTAAGTTAACAATCTAGAGCTAGGGCACTGAATCTTTGAAAAAGTATTATTTGGAGGATGTGAAAGATCCCCAAAAACAGAGGACCACTGTGACTTTATCTTTCATAAAGTACTTCATTTGGTCCCTTAGGGTTAATAAAAAACAAAATCACATATAATAATAATAACAGATTGCTAGGAAATTCTATTGAAAACTCTTCAGCTATTATATTAAGTCAGGAAAATCTAAAAAATAACAGAATATCCCACTCAAAAAAAAATCAAAATAATTTAATGATTTTGAGTCAAATATGATCCAATCAAGAAATTTAAGCCATTATTTTATGCCCCAATTAACAGATAGGTCCAACCATTATCTCTCATGTATTATTAAAGAAGGCACTATTCCATACTAAAATACATGTATCCAGAATACATTAATTATAGTATAAAAATGTAAATTATCATTTAAAATGCTGTGACATTTTAAATACATTATTCCATCAATTCCTAAATTTAACTTATTTATGCCTTAATTGAATCATATTATTTAGTTATCTTACACCTGGAAAATATTACATTTTCTCGGTACTAAAAAACAAAGAAAAAAACTGACATTTCAACCTACTTAATTTTCAACCTCCCTTTCAACCACATAATCTTAAATCTCATTACAAACGAGTTATTTAACTTAATATTTGAACATATAAAGTCAGTCAGAAAATTGTTATGAATTTTTAAAATCCAATCCTTTTTAGTCATTTTCATAATCTATTTTTCCATTTGTTACGTCAGTTCCTGGAAATACACTGAAAGTATGCTTTGGTACACTTTATTATTAATTCAATGAAATCTAATTTTAACACTTTTTAAATCTTTTCATGATTATTCTCTCAAGAGCAATCCTGTGGTAATAAAGGATATTTAAATGAGGATTGCTAGTATTTAGTTCCTAAATAGATCTATTTACTCTCCATTAAAGTTATATATAATTAGTGCAGATTTTCTTAAATTTTTACTTTAAAAAAACTCCATAATGCAGCTTCAAAAAATAAAATTCCAAAATATGAAATTCAAATATTACCTCATGCATAGTCAGTAGGTAATTAAGAATGGCCTGTAATTCATCCTCCTTTACTCCAGAATCCTTTAAAAACATAATACAAGTATCTTATGCTTACATTTTTAAAAAAATGTTTCCAAAAGGAAAATTGCACACATAGATTTGTCAAGTTGATCAGCTGCTATAAATATAAAAAAGGCAATGTAATATAGAATCTAAATTTAAAATAAAAATTTGAGGAAGCACTAAAGACATACAGTATTCAAGACTGTATAGAAGTCAAAAGAGATTTAACATCAGTATCCTGTTGTCAATACTTTATAAAATAGGATAGCCTACTTAGTAAAGCTACAGAATCCTGAAGTAGGCAAAAATAATAAGTAATGATAAATAAAAGAGTAATATCCATACCTACCACTCCTCTAAATACAGAAGATATATTTACTATTTAAAATTAAATTTAGAGAATAAAATGAACAGTTTCTAAAATTATCAACCTAAGTAGTAATTTCACTGGGGGAAAACACTGCACTTTTAAATATGAGCTCAGTATGAAAATTTTCAACCTACTCTATCAATATATTAATCATTTTTAAAAGCTGCATTCTCAAAAAATAAACAAGAAAGAGAACTGGAAAACAACAAAAAAAGGACAAAGTAGAAGAGCAGGAAAGCAGAGACAATTCAAGGAATTTTTTTTTTTTACAAATGGAAATACAGTATTTGAGTCGGAAAGGTATACTAAAAGTTAAATCCACTTGCCATAATCTTATGTGACAGGTGATAAAGCATTATAATGCAAAGAATAAGAAATAAAATTATACAGGAAAATACTGAATAAAATATTTGTAACAAATGCACTTACATATTGCTATCTTATAAAACCAAAATGCCTTCTTTAAAAATAATGTTAAATTTTGCTTTCACTGTAACAGAATGAAAAGGGACAAAATGTGATCATTTTTAAAGGCTGCCATACCTATCTAGTATATTTATACAGAAATACTATTTCTCAAAATCTAAATGTCAGATACAAGGAGTTCCCTAAAAATGAAACTCCTTGAACACCTGTGTTGAATACTGTATTGCCAGTGCCAAGAATAGTACCAAGTAGTTAACAGAAACTCAGTATATATTTGCTGAATGAAAGAATGAAAACACTTGAGCTCCTACAGAAATTCATGTAACATATATTATAATTATCAATCTCCAGTTATGCAAATATTTATGTCCATATATGCTCAAACAAAAGAAGAACCAAAGAACAAACAAGGAAACAAACATCTTTCAAAGGATTTTCCAATGTGTGACCCTAGTAACACAGAATAAGTAAACCAAGATTGTATTTCATGTGAAATTATAAGCTACACTACACAGCATGCTATAGGATAAGCAGTATGAACTCACCTTCTTCACTAATTGTTTAATGAACATCAGTAAGAATGCTCGTAGAGAAAGTACTTCTTTTTGATTAGGTCGTGGTCCATCTTTAAAAAAAATACACATACACACACTTAGTATTTCAAAGACCTAAAAGCTGTCTAACTATAAAATTCTCATTCCCAATAACTTTTCCATTTATTTATAAGAAATATAAAGGTCCGTCTCCTAAAGAGTAACCTCTCTTTTATACCTCTAGAAAGATTAAACATTCGACCTCACATGCAACTGTATATACAATACTCCAAATGTACAAATTAGGTCATGTTAAAACTATAATGAAGAACTTTGTACTTTGAATAGGTCAAAGAATTTCCAAAACATAAAAATGAACTAACAAATAAAATTTGTATTCAATAATAATACACACTTATGTTTTGTTTTAAGACTCTTTGAGAGTATTAGTAAGGTAACAGAAGTTTGCAAAGAAAAAAACAAAGGAAAATCTAAACTTTGAACATTAATATTATATGTGAACTCAGTATGAAAAAATTTTCTCCTACTGTTACCACTGTATAAGCTAATACAAAAATCTCAAAAAGACTGCCTCACCACACAGTGTCATTCATGATGAAAGGAAACATTATGTTGACTACCTCTGACATCTTATTCTCTGCTTAGAAAAGTCCTTGGTCACACATGGCTCACATTAAGTCAATTTTCATGTCTCAAACATGTAATTCCCAAGTAGAAAGCTTTTGAAACCAAACACCCATTGTTCTAAGAAGCTAAGTAAGGGATGTGTTTGCCTCATATATTTTATAATTTTCCCCCCACTAATCACTATTTACAGCTAGTTCCTAGACCACCAAAGCATAGGACCACCGTGACCTCAAACAGATCAATTAAAATACGAAGAAAATTGTTTAAAATTTGTTTCACATTATGATTCTAGACAAAGAATAGGCTAAAGAGTTAGAGTAGAATCACAAAATTTGTCCAGCTCTCTCATTTGAAGTATAAGACTTTCCCAAGGTTACTAGTCAGTTATAAAATGAAGGCCAGAATACAAAACTAGCACCTAGGACAGTACATGATACACCTAGAGCACCATGAAATAGTCATCAGGACATTCTGACCTAGTTCTAGATCTGCCACAATCTTGCCAGCTTAAACAAATCACATAACTTTTTTGTATCCTCACAGCTTTCTAAATTATAGATACATATTCTGTGAGAATAAACCAAGTTTATTTTGAAAGTGATATAAAAAGTATTATACAAATATGAAACTCTGTCTTTGTAAATCACTGAACAACCAAAGCCTTTGACCACAATCAGAATATATGTTGTCTGTCTCCCCGGCATCTATTTCCCAGTTTCAAGCAACAGCTCCTAATTTTTATCAAGTGACTGAAGCCATCTTCACTCCCAGACCATGTGTTTCAAAGTGTGAGGTGCCTCCATGTCTGAGCAATCAGAACAATTACTGCCACAGACATGGGCATATGATACAATCAGAGCCAATGAGCAACAATGAGACTAAAAGAGATTTTTGCTGAAATACTTGATATAGGCAGGTACTCTTTTGCTAGATTTAAAGTCATGAGGATGTGAAGGTGTATCGGCTGCTTGTTACTATAAAGAGAGAGAATATGTGAAAACAGCCAACACAGAAGAAGAACTGGTAAATATGGAGAGACAAATTAGATTCTACAGCCATATTCTGAATATCCATACCAAGTTGTACTTGAAACTGCCAGTTTATACGAGCTCATTAATTCCTTTTATGACGTAAGCCAGTTTGAAGGAGGTTTTACAATAGTTACAACGAAAAGAGCCACCCTGAGTCAAAAGTTTTATTTTGACCTCTTCCATGAACTGCTGACATGACAAAAAAATATTATCCTTTTGGTAAGTTAGTCCTGATTATGCAGGAAAATAATTACTGAAGTTTTGTAATTTCATTATATCTTTAATAGAAGCAGACACCCCCTACTTCTGCAAGAAATCTCTATCTCCGCAAAACACTATTTTCAACGAATCTCATTGTGATAATTGATCTCAGCATCAATACCAATAAATAATTAATAATTTCTTCTCATTTTCAGTGCCTTACAACAACCATCCCAGTCATATTTGCTCCCCAAACAACTCATACCAGCACAAGTAGTGTATAGTGTTCTTCCACATAAGTAGCAAGTTATTAACCTATGGCAACCACAATTTAGGATAAACTATTAAAATTATCAGTAAGATTAAAATAAAATTCTGCCATCATCAGATTTAGAAAAACTGCCTGAGTAATATGATAGTATAGGTTAAAACAAAAAAGAAAAAACAAAATCCTGATTTGACATATGGGTAACATAATATATATAGACAGAGTTGATATACCTAATCCTTTTGGAGTGATACCACTTCGGTCCTGAGGATTCACTGTCCAGTAGTAGTACTTTAGAGTGTGCATGATGAGAAGCACTGTTCCAACTCTCCGAATGGTGTTATATATGTTGACTGTACCAATGAATTCCGTGGACAGGTAAGTGTAGAGCATCAACTGAACCTATAAAATCCAAATGAAGAGCTTAAATCAAAGAAGCCCACCAGCATTTTACCTGTTTCCAGTAACATCCTCAGGCTGTATACTTGTTCCAAAAAATAAGATGCTGAGCTTGACAATAACATCTATGTTAGATAACACATATCCACTGACACACAAGCACATACACACACTCATAAAACCAAACCAGGTAATTTCTTCTTTTACAGTAGCATTCAAGTAAACACCCCCAAATGCATTAAATTTTTACAGCTCTATTCCATGGAAATAACTCTTTGATTCCTATTTAGCAATCAGCAATTATTCAAGAGCATGTGTAACTGCTTTATAATAAACTTACTTATGCAAAGTTGTTTTTAAAAAGCTAAAGTTTTTTGCTTTTGCACAAAAGAAGCTGGAATGACTCAGAAAAAAGAAAACTGTAGTAGTACTAAAAAAAAAAAGAATAAATTTTAAAAAAAAAGAAAACCATAGAAAAAAGACATAGAGCTTAACTTGAGGAATATTTATCAGAAAAATAGAATCCTGTTATAGTAGCTCATTACTACAAAGGTTCTAATCTAGTATTTTACGCATAACATTATAATCTCTAAACAAGTATATCATGTCCCCCAATTAGGAAAGGTTTCTACTAGATTTAAGTCTCATTTATAAATAGTCTAAATAAACACATAAGAACTTATAAATGTTTATATTAACTTCAAAGTCTAAGCTCTTCATATGTAAGAGAAAGAAAGAATGTAAGTGCTACCCCACGACTGCACATTTCACCTTAACAAAAAAATTCAGTGAAATTATGGCTCTCAAATTACCAACCACCACAGCCTAGTACTTATAGCAGCACAAAAATAAGGACCCCTCTGGTTCTATTCTCATGTTGAAATCAAGAATTTCTCATTTTATTGTTAATGAACATACTTTATAAACTAAACAACTTTAAGTACAGCATACATACTCTCTCCTTGACCACTGATCATTTACAACTGAACATTTATGTTCAGGGATATTAAAGGCATTTTCATTTTCAACCTTGCAAGATACCTCAGTGTCACCTGGGGATTTCTTTAGAGAAGAAAAATTAGGTACCTATCTTCCAGATGCCCTACAAATAAATAATCAAGGTTAAATGTATAAATGTATTAGAGTCTCAATGAGTAATCCTACACAGTAAAAGCTGAGATTCTAAACCACTTTAAAGTGGGGCTTAGAAGATGATTGTAATTTAGAAAACCATATATAGGCTGTGATCCACTGATTTGCTGCAAGATAACATTATTTTGATATAGCTACTGCTGTTCAAATAGATAGACCCAATCTACTTCTCATTAAGGCAATATAACATTTTCTATGACAGTTCAAATTCCTAACCACATTATTTCACTCATTCTACAAATATTTACATCTAACTATATGCATAGCACTGTATTATGGGAATACAATAGCACATATGCTGTCTGTCCCTCAGTAGCTGAAATACAGTGGAGAAAATGAAAAACGCACACAACTTTAAGCAAAAATTATCAAAGATAATAAATATGCTTACCGAAACATAAAAAAGGTCATGAGGCAATATGTAATCAGTTGAGTGGCATAGAGCTATTGAATACTATGAATTCAGAGGACAGAGAAACTATTGTAGAATAAGCTAAATAGTGAAGAAAAGCTTCAGTAATAAAGTAGGTATTCAGGTAGACTCTGAAGATGAACAGTAGGATAGACAGAACAAGAAATGAAATTTCAAGCAAGGAAAATGGTGGTTGAAATAAAAGGTTTTCCTAGATCTAGGACAATGGTTCTCAATCCTGACTGCACATTAAAATAATTGGAAAACAATTTTTTAAAATATACTGATGCCTGAGTCTCATCCCAAACCAATGTGATCAGAATCTGGAGTGGAAGGGATGGGATTTGGGGGGTTTTTTGGTTGTTGTTTTTTTTTTTTTTTTTTTTTTTTTGGTTTTTTTAGAGAAGGGATCTCACTCTGTCACCTAGGCTGAAGTACAGTGGCACTATCCTATCTCACTGAGGCCTTGAACACCTGGCCTCAAGCAATCCTCCCACTTCAACCTCCCAAGCAGCTGGGACTACAGGCATGCTGGTCATTAAAAACCTCCCCCAGCTGATTCTATTGGCAGCCAAGATGGAGAACCACTGCTCTCGGGAAACCTTTTGATACCTGCCTATCCACTGAGGATATCTGAGTTTTTAAACTGGAAAATTTAGAAAGGAGACTCGACATGAAGGCTTCATACTAGATAAGGGACTAATTCATTCTGAAAACAATGGGAAACCATCAAAAGTCTGGGGGCTAAGAAATGATCTGATGAGAGTCATATGCTAAGAACATACTGGGATTCTGGCAGAAAAGTGATAAATTAGACAAAGAAATGGAAAACTGGAGAAAGTCAGTCTACTGAGAAAGATACTGTGGTAAAAGAAAAATGAACAGGATTTAATAACATATAGAAATGGAGAAACAAACACCACATGTACTCTCTAATAAGTTGGAACTAACCGACGGGCGCACATGGGCACAGAGGGAAGTAAAAGTCATTGGAAATCAAGAAGAGGGGAGGTGGGAGGAGGGAAGGAGTAAAAACCTACCTAGCAGGTACAATGAACTCTATTTGGGTGATGCACACACTAATAGCCCTGACTCAAGCATTATAAAAGCTATCCATGTAACAAAAACTTTGTACTCCCTTAATATTTTGAAAAAAAAATAAAAATAAAAATTTATAGAAATGAATGAAAGTGAAGACCTCAAGATGAATCATATGCTAATTATGAATAAACCTTTCCTCTTCACTCATTATATACTCTAATAGCTACACAAATGTCTTTTGCACTAGATCTAAATTCTATGACGGCAAGAATCAAGTCTATCTTGTTCACCACTGTATGCATAGTGCCCAGCATAAAGTAGTCACTCGATAAATACTTGTTGATTAAACAAAGGACCACCATAGCCAAGAAAATTCATCTCTCCTGCTAGGCCATTAAAAAAATTGTCTCTGAGCACATATAAGGTAAATGGAAATAACAAATCACCATTAACTCACTTTTCCAAAAGCAAAGCTTTTCATATTCCATACTTTCAACTGTGGTAACCAGAGGTGGATTTACCATGAAGCTAATAAAGCTTAAACTTTATGACCACTCATCTATACATGTTCCTTACAAGACCCTAAACCTAATTTTGTATGCCTTATATTGTATTGTTTTTAAAGAGCTCCCCCCATGGTAAACTACATGACCTTCAAGTCCAACAAAATTTGGACCTGCCCTTTGTTATAACTACCTTTATAATAAAAGCTGGTAAAACCCTCATGGATACACAAAGCAGATGGCTGAAACAGAAGGAAAGTTTAATATTATCAAATCAATTGCATACTCTAAAAAGGAAATTAAGGAAAGTTATTAAAAAGCAGAAGGTAAGAAATAGAGTGTAATAATATTAGGAATCTAAGAAAATCATATTATGAAATTTTAAAAATTCCCCTACAACTAAGTATCTAATAAGAGACTTTCTGACCACATCAAAAGAGACACCAAGCCTTACAAATATGCTGGTTAGTAAGACCAAAAAAGTGTCTAGTAAAAGGTTTAAAAAGTAACTTGAAACAATCCTTGAAAAGAAATAAAACTGAGGGTCATGGAAGAAAAAGAGGTCAAATTTAACCTGGAGATAAAAAGCTACAACCTCCAGCTGACTCCTTTGATTATTTCCAAATGGCAATCAGAGTCAGCAGCTGTTTTTCTCTTTAACATTTGAAAAGACCAGCTGAAAATAAGATATTATGACTCCAGAGAAGCAAAAAAAGTCTGCAGACATTTTTTCTGACAACTAGAATAAGTATGTGCTATTCCAACCAAAACAGTGATATACACTGCAAGTGCACCAAGAGGGGAAGGGGGAGAGAGGAAAATAATAGGTTTGAAATAACACAGTTTCTAACAAGAATTATAGACAAGATGGATACGATTATACAACTTAATAAAAATATCTCTGTTCAAATTCTGCTTAACACTACCACTAATGAATTTTTAGGATAATTTAATACATTATGACTTATTAAAGATTTTACTTAAACACCTTATCATAAACTCATTCATATTTACATAGCAGTAATTGAAGTAATTGGTGCGTTGTTATAAAACTAAAAATAAATTATTTTGTACAAATATAATATGTTTTTATAATGTGAATTAATGTGAAATTAAAATGATTAAATGAGACCAGTATTGATATTGCTTTCAAGGAAAGCATGACATTTCAGCTGTACCTGTAAGAATAAAACTCAGTAGTTCATCGTGTTGGTGGAAGGCAAAAGTGTATAAAGAGGGAGAAAGCAGGAACAGGGTGAGTGTTAAGGAATGGAAAACAAAAAGATATATATATATTAAGATATATATGTGCATATTTGCAATAGAACAGAGCTACAGTTGCTAGGAAACATTATATCTACGTTGGAACTGTCCAACTTTGATTTATATTTAGCAAACAAAATCTCTCTCAAGTAAAACTTTATTTGATTTATTACCAGAATGTAAAGACCATAGCTCTATTTTTTAAAATGATGACATTGCTTCACAAAAAAAAGAAAGAAAAAATATGTATGTACTGACTTGCAATTTTTCCTGAAAAGAAAAAAGTACGCTTAGTCAATAAAAGGCAATCCACTGAAACCTTACATAATAGTATGTAAAAGGATAAAAGAAAATCCTTAAAATTATCACTCTTCTCAAGCAAAAAAACTTACCAAAGATAGTAACACAAAATCAATATACAGATTACCTTGGCTGGTGTATGAATCCATATAGCAGGATTAAGAAGAATGTGATCACACAATTGCTTCAGTAGAGGCATCCCATTCTGCAGATTACTCAGATATTTTGAAAATGCAAGGCAAAGTTCAAGTACTGCTCTGCTGACATGAGATTTGGAAGACTGCAAAAAAAGTAATTCAAAGATTACTACTACCTCAAGGCAAGACAAGTAAATTACAGGCTGTCAATACCAGAAAAAAGTAGGCCCACAAACTATGCTCAAAGTTAAAGATGCTATAAAGCTCACTACCAAATTTCTTTAATAGAGGAATGGAGGCAAGGCTAAACAACAAAATGTAACTTTAATTTAGGTAATTTTCTATAACCAAGGAGACATACTTGCAGACCGAATTCCTCAACAACTTAGAAGAAGAAGTACGTGGCCTGCAAATTAAGAATCAAAAACACAAAATATTTCATACTTTACCTTTTCAAGACTATATCCTATTACCAAGAAGCCCTTACAGGTAAGCATCTGCTCCTGCATAGCAATTGAGTTCTTCAACAACTCCATGATAAAAGCTAGCAAGGTTGAACTAGAATAAAAAAAAAAAAAAGGCAATGGTTTCAAAAAACATATTCTATTTTTAAAAATTAGGTTAGATAGATGTAGCCTTCCATTTACCTTAATAAGAAGTTCTCCATTTCAAAGAAATTGAAGTTCCAATAAAACTGCCTCCAACATTATATCAGAACTAGATTTTCAATGTAGGATTAGGATTTACTCAAATATTTATTTCATATACTTCATCAAAACATATTAATACACAAATTACTTTGAAACAATACCAAATATGCATAATATAGAGAAAAATGAGTAATGTCCAAAAACAATAGAAATAGTTAATAAATATATACTAAGGCCTTAAAGAATAGATGTAACTTAGATATAAGCCATTATATTCAATTTTGAAGGGTTATGGATCAAAAGGAGGGAAAAGTTAGTAGAGCAAACAGACTAAGGTATAAATCCCCAAAATGTATTACGGCAGTGGTCCCCAACCTTTCTGGCACCAGGGACCAGTTTCTTGGAAAACAATTTTTCCACGGATGGTGGGGGGGAATGGTTTCAGGATGATTCAAGCACATTACATTATTGTGCAGTCAAACTTCTCCGCTCATGATAATCTGTATTTGCAGCCGCTCCCCAGCGCTAGCATCACCGCCTCAGCTCCACCTGAGATCATCAGGCATTAGATTCTCATAACGAGCACACAACCTAGCTCCCTTGCATACGCATGCGCAGGGTTCGCGCTCCTATGAGAATCTAATGCCGCCTCTGATCTGACAGGAGGCAGAGCTTATGCAGTGATGCCAGCGATGGAGAGCAGCTGTAAATACAGGTGAAGCTTTGCTGGCTTGCCTACCGCTCACCTCCTGCTGTGTGGCCTGGTTCCTAACAGGCCACCAGTACCAGTCTGCAGCCCGGAGGTTGGGGATCGCGTGTTAGGGGTCCAGACTGACCTAGTTTGAATAGAGCAGAGGGTACATGAAGGAGAAGATAAGAAAGTAAAGTTAACTTGGTGACAAACTTGAGGTCCTTGAACACTAATTTAAGAAGTTTGTTCACTGTCCCAAAAAACAAAATCATAATTCTGCAGTCTTGAAGACTTTTAAAATTGAATAGGGGCTACAACCATGCTCCACTACCCATAATTTTTAGAGACACACAAAAGGGAAAGGAACAAGATCAGCTGTTGCCACCTTCTCAAAGGCTCTGAGAGATTCCCACAAAAAAAGAGAAAGCATGACTGGAGCCAATCTTCTCCTCATCATCAGTGCTTTACCTGCCAGCAATTCCAATAAAGGAAGAAAAAAAGAAAGGGGAGGGAGGGAGGAAGAGAGGAAGGCAAGCAGGCAGGCAGGCAGCCTTGTTAGAGCAGGACCAAAAAAATTCTATGAAGCATTAATAAGTCAATTTAATTTTGATGTTTTAAAATATAGTTGACAAATACCTTATTACTTTTTTGAAAAGAAAAAAAAAGGAAGTTCTTTTGCCTAAAAATAATCTGGAGAAAACTACTCCATCATTAATTATATACACTGGTAATAGGCATGAAGATATGTATTAATATAAAAGCAGAAATCAAAGGGAGAATTTCAAAATGGGAGAATGTAAAACTCATTTAAATTTCTCAAATAATAAATGAAACAATTATTTTACTATACATAATCTCACTAGAATATACAGCCATGAGAAATTCATTTAGACATCCTCTCCCATGTTTTATAACTTATCCTGGCATTCATATGGCTCTGCCTTTTTTAGACTAAACACTACAGCAAAGGAGACAAAATGGGAAAAATGCATAATCTAATTTTTTTAAAAAAAGACTAAATCACCTCATATAACACCATTAAAAATTTTAGCTTTCAATTACATACATGCAATCAGTAATAAATAATTAAAATACAAAAAGCTAAATTCCCATAATAAATCACTGCCAAATAAGAATTTAAAATATTTTGAAATTAAAACTTTAGACAAAAATGTATTCATTTTTGATAAATCCATTATCACCACATATAACTTTATTCTAAAACAACTTTACTGTTTCTTAAAGCTTCCATATTTCCTACTGATAAATAAGAATTTAAAGTAATACTAATATAGTTGATATGTATTTGTAATACTATTTATAGTTCACAAATTTCTTTACGCTATTTTGACTCTACAACAAACCTGAAAGGCAAATAAGGTATTGTGTAGCTCAAAAGTGATAAAAAATAACTCTCACACCAAATTACAGAAAAAAATAAAGGCACTCACCAGATAGTCAAATCAACCTCATCAGACAAATATTGCCTATAATCCAACTGTGCAAAAAGTGGAAACAGCACTTGTACTCCTCCAATTGAATGCATAGCACTTTGGATGGAATGTGTTAGAACTGCCTTCACGTCCTTGTAAAATAAAAAGCACAGTGAAGATTTCAATGATTTCTTTTGCAAATCAATTAGAAAGCACAATAGTAAATATAGGAACACTAAAATGTGATATTCCATGTGTTTAATAGAAGCTACCAAATATACCTCAATAATACATTAAAAAATAACCATTTAAAATATTCTTAAATACCTGGAGCATGAGTGCATGTGGTGAATGAACAAAAATTGAAGGGTTGTCCTTAGGAGATGACTCAAGGCAAAGCTGGGCATCTGTAGCCCTTGGATTATATGTGAAGGCAATGGCACTAGAGAGTTTGCCATCATACAATAAAAGTTTGTGATGCTCAGCAAGGAAAAGGTCGCTTTCTGCTTTGAATTTAAATGTACCCTAAGAATAAAAAAGAGGACAATTAAAATATAATAGTATATCATGAAAAGAATACCTGATACAAATCTCCACATATATAAAATTTTAAGAAGACATACCAATGATAATTTTTCTAACAATATCAAATAAGAGGCCCCCTCATTGTTTACTTCCATAATGGGATAAATTTATTTGAAAGCTGTAATAGAAATCAAGTGAACTTGACATTAAAACCTTACATAAAAAAATGTAAAACTTAGTGCTTTATAGGGTGTATTTTGTCTTTTTTTCTTATATTCTTTTTTTAAAATGGTGATAAAAAGCACACAACATACAACTTACCACCGTAAGCATTTTTAAGTGAATAATTCAGTAATGTTAACTATTTTCACATTGTTATACAACAATCTCTAGAACTTTTACATCTCACACATATGAAACTCTATAGCCATTGAATAACTCCCCATTTCCCACTCCCCACCCCAACCCCTGGCAACCACAATTCTACTTTCTGTTTCTATGAGTTTGACTATTTTATATACCTCATATAAGTGGAATCATACAGTATTCGTCTTTTTGTGACTAGAGTATTCCACGTAGCACAATGTCCTCAAGGTTCATCCATGTTGTCTCATGTGACAGGATTTCCTTTTTATTTTAAAGGTGAATATTATTCCATTGTGTGTGTGTATCATACTTTATCCATTCACGTGTTGATGGGCATTTAGGTTACTTCTACCTCTTAGCTACCATGAATAATGCTGCTATGAACATGGGTGTGCAAATATCTTTGTGATCCTCCTTTTAATTCTTTTGTATATATCTCACAATTGGAATTACTGGATCATATGATAATTCCATTTTTAATTTTTTTGAGGAACCTCTGTATTACTTTACATACCAGTTGCACCACTTTACATCCCCATAAACAGTACACAAGGGTTCCAATTTCTCCACATTCTCACCAACACTTTTTGTTTTTGTTTTAGTGGCTATCCTAAAAGATGTGAGGTGATACCTGGTTGTAGTTTCAGTTAGCATTTCTCTAATGACTACTGATATTGAGCATCCTTTCATATGCTCATTGGCTATTTTATATATTCTTTAGAGAAATGTCTATTCAACTCCTTTGCCCATTTTTTAATCGGGTTATTTATTTTTTTTGTTGTTGTTGAGTTGTAGGACTTCTTCATATATTCTGGATATTAGCACCTCCCACTCTGTAGGTAACCTTTTCGCCCTGTTGATTGTTTCCTTTGATGTACAAAACTTTTTAAGTTTGACATATCTTATGTATCTGTTTTTGCTTTTGTTGCTTTATGTCATATTCAACACACCAAATTTGAATTGCCAAATCCAATGTCATGAAGCTTTTCCCCTTTCAGGAGTTTTATAGTTTTAGGTTTTACATTGGTTCTTTAATCCATTTCAAGCTAATTTTTGTATATGGTGTGAAGTAAGGGTCAAACTTCATTCTTTCACATATGGAGGTCCAGTTTTCCCAACACCGTGTATTAAAGATACTATCCTTCCCCCAATATGTAGTCTTGGCTTCCTTATCAAAGATCATTTAACCATATATGCAAAAGTTTATTTCTGGACTCTCTATTTTGTTCCATTGGTCTATATGTCTATCTTTAAGCAAGTCCAACAATGTTTTTATTACTGTACCTATGTAGTAAGATTTGAAATCAGAAAGTGTAGAGCCTCCAATTTTGTTCTTCTTTTTCAAGGTTGTTTGGTTATTGAGAGTCTCTTGAGATTCCATATGAATTTTAGGATGGTTTTGCTATTTATGTAAGAAATGACATTGGGACTTTGATAGGAATTGTATTGAATCTGTAGATTGCTTTGGTAATATGGACTTTTAACATTGTCTTCCACTCCATGAACACAGGATGTCTTTCGTTTATTTGTGTCTTCTTTAATTTTTCAGCAACATTTTATATTTTTCAGTATACAATTCTTTTGCCTCCTTGGTTGAGTTTATTCCTAAGCATTTTATTCTTTTTGATGCTATTGTAAAAGGGATTATTTTTCATACTTTCCTTTTCTAATTGTTCATTGTTAGTATTAAATATATAGAAACACAACTGATTTTTGTGTGTTGATTTTATATCCTGCAACTCTACTCAATTCATTTATTAGTTCTAACAGTTTTTGATGAAATCTTTGGGGTTTTTGATATGTAAGATCATGCCATCTGTAAAGAGATAATTTCACTTCTTCCTTTCCAATTTGGATGCCTTTCATTTTTTTTCTTGCATAATTCCTCCACCTGGGACTCCCAATCCTATGTTGAATAGAAGTGGCAAGAACAGGTATCCTTACCTTGATCCTGATTGTAGAGGCAAAGCTCTCAGTTTTTCACGATTGAGTATGACATTGGCTGTGGGCTTTTCATATACGGTCTTTTGTATGAGGTAGTTTCCTTCTATTCACAGGTTGTTTAGTGTTTTTTATCATGAAAAGGTTTGAATTTTGTCAAATGCTTTTTCTGCATAAGTTGAGATAATCATGCAGTTTTTGTAATTCACTCTGTTAATGTGGTATATTACATTGAATGATTTTCATATGTTGAACCATCCTTGTATTCCAGGAATAAATCCCACCTTGTCACTGTATGTAATTCCTTTAATGTGCTGTTAAATTCAGTTTACTAGTATTTTTGTTGAGGATTTTTTCATCAATATTCATCAGAGATATCGGTCTGTAGTTTTCTTTCTTGTACTATCTTTATCTGGCTTTGGTATCAGTATAATACTGGCCTCATAAAGTAAGGCCATTACTTACTCATACTTACCATAAAGTAAGTTTGGGAGTGTTCCCTCCTCTTCAATTTTTGGGAAGAGTTTGAGGAGGATTGGTGTTAATTCTGCTTTAAATGTTTGATAGAATTCTCCAGTGAAGCCATCTAGTCCTGGGCTTCTCTTTGCTGGGAAGTTTTTGCATTATTGATTCAATCTCCTTACTAGCTAGAGGTCTTTTCAGATTTTTATATTTATTCTTGATTAAGTCTTGGTAGGTTGTATGTTTCTGGAAATTTATCCATTTCTTCTAGGTTATTCAATTTGTTGGTGGCATATAATTGTTCACAATAGTCTCTTATAACCCTTTTTATTTCTGTGGTATCAGTTACGTCTCCTGTTTCATTTCTGATTTTATTTGAGTCCCCTTTTTTCCTTCATCTAGTTAAGGGTTTGTCAATTTTGTTGATCTTTTCAAAAAACCAACTCTTAATTTCATTGATTTTTTTTTCTATTGCTTTTCTATTCTCTATTTCATTTATTTCTGCTCTGATTTTTTTTTTTTTATCATTTCCTTCCATCTGGTAACATTGATTTGATTTGTTTTTCTTTTTCTAGTTCCTTGCAGTGTAAAGTCAGGCCGTTGATTTAAGATATTTCTTCTTTTATAATGTAAGCCTTTACCACTAAAAACTTCCCTCTTAGTTTTGCTTTCACTGAATCCCATAAGTTTTGACATACTGTATTTTCATTTTTATTTGTCTCAAAATATTTTCTAATTTCCCACGTGCTTTCTTCTTTGACCCAATAGTTGTTTATATGTGCTGTTTAATATCTACATACTTGTGGATTTTCCAGTTTTCCTTTGGCAATTGTTTTCTAATCTCATTCCAGTGTGGTCAAAAAAGATATTTGTTATGATTTTAATCTTCTTAAATTTGTTGACAATTATTTTGCAGCCTAACATGTGGTCTATCCTTGAGAATGTTCCATATGTACTTGAGAAGAATGCACATTCCACTGTTGTTTCAGGGAGTGTTATGTATATGCTTGTTAAATCCAATTGGTCTATATTGTTGTTCAAGTCCTCTGTTTCTTATTGATCTTCTGTCTGGTTGTTCTATTCACTATTGAAAGTTGAGCACTGAAGTCTCCTACTATTATTTTGTTGCTGCCTACTTCTCCCTTCAATTGTGTCAAGGTTTGCTTCATGTATTTGGGAGCTCTGATGTTAGGTGCATATATTTATAATTGTTATATCTTCCTGGTGAGTTGAACCTCATATCATTATATAATATCCTTCTTTGTCTCTTGTGACAGTTTTTGACTTAAAGTTTATTTTGTCTGAAGTAAGTATAAACACCCCTACTGTCTTTTGGTTACCATTTGCAAGTAATATCTTTTTTTCCATCCTTTCACAGTTAGCCTATGCGTCTCCTCAGATATAAAGTAAGTCTTTTATACACAGCATACAGTTAGATCTTGTTTTTTTTATTTTAATCCAGTCAGCCAATCTATGTCCTTTGATTGTGAAGGTCAATCTGTTTATATTTAAAGTAATTAGTGATAGGGAAGGACTTAATATTCTGTTTGTTAATTGTTTTCTGTATGTCTTATAGCTACTTTGTCTGTTTTCCACTCTTGCTGACTTCCTTTATGTTTCACTGACTTTTTGTAGTGACATGTGTTAAATTAAAATGAAGACCAGGCCTGGAAAACCCTGGAGCAAACAAAGACAGCTAGGCCTTGAATATAACCTTAACCTTGCTTAAATTGCAAACATAAGCAAAACTTAACTTGGGCCATTTCTTATAAATGTTTATATTAGAGAAAAACAAAACTTCAGCTCAACCAGTCAAAAGCAGGCAATTAACTTATAATGATATAACCAGGGACTTAACAACAAGATAGCAACTTTATACCTATAACCAATCAAATAGTTTCTTTGTTTTATTTGTGCATTCACTCTATAAAAGTCTGTTTCTACACTTCGTTATTGAAGTTCAAACCCTCTTTCAGTTTGACGCTTCCTGATTTATGAATTGTTCAAACCCTCTTTTGGTTTGGTGCTTCCTGATTCCTGATTCCTGATTCCTGAATTGCTCAAATAAACTCTAAACTTTTCTTTGTGGCTTAGTTTACCTTTAACACATGCTTTGATTACTATCTCATTTCCTTTTCTGTCTCTTCCATAGGTATTTTCTTTGTGGTTACCATGGGAATTATATAAAATGTCTTAAAGTTATGGTAATATATTTTAAACTGATAACAACTTCAATTGTATACAAAAACTACACTCCTTTACATCTCTGTGCCCCTCATTTTATATTATTGATGTCACAAATTATATCTTTTTATATTGTGAATATACTAATAAAGATTTAGTTATGCTTTTGTCTTTTAAATTCTACACAGTGATTTACACATCACCATTACAATACTAAAGAATTCTATATTTACCTTTATTCACCTTTACCAGAGAGCTCATATTTACCTTACAAATAGCAGTCCTAAGAAATCACAGATACGGATTTTTTAAAAAGAAATATTTAACTATAACCACATAAAGCAACAAAAGGGAATATCTTATCCAACAGACTATGAATTCTAATTCAATAGTGGCATAAAAATAAAATGTAAATTAGGATCGGAAAACTATCTTTACCCTTCAGATTTTTACATGAAACATTTAAAGGGCTTTAATTAAAAATATCACCCAGATCCATTTAATTTTTTAAAAACTCTACCTCCTATATAACCAATTAATAAAATTATAAGCATAGATTTTAAATATTCATTTAAAAATTTTTAATGAAAGCTAATTGTAGTAGGGATATTATCACTGTATGTACCTAAAATAACTAAAATAAATGCTTTTGGATGGGATGCTAAACTACTTGCCATCTTTTAGACAAAACAGGCACATGGTCTGGGAAATTATATAGTCCATTCTCTACAGACAGCAACTTAAAAAATCCAAGGAAATTAACTACTTTCTTTGAGTCCAAAAGTTATTTGTGGCTGAGTAGAGACTAGAAAGAAGCTCAGTTATAAAAAATTATTTTATTTTATTCTTCGCTTCTATTCAAAGTACAGTACATCAACGTTTACAGGTTGTTGAAAGAAATAGCTAAACAAACATTCTATTTTGTATTCTGTATGGAATTTGGAAACAGATCATTCTTACTAATAAATCTTTACAGCTTTCTTTAAAAAAAAAACCTGAAAATACAGTTACAATATAATCGGTTAAGAAATTCTCGATCTTGATCAGATTCAGCAGAAAACCAAACTCAAACTAAACAAGCAGAAATTAACTATTTGTCAAAACAGCTTGCATTAATAATCACACCATGGATTGTTTTTAATTTTCAATAAAAAAAGATACCTCATTTCTTCAACTAAAATTCTTCTAAATTGTAGGAATTTAAAATTATTACCAGTAAATCAAAATTACATGATATAGAAAAATAAGCTATAAAAATCAAAATTTTAATAGATATTTTCTATAGTAAATTTTAAGAAATTATCACTTCTAAAATATTTATAAACGGAAATTTCTCTAACTGCCACAAAAGAAAATTTACCCAGATTCTAAGAAACATGGTAAGATAAAATTCTTAGAACAACTCAATAAACAATGATGTGATTTAATGAAGAGAAATGGGCAAAAGTATTGAAAATATTTCAAGAATTTCTGATAATTTTATAAAAATAATATTTATCTGTAAATACTAGTTGATGAGATGAATTAAAATAAAAACAATGTCCTCCAAAAGACTTAAAGAAACAGTATTTCAACAAATGGTAAGAACACACAAAAGAAACATTCAACCCTTCATGACTTGTCAATTATATTTTTTAAAGCCTTAAGTCCCAATTAACTGCAATATTTTAAAGGTCATTCAAGAATTGTGGGTTTTCTTTTCTTTTTTTTTTTTTTTCTCTGAGGCAACGTCTCTCTCAGTTGCCCAGGCTAGAGTACAAAGGTATCATCACAGCTCACTGCAACTTCAAACTCCTGGGCTCAAGTGATCCCCCTGCCTCAGCCTCCCAAGTAGCTGGGACTACAGGCACACACCACCACACCCAGCTATCTTTTTTATTTTTTGTAGAGGCGGGATCTCACTGTGTGGCTCAGGCTAGTCTTGAACTCCTGGCCTGAAGCAATCCTTGGCCTCACAAAGTGCTAGAATTACAGGCATGAGCCACTGTTCCTGAAGAATTGCCATTTTTTAATATTTCTGCTATCTCAAAACAAGTACTGAGGAATTCTTTAAAATGTGGATTATACTGCACAATCGACTTCAACAACAGTAAGTAAAGCAAGAAGTAATTATATTATCATCAATTTCTCACTTTATATTATTTGTTGTATAGTTTTATTACTCTCTGACCTTATATGTGAGGAAAAGAATAGCTATTCATTCATCATAGATGACTGTCAATAAGACTTTCAGCCTAGGTTATGTAAAGTACTAATATCAATAGTTATAAGGTGCCTCTCTGTACCCCCATATAATTTCACAGGTGAGAATATAAACCATGACCAAGTAAGATTATTCCAGGAATACAAGGTTGGTTTAACATCAGAGCAACAATCAATGAAATATACTATATTAATAAAATACAGGACCAAAAAAAAAAAAAAAAACTCACATGATCATCTCAACAGAAGCACAAAGAGCATTTCACAAAATTAATACATCTTCATGACAAAAACACTCAATGAACTGGGAGTAAAAGTGAACTTCCTCAAATTGACAAAGAACATCTGTGAAAAATCAACAACTAACATAACAGTTGATAGTAAAAGACTAAATGCTTTCCCCCTAAGATCAGGAAAAAGATAGGATTTCTGCTGTCACCACTTTCTATTCAACAGTGTACTAGAGGTTCTAGCCAGGGCAATTTGGCAAGGAAAAGAAATAAAAAGCCATCCAGATTGGAAAGAAAGAACTAAAACAATCTCAATTTGCAAATTATATAATCTCATATATAGAAAATACAAAAAATCCACACAAATACAAAAACCATCAGAGTTATTAGCAAACTAGGACAACAAGGTTGTAGGATAAAAGATAAATATATAAAAATCAATTTTATTATCATATCCAAGCAATGAGCAATCCAAAAGTGAAATTAAATTTCCAATAGCATATAAAAGAAGAAAATATTTAGGAACAAATTTAACAAAAGATATGCAAGACTTGTTCACTGAAAGCTACGAAACGTTGTTGAAAGAAATGAAAGAAGGCCTAAATAAATAGAAAGATCCCATGGACCTAATACTCTTAAGATGGCAAAAACTCTCAAATTGATCTGCAGAGCCAATGGAATACCTATCGAAATCTCGCTGCCTTTTTCACAGATATTGACAAGTTGATCTTAAATTCATATAGAAATGCAAGATACCCAGAACAGCCACCAAAAAGAAAAAAAATTGAAAGAGTACAAAGTTGAAGCAGTCACACTTCCTGATTTAAAAATGCATTCCAAAACTATAGTAATCAAGACTGTGTGGTACTGGCCTAAGGACAGATACAGAGATCAATGGAATAGAATTGAGAGTCCAGAAATAAACATTTACATTTATCATCAATTGATTTTCAATGAGGGTGCCAAGACATATAATAAAGAAAGAATATTCTCTTCAACAAATGACACTGGGACAACTAGACATCCACATGCAAAAGAATGAAGTTGGACCCCTACCTTATACCATATACAAAAATTAACTCAAAATGAATTAAAGATTTAAACATAAGAGCTAAAACTATAAAACTTTAAAAGAAAAAAAGGAGTAAATCTTCATGATATTGTATTAGGAAGTATTTTCTTACACATGACACCACATTATAAGTGATAAGAGAAAATAGTCAAATTAGACTTCATCAAACTTAAAAAAAAGTTAATTTTAAACAGCCACCCTCAAGAAAACCACAAAATTGATAAAATATTTGCAAATTATAGATCTGATAATGGATTTGTATCCAGTATATATATATGTGTGTGTGTGTGTGTGTGTGTCGATACATATACATACACACACACACACACACACACCGTATATATATAAAAGCACTCTTAATTCTGGGAATGAGGGGAAGGGGAAAACAGGAGTTATTTAAATATTCGGTGGGTATAGAGTTTCAGTTTTGCAAGATAAAAAGAGTTTTGGAGATTGGTTGCACAAACTCTGTGAACATACATAACACTACTGAACTGTACACTTAAAATTGTCTAAAATGGTAAATTTTATGTGTATTTTACCACAATTAAAAATGTTTTAGGCTGGGCACTGTGACTCATGCCTGTAATCCTAGCACTTTGGGAGGTGGAGGTGGGAGGATCACTTGAGACCAGGAGTTCAAGACCAGCCTAAGCAAAAAGATTGAGACCCCATCTCTACAAAAAAATAGAAAAATTAGCCTGTCACAGTGGTATGCACCTATGGTCCCAGCTACCCAGGAGACTGAGGCAGGAGAATCACTTGAGCCCAGGAGTTCAAGGTTGCAGTGAGCAATGATGAGGCCACTGCACTCCAGCCTGGGCAACAGAGCAAGACTGTCTCAAAAAAATAAAATAAAAAGTTTTAAAATTTAAAAAACCCCTTACAACTCAACAATAAAAAGACAAATAATAAAATTGAAAAATAGCTAAAGGATCTGAATAAATCTTTCTTCAAAAATAATATATATTATAAA
This sequence comes from Daubentonia madagascariensis, assembly GCA_023783475.1. Classification (NCBI taxonomy): domain Eukaryota; kingdom Metazoa; phylum Chordata; class Mammalia; order Primates; family Daubentoniidae; genus Daubentonia; species Daubentonia madagascariensis. Next base: position 45,538,064 of record JAKFHU010001209.1, read on the forward strand.
TAGCCTATAAGCACTCAACATCATTAGTTATCAGGGAAATGCAAATCAAAACAACAATGAGATACTATTTCATACCCACTAGGATGGCTATAACCAAAAAGTCAGATAAGTTGGAGAGAATATGGAGAAATCAGAATCCTCATACGTTGCTATGGGAATGTAAAATGGTGCAGCCACTTCGGAAAACAATCCGAAAGTTCCTCATATGGCCAAACATACAACCCAGCAATGCCACTATAAGTATAAAACCAAGAGAAATGAAAACATATGTCCACATAAAAACTTGTACACAAGTGTTCATATCAGCTAATATGCACAATAGCCTAAAGGTGAAAACAACCCAATGTCCACTAACAGATGAATAGATTTTTTTTAAAAATGTGGGATAGCTATACAATGGAATATTATTCAGTGATAAAAAGGAATGAAGAACTGATACATGCTATAACACAGGTGAAAAACATTATGCTAAGCGACTGTATAAGTCCATTTACATGAACTGCCCATAACAGGCAAATCCATAGAGAGAGAAAGTAGATTACAGGTTGACAAAGCCTGAGGGGAAGGAAAAATGGGGAGTGATTGCTAATGGAATATAGAATTTCTTTTTGGGGTAAACAAAATATAAAGTTAGACAGTGGTGACAGTCAATTGTGAATATATTAAAAACCACTGAATTATACAAATCAAATGGGTTAATTGGGCGAATGGTATGATATGTCTATTACATTTCAGAACGCTTCTATTTTTTAAAAAAATCATACAGAGTAAAGGCTATTCTGAGTCCCCCGACAAAGCTTTAAAACCAACTTCAAAAAACAAAAAGCCTAATTCTAACTTTCTGACTAGCACAACAAAGCTCAATACTCTTTAAAGGATAGCAAAAAAAATCCAGACACTTACATAGTAAAAATCATAATGTCCAATATCCATTCCAAAATTACTAAACAAACCAAGACACCTGAAATAACCGTGAGAATGTCATTAAATAAAAATAGACCCAGAAATAACATAGATGATGAAATTAAAAGGAAAAAGACATTAAAACAGCTATTACAGCTACGATCAAGTTTTTTGGGTCTTTTCTCTTTTAAAGACAAACATGTAAAAAATAGAGGATAATGAAAAAGAACTGAAACCTATAAAGATTAAAAATACAACATGTGAAATGAAAAATTAACTTGATGGGACTAATGGCAGATTAGACATTTGAGAAGGAAGAATTAGTGAACATAAAGACATAGCAATGAAAACAACCCAAAGCAAATTATTTTTTTTTAATTATAGCAAAAAAAAAAAAAAATAGAGTCTCAGTGACCCGTTGGCTTATATCAAAGGGTCTAAAATAAACATAATATGAATCCCAGAAGAAAAAAAGGAAGAAAACATAATTGAAGAAATAATGGCCAAGAAGTTTTCAAATTTGACCAAAATATAAACCCACAGATCCAAGAAGTTTGAGTAATCTGAAGCACGCTAAGCATACAAAAAGAAAACACACCAACATATAAAATATTCAGTTTCTGACAATCAGTAATAAAGAACAAATCTTAAAAGTAGCAATAAAAAAAGACATGCTACATACACAGGAAGAAGTATAATAAAGACCACACACTTCTTGTCAGAAACTTCTTGCAAATCAGGTGACAAAAGAATATCTTTACAAAGCTCAAAAAAGAAAACTGTCACCTTAGAATTCTATAACCAGTGAAACTATTTTTCAAAAATAAAAGCAGAATAAACGCTTTCTCAGACTAATAAAAGCTGAGAAAATTCATTAACAGTAAACCTCCATTACAAGAAATATTAAAGTCATTCAAATGGAAGGAACACGATGTGAGATGAAAATATGAATCTACACAATGAAATGAAGTGTCGTACGAATGGTAAACACATAGAGAAATATAAAATACAACATCATCCTCAGTTTTAATGTCTTTAAAGTGAATGAATCAAAAACAATAAAAATATATCATGTGATTTGTAATATACATAGAAGTAAAATCTATAACAATAATAAAAGGAGGGGGAATTGCAGGATAATGTTGGAAGATTCTTACACTACATGTAAAATAATATCATTTGTTGATAGATTATGATAAATTAAGGATAAAGAGTAAATAAACCAATAGCAGAAATAAAATGGAATTCTAAAAAATAAGCAATTCAAATAAAAGCAGGAAAAGAAAGGGAAGAATCAAAGAACAGATGAGACAAATAAAAAACAAATACCAAGATAGTATATTTAAATCACATAATATCTATAATTATATTGAACGTAAATGATGTAAACATTCAGTTATAAAGCAGGGATTATCTGACTTATTCAAAAAGCAAGACTCATTTTACAAAATTTACCCTTTTAATAAAAACATCCTCTTAATAAAAAGTCTCAGGAAACTAGAAATAGACATTTTTCAACCTTATAAAATTCATTAAATATCTATCAATGCTTCCCAAAAAAAATCAGGAACAAGGCAAAAATGTCTACTCCTCCACTTCTATTTAATTATTTATACTGAAGTTCTACCTAGTGCAAAAAGGTAAGAAAAAGACAAGGGATACAGATTGGAAATGAAGAAGTTAAACTCACAGTCTACATGAACATGTGTAGAAAATCCCATAACATCAACAATAGTAAGCTAGTAAAACTAATAAGCCAGTTTAGCAAGGTCTTAGGTTAAAAGGTCAATAAACAAAACTCAATTATATTTATATATATGAGAAGCAAATTATCGGAATTTAAATTTTAAAAAATACAATGTGTATCATCTAAAAAACATGAAAAACTTAGGAATACATTTAACAAAATGTGTCCATAATATACACAATGAAAACCACCATCGTATTGGCGTAAGAAAAGACATATAAGTCAGGAATAGAATACAGCCCCAAAGATCACAAGGTAATAAAATGGAGAAAGAATACTGTTTACCAAAAAAATTGTAAAAGAACACCAGGGTATCCTGATTGTCTTACTCCATTCATGTCGCTATAACAAAATACCTTAGACTGGGTAATTTAAAAACAACAGAAATTTATTGCCTATAGTTCTGGGGGACAGGAAGTCTAAGATCAAGATACCAGCAAATTAGGTATCTAGTGAGGGATAAACGGTGTCTTCTATGTCTTCTCACATTGAGGAAGGGCAATAGGGTTCCTCAGGCCTCTTTTATAATGGCATTAATCCTATTTATGAGGGTGGAGCATCATGACCTAATCACCTCCCAAAGGCCCCATTTCTTGATACCATCACATTGGGGGTTAGGTTTCAACATATGAATTTGGGAAGGAGGGGACACATATATTCAGACCATAGCATTTATGAGAAAGGCAAATTAACTTTTTACCTTTACCTCATACCATACACAAAAATTCACTCAAAATGGATCACAGACCTAAATGTAAATGCTAAAATTTTAAAACTTAGAAAAAGATATGAAAAAATCTTTCCAACCTTGGAGTAGATAAATATTTATTAGAACACTTTAAAAAGCATGCTGATAATAGAAAAAATTTTGATAAATTAGAATTCATAAAAATTAATTTCCTCTGCTCTTCAAAAGTTATGTTAAGAAAATAAAAACCAAGACACACACTAAGGAAAAGTATCTGTAAATCATATATTGATTATATGATTATACAAAGAAATCTCAAAATTCAATAATAAAAAAACAGACAACCCAACCAAAAAATGGGCAATAGATTTGAACACACACTTCACAAAAATACACAAATGGCCAATAGTAATAAAAAGATCCTCAGCATTTCTAGTTACTAAAACAATACAAATTAAAACCACCATGAGATACTGCTACACAGTCATTTATATGTCTAATACTAAAAAGACTGACAATATCTTTGTCAACAAAGATATAGAGCAAGTAGAAATCTCATATCCTGCTTGTGAGAATATAAAATTATACAACTACCTTGGAAAAGAGTTTGGTCATTTTGGTTACCATACAACTCAGCAATTCTACTCTTAGATATTTATGAAAGAAGAACATATGTCCACACAAAGATTTGTACACCAATATTCATAGCAGCTTAATCATAACTGCCAAGAACTGGAAACAACTCCAATGTCCATTAATAGATAAATGGATTATAATGTGCTATATTTGTACAATGGAATACTACTCAGCAATAAAAAGGAAGGAAAAAGTGTACTAATGCAAAACAACATGGATGAATCTTAAAACATACTGAGAAGAAACAAAACTCACAGGACCACATATTGCATGATTTTATTGACATAAAACCTCAATAAAAACAAATTTAATCTAATGACAGAAAATAGATCAGTGGTTGCCTATATGATAGAAAGGGTTGGGGTTAGGGTAATGGAAGGAATTGACTGGGAAGGAGCACAATGGAACCTTTTACAATGATGGAATATTCTATTTCTTGATTGTTGTGGTAGTTATACTTTTGTCAAAATTAATTAAAATATTTACACTTTATATTGCCTGTAAATGATACACAAATCAACTTTAAAAAGTTGATTTTGTTTTGAAAGGAACAGAGCAGACATTAAATTTCTCCCTGAAACCAAACTTGAGACTATCAATGGCTGAACCCAGGGGTTCCCAAATTTTTTTGGCTTATGGCACTCTTAGCATCTCAGTAATTTTTTCATGAAACTCTTTACCAAGATAAATAGTGAATACTTCTGCTTATTATTAATAAATAGCTTGGTCCAAACAATCTTATATTCTAATAATATAGTAATGATTTGAAAAAATTAATGTACAAATTCACAGAAAAATAATGTTTCCTTCATTATTATATTAGCAAAATTCTTTGTTAATGGGATGTATGTGCATCTAAGGTACTGTACAAATTCTCAAACCCTGGAGTCAGATTGCAATACCATCATCCTCATTTCCTATTCCACATTTTCACATGGGGTACTAGCTTTTTATCACAGAAACTATCAAAAACTTAGCTGTACAAAGATAGGACATAATCAAAAGAAATGCCGCATGAACTGAAGTTGAAACTTGAGCTAGTTGTTTGCGCAATGTCTCACGTAAGTCAAGTATACAGCGTTTCCCTCAAAATTTAGTACCCGTCAGACCCCTGTGACTTCCCTGTGGTGTTCCTGGTTACCTTAACATATAGTTTGGTAACCCAAGTAGATCTCCCCATGCATAACCCACCTTCCAATCAATCTCAACTAACATTGGTGAGGCAGTGAATAGTAAGTAAAGTACCTTGTATCCCAGTCCCAACTGATAAATAGCAAAAATCTGAGCTGCATTAAGAGCTTCATTAAAAAGGTAAACTGCAGTCATCTGACCACAGAATACTCTATTAGCATCTGCTGTTTCTGATGAGCCCAGGAAACATTTGTCAAAGGTCTGTGAAAGAAAATAGAAGATTTTATTAGAAAAAAAAATATATATATACACTCCAGAAATAAAAACCTTTATTGTTATAAATACTTTGTCCATCCTAAACTATATCTGAATAGATTAAAATATTGATAATTCATTTAGCATTTCATTGCATTCATTCCCCTATGGAGTAGAAATCAGAAAAGACATTACAGAAACACAAGTTTTCCAAATTGCAGTAAACAAGACTTGATGACAAAGTGGATGTAAAAAAGAAGTCAGAAATCATTATGGCCCTGAAGGTTCATAGTCGGGCAACCAAATTCAGACAGAAAAGCAGGCTTTGGAGCGAAGAGGAAAATAATGAGTTGGGTTTGGGACATAGTGGACCAAATTTTTATGTGAGCTAATTACAGATGGAGTTTATATGGATGAAGAAACAGTTGTCAACAGGGTTCTGTGAGTTTGGTGAGAATTTAAATCTGAAAAGACAAACTTTTGCACATAACATATAGATAATGGGTGAAATCATAGGAGTAGACACAAATCTCTCAAAAGGAATATGTAAACCCAGAAAAGCTGGCATATGTTTCTCTTCTAACATAAAAAAATCCTGTTAATAATGTCCAGGTTGTAAAGACCACATTTTAAAAACCCACACGTACAATGCAAAAGGAAAAAAGAAAAGTTCTTCATGTCTATTCAAGAGTATCATTTTATATCATGACTCCATTAGAAAGAATGGTGGGAAATATGTACATAATGACACTAGGGAATACAGAAAAGTTGTAAACACTTGTGTTCTCAAGCCAAATCACCTATGTCAAATCCCTGTTTCCTGAGCTACTAAGCATGGCGGTTTACTTAACATCTCTGTGCTTCACTCTCCTTAACTATAAAATGGAGATTATAATAGTGCTCATCTTGCAAGGTTGCTGAGGCTTTTAGAAAATAAACTTATTTATTACAATGGCTGGAAGACAAAGAAGCACTTAGTAAATGGTTAATGTAAGGAAAAAACAGGTTACAAAACAATACATGTATCTGAGCCCTTTTTTGTAGTTAAAAAAAAACACTTATTGAGCCCTCATTCTGTACAAGGCACTCTACTAATAGATTTATGAACATTATCTCATTAAATCATCACAATAACCTTTTGAGGTATGAACTATTTTCTGCCCATTTTAAGGTGGAAAAAAACTAAGGCCTAATGGATTAAATAAGGTCACATGGTCAATAAATGACAGAGCTAAAATTCAAACCTAAGTCTGTCTGATACAACACCCTCAAGGTTAGTATTAAGCAATATGTGTATACATGTAACAAAGGATATGAAAGGACTTAATAGTAGATGGGTAGTATAGTTCGTGTTTATTTTCCTGATCTTTATTTTTCAAGTTTTCTATAAAAAGAATGTAATTAGGAGAAAAATAAAAATAATTTTAATTTCATTCTAACCCATGGATCTCTTTTTGAATCCTGAAAATATTATAACATAATAGTTATTAATAGCAGCTAGAATTATATGCAAAATGTATAAGCATGTATAATCTAACTTATTCACAAAATGATTGGAGCCCTGTAGTAGAGCTCCCATTTATTTTGATAAATGGATCAATGGCCCAAACACTGTCAAGATATAGCCATTGTTATCTATAAATCCTTATCTTTACTCTATCCAGAATAATTTTATAACAAGGACTGAGTAATACCTTATGTGACACATTAACAACTTGTATTCTACAAATAAATTAACATGCTACCCCAATTATGATTATAAAAGTCCACCATTGTGGTATTTCCAAAACGTATATTCAAGTTCTAAAACTTTTTCTTGTTTAAAAAGTTAATGCTTTAAAAATAATTTTTTATCACTGCAACATTTTAAAACTACTTACATCACTGGTGTTGACAAACCATGTTATCTCTCCATAGGAAGCTAGCTCACCATTCACATAACATCGAAGTTCACTGTTCTTCCATCGGTTATAAATGTGCACTATGGTTACCATATACCACTAAAGCCAAAAACAGTAAATAATAATAATAAAAATGATTCTCCTAATAACATAACCATATAGATAATAAGTAAAAACTAAATAAGTTATAATTAAACCTAAAAATAAAACAAGAATACCCTTATTAAATTCAATATTTAACCTCTGGAACAATATCTATTCATGGGTGCTCTCAATTGATCAGAACTGAATCACTATTTTTCCACCTTTCTATTATGAAAATTTTCAAATATACCCCCAAAAAGCTGAAAATCAAGTACAAACACCCTTTTTCCCACTACCTAGACTCCACAATTGACATTTTGCCATATTTACTTAATCTATCTGCCTACTTATCTATCTACACATTTTATTAATGAACCATTTATTAAAGTACAAAAGCAAACACGTATTAAATCTGCACTACTAAAATAATTCCATTGATATTTTCTCCTTATATTTTCCTGAAACTCTATAAATCACTAAATATCAAATCTTTTTATTATCTGAATCAGAGAGGCTAACAATCATCCAGTGATTTACACTTGATTTTTTGAAACTATATAAACAGTTGTGATTTACCTCGTTATGTGAATAACATTAAAACAAAGCATTTTGAAGGTTAGCAAAGCTTGTTTGGTTTTTGTTTTGTTTTGTTTTTTGTTTTATTCCAGAATATTATGGGGTACAAACATTGAGGTTGCATATACTGCCTGTGCGCCGACCAAGTCATAGCTACAAACGTGCTCATCCCCAGACAGTGCATACCGCACCCGTTAGGTGTGAATTTACCATCCCCTCCGTCCCCACTCCCTCCTGCCTGACACCCAATGATTGCTACTTGCCTATGTGCACATAAGTGTTGATCAATCAGTACCAATTTGATGGTGAGTACATGTGGTGCTTGTTTTTCCATTCTTGAGATACTTCACTTAAAAGAATGGGCTCCAGCACCATCCAGGATAGTACAAGAGGTATTAGTTCACCATTGTTTTTTGTGGTTGAGCAGTATACATGGTATACACATACCACATTTTATTAATCCACTCAAGGAATTGATGGGCATTTGAGTTGTTTCCACATATTTGCAATTGTGAATTGTGCTGCTATAAACATTCGAGAGCAGATGTCTTTATTAAAAGCTTGTTAACATAACTACGATTCAGTAAGATCACATACCTTTTGTGGCTTGAAATCAAATTTCACACAGTGTTGAAAGCCTTTTCCTTTTGACTTTATTGATGTTATAATCAAACAGCCTCCAACAAAATGAGCAGAATAACCAAGACCTTTGCTGGTTCTGAAACTGCAAATAATAAGTTTTAATTTTACCTCCAATTATTCTTCTCATTTTCAAAGTAAGATATTAACACTCATCAGTTTATAGAAATACTTACCAATACAAATATGGTTTATCCTTATCCACATTGATGTTATTTACAGGATCCATTCTAAGCCAGGTATGAAATGTAAAACCATTCTGGTACGGCCACTTGGCTATAGGAGGTAATGCAATAGCCTAAAGGAAAGAAACTTTGAGTTATTAACTCAAGCAAAAACTTTATTATTGAAATCATGAAAATGAGACTTTAGAATGCTATATATATTTATACTATGTCATATTACTTTGTCACAATTAAAATATCTGAAATAAAACTCTTTATCTGGAAGACTTAATAACTTTTGAATTTTCCCAAATACACAGTAATGATGTTAATAAAATGAAAGAAACATTCAGTGTGACCTGCTGGACACACGAATCTTGTCTGCTTCATTTCTTACAATGAATATATCCAAAGAGATGACAATAAAAAGAGATAGGTAGTGATATCAAAATGAAAATTTGTTGCTGAAATTTTAAGGTATTAGAATAGAGAAAGATGAACAAGACTAGAAAGATAAAAGTTAAAGAAGCAGTTTGGTGTATGTTGCTTTTTTTAAACTATAAATATAAAACTGAAGAGGATTAGTTCATAACATTTTTAAATTGTATTCAGAAGTCACTATACAAATGACTTTAACACGTGGTTTAAGATTTTGTTTAAAATATATACTACATAATGGAAGGGATCCTGAATAGCCAAAACAATCTTGAAAAAGAAGAACAAAGTTGGAGAACTCATACTGCCAAATTCAAAGCCTACTATAAAGCTACAGTCATGAAGACTATGTGGTATTGGCATAAGGTCTTTGAGCCCTTTGGATAGGCAAATCCTTCTTAATTACACCACCAAAAGCACAAGTGACAAAAGAAAAAATATATAAATTAGACTTTATTAAAATTTAAAACTGTAATTTGAAGGACATCATCAAAAAACTAAAAGAACCCACAAAAATGGAAGGAAATATTTGCAAATTGAATATCTAATAAAGGACTTACATCCAAAATATATAAAGAACTCTTATAACTCAAAAGACAAATGAAATTGTAAAATGAGCAAAAGATCTGAATAGACACGTCTCCATCAAAGATAAACAAATGGCTAATAAGAGCATGAAAAGAAGCTCAACATCATTAGTCATGAAGGAAATACAAACCAAAACCACAATGAAATACCACTCCATACACACTAGGGTAGCTATGATCAAAAAGACAGATATTAACCAGTGTTGGCAAGGATGTAGAGAAATTGGAACCCCTAGTACATTGCTGGTGGGATTTTAAAATGATACAGCCACTTTGGGAAACAATCTGGAAGTTCCTCAAAATGTTAAACAGGCCAGGCGCAGTGGCTCACACCTATAATCCCAGCACTTTGGGAGGCTGAGGTGGGAGATCGCTTGAGGCCAGGAGTTTAAGACCAGCCCAGGCAACACAGCGAGACTCCATCTCCACAAAAAGTAATAAAATTAGTCAAGCATAGTAGCACATGCCTGTAGTCCTAGCGACTCGGAAGGCTAAGGCAAGAGGATCACTTGAACCCAGGAGTTCAAGGCCGCAGTGAGCTACGACTGCTCCATTGCACTCCAGGCTGGCACACAGAGTGAGATCCTATCTCAAAAAACAAAAAAGTTATACAAAGACCAAAATGACCCAGGAATTCCACTCCTATGTAGATACCCAAGACAAATGAAAACATATATCCATGCATAAAATTGTACACAAAAGATCACAGCAGTATTATTCATAATAGCCAAAAAAGGGGAAACCCTAAATATTCATTAATTGATGCATTATTAAGTGAAGTGTGGTATATCCACACAATATAATATTAGCCATAAAAAGGAATGAAGTACTGATACTTGCCACACCATGGATAGACCTCGAAAACATTATGCTAAGGGGAAAAAGCCAATCACAAAAGACCACATGTTGTATGATTACATTTATATGAACTGTTCAGAATAGACAAATTCATAGAGACAGAAAATAGATTAGTGGTTGCCTAGGGCTAGGGGACTGGGGGAAATGGGCAGTGAATGCTAATGAGTATGGGGTTTCTTTTGGGGGTCATGAAAATATTCTAAAATTGGTTGTGGTGATGTAGACAGGGAATGGCCTGAAAAAAAAACAATAAAAATATTTTCTGTCTCTTTAAAACTTCCCCCACTCTTTTTGGGAACTGTGGCCTGGCCTACATCCCTGCCTAAGGCAGGGAGAATGTCTTTTGTTCTCTGTGTTGCAGGAGATATCTCAGCCATCCCAGGCTAGAGCCAGCCTCCCAGGTGAGCCTAGGTGAGCCCAGGTGGGCCCAGGTCGGCGGAAGTCACAGGCTTTGTCTTTGGCAGAGATAGGATGATTAGAATCATTAACACAGTAGACTAGAACTGAGGGTCCTCCCTTTAAAAGCTCTGTATTTCTGCTTATGTTTGGGAATTTTGGATTTTGAGACAGGAGCCTGCCATTTTCCCCTTTGTCAGCAATGTAATAAACTTCTCTTTCCTTCTCCTCAAACCACTTGTTCTCGTTCCTCTGATGCAAGCTCGAAGACAAGTGCCAAGCTTTTGGTAACAGTGATGGTTGCACAACTCTGTGAACATTAACCCATTAAATTATAGACTTTCAATGAGTTAACTGTATTGTATGTGAATTATAGCTCAATAAAGCTGTTTAAAAAATCAAACTACATAAGCTTTTGTTTTATTATAACTTACATATGCATTTATGTACACATATAATATGTACACATATATTCTTTTATATGTATTAGATATACCTTAAAACATGAAAAACATCATAGAGCCAAATTTATGTAACAACACTATTGATACTTCAAGAGGTTCATTAAAATGGATGGTGCATTAAGAAAAAAAGAAAAGACTACATATTTGGTGTGTACATATGTTCTCTCTCACCAAAAATGAGAGAAGGTGTGAAAGCTTTGTAAAAGCACTTTATCCATGAATACTTTAAATTCCCTTTAAAAGCTATGTTTAAGGAAAAGAATGTCACTAAACATATTTAAAATACCTATTCTTCACAAATTTCAAAAGCTGTTTAGCTCAACTGCCCTACTTTCAAGACAAATGCAGGTAAGTAGAATGGACACAGTATAATCCTAGAGAACTGTAAATAATAAAATCATAACATAATGGATGAAAAAAATTAATCTGATGAGAACAATTTTTATGTTAGAGGCAAATGATAGGCTCAATGAGAAGAAAGCAAAATTATTCTGGAAAGCTTCAAATCCAAAATGTCTTTTAAGGAAAAACTGTAAAGGAAAAGAATGAACAATAAAACTTTTCACAAAAGGTTTGTGTATGTAAAATTCAAGTATCACAAATGTCCTTTTAAAACATATTCTTATCTTTCTACAGATATTGCCTGGCTAGCAAACAAGATTTTATCAAAACCAAAGTAAAAAATGAATGGAAGATAAGCTCAGAAAAAGAACAGATTGCAATATCTTTAAAAAAAAACTTTTTTTTTTGCTGGTAACAGACTGACCAATATAATAATGAGGAGATAAAAAAGCTTCCATAAATAACATGTATACATTATATGACATGCTCCCATAAAATTTTGAAACATTACCCTACATAACTGCCTTATTTATAAACTGATTAACAGCTTACAAGACTGACATAATTTGGAAGCTTACAAGTTAGGAAAACTTGCCTATAAGTTTCCAAGAGCTACTATCATTCTATACACCAGGGACAAAAGAAACAGAGGTAGGGAAATATAAGGCCAGAGACAGATGTTCAGAAGGACAGAACATGAAGGTGTTAACACACAAATAGCTACTCAAGAATGCAGAGATAAATTCATAGGACAAAATGGCTATGTTTAAAAGAACTGGATCCTTGATTGCTGACCCAAGCGATGACTGAGCACTTTCTCAACTACTTTGAGCCTCTGTTTCATCACATCTAAAACAGTTGGGAAAAAGTAACACGCACAATTGTCACAAAGATTAAGTTAGCTCATGCAGAAAAGCTTCTACCTAACACAGAATCTGTCAGGGTGTTAACTGGGCTGTATTTTCAGGAACCAAAGGAAAAGAGAACTCAAAGTGATTTCCTCATTAATATGATTAATATAATATTTACTTACTGCAGCACTCTTTCCTGGAAAGTTGAAAAAGGCATCAGGGCCATACTTCTGAGGCATGTGCTTTAACACAGACAACAACTTCCCAGCATGTGGAGGCTATGAAAATAATTAACAATTCATCAACCACATTATTCACCATAAAACAAAAAATACATATTTTAATATAGTTATGCTTTAATATACACAAGAATAACCAAATAATGCTATAAGCTTAAGAGCATATAAATTAACAAAAAGTTATTTTCAACTATCTTAAAGAAATAATGTACTCTATGCCATTTTTTGTAATACTATAGGATATGTTAGGTGTCCAATAAATATGAGCCAATATCACTTGACATCTGAAACTCTTCTCTATACTGCAGCAAAAATTATCTTTTAAAAATACAAACTATATGAACCCACCACCCACCCTTCTTTAAAACACTTTTTAATTTAACAAATACTTAAATAATTCTTACTTAAACAATGTGCCACTGTTAAAGGTACTTTAAAAACATTAAAATATTCCTTCAGAGTAGAGGAGGGAAAAAGAAAAAAAAATTAAAATATTTTAACCTCATAACCACTCTATGGAGTGGTATTACTATTACCCCCATTTTACAGAAGAGGAATCTGAGGTGAAGGAACATTTCCAAAGTCACACAGGTAATAACTGGCAAGGTCAGGATCAGAACTCACTGAAACCAGAGTCCATGCTTTTAACCACTATGCTCATACTCCTCAACTTATGATGAGGTGACATTCTGATAAACCCATGGTAAATAGAAAAAATAAAGTGAATTAAAAATGCATTTTCAACTTACAATATTTTCTACTTATAATGGGTTTATCCCAAGGTAGCCCCATCTTAAGTCAAGGAGTATATTGAATACATATCACTTTCCTGCCATCATAAAGCCCAAAAATTATTAAGTCTGTACTTTCACCATCAAAATGGGGACCAAAACCCTTAACATGGCCTACAAGATACTTTATCTACCTCTTTAGGCTCATTTTGCATCTCACTCTCCCCTTCCCCTGCATTATATCCACAACACCTTCTCTCAGTCTTCTTCCCACAACAGGGCCTCAGCACAAGCTATTCCTTGTACTTAAGATGTTCTCAATAAGCCTACTCCATTCCCTTATCAACCAAGTAAGTCTTACTTACCCATCTTATCCATCCTTTTTTTTTTTTAAGAGGCAGGGTCTTGCTCTGTTGCCCAGGCTGGAATGCAGCAGTGCAATCATAGCTCACTGCAGTCTTGAACTCCTGGGCTCACGTGATCCTCCCACTTCAGCCTCCCAAGTAGCCAGATAATTTTTTTATTTTAATTTTTTTAGAGACAGGGTCTTGCTATGTTGCCCAGACTAGTCTCAAACTCCTGGCCTCACGTGATCCTTTCACTTCAGCCTCTCTAGTAGCTGGGATTACAGGCATGAGCCACCTCTACCCATCCTTTACAGCAGCGGTCCCCAACCTTTTTGGCACCAGGGACCGGTTTCATGGAAGACAATTTTTCCACAGATGGGGCAGGGGTGGGGTGGAGCTCAGGCAATGATGGGAGCAATGGGGAGATGGGGAGTGGCTATAAACACAGATTAAGCTTCACTTGCTTGCCCGCCGCTCACCTCTTGCTCTGCGGCCCAGTTCCTAAGTTTCATGGAAGATAATTTTTCCCTGGGGGCAGGGGAAGGAAGGGGGGGAAGGAAGGGTGGGAAGGAGGGGTGGGAGGAGGCTGAGATCAGGCAGTGATGTCTGTCCCAGTTCCTAGCAGGCCATGGACCAGTACGAGGCCCAGGGGTTGGGAACTGCAGCTTTAGAGCTCATCTTAATGGGCACTTCCTCAGTCTTCCCTGAACCTAACAGTGAGTTAAACTTCCCTATTATTTTTCATTCTACAATATACCTCTACTGCATAGCATGTATAAAAGCTGCAATATTACATTTATTTGATTGTTTCTTTGGCCCACATGTCTCTAATACATGAAACAACCAACAACTAAAATGAAAAATCTCATTTACACTTACAAGGAAAAGCAAAGTACAATCAGATATACATTATCATTTTAATCAGTCTATAAGCAAATAAGATAAAGTGTAGGATACTCCTCTTTATTAAAATTTCAAAATGCAGTCAAACTGCAAGTGAAATCACTGATTTGCCTTTATCATATTCTGGCGGCTGCTCTAAGTTATCATTACTAATTGTGTAAAAGACTTTGGAAACCTTTTACCTAAGTAGTAAGTGAAAAGCTTCATTGATAAGTGATCAAGAAATTTTCAATTAATTACACTGCTCAATTATAAAAACAAAAGAACAAGTAACAACAATCACACTGATTTTTTAAAAATAAATGACAAAGTGAAATAAAGTAAGCAAAACAACTCAGCAGTAAAAATAACAGTACAGTATTATAGCATTATCATCTACAGAAATCATTCCTCCAAATTTCCTTTCCCATAAACCAACTGACAAAAGAATACATTATGATAAGCACTTTACTCCACAGACACTGCTGGGGAAGTGTATTGTACTAGGAAAGGCTTTCAGAAAATGAAGTAGTAGTCATATTTCAAGAGACATTGAAAACATTCATGTCCACTGATGCACTATTTCCACATGTAAAAATCTGTGCTAAAGTAATAATTACAAAGGCCGTAGAGACTTAGATACAAAGATTTTTCACTGCACTGCTATGACAGCAAAGGATGGAAATAAACTGAATGCCTAATAATAAATAGCTAAACAAATGTAATCAATATCTGAGCAAGGCCTTGTTCTTGTTTTATGAACATTATTTTTTCCCTTTTTTCTCCAAAATTATTCTCATTCTCTTCCCCCTCCCCATAAGCAGCTATATTAACATGTTTAATCTTTTCATGCATGTTCCTTCAAAAATGTTTTTGTGTGCTTGTACTTATCATTTCAATGGTGTTAGGTTAAATATATTATTCTGTTTATTATTTTCTTCCTGAGTTTTTTGCATCTATTCCTATTACTCTGTACATTGATTCTAACTGCTATAAAATAATCTATTCCGTGCATCCAATACATTTTTCCTACCTACTCTCTTAATGATAAACACTTATGTTGACAATTCATTGCCATCAAAAATAACACTTCAGTGAACATCCTCACATATATTTCCTTATGGAACTATGTGAGAATTTCTTGGAATATGCACTCAGGAGCGAATTATTAAGTCATCAGATATAATTTATGTGAATAAGTAGTACTAGACTCCTCTTGAGGTTGGCTCCACTAGTGTTCATTCCAACCAAAAGCACACAGGTATAAAATAACCCTATCTCTGCAACTATACTTTCCATTATCCAACTTTAAAATCCTTGAAACTATAGATGTAAGATGACTTATCAATACTGTTTTAATGTAAATATCTCTAAGTATTGATTTTGTGTTTATTTGGTTGTAGGGATTCTACCTCTGTGAATAAATATCTGTTCATATCCTTTGCTATTTTCTTACATATAATTTTCTATATTCATAAATATAATAAAATATATTAATTATATATTCAAAATAAATTATTTGAATATAAATCAAAACCAGACAGTATACTTCCTCTTCTGAACATGACACAGTAACAAGACCTGGACTTACCAACCCACCATAAACAACTACAAAATTGAACAAAATGTATGAAACAGAAACTGTTTTCAGACACGGAGGAAGAGGCAGCTCAAGACCCTGATCCTTGAAAAAGGAAAACAAACAAAATTACTTTCTACCTGGAGTCAATTTCCATATCATTGCACTGGAAGAGGAAAACCAAACAGAACTTTAAGGTCTCACTGAGCTGCAAAGGCACAAATTGGAGTACAGGGAATTCAAGGTGGTTAGAAGTTCCAGGACAGAGTACTGTAAAGGAAGGAACTATATAGAAAAGCAGCTCCAGAAATCTGCATTGACTCTTTAGCTCAATACCAAACTGTTCATGCTATGATAAAACTCAACAAGGTGGGACTAAGACACTAAGAGATATAAGTTAAAGAATTCCTAGAACTAATAAAAACTAGGAATTGAGACCCTACTAGACACTGTGGAGAGACCACAGTCTTGTGCTACCTATTGTCCCACATCTGAGATTTAGAGTCATTCAATAGAGACTCTAGAGGCACCAGGCCTGAACAGTAAGGTAAACTAGCCTTAGAGTAACAGCTACTCTAAACCTGACTGAAAAATAAATAGACAAATAACTTTAAAACTAGCATTAAGGGATAAAGTTGATCCACAATTAACTTATCTGCCCGCAAAACCCATTTAAGAATCTTAAAAGGAATATGACAGGTTGAGTATGGTGGCTCACGTCTGTCATCCTAGCAGTTTGGGAAGCCAAGGCAGGAGGATTGCTTGAGGCCAGGAGTTTGAGACCACCCTATGCAACATAGGGAGACCTTGACTCTACAAAAAATTCTAAAAATTAGCTAGGCATGGTGGCACATGCCTGTAGTCCCAGCTACTAGGGAGGCTGAGACAGAAGTTTTGCTTGAGCCCAGGAGTTTGAGGCTGAGGCCACAGTGAGCTACAATTGGCACCACCACATTCCACCCTGGGTAACAGTGAGACACCGTCTCAAAAAAAATAAAAATAAAAATAAAAATAAAAAAATGCAGCACTCAGAAACATACAATTTACTACTATATCTAAATTCAGTAGCCATAGAAGCAGGAAAATGTGACTTATAAACAGGCGCAAAATCAGTGAGTAAAAAACTGACCTAGATAGCACCCTGGGAAGCCGAGGAGGGAGGATTGCTTGAGCTCAGGAATTTGAGACCAGCCTGAGCAAGAGCAAGACCTCATCTCTACTAAAAATAGAAAAATTGCTGGGCATTGTGGCATGAGCCTATAGTCCCAGCTACTGGGGAGGCTAAGGCAGGAGGATCACTTGAGCTCAGTATTATGAAGTTGCAGTGAGCTATGATGACACCACTGCACTCTACCTGACCTAGAAAATGACAGAGGTGACAGAAGACAAGAGTATTAAAGCAAATATTATTATGCTGAATACTGTCAAGGATTTAAAGAAAAATATGAACATAATGAGGAAAAAAATGGAAGTTATTAAAAAGAGCGAAATAGAATTTACAGAGATAAAAAATATACCATCTGAAATTTTCAGTGGATGGAATTAACAGACTGCTGAAGGAAAGATCTGTTAACTTGAGACTATAGCAAAAAAAAGCGATTTAAGATGAAGCACAAAGACAAAAGACAAAAGACAAAAAAAAGAATGAACACATCTCAGTGACCTGTGGGACAATATCAAGAGGTCTAACATACCTATAATTGGAGTGCCAGAAAAGAAGAGAAGGGGGAACAAGAAAATGATATTGGAAGAAATAATGACCAATACTTTTCCAAATTTGATGACAATTATATTATAAACCCACAGATGTAAGAACTCTAATAAGGATAAACATAAGGCAAGTCACACCCAGAAACATAATCAAATTCAATGAAAATCAGTAATAAAAATCTAAAAAGCAGCCAGACAACTCGAGTTTGATACAAAGATGGTAAGAATCTAAATTTTAACACATTGGATAAGAGTAATTGCAGGGCACAAATTTAGATATACTTAATCAAAGCTAGATTAAGGGTCAGCTGGCTGAGCAGTTGTTGTAGGCAATGTTCTCTAAAGGACACTCAAGCCTGGAAAGGCAACAAAAATGGAGAAAATATTGACTAGTACTCCTTAAAGGGACAGCTAACTGGCAGGAAGAAACAGTATGATAAGGCACCTGAGGTTCAAAATAAGTTCACCCCCATCAACATTCATTGCAAAGGCCGGCTAAATGGCATCTAAAGAGAATGGATCCAATTAATGGCAGAGCTTTTGTTCACTGAGTGGATTATGCAACTTAAGGGCCTCAGCTAAACTCAGATCAATAGAATAGAAGCAAGGTACTGCTACCCAACACTTTTCTTTCTCTGTCCTTACCTTTTTCCTCTAATAGATGTTGAATGTACATTTAAAGAATAACAATTTGAAGAAAAACCAAATTATTTAGCCTGCCTGGAATACACATTCTTTTAGTCCACACCTGTGTTCTGGCATGGCAAAAGTAGGCATATGGATCCAAATGCTATTTTAATTGATCTCTTCCCCTCAATTTGACATTAACCTCATATGTGATAATATCAGTTTCTTGCAAGCTAGTAATGTGCTTGGGGGTGAGGGGCGTGGGGGGAGTGGCAGGAATACTTTCAAATACCAAAGAGTATTTAAGTTTTTTTACCCATTGTCCTTTATCTCCTTGAAGTTTACTGAAGAAAAGCTTTAGTTCTCGAACTGTCAAATTATAGCTAGCCAGCACTCCCAACATGTCAACTAAAAGATCTGGAAACAAAAGAAAACAATAAAATAATTAAGCTACTTATATTTCTTGAAGATTTAAACTATACAGTACTTAAGAGTTGGAACACTAAAATTCTAGGTACATGCTCAAATATTTCTTAAATAAATGTTGCTAAATAAAATAAGATAGATACATATTTAAAAGTCAAACTCTATTTTTTCATATACATTGTACTATAGAGAAAGTCATACCTGCTATCATATTGTCAACTTTTTCAATTTTCCCAAGCACTTTTTCAACAAGGCCTACTTCAGTGCAGACTTGAAGATTTCGTATACTTTTCTTCAGAATGGCTGTAAACACGCTCCAGACTTCCGCTTGGCAAGTAATGTCACATTTTTCCAGTAGGTCCACCATGCAGATGATGCTCTCACCTTCTTGGATAATGAAATTCATTTCCAAATCAAACTGTCCTCCTACCAGCTTCCAAGGGAAAAAACAAACAAGACCACATTAAAAGCATTAGCATCTTCCTTATCACTGTACCATGTTCCTACATGTTAGATTAGGAATAACTACTCAAACACATTCTTCCCTAACCTGCACAAAAATATTAATAAATGGTTCATTACCCAAAAAAAGCTCTAAAAAACAAAATTTCTAAAGAGATCTTCAAATTTAGAGAGTACAAAGTGAAGCAAGACTCAGAATATAAAAATGAAAGTATTTTTCAACAAAAACAAATATAGGATGTTTTAGGTAAATCACTACCTACTGCCCTGTTACTAATAAAGATCTAAATTAGCTTTACAATTGCTTCTAATTCAATATTTCACTTATGAATTATCTACTCTGTGAACTACACACAGCAACCTAAAGGTCCTTTGCTACCTAAACAAGGTATGAGCTCATAGCAAAGCTGAAAAACTGAAAAAGGCCCAGAATGAACAAAAAATTGGAGTTTATATTTATCAAATTTCTGGTTTATTTTATCTATTCATTTTAATCCCTCTTCTCTTCTGTCAACAATCAGTATAACTTACACATAGTCACACACCCAAAGTCAGTAATGAAGAAAATTTATTTCATTGATATTACTATCAGAAAGCTATACCGACCTACCCCCCCGACCCTTGCCACCTTACCCAGTCTCTCCACACAGAGGGAATGTTTCTAAATTTTAAACAACTCTCAATTGTTTGAAGGAATTAAAATACTTTTAGAATTACCTATGCAGAGCTACCCTATTTAACTAGATTTCTAAAATAAATTTTATTGTGTACATTTAAGGTATACAATATGATGCTCTCTTAAAGAGGTTTTTTTTTTAAAGATCTCTGTCAGATCTACACACATGATTCATCTACAATTCTTTTTTTCTCAATACTTCTTGGTTTTTCATTATGCATTCCTAAACCCAAAAGGTAGGCAAGAATCAGAAGAACATGAACTTTACAACACAAAATCTAAGAGCTCATAAAAGAATAATAGATATAACCAAGTAGAGTTTACTCCAGGAAAGCAAGGAAGGTTTAGAACTAGGAAATCAATTAAAACTCCTTGCAGCAGGGATCAACATGTGTCTCAGGTTCTGCCAAAAAATACACAGTGGCATGAGACTGAAAAAATGGAAATGAACAACGTGAGGATCAGTATCTGCATGCAAGGAGACAAGAACTCCTGGCAAGCACAGTGGTAAAGACATGTGGTTCTTCCAGGAAAGCTCTGGCAGAGATTTTCGTGTATGATTCATTGTATCATCAGTATCAAAGAGTACAAGGAGATAACAGCTGGGTTTTTGCTAAAAGTCCCTTGGTGTGATGATGTCAATTTCTCCTAGTTACATGGTCCTGGCTAAGAAGCACACATGCTTGGTTCCCTAGTCCTCCCAGAAACTCTATAAGCCATCTAATACACTAAGTCCAGTCTACTTAAACTCGCTGAAATAAATCAATTGTCTGTAAATACATGATTTGTAAATTTTAAAAATACAAAATTTAAATAAGAACTCTGAGTAATATAGAACTTTTGTTTTTGTTTTTATTTGTGAATATTATTTGCTTGTTTTATCTTTAGGTTTTTATTTTGAAAATTTTCAAACATTTGAAAAAGTTGCAAAAACAGTACAGAGTTCCTTTATACCCTTCACCCAGCTACCCCAATGTATATATAATATATAGCATAATCATAATAACAAGGACATTAACATTTACAATAGTATTAACCAATCTGCAGATCTTACTCAAATTTTGCCACCTGTCACACTAATGTCCTTCTTCTGATCCAGGATCAGTCCAGCATCCCCTCAGTCTCCTCCAAGCTGAGACAGTTGCACAGGCATTCTTTGACTTTCATGACTTTGACACTTTCGAAAAGTAGTTGCCAATTCTTTTATAGAATGTCTCCCAATCTGAACTTTTTTTATGTTATACATTTTTGGCAAGAATACTGCAGAAGTGATATGTGCCTTTCTCAGCATATCATTTCAGATGGTATCTGAAGTCAACATGTCTAACTATTGGTGATGTCATGTTTGCTCATTTGTTTAAGGTGGTATCTGTCAGATTTTTCCATTTTAAAGTTACTATTTTTCATTTTGAAATTATTTAAGTATCTTGTGGCGAATACTTTGAGACTATACAAATACTTTGTTTCTCATCATACTTCTAAGCATCCCTTGATGGATCTTGCCTGTGGCTGTTACTACTGTGCCATCTGCTAAATGGTGGGTTTATATTTCCATCATATTTGCTACATTTATTAACTGGAAAGACTCATTTTAATTAAGAAAAATCTTACACATCTGAAAAGCCAGCATCATGCTCAAATAGGAAATGGAAATGGAAAGATTCTCATGAAAGTCAGGAAAAAGACTAGGATGCACTATCATCACTATCATACTATCATCACTATCATTTAATATTAATCTGGAGATACAGAAGTCACATTTAGTCAAAAGAAGGCAACATAAAAATCAGAAAGTAGGAATTTAAATTATAATTATTTTTAGATAATGATATATATATCTGAAAACCCCAAGAGCATAAACTGAAAAATTACTGAAAATAAGAAAAGAATTTGGTAATGGAACTATTGATACAGTTAACAATATGAATCAATCTGAAAAGCGTTATGCCAAATAACAAAATTCAGAAGCAAATGGCTACCTATTGTGTAGTTCTACTTATATAACAGACTAGAAAAGATAAAACTATGGGGACAGAAATCAGATCAGTGAGTGTGTGGGATTGGGGGTCACTGGGGGATACAGAACAAGGTAATTATAAATTTCATAGAGAAAAATTTTAGTAATAGCTAAAATATTTTCTGAAAAAGCAGAGTAATGGGAAAGGGGTAGCCCTACTGAATATTGAAACAATATGGTAATAGGGACAGAAGAACAGAGTGAAACTCAGTGTTTTTGATGAAAATACTCATGGGAATTTGGCAGAGAGGGACTTAGTGGTTAATGGAGCAAGATCACCCTGCTCCAAAAGTTTTAAATCCAAATTTCTAATTTTGGCTTTGCCACTTACTAGCTGCATGACTGTGGGCAAATTACTTTACTTCCTTAACCCTCAAATGTCCTTGTGGATACATTGGGTTTTCGGGGGGAGGGGGTTTGTTTTTTTTTAAATAAGGGTACCTACTTTATAAAATGGTGAAAACATTTACATGAAGAAGGTGCTTCTGGCCAGGCGCAGTTGTTCACTCCCATAATCCCAGCACTTTGGGAGGCCCAGGCAGGACGATTGCTTGAGGTCAGGAGTTCGAGACCAGCCTGAGCAACACAGCAAGACCCTGTCTCTACAAAAAAATAGAAAAATCATCCAGGCATGGTGGCATGCACCTGTAGTCCCAGCTACTTGGGAGACTGAGGCAGGAGGATAGCTTGAGTCCAGCCCAGGAGTTGGAGGCTGCAAGTAGCTATGATGTCGCCAATGCACTCTAGCCAGGGCAACAGAGCAAGACCCAGTCTCAAAAAAAAAAAAAAAAAAAAAAAAGGTCCTTCTAACAATGCCTGGCTGGCACTGTTGATAATGGTAGTTGTTATAATTATTATAATATTTTATAATGTAATAATTATATGTCAATATTTGTATATTATTATAGGATAAAAGTACATCTAAATAAGACAAAGATCATTTAATTAAAAATTGAGAGGCAGCTAGATTGAGATTTCTGAAAAATATAATAATAGATCAATCAATCCTTCATACCTTAATAAATTTCCAAATGGATCAAAGATTTAAATGTAAAACTGAAGTCATAAAAGCACTGAGTGAAATAATGCAGAAAATATTTTATAACCTCAAGTGGTAAAAGCTTTTCTAAGATTTTTTATTAAAACTTCTGGGCTTCATATTGATAAATTTAACTATATATAATAATTAAAAATTCTATGTACAAAAAAATAATAAAATCAAAAGGTAAATGACACACTAGGAAAAATCATTTGTAATTCATTCATTCACTCAATTATTTAGTTATTTAGAGGCAGGGTCTCACCCTGTTGCCTGGGCTGGAGTGCAGTGGCCTGGTCATAGCTCACTGTAACCTCAAATTCCTGGGCTCAAGCGATCCTCCTGCCTCAGCCTCCTGAGTAGCTGGGACTACAGGCACATGCCACCATGCCTGGTTAATTTTTTTTTTTTTTAATTTTTTGTAGAGACTATATTGTCCAGGCTAGTCTTGAACTCCTGGCCTCAAGTGATCCTCCTGCCTCGGCCTCCCAACATGCTGGAATTACGGACACAAGCCACTGCACTCAGCTGTCTTGCAATTCATATAATACAATACAAATAACTTCCTGAAAAATATTTTTAAAAAGGCAAAGGCAATGAAAGAGAAGGAAACACAAATAGCACTAAAACATGAAAAGATATTCAACTTTGCTCACAAAATTAATGAATATTAAAACTATACTAATATACCATTTTTACATATTGACAGACAGACTCTAAATCTTTAATAGCATATCAAAATAATATGTAATATGGGCAAAAACTTGGGGAAACAGGTACTCCCATACATTACTGTTATTGAGGAAACAGGTACAACATCATCTATAAAGAGCAATCTGACAATGGCTATCAAAAATTTTAAGTTTTAAAACCCTTTGAAATAGCAATTTAAGAACTAGAAGTTTATATTATATTAAATAGATACATTTAGGTAATGATGTTAGATACATTTAGGTAATGATGTTAGATACAAGAACTTCATTTATTGAAGAGAAACAAAACAAAAAAATCATAAGGTAAAATAAAGGTGTGTATAACTATACAATGGAATATGACATAACCATTGAAAAGAATGAGGCAGCTCCATATGACATGAAAAGATCTCTAAAATATATTGTTTAAGTGAGAAAATCAAAGTGGAGAAAAGTATAAATAGTAGGCTACAATTTGAACGTAAAACATATACACACGGACGTGTGTTAAGTGCTCAATATGCCTAAGAATGGTAAACAAGAGGCTAAATATTGATTGCCTCTGGAAAAGAGAATTGGATGTCTGAGGAGAGAGGGTAAGGGAGAGATTTTAGTGTATATACTTTTGAACAATTTGAATTTTATGCCATGAACACATATCACTTATTTGAAAATAGTTTAAAAAGAAGCAAATGCACAAAACACCACTGATGTTAGCATCAGAGTTTATAAAATTATCATAAATACAAATGTATCAACAATAATATACAAGTTTGGAATTTCTTAGGTAGACTATTTCTAACAAATTATTCATTGAGTCAAAAATAATTTAGCACAATATAAAATTGACAATATGCAGAAGAGTTATTCAAATATTTAACAACTTGTACAGCGCAGGTAACAAGCAATCAGAGCACAGGCCACACCTATCAGAATGGGCCTGAGCTGCAAACATCTCATATTTACATACTGAGGCACACTGGCTGGATATTGGCCTTCGCAGAACATACTTTAGTAAAAATGCCAGATAGGTTCAACACATGTACTGAAACAATCACAAAATACAAACCTCTACTATACAATAAATTTATAAACTCATTATATAAACTCATTCAACACACTTTTACTGAATGCCTACTATATGCCAGGCCCTTAGGAAATAGTAGAACAGTAATGCTTAAGACAGAAATAGCCTGCCCTTATTCATGGGAATCAACAGTGAATCTTATATTCTACAGAATTTTTTTAAACTGCTTACTTAGAAAATACTAGACTTCTGGTTTCCAAACTGGAAATCCCTTTCTCAATGAAAATATATAATACAGGAATGACATCAAGTCATATAGTAACCTCAGCTCAAAAAGTCATTTTGTGTGAATACAAAGTAAATATATAACATTAATATGAAAAACTTTCCTAAATGCCTATAATATCTAATAGAAAATGTAATAGTTTTAAAACAACACTTCTGATACCAATCATAAGTATACAATATCTAGGTGTGAATTAAAGAATATATAAGGCATAAGAAAAAAAACTTTTCTAATTTTGATAAATGAACAGACTTGCTTCTCGATGGTAATATTAAATTCTACCAACTTGCTAAATTTTCACAAATTAACCTATAAATTAAGTACAAGATCATTAAAAATCCCAATGTGATTTTTTTTTTTTCTGAAACTTAAATGATTCTAACTTCTATCTGGGAATTAAATACATGAAAAAGTAAAGGGAAATTCTGTACAAAAATAATACTGAATCATTAATCAAATGGTAAAACATAATTATTAAAACAGCGAGGTACTAAACGGAAAATAATCAATGCAATAAAAATAGAACCTGGAACCAATATAAATAAATTCAATACAGGACTAGAGTGGTATCACAGCATTAAATGGAACTACAACAATTTTCATTTTTAAAAATTAGGGTTAAATCTTTATCTTACACCATATGCCAAAAAAAAACTCCAGATAAATTAAAACATCAAGTTACATTTGAAGCCACAAAATATAAGAAATTCCCAAAAGAGTAAAAAAGCATTAAGAGCTTACAGAAATAAAAAGTTGTATGAGGCAAAATAAGATATTTTCAATTTGGTGAAAGAAAACTTTTAGGAAGACATGAACAGTCAATTCATACATATGCAAATTCAAATGACAAATGCAAATGGGAAATATTTATTTACTAAATAAAAGTTAGCAATTTTTAAAATTATTAATAATCAAAGTAGGTGAGAATGAGATGAAACAGGCACTCACACACACTCCTGTCAAAATATTTCCAGAAAGCAATATGGCAACACTAACTAAACATATAATTACATTAAGGCAAGACTATCTTTTATTAAATGTGGGCAATAATGATCAGTAGCTGATGCCAAAGACTAAGAAAAGTTAATGGGAAAAATTCAAAGCTGAGAAAATTCACTCCATAAATGTCAACCTGTAAATTTGATAAAGATAATTTTTAATCAATTTTAGCAACAGAAAGTTCTGGTCCAGGTCTAAGAACACCAATATTCACCAATATTCTTTTCAAGATAATTAGAAAGAACCACCAATCTACATAGAAGAGAGAATGTAAAATAAAGGAGTGACAAAATCTTCAGCCACAAGAAAAACTTCTTGAGAAAAAGAATTACAAAGATCCAGGAAGGTCAAACAAAAAAATCTCTAAGGCCTTAAAAACTAATAATTCTATAATATCATATATAATAACATATAACCCTAAAATAATTAGAAAAGAAAGCTGAAAAAGAAAAGATTTTATGAACATCATTTAGATATAATAGTAAAGAAGACAAACTCTTCAGTAATATTTTCTACAAGACAGAAACTAAACGTTTTCCACTGAATATAATGAGGCACTTCTTAAAACACACACACATACACATTTGGACTTTATTTATTTAATATAAGGCAAACCAGTCAGTATGTTTGAAACAATCTACTGCCAAGAAAATAAAATCTGGAAAGA
Organism: Daubentonia madagascariensis; assembly: GCA_023783475.1. Lineage (NCBI taxonomy): Eukaryota > Metazoa > Chordata > Mammalia > Primates > Daubentoniidae > Daubentonia > Daubentonia madagascariensis. The sequence goes on from JAKFHU010001209.1 coordinate 45,565,127, forward strand.
ATACTAGTAGTATGAAAATTTCTTGCAACAGTTATTATATATGTCCTCTGCATAGATCTAAATGGGTCAAAAACCTTGTTGCAACTAACTTAAGAGACCTTACCTTCACCTTAATATTACTAACAGCAATCCTTCATTTTGATCTGTGCATATTACCATCAGTAACCACCCTTCCAAGGAGCTATAGAATTAATTTTTCAAAGTAATTTCCAAAAAAGCCCCAAATATTTCACCAGCTTTTAAATTGAGTTTATACTGTGAGAGCAATATCCAGAAAGGTGTTTTAAATATTCCTTCATTGCTTTAAATATTATACAATATGCCTTTCAAGGAGAAAATTGATGGCAGAAATTTGTACATACAAATGTGTGGCATATTTGATATACGGTATGTATGCATATCTATTACACCTAAAAACCATGCACAGGGTCTACAGCATGTCATGTTAACCCTTTCTAATAGTTATTTGAAGCTGATCAACCTTCAAAACACAAATTTGTTTCCAATGACAGGGATCATAATCCAGGTCCAGGCATTGGCTAGTTATTATCTGAGCTGTAGTAATGGCTCTGCACTACAAAATGTAATCTTCCCAAATGTCACAGTAAGTTATGAATATCTGAGCAGCCTAATGCACTTTACTAGCCATGAAATGTGAAAATGTAATCTTATTACCTTTTTTATGGTTGTATTTTTTTGAATAATGTAGCATGGAAACTGATGTATAGTCTTTTTCTGCATTTTAGCATGATTTGGTCTCCTTTGCTATATAGAACATTTTTCAAAACTCTGTATTTCAACATATTTTAGTCTTGGCCTGAACTTCATAAACAATTTTTATAGCAACCTTCAGGGTGGCATAACATGCTTTCTATAGGTTATAGTTTAATGTACAAGATTATAGAAATTTTAAAACAACTTATTCGAAGAATTCAAATAAACCTTTATAAGTTTTGTATTAGGACTTTAATTAAACATGATGATTACTTTTCTTCTCAATGGTTACATTAAAAAATTGCCTTAAGCTGAAATTAGTCACTAACCTAAACCACTTGAATCATCAGAAAACCAAGAAACACATGTAGACCAAAAATAATTATCTTCTCTTCAAAAGATTTATAAAACTGGAAAGACTGTAACTCATAGCAAATTCTCATACTTCAAAGAAAAGCTCTGTTTTCCCGGGACCACTCAATGGAAACCTGCTAAATTTTTCCTCAAAGATGGGGCAGAAGTAAGGTATAGTAGGAAAAACATTGGACAAAATACAATCACAGCTTCTGCCCCTAACTACTTTCTTATTTCTTGTGACCTATGTATAATGAACTAAGAAAAGAGTAAGCTTCTTCAATTTATCTGCATCCTTCAAAAATGCACTTAGTTGTTAAAAGTGCCAATGTCAAGACATCCAGTTTTTCCCCAAGAATCCATTACTAAGTGAATGGGACCTTATATGCGTTTACAGTCACTTGAAACTTACTAATAGGGAGAAGTTGAGGGAAAATTAAAGTGCTGTGGCACAGACTGCACTGACTCCCAGTTTACATTTTCTTCTTCTTTCATAATAATTAAGAGATTCCAGTTTAGCACATGGAGCCCAGGAAAAAAATCTCATTTTCCAGCTTTCTTTGAGTGGAAAGCTTTCTATACCAGCCGTGTGAACAAGTTCTGACCAACAAGCAGTACTATGCGCACCTTCTGGGTATCACTCTTTAAAGAAAGAAACATGCTTTTTCACAATGGATTTGCCACTAGGTGTTGTGAAAACCACCCCTAAAAGCCAAAATGGGAAAGAAAAAGATTCATATCAACATTGTCATCATTGGACACGTAGATTCAGGCAAGTCCACCACTACTGGCCATCTGATCTACAAATGTGGTAGGATCAACAAAAGAACCATCAGAAAATTTGAGAAGGCTGCTGAGATGGGAAAGGGCGCCTTCAAGTATGCCTGGGTCTTGGATAAACCGAAAGCTGAGTGTGAACGTGGTATCGCCACTGACATCTCCCTGTGGATATCTGAGACCAGAAAACATTACGTGACTATTGTTGATGCCTCTAGACAGACTTTATCAAAAACATGATTATAGACACATCTCAGGCAGACTGTACTGTTCTGATTGTTGCTGCTGGTGTTGGTGAATTTGAAGCTGGTATCTCCAAGAATGGGTATGAGCGTGCCCTTCTGACTAACACACTGGATATGCAACAACTAAGTGTTGGTGTTAACAAAATGAATTCCACTGAGCCACACTACAGCCAGAAGAGATATGAGAAAATCGTTAAGGAAGTCACCACTTACATTAAGAAAACTGGCTACAAGCCCAACACAGTAGCATTTGTGCCTCTGGTCAGAATGGTGACAACATGCTGGAGTCAAGTGCTAACATGCCTTGGTTCAAGGGATGGAAAGCCACTTATAAAGATGGCAACGTCAGCTGAACCATGCTGCGTGAAGCTCTGGATTGCATCCTACCACCAACTTGTCCAACTTGTCCTTGCATCTGCCTCTACAGGATGTCTACGAAATTGGTGGTATTGATACTGTCCCCGTGGGCCAAATGGAAACTGGTGTTCTCAAACCTGACATGGTAGCCATCTTTAATCCAATCAGTGTTACAAATAAGTCTTTGGAAATGCACCATGAAGATATGAGTGAAGCTCTTCCCGGGGACGATGTGGGCTTCAATGTCAAGAATGTGTCTGTCAGAGATGTTCACCAGGGCAACATTGCTGGTGACATTAAAAATGACCCACCAATGGAAGCAGCTGGCTTCACTGCTCAGGTGATTATCCTGAACCATCCAGGCCAAGTTAGTGCTGCCTATACCCCTGTACTGGATTGTCACACAGCTCACACTGCTTGCAAGCTTGCTGAGCTGAAGGAAAAGATTGATCACTGCTTGCTCTGGTAAGAAGCTGGAAGATGGCCCTAAATTCTTGAAATCTGGTGATGCTGCCATCGTTGATATGATTCCTGGCAAGCCTATGTGTGTTGAGAGCTTCTCTATCCTCCTGTTGCTGTTTGTAATATGGGACAGTCAGTGGCTGTGGGTATCATCAAAGCAGCGGACAAGAAGGCTGCTGGAGCTGGCAAGGTCCCCAAGTCTGCCCAGGAACCTCAGAAGGCTAAATTAATATTATCCCTAATACCTGCGACTCCAGTCTTAATCAGTGGTGGAAGAAACAGGCTCAGAACTGTTTGTTTCAATTGGTCATTTAAGTTTAATAGTAAAAGACTGGTTAATGACAACAATGCATTGTAAAACCTTCAGAAGGAAAGGAGAACGTTTTATGGACCATTTTGTGGGGTTTTTTTATATGGCACTTTTAAGTTATTAGTTTTTAAAATCAGTTCTTTTTAATGTAAACAACTTGACCAAAAATCTGTCACAGAATTTTGTGACCCTTTAAAACAAAGTTTAATGAGGAAAAAAAAAGAAAGAAAGAAAGATGACCTCTCCAACTTTCCTCCTTCCTACTGTGTAAGATGCAGAAACAGCGGCAAGTTCTAGAATGGCCATCTTGGAATCTCAGCTACAATTGTCATGTTGAAGATAAGACAGCAAAAAGATCCATGGATCCTGACAATTATGGAACCACCACAGTAGCCCACTACCCAGACTTTTTTTTACCTAAAGGACAAATACAATTCAAGCTTGCAGAAACCACTGTTTCTTTGGGCCTCTCTGTTTTATCAGCTGAAAACCTACTAACATATATATACTATTAGTTGCATTTTCTCAAAAATTGAAAAAAATTATCTATAGTTCAAGTGACATATCCCCATTACCCCCACGTACACTATAGCAAGTGTTAACTTGCCCAGAGTCTATTTTGACATACTTTTTTTTTTTAATAGAGACATGGTCTCACTGTGTCACCCAGGCTAGAACTCCTGGGCTGAAGGGATTGTCCCACCTCAGCCTCCTGAGTAGCTGAGATTACAGGCACAAACCAATGCACCCAGCGAATTTTTTAATTTTTTTGTAGAGACAGGGTCTTGCCACATTGCCCAGGCTGGTCTCAAACTCCTGGCCTCAAGCAGGCCTCCCGCCTTGGCCTCCCAAAGTGTTGGGATTACAGGCGTGAACCACTGCGCCCAACTTTAACATACTTTTGAGAGCTGGATATGTGCCCTGATAACTTTAAAAACAGAACCCACAGAACAGCCTATTCCCTGACTATATTCTTACTGGATAGCTTAAAATTAAATATCTGCTCTACACCACCACTATGCCACTATACCAGATGCCCCGTCTTACGGGTTGAATGGTGTCTCCCAAAAGATCATATGTTGAAGTCCTAACCTCCAGTACTCCAGAATGTGATCTTATTTGGAAATAGGGTTATTGCAGATGTAGTTAGTTAAGATGGGGTCATTAGGGTGGGCCCTAATCCAATATGACTGGTGTCCTTACAAAGAGGGAAAATTTACCCTCAGAAAATTTACCCACAGGGACAGAACTGTGAGACAATAAATTTCAGGTGTTTCAGCCACCCAATTTCTGGTACTCTGTTTTACAGCCCTAAGAAACTAATACACCCCAATATCTCCCAGGGTTTATTTTTGATGTTGCCTAATAAATTCCCTAGTAAGGATTCTCAAAAACTCAGAACCCAGAGAGTCTGGTCAGTTTTATCTTCTCCCAGAATCTTCATTTAATAGCAACAACACTGCACTTTCCTTATAGAAATAGGTTTGTGATTTGTACTCAGTTTTTCAAAAATAAATAATATATTGCTGAGGGATATATACATAGATAAAAAACTGTTTTTTTAAAAAGCAAAGGAATCACATCAAAGTTAGGATAAGGATAATTGTTTTGGCAAAGAAAAAGAGATTCCAATTACTAATATTGTTCTATTACTAAGCTGATGTTGATATATGCATATACATTTTAATAATTTTTAAGTGCATTTATATATTTTACACATATTCCTTTGGTATGTTTGTTACATTTCACAATGGTACAAAATTTTAAGTGGTTCCATGCTGAAGATATCCCTAGAGCAGGTAACAGAAGGATACACAAGTTCAACCTAGGGGCACAAGCTACACAAGATTCTCTCAGATAAAGGCCCACTGAAAATAAACTCACAGTCCAAAATCAAAAAACACATAAGAAAACAATATAGCATGAGGACTCCGTAGATATACTAATAGCAAAATTAGGTCCTCAAGACCTTCAAATTATAAAATTATAAAATTCATAAAGTTATAATATATAATGATAAAAGGACTTTTTCATGTCATAAAGGCATGAAAGAAAAAACAACCCTTAAAAGATAATAAAGGGAAGAGAGAAGATTACCAAAAAGATTTGAAAAACAAATAGAACTTACAGAACTTTTACAATAAAGAGCAGACATTGAAAAATTCAACAGACAGGTTGATAGAAAAGTAGATTAGAAAGAGTTGAATAAAGAATGTGGGAAGTGAAAGACAGAACTGAGGAAATTCCAAGAAGGCAGCAGAGAGAGACAAGGAGATAGAAAATATGAGAGAGGTTGAGAGACGTGGAGGATAACATGAGAAAGACAAACACACATTTAATAGGAAAGTCCAAAAGTAAAACATTGAAAGGAAGGTTGAATGGAATAATCCACTATAATACTGAGACTTTTCTAGTAATCAACAATGATGTAAATCCTCTGAATTAGAACACAAAAAGCACCAAGCAATTATTACACATACAAAAATTTTCATGCATGTGGGTTTTTTCTTTTTCTTTTTTTTTTTTTGGAGACAGGGATCCATTCTGTCATCCATGCTGCAGTACAGTAGTGCAATGGCCTGATCACAGCTCACTGTAACCTTGAATTCCTCGGCTCAAGCAATCCTCCTGTCTCAGCCTCCTGAGTAGCTAGGACTACAGGCTGGTGCCATCATGCCTGGCTAATTTTTTTGAATTTTTTGGTAGAGACAGGGTCTCACTGTTACCCAGGCTGATCTCAAACTCCTGGCCTCAAGCAATCCTCTCACCTCAGCTTCCCGAAGTGCTGGGGTTACAGGTGTGAGCTACCAAGCCTAGCAAATTCTTACATAATATTTAACACTACAGAAACTGTGGTGATGCAATCGAGACTTTTTTTAGAAATATGCTCACTTTCAGACCAAAAATTTCTTAAATACAAGCGGTCCCTGGGTTACAAACAAGATATGTTCCTGAGAACGTCTTTAGGCCGGATTTGTACGTAACTCGGATACCTGATGAATGGCGCATACGTGGTTATAATCGGTAATAATAACAACAATACTATAATGGCACATTTATGGTAATAATAACACAGTGTAATACCATTATAATAATGATACCTCTGTACTGTAATAATAAGTTACAGTTACATAACTATTGTGCTGTTTCTTTTAATTCAAACATAAAAACAAACGCACACAAAAAGTTTAGATAGGAAATAGGAGAAATTTCAACAAAGAATATTAAAGGTTAACACTCACTTTATGTTGTACCAACTTGAGGCTAATAGAAATGCAACACTTATGTTGATCTTCTAACCAATAAATATTATAATAACTTTTCCATTTCAATAATTAATCCACTATACTGCTTAGTAATAATTGATGCTTTCAGTGAAGCACTGCCTTTCATATGTTCCATTATTCTTATTTTATCCTTTATAATTGTTCTGATAGTCAAGCCACTGAAGCCTAATGCTTTCCCAATGAATGATGGCATCTGGTTTTTCTTGCACCACTTAATTATTTCTACTTTCGTTTCCACTATAATTACCTTTCCCTTTGTTACAGGCTCACCTGGACTTGCAGTGGACTTTTGCTTTGGAGGCATGGTCATAAGGGTAAACACAGACTCACAAAATCAAATTAAAAAGTTAAGACAAAAGTGATGCTGTGTGTACGCAACCATATAAACAATGAGACTAGCCACTAGCATAAAGATGCTACACTTAACGAACCATTTACACCATGCGTGTTTGTTTACATACACGGAAGAAACTAGTTCCTGAATTATTAATTTAATTATTTGTTTTATAAATTATCCTTATAGGGAGCCTTGGTAGCTCATTCATAAGTACAGAACACCATAAGCTGGGTCGTCCATAACACGGGACTGCCTGTATAATATTTGTCTCTACTGGAATTTTAAATCTCTGTAGGTAAAGATAGTAAAGTGTTTTTACCACTAGTAAAGAAAATTATGAGGTAGATGCAATATATATAAGAAAAAGAATAAATTTAAAATGAATTACAATAATTATAAAAGTAAAATATCACTGGAAACAAATGTAAATTTTCAATATATCCCACCCAAAGAACTTCACACAAATATAAGAGTCCAAAATATTTCCTAATTATTAGGTACAGGCAATCAAATCTGCTATTTCAGGATCCAATTTGAATTCTAAACTGCTTTCACCAATTACAATGATATGGGTTGGGTAAACAAATTTTCAACTCACTCACTCTGGCTCTCCTTTGTCCCTTCTAAAATCATAATTTTTATAAACTATGGCTATGTCCCAGGAATCACAGAACACTTAGTCTCACATTAAAATTTCTTATTTCAGAAAATTAGATTAAATTTGGTATTCTCTATATTTGCCTTCCCTCTTTCTTGCTTCCTTTAAAGAACAATATCTTAACATTTTCTCAAGGTCCAACACAAGACATATCTCTACAAAGAACCGTTCTTACCTCTGCAGCCTACAATAAACTAGAATGACCCATATCACATTACCAATATTCAACTGTTTCTGACTATAATACAACAATTTCATATGAGTCAAACTAATATTTCAACCATATCACACATATTTTTTTCATATCACACATTTTAATTACTTGTTCTGCAATCATCTCCCAAGTCAGCCTTTGCCACTCAAATAGCATGAATGATGGTCCTGGAAAATAGAAATAGTTTCTAAAAAATATTTTTTATACTTTTTAACCTAGCTCTGTGCTTGATAAATAATGGATCTTTAGGCTATGTATCATTTATTTTAAATATTTAAATATTTTAAATACTATTTATTTTAAATACTATTATTTTCAAAAGTAAAAAATTAAGAGGTGAACAGAAAATTTTAATGCTCAGCATTGTACAATTTAAGTGACAAACACAAATACACTTAGAAGACTAAAAGAAATAGAATTATACCATAATCTCACAATGAGACTTATCTAGGCTTGGAAGCCTTCCACTAATATATTAATAAAGATTGTAAGACTTTCTACAGTCATAAAATTCCATATATTTAGCTTAAGGGGATTAAAGTAAAATCCATGGTCAACAATTATAATTTCTTGCCATTTGATATTCTGAACTGAAAATACTTCCTTTGAGGTTTTTGTTCTCCTTCTTCTACTTAACTGTCTTCTGGGTATTTCACTATTTGTCAGAATGCCCAAAAGTTCCAGTATTTCAGTAATATTATCAATAAACTTACATTCATATAAGATTTCCAATTCTATTGGTATAACTAGTCCTTATGAGAACCCTGTAAGTTATAAAGATCAGTCAATTACCACATCTATTTGATAGAGGAACAAAAAACCAAATCTGTGTTCATTCACAGGCAAGACTACAAACCAGACTGACTCTTAGTCTCATGCTTTCCTTACAGCTTCACTAATAATCTAATATTTGTTAGGTTTTTTAAAGTTTCATTAAATAGTAAACTAAAAGAGGTATTTGAAAAATCTGTGAACTTCACTGACAATAAGAAATTAGTCAAAATGTATGTCTTACTGATAGTGAATTGGACATATCATCTTTATACTTTTTAAAATCCTCAAATATACTAGTAAGTAGTAGAAATCTCCTCTCTTTGTTCACTGTGCCTTTCATAAGAATTAGAAATTTTCATGGCACAATAGTATATCTACAAAAGTAGTGTTAAGAAAAAAGGTTCCATGATCAAATAAGTCTGAGAAATAATGGATTAAAAAATGCTAAAGAGAAGTTTAGATGATAGAATTACCAGAGCTTTAATATGCTACTGTGCATTACACATCCCAAAAGGAAGATGTATAACCAATGTATGGACTTCCCAAAAGTTATTTGACATTGTAACCTTTTTTCCTTTTTCTTTCCTTAATTATTATTATTATTATTTTTTTTTAGAACTAAGGTCTCGCTATGTTGCCCAGGCACAGATATGATACCCAAAGCTTCAGCTGCCATCTTGATATCATGAGGGTTACAAGCACAAGGCCAGACAAAAAGCCAATAAATGAAGAATGGCAGAAAAGGCAGAAAGTATCTAGCTCTTGAGGCTTTATTAAGCAGAACCACTAATGCCAGCAACTGCCTACCTCCAAACTCCTTGTTATGTGAAAAAAATAAAACCTGTATTTCATTAAGTTACTATGAGATGTGTTTTCTATTACTTCTAGAAAAATACAATCCTAATATGTAGATGTTCAATGAAGAGTACACAAATGAATTAGTGGGTGATCAGAAAAAACTATCTTGGACACCTCTTCATTTTAAATATGATTCAAAATTGTGCATTTAAGTAACTACAATTCATTTTGTGCCTTTGAAAAATTATTTTTTATCACAAAGAGATAACCAAACCCAATTAAGTTGAATACACACAACAGAAGTAAAAAAGATAAACACCAATTCTTGCTCCATGAAATAAATAGCTCTATATGAACAATCATAGCTGCTTTATTGCATTTGTCTGAATAATAAAATATTTCAAGAAGGTTAATTTTAATGAGACAAATGATATAATAATACTAAGTATTCATGCACAAAGTTATCAGTGGACATTCTAGAATCAAAAAAGACTTCGGGTATTAAGTTTATTCAAATGAGATAATACAAGCTCTGATAAATAAGAAGCTGATTTTACAGTCTAATAACATATTCAAATGAGATAATACAAGCTCTGATAAACAAGAAGCTGATTTTACAGTCTAATAACAACAAAAGTAAATATATCTTGGGAGTCTATGATTATGGTGGGAATTTATTGTAATATTAATACACAATAAGTAAAAGAATAATATATAGCACAATATACTGAATTGCACTTAAAATGTTTGAAGAATAAAGTAGCTCCACTTATTTGTTTTATGATTATTTCAAAGCTAATCAGAAAGTATTTCCTACATCAAATATTTAGGCTAAAATGTTTAAATACATAATGACAGATGCCCAGCTAAGAACATAAGATTTAAGATCATTTAGCTAAGTGAATTTTGGTTTTCAAATATATATAAAATGAATTTAGCTAAGTGAATTTTGGTTTTCAAATATATATGAAACGAGAATGACTACTATTGTGAACATTTAGACAAAACTGAAAAGAAAATACCAATTAAAAAAATCAGTTCATATAGCAAGAGGACAGTTTTGGCAATGAGAAAAATGAAACTGAGAAAAAAGTATAGCCAGGTTTTAAAATCATACTCTACTCTCTTCAAAATCACACATACTCTCTCTGTACTAGGAAGAAAAAAGGCACAGAAAAAAATTCCAGGTAAGAGTAGCTAACAGTACGCACTTTGGCATGAAGTTATGCTCTATAATCCTGGATACTACAAAGTTCGTTTTTTCAATCTCAAACATCCAAGTCACTGTGAGAGGTGGGAGGCATTTAAACCTCAAGAAAAAAAAGCAGGATCCAGTAATTCAAGTACTTATAAAAATATCTTCTAAAAAATTATACACAGAAAATAAGATATATATTGCAGTGCTCTCTGTAAAACTGAAACATTGGAAATAGCCTAAATATCCAGCAAAAGAGAAACATATATAACACTGGCACATACACATAGGGGATTATCATATAGCTTTTAAAAAGAATATAAATCTATAGGTGCCGGCATGTCAAGATGTTCAAGACAGTATGAAATTCTTTTTAAAGTTGCAGGACAGAATTTACAGTATGACCACATTTCTTTAAAAGATACAAGTACATTTAAATTAGAGGTAAGTGAAAACTCAGCTTCAGCCTAGGTATTAGGCCAAAATATGTTGCGTGGTTTCAGCTAAGTACCCACTTATGTATCATTTCTTGCATTCCTGAAGTATAGATGATAAATAATTATATTATCAAGTATATTAACATCATATACAATCAGTATTAAAATGTCAGCAATATAGATAAGGCAAGTCATTTGGATTTAATATTTGAATATTTCCTTTCAAATTTTGGAGTAAAAATCTTATATGCTTTATATGGTAAAAGTGGGGAATTAATGCATATTTCTCATTACAATAATAAACTGATACAATAATTCTTACGAAAGCTATTAATTTTATATACAAAAATGATTAAGAACTCAAATAGCTAAATAACAGGGAAAAAGACTGTCAGTAATACAATTTTTTTTTTCTTTTTTGAGACAGGGTATCATTCTATCACCAGGGCTAGAGTGCAGTGGTGTGATCATAGCTCCCTGAAACCTCAAACTCCTGGGCTCAAGCAACCCTCCTGCCTCAGCTTTTCAAGTATGTGCCACCATGACTGGCTAATTTTTTTTTTTCTTTTGGTAGAGACCAGGTCTCACTATGTTGCCCAGGCTGGTTTCAAACTCCTGACCTCAAGGCATCCTCCTGCCTCAGCCTCCCCAAGTGCTAGGATTACAGGCGTAACCCACCACACCTGACCAGGAATACAATATTTAAAAGTGCTAGACAGCTGAAAGATAACACTAAATTCTTTCTTAACGTGCAAAAAAAAAAAAAGCTTGTGGTGACTGAATTAAAATAAGTCTTGGTTATTGCCCTGTGCCCCCTACTCTACCACTGTATATCTGAAGGGCCAAGATAAACTGCAATGAGAGGATTATGAGGAAGTGCCTACTAATGATCATTCTGAGCTTTCTCAGTTCAACTGTATATAATACTAAGTTTCATTGTTATTTTACTTTTGTGCTTTTTATGACAACCTAGACTAAACAACACTGTCCTTAATGAATCTCGAAATAATCCAACCCCAAATTTCATACAACTGAATTTTTTAGATTCCACATGTCTTATTATGGCAGGGTTTCACTGTATGTAAATCATAAAATACAGATTAGGAATAGATTAGATTATATCATAATTTCATTAGTGTACAAGCCTTTAAGATCATTCCTAAGCATTGAACAAAATGTGATTAAGTCCTTATCTTACTTGGTTACCTAGTCAGTTACTAGTGCAGAAAAAAGTTAGTTCAATATGTTGGTGGCAACATAACCATCAGCCTTTTACATCAATCCTTTACTAAGAGTTAGCCAAAGTAATAGTGTACTCCTTAATCAACTTCAGCTGAAAGTGAGACTATTTAGGTTTACAAATGTGCCATTCAGTGACCACAGAAGCAATTTACTACTTCACAGTGCCAAGAAAGTATTCTCTGAATTAGAATATCACACATACAAAAATTGACTATTAGATTGTTTAATAATCAAATTTCAATAAGAATTAAAATTTTTAATAAAACTTTACATTTATCTTTTTTTAATTTATTTTTTATTCTTTTAGAGACAGGGTCTCACTCTGTAAGCCAGGCTGGAATGCAATGGCATGATCAAAGCTCACTGTATCCTTGGACTCCTGGGGTCAAGCGATTCTCCCGTATCAGCCTCCCCAGAAGCTAGGAAGGACTACAGGTGCATGCCACCACGCCCAACTAAATTTTTTACTTATTGTAAAGACAAAGTCTTACTATGTTGCCCATGCCGGTCTTGAACTCCAGGCCTCAGGCAATCCACCCGCCTCAGCCTCCCAAAGTGCTGGGATTATAAGCATGAGCCAATACACCTGGCTTATATTTATCTCATATCACAGAAATTCCTTCTACAATGATGATATTTGGTTTTAACCTCATGTGGATTTTAGCACTTGGCCAAAAGGTCTGTTTTGTGTAACTCTAACATACACATATCATATTTACACATTATGTGTGATAGTAGTTCTACAGAAAACACCCAAAGAATATGCACCAGACTGTTAGTGATAGTTATCTTACAGGATGGGGTTACCAAAGAATTTCATTTTAAAAATTATACATTCATGGCACATTTCATTTTTTCAAAACAAGTATATAATTTCTTTGAACCCAAGGGTAAAAAAATAAGAGATTTTAATCTTCTTAAGAGACACTGAACATTTAGGTAGAAAACCAGACCAAAAAAAAATAGTGGTTCTTAGTTTTTGTATTATCCACAAAAACTCAAATCATATGCATTCCCATTAAAAATGAGGGAAGGTGAACTCCTAGGCAACAGGGGATGTAAACCAGAGATTAGATATATAGGTATCAGATATTTACTATACTGGCCAGACGGTGGCTCATGCCTGTAATCCCAGCATTTTGGGAGGCCAAGTAGGGAGGACTGCTGGATTGAGACCAGCCTGAGCAACATAGCAAGACCCTGTCTCTACAAAAAAATAAAATGTTTTAAATTAGCTAGGCATGGTGGTATACACCTGTTGTCCTAGCTGCTTGGGAGGCTGAGGCAGGAGGATAGCTTGAGCCCAGGAGTTTGAGGCTGCAGTGAGCTATGATTGTGCCAGGGCCTTTCTCTTAAACAAACAAACAAAAAAGATAAGCACAGAAGTCAATAAAAGAGAAAGCAGGAAAACGATACAGAAAAATCAATGAAATAAACAACTAGAAAGAGCTAGTTCTTTGAAAAGACCAATAAAATTGACAGAACCTAGCAAGACTAACAAAGAAGCAAGAGATAAGACACAAGGAATGAAACAAAATATCATTATAGCCCTTGTAGGCAGCAAAAAGATAAGGGAATACTACAAACGATTCTCAACACATAATTTGACAACTTAGATGAAACGGGCCAGTTCCTCAAAAAACACAAGCTACCACAACTTGCCCAATAGAGAATAGAAATAGAGAATTTAAATAACCCTATAATTATTAAGGAAATTAAATTCATAATTTTAAAACTCAAAAAAGAAACCTCAAGGGTCACATGATTTCACTGGAGAATTCTACTAAATGTTGTAAAAAGAATTAACACCAATTTTAGATTTCTCAATTCATTTTAAGAAGCTTCTATTACCATGATACCAAAATCCAACAAAGAGTACCAAAAAAACTATATACACCAATATCTCTTGTAAATATAGACACAAAAATTCTTAACAAAAAATTAGCAAGTAGAATGCAGCAATATACAAGAAGAATTTACACTATAACCAAGTAGATTTTATTCCAGGGATGCAACACTGTTTCAATATTTGAAGATCAATCAATGTAATGCACCATATTAATAGGCTAATGTAAGAAAATCACATAATCATATCAATTGATGCAGAAAAAGCATTTGACAAAAATTCAACAACACTATTCATGATAAAAACTCTCAGAAAAATAAAAGCAAAAGAGAACTTCCTCAACTTGATAAAGAGCATCTACATAAAACCCACAACTGACATTACACTTAGTGAAAAAGACTGAATGCTTTCTCCCCTAAGACCAGGAACACGGCAAGATGCGCACTCTCACCACTCTTATTCAACTTAGTGCTGGAAGTTCCAGCCGGGGCAATTCAGCAAGAAGAAATAAAAGGCATGCAGATCAGAAAGGAAGAAATAAACTGCCCTTCTTTGCAGATAATATGATTATCGACATAGAAAATCTAAAGGCATTTCCAAAAAACACCTCCTAGAGATAATAAATGAGTTCATCAAGGTCACAGGTTACAAGACAAATGGAAAAAATCAATTAGACTACTATATACTATCAAGGAACATGTGGGTAATAAAATTAAAAATATAATACTATTTAAATTGCTCAAAAATATGAAATACTTAGATGTAAATCTAACAAAACATGTACAGGACTTGAATGGTGAAAATAATAATTTGATGATAAAAGAAACCAAAGAAGAAATAAATGGAGAGACACTGCATTCACAGCATAGCTGTCGATTCTCCTCAAATTAACATACAGATCTAACACAGTTCCTATCAAAACCCCCCAAGATTTTTGCAGATATAGGAAAGATTATTCTAAGATTTATATGGCAAAGCAAAGGAACTAGAATAGCAAAAACAATCTTGAAAGAGAAAGATAAAGCAGGAGGAATCCATCTACCCAATTTCAAAACTTATTATGTAGCTACAGTAATCAACACTGTGAGGTACTAGCAGAGGGACAGACACATAAATCAATGACACGGAATAGAGAACCCAGAAATAAACCCACACAAATATGTTCAACAGCTTTGACCAAGGTGCAAAAAACAATTCAATGGAGAAAGGATAGTCTTTTCAACAAATGGTGCTGCAGCAATCACACATCCATAGGCAAACAAATGCATCTTTATCTAAGTACCACACCTTACATAAAACCTAACTCAATATGGATCACAGACTTAAATGTAAATATAAAACTTTTAGAAAAACGTAGGAGAAAATCTTCAGAATTTAGGGCTAGGCACCTGATACCAAAAGCAAGATCCATAAAAGGAAAAATTGATTAATGGGCTTTATCAAAATTTAAAACTTCTGCTCACCAAAAAACCCTGTTAGGAGGAGGAAATAACAAGCTACCAGTAGTTTTTTAGTAATAGCCAAAAAGTGGAAACAACTCAGATGTCCTCCAACCCACATATCTGACAAAGGGATAATATCTGAAATATATAAAGAACTCTCAGAAGTTAAGAGTGAAAAGCAAACAATCCAAATACAAAATGTGCAGAAGAACGACATTTCACCAAAGAGGACATACAGAAGACAAACACATGAAAAAATAAGTTCACCATCATTAGCCATTGGAGAAACACAAATTAAAACCAAAATGAGATATCCCACATCAATCAGAATGACTAAAATAAAAAATAGTGACAACACCAAATGTTGGTGAGGATGCGGAAAAACTGGACCACTCATATGTTGTTGGTGGGAATGTAAAATGATATAATCAAGGAGGAAAATAGTTTGCTAGGTTCTTAAAAAAACTAAATATACAACTACACTATACAGTCTAGCAAACACACTCCCAGCATTTTTCTCAGAGAAATGAAAATTTATGTCCACACAGAAATCTGTACACAAATGTTTATAGTAGTTTTTTTAGTAATAGCCCAAAAGTGGAAACAACTCAGATGTCCTTCAACAGCTAAATAGTTAAACAAACTGTGGTACATACATACCATAAAATATTACTCAACAATAAAGAGGAACAAACTATTGATACACCGAACAATCTAGATGACTCTCCAGAGAATTGTACTAAATGAAAAAAAAAAAACCCAAAGGTCATATACTGCTTGATTCCACTTATATAAAATTCTTGAACTGACAAAATTATAGAAATGGAAAACAGATTGATGGTTGCCAGGGCTTGAGATGGGGTACAGTGGGAAGAGAGTGGGTATAGCTACAGGAGTACAACAAGAGGGATCCCTATGTGATGGAAATTTTCTATATCTTGATTAGGTCAATATCAATATTGTACTAGTTTTACAAGATTTTCCTGTTGTGGGAAACTAGATATAGGGTATAAGGGATTTCTCTGTATTATTTCTTCAACTGTATGTGAATCTACAATTAACTCAAAATAAAAGGTTAACTTAAAAAAAGTTACCTATGTGAGGTGTGAATCTGTCATAGGATTAACTGTATCACTGATTATTTCCCATTGAAAACAAAACTATATTAACCTAGATGAATCTCCAATTGGTAGAAAATGAGCCAAATTAAAGGACAAGGAAACTCTCATGACCACAAATTCTGAAGCCACCTACAGATGGCTTCAGTTTCTTTAATTCTCCCTCCCTCCCTACACCAGCCAAAAAAAAAAAAAGAATGTTGGTGTATTTAATCACTTGCCCTACACCTTAAAAAAGGTTTGCTATGTAATATAACAAAAAATGATTAAGCATATATTGACATCACATAGAGTGTAACTATATATCCTATTGACTCTGATCTAATACTTGCATTATAGAATAAATATGCAAATTTGAACCTTCAAACAGGAAATGAAATTTTCTAAATCTATTACATAACTTCAGATTCATGTGTGCACTGAAGGCTAATAAATCATCTAAAACTTCATACACAGAACCTTTTTAAATTTGCATTTACCTACAGTAAATACTGCCATGTTCTTTAATAGCTTGCTAGTTCAATCTAGCAAACTAGTGATTTACAGCAGTGACATATTTCAAAAATCAGAAATCTGTCACTATGTGACAACTAGTCAGAACTCCACTGAACTTACATTACTTGGACTCAAACATTATAGAATATGAAAGAGACAGCAAAATGTCATGCATTCCATATTCAAATCAATTATTTCAGTATTTGAGTTTGATTATCTGTTTATAACTGTTTAAAACTATAGAATCACATATAATTTAACATACCTTATTACTTTAGCACCCCACCCTTATTATGTTATCATTCAGTCAATGCTTCCAAACTACCTGTATTTTAAAATACATTTTTTAATTAGATAGCTCATAATTTGAAGACTCTAACAAATCTTACTTTGAGAAACAGCAAAATTTAGAATACATGAAAGAAAGATCTATACTATGTTTTCTCCACAAAAAGATGGACTTTAAGATGTTTATAATAATTTCATGCCAGTATTCTTATGTAGGGAGATTTACCAGATGTGAAAATAGAGACTATATGACAATAACAATAGAGGAATAAACTGGAAATAACCTAAATGTCCACTGTAATAGACACTGTTGTTTTTGTCTGTATTGTACTCACTCTGCCTTCCATCCTATTCCATTCATGGCATTCTTCTGGCAATAAAGTGCCTCACATGCAGGCCACTGAGGGTCACTTAAACCAGGCCTGTTCACAGTGATTAATCCAAGTTCCCAATTTTCCTCGTCAAAGTGATTAATCCAAGGATGAGAATGTAAGCTAAGTCAGGCCAATCAAAATCATTACCAAGAATTTTTTTTTTTAATTTGGAGGTGGAAAAGAAGGGCTCTTTGTCTTTGGGTCAAAAGCCAGAAAGATATGTAAATTGAATGCTTCCAACAGACATCTTCCCTGCCATGTGGACACAGAAAGTACATCTGCACCATGAATGGAGGAAGAATATGCTGGTAGCATCAACTCCCTTATACTTAAGCTAGTGTAATATAAATTTCTATTTCTTACAGCCAAAAAATTCCAGATTAATTTCAAAAAGAAGGAACTAACTGAATTATGGCACATCAATACAGTTGTATATAACAGCTTTTTTTTTTAAATGAAGTCTTTCCTTTCATTTATAGTTTTTCCACTGACAGTCTGTGTTAGACCCAATGCCTTCTTTTTATAAAAAATACTTTGTTTCGAGTCCAGCCTGGATAATGTAGTGAGACTCTCTTGGGGGTGGGGGAGGGGAGGACTTTGTAACACTCCTATACTAACCTGAGATAAAATTCATATATTGAATATCATACATTCTTTTTTAAAAATTATAAATCAGAATGTCTTATAATCAATGGTGTCTTAAATTATAATTGCAGGGTTTTTTCTTAATGCTGCAGATAATATTGGCAAATCCTACAACTTAGCAACTTAGACTTGATGAAATACAACAGATAACACCTACCTGTAAACAACAAAAACTACACAGTGCTCTAACCATAATAAAGGAGGAACAAAAATAATTTAAACATTTTTCAATATATAAATCCTTGTAAATCACCACATAATGAAGTAGTTAGATCCTTGTGTCCACATACAGAATCTACATGAACGTATGGGACAATAGCAAGGCACAGTGATTCAGGAGTATATTAGATCCTCATGTATAACAGAATATAATTGTATTCCAACTAGATATGATTTTTAATTCTTGATAAAGTTCCAAATAAAATAAAGTACAATTTTCCATTATTCTAAAGCCTACTTATATTCCTACAAAATTCAGCATATGTTAAAAATATTCAAAAACAGTTTGTGTTGATATGGGAATTGATGTTAAGGTCTAAATTCAAGAGAACACAGGATATAATACTGACGAAGAATACAAGTTCCCTACTATTAGATTTTAATGTTTAATAGAACTTGTACAGCTTTCTTTTGAGCTTAAAGATATAGATCAAAACAAAACAGCTGAAATAAATACAAAACACAAAGAGTGTTCTTAAGTAGCTCCTTTTGCATAGATGGTCATAAGTCTTAAGACCAGATTGAACTGTTTTAAGCTTCCTTAGTTGTCTCAGTACCCTTCAGTTAATTGTAACACTAAAGTCCCCACCTAATGAAAAATACTGTGCATGCTTAACCTGTATCATATGTAAACACGTGATGAGGCAGAGAGAGAGCTCTGTGTAACTTGCCAGAAAGGATTTTAAGGCTCCACAAACAGGCATGCAGTACAGATCTTACTCTCCAAAGAACTCCTGCCATTACCAGGAGTGAATGCCCAAAGGATTCCAATCTTGACTAGGAATGAGAGCCCTGTGTAAGTAATCTCTAATAAACTCATCTAACTCGCCAAGCTGGACTGGTCTGGGTCATTTCACTGGTCTCTTGGCATCATCTCAGTTTGGAGGGCAGTTTTTCTATACAATCCCAGGATTTCCCAAAACAAACACCTTGCTGTTTGCAAATGTACCTTCATTGCAGAGTCCTTAGTATCCCTAGCCCAGAACACTGTCTACTGCCAACCGCAAATCATTCTAATAGCCAAAAATTTCCTCAACACCTCCAGGGAGCAGTACTGGCCTCACTGAGACCCACTGATGTATATGATTGGACAAGGAAAGATGGCCAAGATACATGGTTAAATGAAAAAAAGCAGATATGTATAACAATCTATTGTATATATGTACATATGTATATAAAGATAGAGATAAGCAGAAACAGATGGAGATGTACACATTGATATAAATATAAATTTGTAGGATGTATATGTACATGTGTGTGCTTCTAGAAGGGTAGATAATGAACTATTAATAATGGGTACCTCAAAGAAATGGGTTGAGAGAAGGAAATGAGAGAGGGAAATGAAAGAATCAGTCTTTAATTTTTACTTCATACTTTTTTTTTTTGCAATGAGCATGTACTGCTTTTAAAAATAAAACAATTCAAACTAGTAAAGGGCACGTCCAACATCATTCATGACCTAGTTCTCATAGGTCAACTTTTTTAATTTATTAGGTCTCCCATTCAAGTCTTCATACTCTTTGTCCATCTGTTTGTCTCTCTACGTATGTTTCTCTATTTCTCTGTTTCTCTCTCTTCCCCCACCCCCACCTCACCACGTCCCATGGCTCTGTACATCTCTCTCTCTGGTTCTCAGTATATCCCTTCTTTTGAGTGTGTCTTTTTTTTTTTAAGGTAAGCACGAGGTGAAATTTATTGAGAGAGAGCAAGATAGGATCATAGAGCAAGAGCAAAACATAGGTTTACAGAGCAAGATACGTACGCCACAGATGACAACTGGACCCTTGCAACAAAAGAGGAGCATGTCTCTCTTGAAATAGTGTGTATCCATGCTTTACTCTCTCTGTGTATCTGTCTCTGTGTGTATGCATGCATGTCTCCTTCTCAGAATACACGCCTACATAAAGTAAGGCGCCCACCACCTCCTCCCAATCTCACTGCATTAATCTTTATCTTGTATCTCTGTATATGTGTCTGTCACTTGCTCATGTACATTATCTGTCTTGTCTCCTCTTCTGTTTCCCTGCCCCCTCATCTCCCTCTACCAATAATCAATATTAGACAGAACAGCTAGGCAGAAGATCAATAAGGAAAATAGAAGAGGTGTACAACACTATAAACCAACTAACCTCACAGACATCTATAGAACACTCCTCTCAATGACCCAGAACATTCTCCAGGATAGACCACATTATTCATCCATAAAACAAATCTCAATAAATTTAAAAGGATAGAAATAATATAAAGTATATCTTTTGACCATGAGGGAAAGAAATTATAAATAACAAAGAAATTTTAGAAACTCAACAAATATATGAAAATTAAACAACATACTCCCAAATAATCAATGAGTCAAAGAAGAAATGAAAAAGGGAAATTAGAAAATACTTTGAAATGAATTAAAATAAAGACACAACATAACAAAACTTATGGGATGCAGCTAGGACAGTGTTCAGAGGGAAATTTATAGATGTAAATGCCTACATTAAAATAGAAGATCTTAAATCAGTAATGTAACCTTCCACCTTAAAACACCAAAAAAAGAAGAGCATATTAAACCTAAAGCAAGAAAAAGGGAGAAAATAATAAAGATTAGAGAAGAAATGAATGAAACAAATGAGAATAAAATGAAATTAACAATACAAAATTACTGAAATAGAGAAAAAAAAAAAGAGAAAAACCAGTGAAACCTGGTTTCTTTGGTCCTTTAAAAATTTCAATGAGGCCAGGCATGGTGGCTCATGCCTGTAATCCTAGCACTTTGGGAGGCCGAGGCAGGAGTATTGCTTGAGGCCAGGAGTTTGAGGTTGCAGTGAGCTATGACCACACCATTGCACTCTAGCCCCTGGCAACACAGTGAGACTCTGTCTCAAAAAAAAAAAAAAAATGAAATTGACAGACTTTTAGTTAGATTGACCAAGAAAAAAAGAGAAGACTCAAATTTATAAAACTAGAAATTAAAAAGAATGTATTACTACCAACCTTACAGAAATAAAAATGATTATAGAGGAACACTATGAACAATCACATGCCAATAAATTAAACTTAGATAAAAGGAACAAATTCCTAGACAGGCACAAATTACTGAAACTGAACCAAGAAGAAATAGAAAATATAAGTACACCTATAACAAGTAAAGAGATTGAAATAGTAATCAAAAATCAACTCACAAAGTAAAACCCAGGCCGAGACGGCTTCACTGGTGAATTCTAACAAACATTTAAAGACGAATTAATACAATTTCTTCACAAACTCTTACAAGGAGGAAAGAACACTTCCCAACTCATTCTATGAGGCCAGTATTACCCTTATGCCAAAACTAGACAAAGATATCACAAAAAAGAAAATTATAGACCAATATCTCTTATGAATATGAACACAAAAACATCAACAAAATACTAGCAAACCAAATCCAGCAACATATAAAAATAATTATATACAATGGTCAAGTGGGATTTATTCCAAGAATGCAAGCTTGGTTTAACACCCAAAAATTAATAAATGTGATACACCATACCAATAGTATAAAAAGAAAAACATGTTCATTAACACAGAAACAGCATTTGGCAAAATCTAACACCCTTTCATGATAAAAATACATAACAAAATAAAGGGAATGTCCTCCACCTGACAAAGCGCATCCACAAAAATCCCACAGCTAACATCATACTTAATGGAAGTATCACTATGAACTCTTTAGGTACCTTATTTTTAAATATATATATATGTACACACACTCATACATAAATATGTGATAAGTTTGTGAGTGTGTGTATGTAGTTCTATCCACAGAAAAGTTGTGTATGACCAATAGAGTAGCAATAAACATGCCCAGGGACTAGACTGTGGTCTTGAAATACCACTTCTCACTAAAAATCAGGACTTCTTGAAGAAACAGCCAATTCAAGGTCTGGAACTAGAAATGAAATGATAAGCCTGAAACACCTTGCCACATAAAATAGGAATATGATCAAAGTCTAGTAGGGTTGTGCCAAAAGGACTCAGGAGCCAACTGGAAAAAGCTCCTACTGGCCAAGGATAAGATAATTTGAGGTTCAATAAAGAATAATTGTAATCAAATACATTTAAATCCATTAGTTCATAATATTTTTAAATGACCACAACACCTGATTGTTCTTCTTTGGAGGATAAGTAGGTAAGTGGCTGTTACTTTAAAAACTAGTAAATAAAGGGAAAGAACCTGCCTTTTATACACACACACACACACACACACATTCATTTGTTTGTTTGTTTGTTTTAGAGAGGCAGTGTCTCACTACCTGCCCAGGCTGGCCTGGAACTCCTGGGCTCAACTGATCCTCCACCTCAGCCTCCTGAGTAGCTGGGAGTACCAGTGTGAGCCACGCCCGGCGCCTGACTTATCTATAGTAACTATATCACTAGATAACCAAATAAAGCAGAGAAAACATCTCTTCATAGAAATATTCCAGTTAATACATGGAAAAAACTAGAATATCACCATTTTTCAGACCCCAGTGAATTAATGGATCTAGAAGTTGAGCATCAACAGCTGATAACATCACAAAAGAGAGACAACCAGAGACAACCAGTCATAATTGCCTACTGATGAAAGAACACAGCACCACCTAGAGTCTAGCCAAAGGTATGGAAGCTGAGTCTGATTCAGCTGCCAATTTGCAGGAAATACAGAGAACAGAGGAACATGTTAAACTACATCATGAATATGCAATCAACAAAATCCGGACTGTTGGAAACTCTAAATATCAAAAGGTCCAGGTTCTCCAACAGATAAATTAATCTGAAACTTAAAAATCATTATTCTTTAAAAATACTAAAAACTAAATTATAGACTAGGGATGCATTCTTGGATAATATAACTATAAAGAAATTTAAAAAGTGATTACTATAAAAGTCAAGAAAGAAGTTACATTTGAGGGAGAGAAGCAGCTGCAATTAGAAGGAGTCTAGGATAGCTGGCAAAACTGCATTTCTTGACCTGGGTAGTAGTTTCAAGGTTATTTGCCCTTTAGTTATATATTTGTTTGGTTTGGTTTTCATTAGTTATGTTTGCTTTTACAATTCTAAAAAACTTTATTTAAACAGATTTAGGGTGTACAAGCGGTTTTTTGATACATGGATGAATTGCATAGTGGAGAAGTCTAGGCTTTTAATGTACCCGATACCTGAATAGTGTACATTATACCCAATAGGTAATTATTCATCCCACACCCTGCTTGCACCCTCCCCCTTCTCAGTCTCCAATGTCCATTAATTCACTCTGTATGACCTTTTGTACTCACTGCTTAGCTCCCATTTATAAGTGAGAACATGTAATATTCGGTTTTTTGTTCCTGGGTTACTTCACTTAGAATAATGGCCTCCAGTTTCATCCAAGTTGCTGCAAGAGACATTGTTTCATTCTTTTTGATGGCTGAGTAGTATTCTATGGTTTATATACAGCACATTTTCTTTATCCATTCATCAGTTGGGCATATAGGTTGGTTCCGTATCATTGCAATTGTGAATTGTGCTGCGATAAGCATAAAGGGGCAGGTGTCTTTTTTTATAAAATGACTTCTTTTTCTTTGGGTAGCTCCCATGTACAAGAGCTACACAGAAATACTGCAAGGCATCTATGATATCCCAAAAAAACTGACACCTAAGACAGAAAGAACGGCTTGCATATGTTAAATTTTATAACAAGAGACCAGCCAGAAAAGGATGAAGTAAAGAGTAGAAAAATAAATTAGAAAACTAGCCTGGGCACAGTGGCTCACACCTGTAATCCCAGCATTTTGGGAGACTGAGATAGGAGGATCGCTTAAGGTCAGGAGTTCAAGACCAGCCTGAGCAAGAGTGAGACCTCCGCCTCTACAAAAAATAGAAGAATTAGTGAGGCATGGTGGTGTATGCCTGCAGTCCCAGCTACTTGGAAGGCTGAGGAAGGAGGATTGCTTGAGCCCAGGAGTTTGAGGTTGCAGCGAGCTCTGATGACACAACTGCACTCTAGCCAGGGCAACAGAGCTAGACTCTCCAGAAAAAAAAAAGCCTTTTTTTTTTTAATAAGTGGGGACAGGAAAGGGGACAAAAAGAGATTAAACAAGTTGACTCTAAATTTCTCCTGGAAAATTAAGCAAACAAGAATAGCCAGCTATGAAAAAGCTATGAAATATATGAATAGAAGCTATGAAAAAGAAGAGCAACAATGGGAAACTAGCTGTATCAGAAATTAAAACAGAATATAAAGATTAAATAATTTTTTAAGTGTGGTAGCAGTACATGAATGTCAGCTAGATGTGAACCAGAACAGAAAGTCTACAAATAGACCTCAAAACAACAGGAAATTATCATACCACAGTAACAGTCATTTTTATAGCACTGATTATATGCCAGGCACTAAGAGTCTTATGTACATTAACTCATTTAATGTCAATGACTCCATGAGATAGGTACAATTATTATCCTATATTTTTATCTGAGGAAACTGAGGCATAGACATATGAAGTAACTTGTCTAAGATCTCAGAACCAAGAAGTGGTGCTATCTGAATTTAAACCTAGATAATCGAGCTCCAAAGTCTACACTTTTAACCACTATGCACCATGGCTATTCTGTGTTTCATTTAAGTGCCATCTAAAATCACAGAGAGAATGATAAACAATTCAATAAACAATATTGAATTGGAATTCAATTTTGTCCCTACATGTGTTCAAATAGACACATGTAGGAAAAATTAAGTTAGATACATATTTGAAATCAGGATAAATTTCAGATTTATATGTACAAATAAATACCATCAAAATATGAGAGGAAAACATAGAACTTTAAACATTTGAGTAAGAAAATCCCTTTAACTATGATTCAAAACCCACAAACTATTTTTTAAAAAGCATAACAGGCCAGGCGCAGTGGCTCACGCCTGTAATCCTAGCACTCTGGGAGGCTGAGGCAGGAGGATCACTTGAGGTCAGGAGTTTGAAACCAGCCTCAGCAAGAGTGAGACCCCATCTCTACCAAAAACAGAAAAAATTAGCTGAGTGCACTAGCGCATGCCTATAGTCCCAACTACTTGGGAGGCTGAGGCAGGAGGATCACTTGAGCCCAGGAGTTCGAGGTTGCAGTGAGCTATGATGATGCCAACACACTCTACCCAAGATGACAGAGCGAGACTCTGTCTCAAAAAAAAAAAAAAAAAAAAACAAGCATAATAAATTCAAAGTACATAAAAATGAAAAGCTTTTTCATGAAAACAACACCATTAGCAAAAATCAAATTAATCTCTTTAAAATAAAGTTTCTAGAAAATAATAATAAAAAGTATCAATAACCCAATATAAAATTAGGCAAAGGATACAAATGAATAATTCAAAGAAAATATGCTCTGCCTCAGTCATAACAGAAATGAAAATTTAAATTTCTTTTTTTTAATTTTTTTTTATTTTAAGTAGAGAAGGGGGGTCTTACTAGGTTGCCCAGGCTGGTTTTGAACTCTTAGCCTCAAGTGATCCTCCCACCTCAGCCTTCCAAAGTGCTAGGGTTAAAGGCGTGAGCCACCGTGACCAGCCTATAGTTTAATAAAATATTACACAAATAAACAAAAACCCCCCAAAAGTCATATATTTGACAGCAAAGAAAATTCAGGAAAAATACCAATCCCACCGACCATTAACGTAGACTCAGATACCACAGCAAACTAACACTTTAATGTTAATAAAGATGGTCTTTAGTACCTGATCCATCTTCATTTTCTTTTTTGTCTAAGTATTATGTGGAGTTTTGTGCCCCCAGAGAAAGGGAAGTGTATATTGGGGATTGTGGTGGAAGATGGTAGGGAAGGAGGATTTAGTGAAGCAGCAATTTCCAAAACAAATGCATTAAAAGTAAAATATCCAAGTGGTATTTTTGTAGTTCATTCTTTTAAGTGCTACCCATTCCTGCTTGTTTTTATGTTGATATTTCAGTCTTAATTATTCAAATTGGCTACAAGGAAAATGAGGATTTCAAGTAATGTAATATACTATATAACCAAGAGGGTAAACAGTACTAAAGTATTTGGCACAGTTAATACATTTTCCCAAACAAGAATACACTGAAGTCAATCAGCCTGTATTTTCCAAAACATCTATTACTACTACATGTTGTCCACCAGCATAAATAAAAAGAAGTTCAAAGAATAGGGCCAAAATGAGACAACTTTGGTAAGAATTAATATTTAAATGTCTTCCTCGGTATCTTGCCATCAGTAATCCCAGGCTGAGGCCCAGAGACAAGTTCATGGCCTTGAAATCTAAACAACATAGAAACATAAGCCTTCATTTAGATCTTATTAGTTATTTGAGATCCACTATTTACTCTGTGAAACTAAAATATCAACTAAATACTTATTTTTAATAAAACCCTAATTTAATTTAGATAAATAGGAGTTTATTTCATTAAGGACGTTAAAAAAACATTTCTCACTGAAAAATAACTCCAATTTAGTTCCAAATTCTAATGATACCATGTTATTACCAACACCTCAAGCTTCCCAAGAGGATGTTAACTATGTAATAATCCCTACACAAAAATTATCATAGAGGCCAGGCATGGTAGCTCATGCCTGTAATGCCAGCACTTTGGGAGGCCAAGGCAGGAGGATCGCTTGAGGCCAGGAGTTCAAGACCAGCCTAGGCAACATAGTGAGACCTTGCCTGTACAAAAAATTCTTTAAAAAGTAGCTGGTTGTGGTGGTGCACACCTGTAGTCTCAGCTACTCTGGAGGCTGAGGCAGAAGGATTGCTTGAGCCCAGAAGTTCAAAGCTGCCGTGAGCTAAGACAACGCCACTGCACTCCAGCCCAGGCAACAGAGCAAGACCCCATCTCCTCATCACCTACAGAATAAATTTTCAATCACTCTGCCTACCCTACAAAATCTCAAAAAGCCTCATTTCCCATTTTGTCCCTATACAATCTTACTGGTTTAAGCTAGTCCACACTACTTAATAACCAGAAGGCATTTTAATATTCTACTCCCTTGCCTTTGCTCCCCTTTCCTAAAATTCTTAAGTTTAGCTCCAGTCTCATCTCCACAAAAAGACATTTTCAGATAAAACTAAAAAGGGAGTGACGGTTCTCCACCCTGAATTGTTAAAGCATATCTTCTCTATTGTAAAGCATGTCTTCTCTATTGTAAAGTATGCTCAGTTCAAATTTACTGCTTTGAACTATTGATCTCCTGTGCAAGTAGAGACATACCTTACTTTAGTGCACCTCACTTTATTGTGCTCCTCAGATACTGCATTTTTTATGAATTAAAAGTCTGCGGCAATCCTGAGTGCAACATGTCTACTGGCACCATTTTTCCAACAGCATGTGCTCACTTCATGTCTCTGTGCCACATTTTGGTAATTCTCACAGTATTTCAAACTTTTTCATTATTATTATATCTGTTATGATGATCTGTGGTCTTTGATGTTACTACTGTAATAGTTTTGAGGCACCACAGACCACATCCATTTAAGACAGCAAACTTAATCAATAAATATTGTACGTGTTCTGACTGGCCCACCAACAGATCATTCTCTCCTCTCTCTCTCTCTCTCTCTCTTTGGGCTGCCCTATTCCCTGAGACACAACAATATTGAAATAAGGCCAATTAATAAACCTACAATGTCCTCTAAGTGTTCAAGTGAAAGGAAGAGTCCCACATCTCTCACTTTAAATCAAAAGCTAGAAATGATTAAGTGTAGTGAGGAAGTTTTGTCAAGAGTAGAGATAGACTGAAAACTAGACCTCTTGTGCCAAAAAGAGTTAGCCAAGCGTGAATGCAAAAGAAAAGTTCTTGAAGGAAATTAAAAGTACTACTTCAGTAAAAACATGAATGATAAGAAAGCAAAAAAGCCTTATTGCTTATATGGAGAAAGTTTTAGTGGTCTGGATAAAAGATCAAACAAGCCACAATATTCTCTTAAACCAAAACCTAATCCAGAGTGAGGGACTCACTCTCTTCAATTCTATGAATGCTAGCAGAGGTAAACTGCAGAAGAAAAGTTTGAAGCTAGCAGAGTTTGGTTCACGATGTTTAAGGAAAGAAGCTGTCTCCATACATAAAAATGCAAGGCAAAGCAGCAAGTGCTGATGGAGAAGCCACAGCAAGTCATCCAGAGGATCTAGCTGAGATAATTGATTAAAATGTCTACATTAAACAACAGATTTTCAATGTAGACAAAACAGCCTTCTATTGGAAGAAGATGCCATCTAGGACTTTCAATAGCTAGAGAGAAGAAGTCAATACTTAGTCTTAGAGCTACAAAGGACAGGCTGACTCTCTTGTTAGGGGCTAATACAGCTGGTGACTTTAAGTTGAAGCCAATGCTCATTTACCATTCTGAAAATCCTAGGGCCCTTAAGAATTATGTTAAATCTACTCTGCCTATGCTCTATAAATGGAACAACAAAGCCTGGTTGATAGCACATCTGTTTAAAGCATGGTTTACTGAATATTTTAAACCCACTATTGAGACCTACTGCTCAGAAAAAAAAAAACTTTGCAAAATATTATTGTTCATTGACAAGGCATCTAATCACCCAAAGGCTCTGATGGAGATGTACAAGGAGATTAATGTTGTTTTCATGCCTGCTAACACAACATCCATTTTGCAAGTCTTATTACGTAAGAAATACATTTTGTAAGGCTATTGCTACCACGGTTAGTAATCCCTCTGACGGAGCTGGACAAAGTCAAGTGAAAACCTTCTGGAAAGGATTCATCATTCTAGATGCCATTAAAAACATTCATGATTTATGGGAGGAGGTCAAAATATCAACATTAGCAGAAGTTTGTAAGAAGTTGATTCCAACCCTCATGGATGACTTTGAGGAGCTCAAGACTTCAGTGGAGGAAGTCAGTGCAGATGTGATAGAAATAGCAAGAGAACTAGAATTAGAAATGAAGCTTGAAGTATATGACTGAATTGCTGCAACCTTGTGATAAAACTGGAACAGATGAAGAGCTGCTTCTTCTGGGTGAGCAAAGAAAGTGGTTTCTTGAGATGGAATCTACTCCTGGTGAAGATGCTGTGAACATTGCTGAAATAACAACAAAGGATTTAAAATATTACACAAACTTAGTTGATAAAGCAGTGGCAGGATTTGGGAGGACTGACTCTAATTTCTACAATGAGTAAAATGCTACCAAACAACAACACACGCTACAGAGAAATCTTTCAAGAAAGGAAGAGTCAATCGATGTAGCAAACTTAATTGTTGTCTTATTTAAGAAACTGCCATAGCCACCCCAACCTTCAGCAAACACCACCCTGATCAATCAGCAGCCATCAAAATCAACGCAAGGCCAGGCATGGTGGCTCACATCTGTAATCCTAGCACTCTGGGAGGCCAAAGCGGGAGGATTGTTTGAGCTCAGGAGTTTGAGACCCACCTGAGCAAGAGCAAGACTCCATCTCCACAAAAAAACAGAAATTAGCCAGACATGATGGTGTGCACCTATAGTCCCAGCTACTCGGAAGACTGAGGCAGGAGGATCACTTGAGCCCAGGAGTTTGAGGTTGCAGTGAACTATGATGATGCCACTGCACTCTACCCAGGGCGACAGAGCAAGACTCTGTCTCAAACACAAAAACAAAAAAAACAAGACCCTCCATCGGTAAAAAGATTATGGATTGCTGAAGGCTTAGATGATCTAATGTTAGCATTTTTTAGCAATATAATATTTTTAAATTTATATATATACTTTTTTTAGACTTAATAGTATTGCACACCTACTAGACTACTGTATAGTGTAAACATAACTTTTATATGCATTGCAAAGCCAAAAAATTCGTGTGATTCGTACTCACTTTATTGCAGTAGTCTGGAACTGAATCTGCAATATCTCTAAGATATGCCTGTACTAACCAGGCCTGACCCTGCTTAGCTTCAGAGATCAGATGAGATTGGGTATGCTCAGGGTGGTATGACCATGACTGGATTATTAGTTATCTTTACATGAATCTTGTCTCCATCAGACTATAAGCTCCTAAGAAGGAAAACTGCATTTGTAGAGTACCTAATATGCGTCAAGTATTATTCTCAAAGATTCTAACAATAGCCCTATGAAGCTGGTACTATTATTCTCATTTTACAGATATAGAAACTAGATCAGAAAGATTATATACCTGACCAAGATCACAAGCCTACCAAGTGACAGAACTAGGAGTCAAACTGAAGTCTGTCTGATTCCATGCAAGATATTGCCTCTCAAAAAGAAAAAAAAAAAATCAAAACAAAACTGTTAGCTAGCTATATAGTATACAGCATATTTTTAAAGTGTGCTCACTTATTTCATCTTTAACAGTCCTTAAAGGCAATGTATTAGTTATGGTTGCTATCACTTTTCTCTGCCAAACATGCTTTCACATTCTCCTTCCTCTGGTTCCTTTGGGGAACTCTTTCCTGACTTCATATAGACCTGGTAGGGATGTCAACCACAGTACCCAATTTTACACAGAGTGGCACATGACACAGGTTAGAGAATCAGAATTTCACATACTGTCAGATACTACTGATTGTTTCAGCTATAGGGCCATGATGTAAGCCAGGCCAATCAGTCCTTCTGGGATCTGAGCCTTTTCATTATGTTATTTTGCATAATAATTCTTTTTAACCTCATCTAGGCCATGTTCACTTTCCCCAACTCAATATGACATGAATTTTTAAAAATCCAGCAACCGCGAAAGGAGTATTTAACACAAGGGTGACAATGCAGAGATAGACTTGGTTACTCGTGTCTTACTAAAATCTATAGTCAAAAAAACAAATAAATAAGAGTCAAAGAACTAATAGAATGCTTTCAGTATACTTAGATCACAAAATATCATTCTCTTTCTAATCATAAGATATACCGAAATTTATTTGGCAAATAGCTATAACAAATGAAAAATTAAGAGCTCTAAATTTTGTTTACTGTTTTACAAAGGTTACAGGCTTAGCCCAAAGAGGAAGGGGAAAAGAATTTACATTCTATAAAAAACAGAGATGCAATCAAAAGCTATGTTAGAGAAGCTTAAAATGGAGATGCATTTAATGTATCATTCATTTGAAAACTTACAGCAAATCAATGTACTATATTAGCCAACAAAACAGATTAGGGAAAAAATACAAAAGTATGATACACCAAGATGAACAGATTTATATCATGCTACCATAATGTACCTCCATACCATAACTACTGAGAAAATACTTAGAAATTTACAGCACAATATATTTTTAGATTCTCTTATAAGCATCCTACAAAAAATCAATACTACAAAAATGAAACTAATGAGCACCAGCTCATGGGCATTTGAAGTAATATGAGTAAAATCAGCCTTTGCAAAAGCTTTAAAAAGCCAGGCTACTTAATAAAAGACTAACTATAAAACTTTCTGTTAAAATTTCAAATTTTCTACATATAGCCTAAAAAGTTAACAAGTGTTTTAAACAGAGAGATAATATTTAAGTCAGTATTCAAATAACACCAACAAATCATTTTAGGAGATATAAAATTATTCTGAATGACTAAATACAAAATAAACACTATAGAAAAGTTAAATAGAAGTTAAGTCTCAAACTGGGGGAAAAAATAAAATGATACAACAGTATTTAACAAAATAAACCAGGCTTTTAGATAGATTTGGCAACTCTGAAAGTAACATAAACCAACCCTTTCTTACAGTCACTAACAGATCTTCCATTTAAAAAAAAAAAACCTGACTTGATCATTATACATTCTATTCACATAACAAAATATAACATGTACCCCATAAATATGTAAAATATTATGTATCAATTTTAAAAAGTCAGAAGAAATGCTTAAAAAACAGACTGCTTCACATTTCCTCTAATGTGCATTTAAAAGTAAAGGCATTGCCCATTCAAAGAAAAACAAGGACTACTTTAAGACTAAAGCAATCTTTGCTAGTTTCTCTGGCTCTTCATTGAAAATAAGTGTTCATTTTCTAAAAGCAATCAAGTGGACTATACTAACTTGACTACCTGATACTAAACAATGTAGTTATTTCCTACCTGAAATTACATCCAATAGCAATATATACTCAGTGAAGCGCTTCAGTGTCACATTCTCTCTTGGTTCAGATTACATGAACTCACTTTCTGTAAATTAATAGTTTGATCAAGTATCTTCTTATAGTGTTAGAAGGAGTGGCAAACAGAGGACAAAAATTGTCATTTTAAAAAATCTATCAATAATTGGTCTTGTTATCAAGTATAATCTTGTTCTACATTAATATTTCAAAAGCAAAATGTATAAAATCAATAATGTGTACAACATAGAGTAAAAACTTCTAATAATTCTGTTCTAATAACTACATGATTATACACAAGAAAAAATGATGTCTAAATGAAAATTTGTGTGAATTTTTGCCAGGTAGGCTATTACCCAATTCACTTTAAAGAAACCAACTCGTTATTCTGAAAAACAGAAAACAAAGGGAAAGAATCAAGCCTTCATTCTATCTGCCCTATAGAAACTGTACCACTGGGTAACCAAATAGTTCATCTTATAAAATTCTTCATTACAGAAGAATTCCAGCTAATGAATATAAAAAATGATCTAAGCAATGGTTATTAATGCTCCTAAAGCTCCTAAACCTTGAGTAAAAGATTGACAGTGAACTAGAAAATAGATGGATCACGCTAATAATATCTAATTCCACTGGACTAGGAATCTCACACCCACTGATTTTAACATCACAGAAAGGCATACACCAGACTTTACATGAGCTTCCATATGTGATGCAACAGTTAAGTACAAAGATCACCTACAAAGAATTCTTGCAATAAAAAATTGAATCTGAGTCTAATTAAGCCACAATCAGTTTATGGAAAAAATACAAAATGTGGAAAATTCTATATAAAAAATGAACAATTTTCTCAACACATAAATTGCAAGAAAAAAGGAGTAGAGTGAGGAAAATTTATAGAATTCAAAAAGATTTAAAAGACACATACGTCAAATGAAATGTGATCACCTTATTTGGTTCATGATTCAAATAAACCAATTATATTTAAAACAAAAAACTAGTAGAACATGAGGAAATTTTAAACACTGCATATTTCATGACATTTAGGAATTACTAGGAATTGTATTTAAGAGTGATAAAGATACTGTGGTATGGTTTTTAAAGTCTTTATCATTTAGAGATATACACTCATTCACTAATGGAGAAGGAAGGAAAACTCATGCACTGTGGAGTTAGATGTGGTTATATGTGTTCATTAAGATGTTAAAAAACTAAGTTGACAATTAAGTCAATAAAAAATAAAAGTCCTATATTTTCTACCATTTTTAAGTAAACATAAAATAAAAGGATTATGTGTCAAAATATTAACTTGACATTAATAAAGCTTACACTTACATGCCACCTCATACAATCCTCCAAAAGTAAATTTGAAACTTCATTATTCAAAATGAGAGTACTAACTACATTATCCTGCCCACATAGGAATGTGACAGCTTCAATCAATCTTCAATAGTTCTAAATTAAAAATTAACTAGAATGCTTTTACCATCAGCGGCATGGAAAAGTTTATAAAAGCAGAACACAAGAATGGATCACTGCAAATGAATCTATCATCAAGCATTAATCAAGCAGCTATTATGCAAAAGATCAAATATAAGATGCACTCATTGATTAGAGATAATAATCATGTTTAGTGGGCAAAATTAATAATGAGATATATGCAAAGTACTATCAAAAACAAAACCCACAGAAGCAAAAACATATATTTTATTATTCATAATAAAGCAATGGCGTAAATTTTGAGTGTCTTGGGAACCAACATTTGAAAAAATTTAAGACATACCATACCTTAATCAATTATGTTTTTTTTGCATCTATCTGAACATAGTGGATTTTTAATAAATGTATAAATGCATATATGTATGCAGTTGTACAGTGAAATTGACACACTACCATGAGATTATATATTAATACAAGATTTTTGGAATGTAGCTGTAAAAGCTTCAAAAGCCTTCAGGAAAAATTCATTGCATTTGACCCAACAACTGGACTTCTACAAAGCTATCCCAATAAACCAAAATATGAAAAACACTTTATATACACTAGCTAAATTACAGTATTCTTTGTAACAAATAGCAACAAACTTAGATATCTAACAGTGGTGGCACCATAATGTGTCTACTTGGCCAGGCTGAACTATATTTCCCAGAATTCCCTTTCCTGGCTAAGGTAGTCCACAGGAAAGATTCCTGTGCAAGATCCGGAAGGAGGTATTAAGGCAGCACCACTTTGTAGCTCACATAACATTTTCACATAACTGATGGCTCACCTCACTGGTGTGATACAATGTCTGGGCCTACCACTGCCCCATCTGCCCCTATATGTGCTTTCAGCTTCTTGTATTCCTGGGCCAAAAGTGTGTGTTAAGCTTTGTGACAAAGGAACCCAACTTCTGCAGGACACTCACATCATCAAGGTTAAAGGCATTTGGAAGATTTAACACGGGTTTTAGTTTGTCCTTGTGTCTCCAACTTTTGCTTGTGGGCTCCAGCAGCTTGTTCTTGCTGTCCTCCACTTTACATCCATCTTCTCTTTCTGACTGCTTGCTTCAAGAACTTCAAACTCCAAAATCAAACACAAAAACAATAATCTTACAGAAACTGCTTAATAGCTCCTACAATTTTGTAAGGCCAAATACCTTTAACATCCACATCTTGAAAATATTTGTAGGTAAGGCTTTTGTCTAATGGAGTGAACCCCCAAGAAAGTTCACAGGAAACCCACAAAGTTCTTAAAGAGTTATACATGGGTAAATAAACTGTGGTGCATCCAGACAATAGAATATTATTCAATACTAAAAAGAAATGATCTACCAAGCCATGGAAATACACTCAGCAAACTTAAATGTATATTACTAAGTAAAAGAATCTAGTCCGAAAAGGCTACATACTGTATGAATCCAACTAT
Organism: Daubentonia madagascariensis; assembly: GCA_023783475.1. NCBI lineage: Eukaryota > Metazoa > Chordata > Mammalia > Primates > Daubentoniidae > Daubentonia > Daubentonia madagascariensis. The sequence goes on from JAKFHU010001209.1 coordinate 45,600,663, forward strand.
GTGACATTCTAGAAAAGGCAAAACAATGGAGATAGTAAAAAGATCAGTGGTTGCCAGGGGTTGGGGGAAGGGAGGGATGAATAGCTGTTGAACAGAGGATTTTTAAGGCAGTAAAACTACTCTGTATGATACTATAATAATGGATACATATCACTACACATTTGTCCAAACACATAGAATGTACAGCACCAAGAGTGAATCATAATGTAAACTATGGGTGATAATGATAGGTCAATGTAGGTTTGCCACTGTAATAAATGCACCACTCTGGTGGGGGATTTTGATAAGGGGTTAGGCTACGCATATGTGGAGATAGGGGTATACAGGGAAAAAAGGTGACTCAGATGGCAGAACTAGTAACTCAGAGGCAGAATCAAGAGCCATGGAAAATTATTCCCAGCTTGAGACTTAACCAAAAAACCTTTAACATTTGTGTGGCTAGATTTTAGAACTAGTACAGACCAGTGACTCTATTGTGCATTTCCCCCTTTTTGGAATAGGAATGTGTATAGCAGTTATTCAATACTAGTCCATCATTGTATGCTGGAGTAAGGGGCAAACATCTTTTCTAGTTTTACAGGTCTACAGAGCTATAACTGTCCACAAAAAGCTTTATTTAAACTACACCTGAGAAGACTTACGCACACTTGGAACTGAACTAGATGCAAGATTCTGGACTTTGTACTGATACTATAATGTTAGGAGATTTTATGTGTTATTTGAAGCCTCTAAATTTTGGGTTAACTTGTTATGCTGCACAAATTTGTTTAATAAATTATTACATTAAAAAAATAACTAGAAAACACATCTGCCATTGGCTATGACAGAATAACTAATACCAGCTTTAGTCTCTCACCATAAACAACTGGAAAACTAAACAAAATACATAAAACAACTCTTTTCAAACGTTGGACAACAGAGAGAACTGGACTGTGATTCCTGAGAAAATGGAAACAAACGAGGTAAGATCACTCCAACTTTGTTGCTGGAGGCCCTTTTCAAACTACTATACAGGGAGGAGAACCCAAGCAGAACAGACATCTAAATGAATTGAAAAAATGCCAGTCTCACTGAGTTAAGGAGATGACCATCAATCTCATGAGTTGGAGAAACACAGATTAGGGAGGCTGAGATGGCTGGAATTCAAGAAGTAGAGTACCAGAGGAGGTGGTTACCTGAGACATTGCTCTAGAAATCTGAGTAGTAGTCTCCTTGAGTATTTAGATGAATACTAAATTACACAGACATTGGGTGGGACTCAGAACACCACCGAGAGAATACCTACTGGTATTGTTGTAAACTGAAAAATTCCCACAGGTCACACAAGGTTGGGAGAAGTTTGAATTCTGTCCAAAGCAGAAAGATCTCGAATATCCAAGGCTTTCAGAGACAGCCCAAAAGGATTAAGCCTTAGCTGTACAGCTAAACTAGTCCTAAAGGCTACACCATATGTACCATAGTAAAGTTTAAAAACAAGCTTTGACTCTGCCTCAAGGGAAATGCATAGCAGAGCAATTGAGGGAATGGCTAAAATGCTGACAGAAACCCTATCTTTCAAGCCAGACAAACTGGGAAAAGGCTGGAGAGGATAGGGCAGTCATGGAGAGAAGAAAGCTCTCTATAAACCCACACAAGTCTCAGACTCATCCCTGAGCTATGCATATGACAGACCCAAACCAGCAAAGCAAAAGCTTTGAGAATTGAACTGATCAACTCTCAGACTAACCCAAGTGGCACATATCCAGGACAGACTCAACAAAGTAAGGCAAAGGTTTTGAAAACTGAACTGATATTGAAACCACCATACACAGAAAACAAGACAGAACTTGTGGTTTGACCCCAACCAGATTGATGGTCTGCTTAAAAAAATTAAAAAACCAACCTTCTCCAAGTAATATAACAAGAATCAGGATCGACCAGCATAACTGTCACAAAATCAGGATGTAATCCAAAATTACCTGACATACAAAGAACCAGAAAAACATGATAAATTTCAAGAGAAAACACAATAAACAAATACAAACATCTATATTACTCAGATGTTGGAATTACCATACAAAGAGTTTAAAGCAGCTATTATAACTATGCTTCAGAAGGTAAAGATAAAGAAACATGAAATGAATGGAAAGATAGAGGTTCTCAGTAGAAAAATTTTAGAAATGAAAAATATATTTAAAAATATATTAAACTTGGATGGGTTCATTAGTAGAATGGAGACGACAGAGGAAATAATCAATGGATATGAAGAGAAAGCAATATAAACTATTCAGTCTGAAAAAAAGAAAGAAGAAAGATTGAAAAAAATGAATAATCTCACAGACATATGTGACAATATCAAAAAATCTAACATACAGGTCATTAGAGTTCCAAAAAGGGGAAAAGAAAGAGATTGAGGCAGAAAATATTTGACTGAACCTGACAAATTTGTTGAAATACATAAATTACTTCTACTATAGCATTGCCATGAGTTCAAATGTCACATGAACTAACAGAATAGCAGTTCCCCAAGCAAAAGCGCTTCATTAATGATGCAGAGTTCAAATTTCTCCCCTGCAAAAGCAGACAATAAGTAATAATCCTCTAAATTAATGATCTCCAAACCTCTGATTACACATGCCTGTTGGTAAAAAATTAATTAGTCAGATAATAGATATATTAATGTATAAATTATACATGGATTATTGAATACCAACCCAATATATATGTTATTTTTTGAAAGAAATTAAATAAGGTAAAGAGATAAGTTAATTTTTTTTTTAATTTTATACTGATACCAAAAAAAACTTTTTCATTCTCTTCTTCAAATTACTGCTTTAAGTGAGAAGAATGTGAATAAACATGCATTTTTTTAAATCTCGGTTTAAACACTGTGATAACAGCAATTAAAAAGGCTAGTCTAAGTTCAGTTTTGATTTCAAAACACAGATAAAAAAAGGAATACCCCACAAATGTATGTAAATCCAATTGTAAGACGGGATTCATGGGCTTTGCTGAAATTCAGTTATAATTTTCCAGTTTTTCTTTCAAACTTATCATAAAATGTTTTGTTTTTAAAATGTAAGTTTAAATTTACCCATAACTCTCTAATAAATATTAATGGATTAAGAAATTTTTCTCCCAGGCTTTGCTAGTATTTTTCAAAATATTCCTTTATAAGTGACATATCCTTTTCAGTAACAAAGTCACAAAATGTAAATATTTCCAAACATCCCATTTTCACAGGACAAATTTCATTCAAAAAGAAACTACTTCTTCATTCATAGCTAAAATGTTACCTTTAAACATCAAGACAGATTGTGTTTTTTTAATAAAAATACATAGTGACAGTTAATTATAAAAGATAAACAAATTTAGAAAATCTTTCTGTAATAGAAAAATGGCTAACTCATCTCTAAGTTCAAGTTTTAAATACTCTACTACAATTAGTGAACCTTTGAGTGCTCAAAAGATTTTTATAATCACTTTTAATCAAAAGATTTTATAAATCAAAAGATTTTATAGTCATGCCTAATCTCATCACAAGATATTGATAAAAGTCTATTATTTATAATAATACAATCTTTAAACCCACTTACCCAGACACAAGTAAACACATCACAAAAAGTTAAAAGGAAATACTTAAGTGAAGTTTCTATTATCACCTGTTCCAGGCTTCCTCAAGATGTCATACAAGCCATAAATCTCACTTGACCATCTGACAGGATAAAGGGCACCAATATAAACCTTAAATTTTTAAAAATTATTTTTATTATTAAGAAAATGAACATAAATTCTAATACTTCCTTCACATACTTTAATGAATCATCTTAAGCACCCCACTTCGGAGATGACTGTTGCTAGCATATTTTGTTAGAAAATGATTGTTTCTCAGTTTGAAGTTACAATCGTAAGTTTTCTCAAGTCCTAGCCTTCCTACCGGAAATTATAAATGGCTTGGATATCTTTCTCAAAATTAAGGAAAAGGCTAAATATATATATGTTTATCTAAAAATGGGATGAAATTTATAGGAACCTTTCTGAATAAATAATAGTGTATACCTCTAACAGGATCTCATTTGATGTTAACAACCCTGAAATGAAGACATTTAAAAGGAAACACATAAGCGAAGTTTCTACTATCACCTCCTCCAGGCTTCCTCACGATGCCACACAAGCTTTTCCACTTTTTTCATTTTAGAGACAGAAAAAATTGCCCTAAATTTATTTGTCCTTTGTATATTCAATGTTTTGCCCATATATTTTCTAACAGGAAATGCAGAATCCTGTGACTCCTTAAAAAGGTAACTAAATATAACATTTTCTCGGTGACATGGATTCATTCATTAGTCATATTATTATTCTTCAGCACTGTAGTTTTCTCTACTCTGGATCTTCCATACTGTTACATTCTCAGCTATCAGTCTGCTACCATAAAACCAGTCTAAAGTCCTCTCAAGATCCTTCTAGTCTATTATTTCAAATGTACTAAGGAAAGAAAACTGACAATAAAGTTCTAAAATTAATGTTAAATATGAGTCGATAATTTGCAATTATTAACAAATAAGAAGTTTTTTTAAAAGTCTAAGTGATAAGAAAGCTGTTTCATAGTTTAATAAATGTTTTCTCTTTCTTGGTTGTACATAAAATGATATATCTTACAATTAATAGCATCTATTATAGAGTCAACGAAATATAAGTGGATACACTCAACAAGTTTTCTTCATCCACCTAACAAGCTTTTAGGAAAAAAGAAGACCCACCATGCACACCAGATTAAGGACAGAGATATAAGAGACTTAGTATTACGAATCTGGTCTTCAAGCAGTGGGACTTTAAGTATTAATTGTTCCTTAAGTCTCATTCTATAACAGGTGTGCTTAATTATAATTGTAAAAGTACATACATTGTGAGGAAATCAATGCATAGCTATTAAAATATGTAATGTTTTAAATGGGCTTTAAATGTTCAAAAAATAAAATGCCCCTTGAAAACAAGGTTTAGAGGGAACTAAAAACTGCTAGATTGGTTAATTAATAGGTGACCATCCAAAATTAAATGCTGATGATAAACAAACTCAAAACAAAAGGAAAGAAAGTAAGATTACAGTAAATCTGGAATTTATATATAGTAAGAACATAATTCAACTGTCAGAGAAATCCCCATAAAAGTATAATGAATGCTAGGATTATCACAGATTTTTATTTCATTTGTATTTGCCAAAAAGAAAAACCCACAGAATAAAAAAATACAGGTTTCTTTTGTAATCTGCATAATTTTTACCAGCACACTTCCACTTCTGGAAGAAGCTAAAGAAAAGATTACTAAGATGGGTCAAATAAATGACTACAGAAGACAGAAAGTGAACAAAGAAGCCACAAAATGTAGGGCAATAAGCAAGTGAATCAGGAGACTATGAATGTAACAGAAGAAACAGACAATTCACCGAGCCAGGAAAACAATCTGAAAACACACATTGTGACCTATGCATTTACACAAACGACAGGTGCAGAAGTGGAAAGTGGGAAAAGAAAACTGTATACTAAATAATTCCCTAGGAATTATCCAGTCTGATGATTTTTCCACTTTGTTTAAAATTTTCCATTCCAACTTGCAGCAACAAAATATGAATTCAGTGAACATCCTTTTTTCTTTAAATAAAATGTTTATGTTGAACTATCAAATGTAGAAACAGAACTGAAATGACATTGTTACATAGGTTACCTCCAAGTCAGTCACAAATCATTCACTATCAGTTGGCCCAGTATTGTTACATATCTCTTCTAAATAAGATATTAAAAATTAAAACCTATCATAATATAAAGATATATTTCCCACTTTGTTTTCATCAGTATGAAAAACAATTCTTTGATTAAAAAGAAAATCAGACAGAAAGTAGAATGGTGGTTGACAGGGGCTGACACTCAATGCCTACAGAGTTTCAGTTTCTCAGGATGAAAAGAGTGCTGGAGATGGACTGTGGTGATGGTTACACAACCATATGAATGTACTTAATATTACTGAACTGTACACTTAAAACTGGTTAAGATAAATTTGTTATATATATATTACCACAATTTTTAAAGATTAGAATAAAAAAGAAAATGATATCTGATAACTCAACATCAAGAGGTAAAAGAAGTCCTATAGAAATTCAGGCTAAAGGACTGAAAACCTAACTGTCCAGACATTCAGCAAGAGTTTATCATACTACCTAATTCAATAGCTCTCTAAAGCATCATTATGTTATCAAAACAGTATAAGAAATACTCAGGCTTACAAAAATGAGTTCTTTCAAACATGGTTAAATTGTTTTGATTTTTAAATTTGGTATTTAAAGAAGTAGGATTAAGTGCCTGCTAGGCACTGGGGAGACAGCAAGAGAGAAAGTGAAAGATAAGTATCTATTCCAGCCACCAGGCTGGTAAACTCTGTATTGAGATCAAGCTAGCAGGCAGGCTTGGAACCAAGCCAGCATGGCTGAGGGTGGGCAAGTGGAACAACAGAGGGTACCAGGGAGTGAAGCCCTGGCCTAGGGCATCCCTGTCCCCAGATGTTTGGCTGAAGCACTTGTCCCCAACGTGCTGCTGGCACACAATTTCTCATCTCCTTGCTCAATTCTACACAGAGAAGTATTTTTATGGTCAAATTTCATACCAATTTTGGAAAGTGTGGGACCTTTAAAACTAGTATTTCATGCAAAGAGCTCCTTTAAAACCCTTTGAGAAACACCAGTATACTTTGCCTCAAAAGATAGCATAAGTGAAGATGACTCTAAAGTTGGAATTAAGAAATCAGTAAGGGAGAGACAGCATGGTAGCCAAACTCCAAGATGACTCCCAATAATTTTCACCCCCTGGTATTTGTGCCCTTGTATACTCTTCTCCCACTCTTACACACTGCTGGCGGCAATATAAAATGGTACAACCACTTTGGAAAACAGTTTGACAGATTCTTAGAATGTTAAACATACACCTACCACATGATCCAGCCATTCCACTCCTAGGTATTTACCTAAAAGAAATGAAAGTTTGTGCCCATACAAAGACTTATACATACATGTTCATTACAGCTTTGTTTGTAATGGCCAAAAACTGGAAACAGTCCAGATGTCTTTCAACAGGTGAATGAATTAAAAAATTGTGGAATATGCATACAATGGACTACCAGTCAGCAATAAAAAAGAATAAAATATTGGTACGCACAATCTAGATGAATCTCAAAATAATTAATGCTGCATGAAGTAAAAGAATTACATACTGTATGATTCAATTTGTATATGTTAAATTTATATACAATTCTAGAAAATCAAACTAATCTAACTATTCTGACATAAAAGAAGATGGTAACATAGACAGACATTCTTTCAAGCAAAAACCAAATCCAGCCATCCACTGGTTCTTCTGCTTTACTTTTTCCCCCTATAAGAGTTTGTAGAAAATAATGTGCTCACAATCCAGAATTGTGCTTAGGTTTGAATCCTGGCTCTGCCTCTTAGCTGTGGTTTGGGACACATACAATGAATGGGGCTAGTTAAGAAAACCACTTCATGATGTTGTGCAGATTGAATGTATACAAAATACTTAAAACTATGCCTGTCTAGCAAGTGTTCAATAAATGTTAACAATTATTGAATTTTATTAATATAAAATATTAATTTACTATTTAAGAAATGAATTTCATTTAAAATGATTTATCAACTACAAACCTAGAAATAAAAACAAAAAACCTGCATTAACGATCAAATTCCATCAAAGACATACATAGAAAAAACATTATAAAACTCAAATATTTCTAGCATAAAATTAAAGATTAGAAAAGTTGTAATTACTCAATGTACCTAAAATAAATTGGTATGTTATGTTAGTATAATTTAATTTTAACACAAGTTTTATTATGATTAAAATGACGGATTTATATTAGTGTCTGAAAAAACTAGGTATCCTTTAGCATAATATATATTTACATCACTTTTTTAAAAAATCAAATTTATGTTTTCTTATAAAATAATTGGGAAATAATTACATACTCACTTTTTTAAAAATACACTTTTGCTATGATGAAAAGTAGTATGTGTAAATGCTTTACAAAAAAAATCACTAAGAAATCTACAACAGAACTCCTATTAACAAGTTCTAATGATTAAGTTTGGTCATCATTTAAGAAAAAAACCTACTTCATGAAAATGAAAAACAATTAAGTTCATAACATAGGGATAGCTATCTATTCAAGCTAGATAGGACTTGTGCAAGCTCAGGGGCTTTTCAAAACCCAAGGCCATTAAGTCTAAATGTAGCTAAGCAAACTAAGTAACTCAGTGACAAACCAAGAATCCTCTAGCTTTCGATATCAAGGCAAAGTATATACAATACATTGAATTACAAAAATGTACCTCCTCTGAGCTGATAAATTACCAAAAGGCACCCCTTCTAAGAGGAATAATTGCAAAAAGACATACCTTGAATGTCCCATACCAGGACAGAGGGCTGGATTTCAGCTACCACTGAGATAATTTCAGCTAGCAATCCTTTGGTCAGGCATACCTTGCATAACCATTACTTGAAGGAACTGAATAGAGGTAGATCTATGGACTGAATGTTTTTGTCCCCCGCTCCTGGATTCATATGTTCAAGCCATAATCCCCAATGTGATGCTATTTGGAGGTGGGGCCTCTTGGCAGGTTATTAGGGTTGGATTAGATCATGAAGATGGAGCCCTCATGATGGGATTAACACCTTTATAAGACACACAAGATCTCTCTTAGCCACTTGAGAGAAGATCAATCACAGCAGGAGGGTGGCCATCAGCAAACCAGGAAAAGAACCCTTCACCAGACCCTGAATCTGCTAGCACCTTAATCTTGGACTTACCAGCCTCCAGAACTGTGAGAAAGACATGTTTGCTGTTTAAGCCACCCAGTCTGTGGTATTTGTTACAGCAGCCTGAACAGACTAATACAATGGACTAGCCTACAATTTCAGACACTAAACTACACGCATCACACTAATCCTCACCCTCACCCTACAAAGTGGAATTATCCACATTTTACAGATAAGATAATGAAGCCCAGAAAAGTTCGTTTCTTGAAATTCCATAGCTAGGCAAATTCTCATTCATTCTTTTAGTCTGTGAACATTTACTTACAGGCACATGATAGTTTCTATGGATACTAAGATGAATAAAATATCTCTGTCCTCCAGTGAGAGAATTTAGACCTAAGTCTGTACAACTTCTGACAATAGGGCCATTTCATCAAAATAAGTTGTTACCAGTTTAATTCAGTCCTCTAAAGTATGCCCTTCATTCTTTTTTTCATAAGAACTTTCTTAAAGTGTAATCTACACACAATGCATCCTTTTAAGGTGTACAAATCAGTAGTTTTTAGTACATTCAGAGTTGTGCAACTATCACCATTATCTTATTTTAAAACATTTTCATCACCCTAAAAAGAAGTCATTGGCAGTCATTCTTTATTCTTCCCTCTCCTTAAAGCTCTCGAAAGCACTAATTGAGTTTCTGTCTCTAGAGATTTGCCTATTCTGGGCATTTCATATAAATAAAATTCATATATATGCAATCATACAACACGTGGCCTTTTGTGACTGACTGGCTTCATTCATTTAGCATGTTTTCAAGGTTCATCCATGTTGTAGCATGTATCAATACTTCATTCCTTTTATGATAGAATAAGATTTCATTATATGAATACACCACATTTTATTTATCCATTCCTTAGTTGATGGATATTTGGACTGTTTCTACTTTTTGGCTATTATAAATAACACTGCTATGAACATTCCTGCACACATTTTTGTGTTGACATGTTTTCAATTCTCTTAGTATGCCCTTCATTTTTAAAGTAACATACAATTTTTAAAAGTTCTTTACATCCATTATCTCATCTGATCCTCACCCAATGCCATAGGTCAGTTGAACAAGTTTATTATCCCTATTTACAAATGAGGTGATTGACAGTGATTAAGTGAATAGGATGAGGTAACATCCAGTTTGGAAGTGGTAGAATTAGGTTTAAAACCAGTTCTTTCTGCATTGCATAAAGTTTTTTACAATGCAATGTATTTAAGTCAAGTATTTGAAATTCTGTTACCTGGTTGATACAAAATTATGCCATAAAGCAAAAGTCCATAATTATTTTTTTTTGTGTGCTGAAATACTGCAATGAGCAAATTGCAGGCATATGGGAATTTTTTCCACCAGGACGCTTACCCAGACAATGATTCTTCTTATTTTCAACTAATAGCTGGGATACTCAAAAAGCTACAAATGGCTGATGGGTAAGAATTAGAGATTAGTTATCATCTGAACTTCAAGATACTTACTTGTAAAAGAAAAGTTATATAGTCATACCCATCTTTCTACCAGAAATATTTCTGGGATGTTTTCATTCACACATGCATTCATTCATTTAACAAATATTTATTTAGTCCCCACTATGCCAGGCTCTTTCCAACTTCTCAAGGCACTTAATGCAAGGCACAAGCCAAAGTTCCCATACTACTCCCTCACATAGCTCAAAGGCAGTTCAATCTTTCTGAACCAGAAGATAAGGGGATTGAACCACAAAGAACCACACTAGTGCCTGCCAATGAAACTAGATAATTTCATTTAACCTGTTAAAATCCACTCAGACAGAAAAGTAAATCATATGTAAGAAAATTTTTGCAATTCAAATAACTTTAATAATTAGGATTTGATTTTATATCTAATATTCCAAAACAAATATAATGTCTTAACTGCCATGCCATCTGCCACTAAAAAAATTCAAATGTAATCTGCTAGAAATCTTCATCCTTAACACTAACCTTCCTTTACATGCTAACATGTACATTTTCTTCTTTATCGCACCTTGACTTCCCAAAGAAAGTTCAAGTGGGGTGTGTTTGTGTCTGTGTGTGTGTGTGTGTGTGTGTGTGTAATAGAGAGACAGATAAAGATACTTTGGCTGGGCGCGGTGGCTCACGCCCATAATCCTAGCACTCTGGGAGGCCCAAGGTGGGAGGATTGCTTGAGGTCAGGAGTTTAAGACCAGCCTGAGCAAGAGCGAGACCCCCTCGCTGCCAAAAATAGAAAAAATTAGCCAAAAATTAGCTGGGTGTGGTGGCACGCCCCTGTAGTCTCAGCTACTTGGGAGGCTGAAGCAGGAGGATTGCCTGAGCTATTACAACACCACTGCACTCTACCCAGGGCCACAGAGTGAGACTTTGTCTCAAAAAAAAAAAAGAAAGAAAGATACTTTGAATATTATTTTGATGTATTAATACTTTAAGGTGGAGAATGGCAGAGGTACTAAACAGAAGGGAAAAGGCAAATGAGGTTATAAAAGTGATGGCATAACAAAGTATACAGATCGTAAAATTGATCTTGCTAACAGCATCTAATTCTATAACACTGAAATTTGTGCACCTAGCTATCTTACTCCTCAGAAAGTAATTAAACTTTTAAAAATAAGTCTTAAAAAGCTTGTTTCAAACTAAAGGATTGAACAAAAACTCATGTTTACTTCTAAAATAAATCCTATGAGATAAGCTCCACCACAGAACTAGTAAAATCAAAGTATTTTATGTTAGTTCATCTATGTAAATTGTACCTTGAAGTTTTTTTATTTAGCATTTTAGCCAAGATAAAAATTTAATGAATACATGTTGAAATCTAGAATTTGACATGGTTTTAATGTACATATTTTTAGATCTTCTTGTTAAGGGGAGAAAATGAAATGCTCAAGAATGACAGCTAATAATCCAAATGATTCTTTACTACTCCAATTTCTAAACCAATATCAAATTTTTTCCAATATGTTAAATACATGTTATAACTAATACTTTTTTTTTTTAGTTTTTAGAGACTCAATCTGTCGCCCAGGCTACAGTGCAGCGTTATAATCATAGCTTACTGCAGCCTCGAATACCTAAGCTCAAGCAATCCTTCTGCCTCAGCCTCCTGAGTATCTGAAACTACAGGGGTGTGCCACCACACCAGTTCAACTTTTTTAAATTATTTTTTGTAGAGACATGGTCTTGCTATGTTGCCCAGGCTGGTCTCAAACTCCTGGTCTCAAGCAACCCTCTCACCTCAGCCTCCCACAGTGCTAGGATTACAGGCATAAGCCACCATGCCCCACGACATTTTAAACTTTATTTTTACAGTCACACAGGCAAATTTACCTAAATGATTTACAATGTAGAACTGAACATAGTCTGTTAACAGTGCTTTCAGGTAATCAGATTCTAAAAATTATACTTTAAAAGGAACTAAACCAGGTTAAATTTAATATAAGATAAAAGATAACAAGGGAAATGTTCCACTATTTCACATTCACTTCAGAAGTAATTATAGGTACAATGAAGAAAAACCCAAATCTGTATTTTTTTAACTAACTAGAAAACAGAATGCAGCTCTAAGAGAAATTCCAAAATCATGTACAACACTGACGTAAAAACACCAAAAAACACTTTATAATTAGAAACATATAATACTACCTCAATCTAGATTTGTAAAGTTGACTCAAACTCTAAGGACTAAGATTTATTTTATATACTCACAGCTTCCACACAACTCAGATCAATTTTACCATCCTTTAGTTGATTACATTTTATTATCATTGCCTGCTATAAACCAAGAGTGGCATAAGGGTGTTGGTTTTGTGATTCTTAACTTTTCACTTAGTTTTTTAAAAAGCATAATACTTGGATTAGAAACCAGTAGTTCTCAAACTTTAATTGAGTCTCCTTTAATATAATAATCAGCCTCTTAATATCAACTTACTAGATACAAATTAAACTGGATAGAGAAAAATTTTTATAAAGCAGTACTTTCTAAGTATTATAACTAGCATGCTACAAATTACAGATGCAATACAGTAATTTTTTCAATTATTTCATAATCTATGACATTATTCATGACTGAGACCAACCGTAATATGTACAAAGACATGAAGTACTACAAACTTGGTCAACCTTTGGCCTTCTTCTTAACTAGCAGAGGATGCTAAAACATGATCTGAAATAGAATGTGAACAGACCTGGCAAAATCAGTAAGATAGTTAAAATAAAGGGGAGGGGATGGACTGGTAACTGTTTCCAAACAAATTAGTGAAAGTCACCATGCTAATTTTTTCACCCCACTGAGGGTAGCAAACATACTAGGAAAACAAAATAGAGATCTACCCACCTTGTGGTTATTGAAAAGAAAGATTTTACAGGCCTTTTTGAGATAGAATGTCAAGGAAACTTTCAATTTAAAAAAAATAGAATATAGATTCCAAGGAAAAGAGAGACAGCCCAATGGCAGGGGGAAGGAAAATGATAGTTCTCCTTGCCGTTGGTGGAGAGAAAGAAAGGGAATTTGTGGAAATTTCCACCTTCCTCTAAAGGACAGAAAAAAATAGGATGTACCAGTCAACTAACACTATACCCAGTGGGACCAGAGAGCAGAGAAGGCAGCTGAAAACATGCTTCATTAGAGTCAAAATTTTACTTGCCTCAGACAAAATTATTCTTAAAATTTTGTTCCATAGCCAAGTTTTCATGTCTTCAGATTCATACAAGAAAGTTTTCCTCATCCATAACTGATTAATTGGAATTTCCAAATAGAAATAAGAACTTAAATTAGTCAAAAGTCCCAATGATTAGAAGTCCTCAGGGCTGTGATGCACTATAATTTGCAATTAAGAATATTACCCCCACTCCAGTAATGACAAGAGCTTAAACAAAAATACACCAAGTCTTTCTCAAAGCCAAAATTACAATAAGGTATTGGGAAAATGGTGCTAATGCCCTTAAGGTTACTAAAGATAAGGTACTTATAGAAGTATGCATATAAATCTCTACCAGATAGGATAAAATGCTAATCAATAAGTTCACTAATCTTATTGAAAACTGCCCCTATAATATCAAACCCAAATCAGCATCCATTACCTCAAATTAGATTATTAGACTTCTATCTCAAATATACAAGAAAAAAATAATAAAGTCAAATCCTGTGTATGGCAACTTCAGACAATTTTAAATCCAAAATCATTTGAGGAGACAAAGTAGCAAATTGCCACCACTCTCAGAACAGTACAGCACACAGTGGATCCTGTTATTGAGCACAGTACTACTACATTCAACATACCATGGGTACTATCTCAACAATTTCATATAAACTTTGGCAACAGACTTTAAGTTCCTAGAAAATTATTCCCCAAAGTTTAGTAACCTTAATTAAAGTATTGCAATTCCAAGGAACAAACCACAGAGAGCCAAAGAAAACAAACATATATAGAAGCCATAATGTCATTAGTTAAAATGACATATTAAAAAAATGAAAAAATGTTGATAATGATTGAAGCTGGCTGATAAGTTCATAGGCATTCTTTTATGCTTTTGTGTATGTCTGAAATTTCTCATGATAAATTTTTTTCTTTTTTAATGAAATATGATTGACAATAGGGTCAAATTTTAAACCCAAAAAAGTGAATTTTTATTAGCTGTTTATAAATTGTAGGAGGGGGAAAACAAGGTAATAAGCATTAACTAAACGCCTATTAGGTGATTTAATATATAAGAACTCTATGAGATAGACAGAATCAACCATATTCTATACAAAATAAAATTAAGAATCAGAGGGATAAAATCTCTTGCTCAAGATCATACAAAAGCTAAGCTGAGATTCACAACCAAGGAAGGAAGAAAGAGAGAAAGGGAGGGAGAAAAAAAAAAGGAAGGCAATAGAATGGTAAAGGAAAAAAACTACCATTGCATTAATATACAAAAGACAAAATTGGAGAAATACAATCTCTTGAAAATTGCACAAAGTTAAAAGATTCCTATAAAAGTATTCAATGGCAAATATTCAAGGAAAAAAAGAAAACATAGAACTGTATTTTAAAACTTATAACTATTCTGCATCTGTAAGTGTTGTATATTTTACTCTAGCTCCAACATTCCAAGTCCTGAACCTCTGAAACATATTCTCTAATTAATCCCTTACTATCTACACTGTAAGGATGGATATCTTGGGAACTGGAATCCAGAGGAAGAAATTCCATTTCAGCCATGCTGCTCACCAGCTAAATATATATATATTTTATATATATATATTTGTATTCACACATATGTATATATCAAACTTCCCAAAACCTTAATTTAGCCATCTAATCACAAGTTAGAGCAAATTAATAAAAGTAGAGCTCTAAAAAAGTGTCACAACATATTTAAAGTAGTATTTTATATTTGTAATCCAGAAGAATTTAGCATATATTCATTATATTTCAATTTCACTATACAAATACATTACTCCAACATTCCAGTCTTAAGGCAAGCAACTAAAAATAATACTGTAAGTGTGAAAATCCATCTTAAAGTACATTGACCTCAAAAAATGCTAGTTTCCTTTATCACACTTCAATTGACAAAATCCTAGTTCCTTCATTTGTCTATATAGTGTCAGAGTAGAAAAACATTAATTCTATTATGAACCACTGATCTTCAGAAAGAAACATAAATTGAGAACTGCATATAAACAATCAGATTGAGCTTTTTATTTGAGTGTAGGTAAGTCTGAAGAAAGAGAGGCAAAAGCAAAACATAAAAACTTCACCTCAAATGAAAAAAGGAATTATAAAACTTGATTCACTAAATTGAAAGCCATCAAGGTTTAAGTAAAGGAGAAATGTATGAGAATTTAGAAGACTTGGGTTCAGAATCAGCTTTGGCCCTAACTAGATGGCCTACCTTGAACATGTCACTGTTCCTAAATTTCCTCACCTAAAAATTGAGAGAGTTAAACTATGTTATTCCCAAGGTTCTTTCTAGCTATAACATGCTAAGAAATGCAAATAGTTAAAAAACAAAACTATAGTCACCATAAGGCTAGTTAAGAGAAGAAGGGGAGAAATTGTCAATGATCAGAAAAGAAAAGGTAAAGGAGAACTATTTCAAGGATAGAAACCTATAGAGAAAAAATTATAGACTATCATCAGTAATTGACTAAATTCATGCCCTACAAGAAAACCAAACAGTATCACCAATAAATTTTGGTAATTTTAATTACTTATGAATACATAGTTTAGAGTTAGCAGACAATGTTGCTTTACCCACAAAAATAGTTGAAGTACAATTCTTATTCTTATCTCTGAATTTCAAGCCATTCTAGCTTAAAAATTATTTGGCTTAAAGTGAGCAGCTCAAGATGCATAGTAGCATAAGATACTATAAGACACTTGCCTGGTCAAAGTTAAGTAAACACTCAAGCCTGTCAGATATTGCAGGTAAAAAAGAAAAAATGAAGAAATAATGAAACACCATTACAAAATTACTATAATGACTAAAATTAAAAACACTGACAATACCAAGTGTTGACAAGGATGGAGACCAACGAGAACTCTCACACATAACTAGTAGGAATGCAACATGCTACAGCCACTTCGGAAAGCAGGTTGACAGTTTTTACAAAGTTAAACAAACATTCATTATATGAGACAGCAAGTACACTCTTAGGTATTTACCCAGAAGAAATGAAAACATGTCCACACAAAGGCCAATATGTAAATGTTTGGGGCAGCTCTATCTAAAATAGTCAATAAAAACTACCTGGTTAACTGGTTAAACAATTATGATACATCCATAGAACAGAATACTACTTGGCAAAAATAAATAAATAAACTATTAAACATATGGAACAAAATGGAAGACTCTCAAATGCAGTTTGCTAAGTATAAGAAACTAGTCACAAAAGGCTATCTGCTGTATGATTCCATTTTTATTTGAAATTCTGGAAAAGACAAAACGATAGGGGCAGAGATTAGATCAGTGGTTGCCAGAGGTTGGGGATGACTGAGGACTGACCTCAAAGGGGTACAAGTGAACTTTTTGAGGTGATGGAAATATCCTACATCTAAACTGTGATGGTGGTTATATGACCATATACATCAAACTATACACCTAAAAAGGGTGAATTTTATTCTGTGTAAATTACACCTCAATAAGGCTGGGCACAGTGGCTCATGCCTGTAATCCTAGCACTTTGGGAGGCCAAGGTGGGAGGATCTCTTGAGGCCAGGAGTTTGAGCCCAGCCTGGGCAACACAGCGAGACCCCATCTCTACAAAAAATACAAAAGTTAGCCAGGTGTGGTGGCACATGCCTGTAGTCCTACCTACTGGGGAAGCTGAAGGAGGATGATCGCTTGAGCCCAGGAGTTTGAGGTTGTAGTGAGCTACGATGATGCCACTGCACTCTAGCCTGGGCAACAAAGCAAGACCCTATCTCAAAAAAAAAAAAAATTATACCTAAATAAACTTGACTTTAAAAGAGAAAGATGACAAAGGTATAGTCACTGCCTTCAAGACTATGGTCTAGTGCGAGAAACATATAAACAAATATTTGTTAATATAACAGAACTAGGTAAATGCTATAATAAGTTACGAACAAAGTTCTGTGGTGGAATAGAGGAGGAACAAAGTCTGTCTCAGAGTGGGGCAAAGGATTCTTAGAGAAGATAATATCTAAGCTATGTCTTAAAGTTACGAGCATGACAATGACAGGCTGAGAAGGAAGAAAAGCACCCATGTAGAAAGAGCAGTTGATAGAAAAGCACAGGCATGACCTACTGAAGGAATAAGAAAAAGCCTGAGTAGGATACATTGAGTGGCCATTTGAGAGAGAGGAAAGAAAATGTAGGATGAGTTGAGGCCTCAGTAACCATGCCATGCATGATAAAATTTCTGTTTTAGAAAAATAAGTGTAAATGTTATTTGGGAAAATATACGGAGTTGTGGAATGACTGGCAGAGGAAAAGAACAGTTTTGAAGGGTGTTCCAATAATCCTAGAGAGATAACCTGGGGTCTGAATTAAAGTTCAATTAAGAGGTAGACTATTTAGTGACAGACTAGTTGTGGTAATGACAAAGAAAACCAAGGCAAGGTTAACTGAAGTTTCTGCAAAGGGAAAGTGATATCAACGAGATAAAGAATGCAAAAGGATATACCAGTTTGTTTCATGATCCGAGTTGTGGGAAACCATCTGGCTTCTGTTTTCCTATTTACTAACTAACTTACTTGTATGCATGCCTTCTCTAACTAAAGTTGATTTTTATTATAAATTATCTAGTTGAACTATTTTATAAAATAACTGTAAGAAATAAAGGCAATACAGCATAACCTCAGCAGTCTTTGCAGTATCTTACAGGCAGCAACATAATAGCTATTTTAAAATTTTAAATTAAAATCTAAAGGTTGGTTCTTTCACCACCATTTGTTGGAGTTTGGGTTCTTCTTGCTCTTTCTGGGCTAGTTCTTTCCAGGCTACCTTATAGCAATTTCAGATCCAGCATCACCTTCTGCTGGGACCCAAAGATCCAGGAAGAGCTTACAGTTGTGACTACAGCTCCAATGGACCCATCACAAAAGCTTAACCCAACCTTGACCCCAGTCTTCTCAGATGCTTACCAAAGAAAATTTCCAGAAGGATTTTGCAGCCTCTCATCCCATCTGCTCAGAAATATTAATAAAGCCCTTAGTAACTTGATTCTCAACCCTGGTACCAAATTCCCTTCCCCTCTACCAGAAGATCCACCCCAACAGAAAGACAAAAAAGAAAAGATCTTACAGAATATCAGAGATTCCTTACCCTACAGAAAGAGAGGATTAAGGACATTGTTATCTGTGCAGAAAGAAAGGATGGTAAAACCTATACTTGTTACTCAACAAATTTTCTCAGTTTGAAAGAGAACTAACAGTCATTTGCCTTAACAGAGTTCAAAATGGATCAAGAAATGAACCATTCAAATGTGGCTGCAGTTATTACCTATATCATACACAGGATCCTTCTGAGAATGCTAGAATGAAGAATAATCATGACACAGAGTCAATTTAGCCACAACCTTGTTCTTATACTATTCATTCTTGCGGGTAATTTTGTACAACAGGTTGAAAAAGCTACTCAATGCTAGGATAGACTGTACAGCAATAATTTTGATAACATATGATACTAGTTCTGTGATGTCTTTTTCTTTTTGCATCTCCTTCCTTCCAACTTTGATACCAGTAATTTATAAAGAATCTGTGTAGTTTGAATGTATTCGAATGACTTCAATATACTTTAGTTCTACTTTTTGATTTGACCCAAAGAAGTACCAATAGCTCTCAAGTATTCCTGTGTGTTTTAGAAGCCTGAAGTGAGATGAAACCCAACATCAAGAATTTGAAGCAAAGTAACTTGTGGAGAAGGAATGTAAAGAAAACATTGGGTACTTTGGCTAGAGCACAATATTAAATAATTTGAGCAGATAATTAGATTTTCTGGTTTTCAAAAATTAGAATTGTAATGAAAGAAAATTTCAAAGTGCTACTTCCATTTTCAGTAGCAAATAAATGTATGCATAGAAAAACTTAAAAATAAAGAAAAAAGAAAATGGAAATAACAAAAGAAATGAAAACAGAGGAAATACAAGATCTAAATACTACATAAGCTTTCCATTTATACATTAGTTTCCAAATTTTTATTTAAAAATCAATTATTTCAAATCTAGAGTATATTTTCCTAAAAAAACAATGGGATATAAAGTAAAGCTAAACTCTAGAAATATACTAGAGTATTACACCAACCTGCTAAAGAAACAACCCCATCACCACCACCACCACCAAAGTACAGTGGTTAGGAGAACAGGACGCTCCAGAGTTAGAGTGCTTGAGGTTCAACTTCTTGTGTGACTTTGAGTGAGTGCATTAACTCTATAAGCCTACTATTCCTCATCTTTAAAATGGAAATGATAAAAATCACCTATTTCACAAGAGTTATTATGAGGATTAAAAGAGAGAATCTATTGAAAGCACTTGACACATTCATTCATCCAACATGTATATATTGGGCACCTACTATGTGTCAGGCATATTTGAGGCAGTGGCAATAAAGCAGTAAACAAAAAGGAAAGTTTCTCTCACGGAGCTCATGCTCTAATATAAAGAAACACACAATAAACAAAATATCTGATAGAGTTAATGCTATGAAAATAAAGCAGGATATAACAGATAAAGAGTGACAAGAAAGAGGATACTATTTTGGTAGTAGGGAAAGGTGCTCTAATAAAGTCACATTTGGATAGGGACTATAAGAAAATGAAGGAGAGAGTCATACAGAGAACTGAGGGAAGAAATCAGATCCATTTCTGGCAATATGGTAGACTACATACCCAGGAAAACTCTTGTGGTCCAGATTCCTTAAAATGATGAATATTAAACAAAATAAAAATAATATTTTTCATGAGTGGTTGAGCTGAGGGAAAGAAATGACAAGAAAGCTTTGGTGAGCACTGAAGCCAGCCTCTGCCCTGGGAGCATCCACCTATCCCTAGTGGTTTAGAAGTAGGTTTAAGGGACTGGTAAAGAAGAAAAGGACATAAAGCTCCGGGCCTAAACAAGGTGGGAAATCTGAAGAGCAACACTCAGTGGGTGACCTGGGGGGGAAAAAATGTGTTCAACACAGAAGACAGTTGGCATATTTGCCTTTCTCAGTCTATGTAGAAGAGATAAAAAGAAGTCTCTCTCTTCTCACTTCAGTTTGGGAACAGAATTTATACCACCTATGTGGTCTAAAAGAACTCAAACTAAAAATTTAGTTTCAAAAGAGTCTGGGTTGGAAGAGACTGGAGCATGACAGAAGCAAACACCAATCTAGCCAGAAGTGTACTTTAAACCCAAGCCTCAAACTATACCCACAAATAAAAATCCATAGAACAGAAGCTCACAATTCATTTTTACATTTCACAAAATAATGAAGAAACAGGACCCCAAGAATCAGCAGAACAAACCTTTCAGAAACAGACCCCAAACACCTAGGAATATGAAAATAATCAGATATATAATATAAAAATGTTAATATGTTTTAGGAAATAAAAGAAATATCAAAAGTATGACTAAGGTACCATAGTAGAAAGGGTCATAAAAAAGTGTGACTAAGGAAAAGAAACTAGAAAAAAAAGAATATGAAAAAAATCAAACAGAAGTTCTGGATATAGACATTATAATTATTTATTGACATTTATAATATAATTAAGTACTATATTTGAGAGCTCATTCTAAGCAGAGGAAAAAACAAATTCAAAGGTGCTAAAGTAGCAGTATGCTTGGTCTTGCTTTAGGAAGTACAAAGGGGTCATCACACCCAGAGTTGACTAAACAAGGAGGAAGGGTAGAATGAAATGAGGACAAAGAGGTAGTACTTAATAGGTCACAAAAGCACTCGATAAATATTAGTTATTACCCCATAATTTCTATTGGAAAAATTTGGCATTAGAAAGAGTCATTTCTTCTCTACCATTTCTACATTAAATACAGCAGCCAGAGCTCCATAGGATCCCAAGTAGGTTGAGAAGGAAATAAGAAAATATTGATTCTCTATGAAGTGGAGAGAGTCTTAAGTAGATGTCCCACTGCCAAGGAGGACACCTGCATCCTGTGTGAACAAGGCAGAAAGGAAGAAAGAAGGAATACTATCCCCAAGTGGTTCCAAAGGTAAGTTTCTGGAGACAATAATGGTTAACCAAAAAAAAAAGTTACAGTTGGAACTGACATTTCAAAGTAGGGGACCTTTCAAACTTGAACATTAATTAGTATCAGGCCATCCTAACAGTATTCAAAAATTTCACAATTGAAGTCAGCATTTACATTCTATGACACTGAGAATTTAGAAAAAATGAAACTCCCAAATATATGCATGCCAAAACTTTTCATTTTAACTATTTAATTCTCAGCTTTTTCTAAATCTTTTCAAAAGACACTAACAAGTAGCAAAATTACTAATTTAATTTTTCTTTTCTTTCATATTCTTACCCTCAGACTAAGGCACTTTCTAACAAAGCCATGAACAAAAGTAACAAAGATTAAAAATAATATTTATGCCGGGCATGGTGACTCACACCTGTAAGCCCGGCACTTTGGGAGGCCTGGGTAGGAGGATCACTTGAGGCCAGGAGTTTGAGACCAGCCTGGGCAACATAGCAAGATCTGTCTCTACAAAAATTTCAAAATTAGCTGGGCATGGTGGCGCACCTATAGTTCCAGCTGCTCAGGAGGCTGAGGCAGGTGGATTGCCTAAGCCCAGGCCTTCGAGGTTGCAGTGAGCTATGATCGCACCACTGCACTCCAGCCTGGGCAACAGAGCAAAACACCACCTCTTAAAAAAAAAAAAAGAGGACTATTCATAAATCACAAATTAGATGTATGATCAGATACTAAATATTAAAGAATTAGTTATTTCATTTTTTTCTGGATTATAAGAGTAAGAAAAATTGATTGGTGGATATTTTAAATACATACGAACTATCATGCACCATTTGACACATGGGGAAACTGATATGAAGAATCAAATAAACTATGTAGTGTTAAATCAATGGTAAGATTTTAAAATAATTCATTTTCTCAAAGCTTATCACTCTTAACAATGTTTCTGATTATCATAATCTAATTTTCAATAAATATAATCCTTAAAGAATTTAGTCATGTGGCCATTTTTTGCAATTCTAATACTAGAACCCAACTTATATTAATAACCACACAGTATAATGTAGTACAAAGGATTCAGACTCAAAACAACCTGGATCCAAATCCCATCTTACTAACTACAGGACTTGAGCATCATTAACCACTCCAATCCTGTTTAATTGTTATAAAATAACTTTAATAAAGTACTACCTCATGGAATTGTTATGTGGATTAAATGAAATAATCCTTGTAAAACACTTATATTGGCTATATGTAATCAGTAGACTCAGTCACATACACTAGCTTACATTCAGGTTCAGTTCTATCATAACTGGATCACAGTACAAAGCATCAATTTCAGTCTTTCCTTCTGAAGCATCACTTGAATAACTTGTAACTGTCCCACTATATTGCCCAAGCTGGTCTTGAACTCCTGGCCTCAAGCAATCCTCCCACCTTAGCCTTCCAAAATGCTGGGATTACAGGTATGAGCCACTGCGCCCATCCAATTTTTATAGAACATAAATTATTAAGAGATTGATGGGATAAGTCTGGTCAAGAGAAGTCTGAGAAATAAATGTGAAGACCACGGTGCAATAGAGACAACAAAACTTAAAAGCATAAACATCACATAGTTACAAAACCTATGAAGTCACTTGGTGTTCAATTTCCTATCCAAAGTAAGAATTCACTCTATAAAATCCACAATATGCCATCTTCTAAAACCTCCAGTGACAAGAAATTGTCTAATTCACAAAACACATTTCAATCACATAATTATTCCTAGAGAAATCCAATTAAGTCCTTGAGGAATCAAAATAGATACATACACACACAAATTTTTTTTAATCTAAAACTAGGAGTGTTTTATGAAGTTAGTTTAGTAAATTAGAAAGAATTTGTATAGTCTCGACAGCTTTTTTTTTTTTAACTGTTTTCTTCTGTTTTTCACTTTGTATTTTGTCCCAACAGCTTTTAAGCCAAAGAGTCACTAGAAGTGAAGCGAGTTTCTGAGTATAGTAGTCTCCCCCTTATCCTCAGGGAATACATTCCAATACCCCCAGTGGATGCCTGAAATCTAGAATAGCATCGAACCCTACATACACTATGTCTTTTTCTTATTAAGTCGAGACCCTTCAACTTTTCACTTAAAGGAATAACTTTTACGGCTTCTCTCTGGCATATTCAAATTGCCAGCATCACTTTGGAGCCATTATTAGTAAAAATAAGGGTTACTTGAACACAATCACTGCAATACCAAAAAATCAATCTGATAACAGATATAGCTACTAAGTGACTAATGGACAGATAGAGTATACATACAGCAAGAATACGCTGGACAAGGGGATGATTCATATCCTGGGTGGGACAAAGTGAGATTTTACTACAATACTCAGAAGAGCACACAATTTAAAACTTATGAACTCTTTATTTCTCGAATTTTCCATTTAATATTTTCAGACCATGGTTGACCAAAGGTAACTGAAACCACAGGAAGCAAAACCATGGATAAGAAAGCAAAACCATTACTGTAATGGAGGGAAATAGACAATAAGCAAAATATATTAAGTTATATAATATATTAAAAGATAAATATATATTAAAAACAAACCAGGGAAAGGGGACAAGAAGTGAGGGTGAGAGAGGGAAGGAGAGAGAAGTCTAAAAAGATGTTAAATTTCCACAAATTAATCTACACAGGATTCCCACAAATAAAATTCCACTAAAAATTAGCTCACAATCCAAGATTACAAAACACCCTTGTATATACCACATTAGATGACAGCTAATGAAAGAATACTAGAGTAAAAGGGAAAAAACTACTTTAAGAGCAGGTTATAATAGACTATTTTGAAAATTAATGAAATTGCTCTCTTAGGGGTAGAACAGATACTGAAGAAACTCAAAAATATACGATGAAAAACTCAAGCTACCTGACAAATAACTTCATAGGAAATAGAAAATAATAAAAGAAATATGTATTAAGGTTTTAACAACAGGCTCACACCTGTAATCCTAGCGCTCTGGGAGGCCAAGGTGGGAGGACTGCTTGAGGCCAGGAGTTCGAGACCAGCCCGAGCAAAGGCGAGACCCCATCTCCACAAAAAAATAGAAAAACTAGCCGGGTGTGGTGGCATGTGCCTATAGTCCCAGCTACTTGGGAGGCTAAGGCAGGAGGACCACTTGAGCCCAAGAGTTTGAGGTTTCAGTGAGCTACAATGACACCACTGCACTCTAGCTGGGACAGTAGAGCGAGACTGTCTCCAAAAAAAAAAAAAAAAAAAAAAAAAGACATATAGCTCAATGGAAAATAATTGAGTCCAGATAAATCCTTACATTTATGGTCAACCAATTTTTGACAAAGGTGCCAAGGCAATTCAATGGGGAAAGATCTGTATTTCAACAAATGGCACTGGGACAACTGGATATCCACATCCAAAAAAATGAATTTAGACCCTTCTCTTACCCTTATGTCACATCATACAAAAATTATTTCAAAATGAACCATAGGCCTAAATGTAAGAGCTAAAACCAGAAAGTGTCTTGAACATAGGATGTAAATGTTCTAATATTAGATTATGGTGATGGTTGCAAAACTCTGTAAATTTACTAAAAACCAATGACTTGTACATTTAAAATGAGTGAATTATGGTATGTAAAGTACAATTATCCCTCAGTATACTTGAGGGATTGGTTCCAGGACCCTGGCATATACCAAAATCTGAGCATACTCAAGTCCTGCAGTCAGCCCTACAGAACCTGGGTATATGAAAAATTGGCCCTAGTATATATGGATTTTATATCCCAGGAATACTATATTTTTGATCTAAGATTGGTTGAAAAAAATCCATGTATATATTGAAATCCATTGGGGTTTCCCCGCGCAGGTAAATTATAAAAAAAAAAAAAAAATCCATGTATAAGCAGACCCACACAGTTCAAGCCTGTGTTATTCAAGGGTCAACTACATACCTCAAAAAAGCTGTTTAAAAAAAAAGTTACGTGTCAAATAAGTTCCAATCTAAGAACTACATAGTACACTGCAGAGCCCAGGCTATGTAGAAACAAAAAAATTATAAGATAATATTGGAATATGACAATTGTAAGTATCTAAAACTATAGATACAGGTTGAACATCCCTAACCCAAAAATTCAAAATCTGAAATGCTCCAAAATCTGAAACTTTTTGAGTGCTGATGTGATGCTCAAAGGAAATGCTCATTGGAGCATTTCAGATTTTGAATTTTCAAATTAGGAATGCTCAAGTGGTAAGTATAATGCAAATATTCCAAAATCCAACATAATCTTAAACACTTCTGGTCCTAAGTATTTCAGGTAAGTGATGATCAACCTGTATTACAATAACAGAAAATAGGTATAAGAGCACTTATTTAATGCACCATGCATTATTTTTTACATGCTTTACAAGTACAGTCAGCCCTTCTATCCAAGGATTCAACCAACCATGGATCAAAAATATTTGAAAAAAATAATTAGAAAATAATACAAATTTTTTAAAATATGGTACAACTATTTACAGAGCATTTACATTGTACTAGGTATAAGTAATCTAGAGATTATTTAAAGTACATGCGAAGATGTGCAAAGGTTATATGCAAATACTATGCCATTTTATATAAGATACTTGAGCATCCAAAGATTTTAGTACCCCAAGGGGTCCTGGAACCAATCCTCCATGGATACCAAGGGACAACTGCACTATTATATTATTTACACGTTTTAAAAGAAGAAGAGTAGTTAACACCATTGGTTGCCAATCTAGCATCCATTCACCCTTTCAACTTCTTAGCCAGATTTTTTGAGGGTATCTACCCTTCCCCAGGTACTTTAGAGAAAATTGACCCTATCCTTAGGTGTAGCAGCTGGTCCTAGTTCACTTAAGCCAATCAACACATTTCAATGGCCACAGTAATTGGTTTGTTAGTCCATTCAGCACTCCTGTTTAGAATGTTAGGACAGAGAGGAGGCTCTCTCTTCCAAGAGATGTGAACAAGAATACCTGTGGCCCCAAGTGCCACTGACTGCCATCCTACAACCATGAGGGGAATACCAACAGATTAAAGCTGACATTATAGGAAGCAGAACAGAAACAGAAAAATTGGGTCTTCAATATTATTGTGTTACTGTAAGTCTTGCTCTCCTTTGGACTTCCAGATAAATGAACCTATAAATCCTTTTTATTGTGCTCAAACCAGTTGGAGTTTTCTATTACTTATAAAATGAAATACAAATTGATATGAGGTGGGGGGAGGGGCAGAAAGCTCATTAACAATGTTTCTAGAATGGATTACTTTTAACCCTGAAGTTTATGATGGCAAGTATTAAGGAAGAAATAATTCCAGATTTGCAATGGAACTGTTGTAACCGAAAAAGAAAAAAAAGAAAAAAAAATTCTAGATACACACGTCAGAATAAAAACATGTCGAATGATTATCTTTCTAATAAATGTTCATATGAAAGCTTGAAAAGTAACCACCTATGGTTTTATGTGGCCTGCACAGTATTTTTAAGTATTTTAATTTGACATTTTAAAATGTTTTTTTAAATCTAGATTTCTAATTTTTCCTGAAAAATCAAAAGGTATGACACCATTGGGCCCATCTTACTGCCAGACAACAATCAGCTGGAACAAAGTAGCAACTGCCTCTTAAGTCTACAAAATGCACTTTGTACATAGTCAATACAAATGGAGCCTTCGTGTGATCTGCTCAGCTCCTATATGTATTAAGAGTTTGCACCATTAATATTTAGCAGGGCATATGTCAAATGCCACGTAATAGCTAATGAGAAATTATGTTCCATCTTTAAGCTTTAACATTTACAGTCAGCCCTCCATATCCATGGGTTCTGTATCCATGAATTCAACCAACTACAGATCAAAAATATTTGGAAAAAAAAATTCCACAAAGTTCCAAAAAGCAAAACTTGAATTTGCCACACACCAAGTACTACACTGAATCCATGTGAATGAAGAGATACACAGGCATAGTGCTAGGTATTATAAGTAATTAAGAGATGATTTAAAGTATAAGAGATGATTTAAAGTATAAGAGAGGATGTGCATAGGTTATATGCAAACATTATGCCATTTTATATAAGGGACTTGAGCAACCAAAAATTTTGATATCCATGGGGGGTCCTGGAACCAACCCCCACAGATACTAAGGGATGACTGTAGTTATATTTTAAACAAACAAAAAAAAATTCATGAAAACATGTATTTGTCACCAGCCTACGGGAAACACTACTCTCGAATAAATAGCATTGAATATCTTTAAATACCTGATGGAAGCCAACTCAGCAGCAAGTTCCTGAAAACATGCCAATATATTAATTATTCTAGGTCCAAAAGTTTGACACATTTACTTCACATACAGATGAAGACAAAAGAAAATGGCTTTAAACTGCAACAAAAAAATGTACAAGTTGACCAAAAGTTTGAAACACTTGAATACACTAGTGTAGTATTAATCAAAATTTATCTGAAAACAGATTTGCAAAAGAATTTACAAGAGGGGTAGTAAATTTCAAAGGAATTTACAACAGAGTAAGGTCAAGCTACATTAGCAAAGTTGAGAGGCAGCACCTTACAAAGAGGTCCTCTGGAAATGGCTCTACCACTTACTATTTGTATAACTCTGGGGGAGGGGAGGTTTAATTTCAACAGTACGAACTTTACTGTTTAAAGTAGCTAATATTTAATCATTAAAAAAGAATCAGTAGAGCATATTTCTATTTTAATAACATGTCTAAAAAATAGGAAAAAGTTACAGTAGATATAAATATAGTTTAAATTCACTAATGAAAAAAATCCAGCATAGATAGGATAAGGGAGGAGCACACACGAGGATTCAGTGACATTGGTAATATCTTGGCTCTTTAAATTTGATGGAAGGTTCACAGGGCTTATATTGCTATAATATTTCACTACTTACCCATGTTACATATTCTTTTGTTTATATCTCATTTTTCACAATTTAAGAAGTTTTAATCCAATGTACTGACTATAAAAAAAGTTAATAATCAACTTTCTGTATCCACATACTGAATGAAAAAAACAACTGCATGATTTGAAAAATGGTTTTTACTTTTAAAGTCTTTTTTAAGAAATTTTTTGAAAGCTGAATGAATGTTAAATAAGAAGAAATAAAGGGCTGGGCAAGGTGGCTCACACCTATAATCTTAGCACTTTGGGAGGCCGAGGTGGGAGACTCGCTTGAGGTCAGGAGTTCCAGACCAGCCTGAGCAAGAGCAAGACCACATCTCTACAAAAAAATACAAAAATTAGCCAGGCACCGTGGCATGTGCCTATAGTTCCAGCTACTTGGGAGACTGAGGCAGGAGGATCACTCAAGCCCAGGAGTGTGAGGTTGCAGTGAGCTATGATCACGCCACTGCACTCTATCACTCTATCCCGGACAACAGAGTGAGACCCTGTCTCCAAAAAAAAAAAGAAGAAAAAGAAGAAGAAATAAAATGTACTGGTGTAGGTTTCACCATTAATATTTGGCAGAACCAATGATTTCTGTGTCCTTACATTGGGGAAAGCAATGCCTAAGCTACAAATACCTGCTTTGGGAAGCAAACAACTCTACATTAACTCATGAGACAGATGTATTCCTGAAAAAATTGCCATTCTAAGAACCACCAAATTGCAGGCAATCTATTTAACCTTTCAGTGCCTCAGTTTCCTCATTTATAAAATGGGATATATGTATTAAAAGAATTGTTGAGAGAAGAATTAACATATGTAAACACCTGGCCCACTGCCTGGCACATACTAGATGGTACTAACTTTTTAAAAATCACATTTATTATTAATGTAACTTCTTTCTTTTAATAGAATTAAAACTAAGGCTGACAACTATCAATTAGGAAATATTTAGGTACAGCAGTACTAACAACATTGAGAGGACTAACTTACAGATTCCCAACATTTCATTTCCAAAGATTTTCTAAAGAATGGTCAAGACCCCAGATATCCATGAAAGAGAATGAAAAGTATTGTAAGGGACAAGGGAAGGAGAGGAACTGCTATGTGACCCTCTCAGCAACTTTCCCTTACCTAAATGATGAGAGAATGATGGTGAAGAGGACGTGTAATTGAACAGATTTTTCCCTCTCCTTCTACCCAGTCACCTACTACCCTGCAAACATGCAGCTGAGGAGGACTTAACCAATGACCTTAAAGTCTATACCAGGCCTACAATTCTAGGCAGCATATATACAAACTATTACTATGGAATTTGGATTTTCTTTAATGATAAAAATGCAAGTGACTCACATTTGGTCATCAACCCCCACATAGCACACTCTGAAGAACAAAAGAGTTCGAATACTTCTACTGCCGAAGAATGTTGTGTCTTTACACACAAACAACTAATTATGGATTATATCACTACCACAGATTTCTGTTTATCATCCAAGGCACATGAGGTTTAAAAAAAGGAAAAAATAATCAAAAAGGAACATTTTCAAGACTCTTTATTTTGATGTAAAGGAATAGATCAATTTACTGTTTATCTTCTTCAGAAGCACACATGAAAGCCCCATATAGACACAAGATCCCCAAAATGTTGATAAATGTTGAAGGTGGATGATGGATACCAGAGTTCATTATACTATTCTATTTTTGTATATATTTGAACATTTCCATAATATATAGTATTTTTTAAAAATGAGTGTATGTATCTGTAGGTATTTATACATAAGCTCCCAGTACAATAAACTAGTAGAGAAATACCCTATTGTTCAAAGTGTTTGTACTCCAAAAGTAAGCGAATTTCATCTAGCTACTTTCTCATTCTAGAAGTTGTACTGCAGGTGACCAGACTATTAGTAAAGGTCTAATGAAGGAAATAATTAACCGCACTGGAATAAAACAAGCCTAACCTTGAAAACATAGAGGCAAAGGGGTAAAGTGCCAAACAGTTACTACAACTATTGTACATTTATATTTGGTCCCATCTGTTATCTTCTAACACAGGTGGGCAGGAAGAAGAGGGAGAAGTATTTTAAGGCCAAATTTCCTTTTGATTCTTTAAGTTGATGGGCAACTGAGGTTGGAATAAGGAAATCTAAACAGTCTCCATTAAAAATGATAATCACTACTAAGAATGAAATAGGGAAAAAGAAAAGTATTTCATATCTAC
This sequence comes from Daubentonia madagascariensis, assembly GCA_023783475.1. NCBI lineage: Eukaryota > Metazoa > Chordata > Mammalia > Primates > Daubentoniidae > Daubentonia > Daubentonia madagascariensis. Next base: position 45,631,293 of record JAKFHU010001209.1, read on the forward strand.
TTTTTTAAAGTAACGTTCATAGCTCATTAAAGTAGTATAATTAGCAACTTCCAATGACCAAGTATGCTTTACTGCTAGACTGGAATTTACAAAAGACATAAAGATTATACTGTTTCTGCCTCAATCCTTTTTTCAAATTGCCATTCAGTTTTCACAAGATTACTTTAAATGTATCCTAAATTCATTCCAAAATTTAACTTTGGTTAGTTATGTCTAAAAATAAAACTAGTCAAAATTAAAAATAAATACTAACTTTACAGCAAATTAATCTTTCATCAGCAGTACAAAAACTTTGTGTTTAAAACATTACAGCAAAACATAACATAGGCAGACTCAAAGACTTATAATATTTTTCAAGCCCAAAGAAATGTCATAAGTACTTATTTAAAATGTTAAAGAAAAATGCAGACTTAGACATACATGCCAAGAAAAAAAATTTATAGATAACTTCTCCACGGGAACCCCCCCCCATACTTCCATAGCAACAATTATTTCCTTAGCAAAAGTGATGCATTCACTTTCACAAAACCTGGAACACCTAAGTTTCCATAATTCCCTTTAAACTGAAAAATACAAGATCATTTCATTTAGGTCAGTAGAATTTTCTGTTTCTCTCCATGGAAAATGCCATCATCAGTCTGAGTAAAGCACACGGCTCCAGCGTTAACGTCTTGTTCCCCAACCCACTGAGAAGAGTATATGCTTATAAAATATTTATCTACTTACCAGGTTAAAGACAGTTTCTACAATATCTCTATTGGATACTTCTCCAACTTCAACCAACCCCGTCAACACGGCAAATTTCATTCTGATGCCCCTTATGGGGAGTCCTGGTTTCAGAGACAATGTACCCCCTTCAGTAGGGGTTTCTTCTTTCCCTCCACCTCCCCCGTCATCACCTGTTGGTGGCGGGGAAGGGACACGATTGTCTTCACTAGCCATTGCTAGCTAACGAGAAAGGACAACTCGAAGTCACCCTGGGACAGCACTTGCTGCACTAGTAATAAGCACAACACATGCAACGCAAAACGAAGAGGGTCTCTCTTCCAACTTGTGGAGAAACCCCAAGAGCAGTTACTGTGGAGAGTCCTTGGCGTCGCCCTCCTCCTCTTGGAGAATATTTGTCCAATCTCTCTCCCCGAGGCTGACAACAACGCCAAACCCTATTGGAAGATTAGATATATGTTAAATAGGCTAGGTTTTGTTTTAGGGGTTTTTTTGAGGGGAAGAGGGAAATAGTTGTCTGTCAAATAAGTTATTAAAGGCACCCCACTACCAGCTACCCGCTTCTCCCGGGCTCAAAGAGCTGAGACGTGGGTGAAGACGGGTCCAAGAGGCCCCAGAACAGGTTCACTCCTCCCCCACACTCGCAGGTTCTAGGCGCACGGCAACCTCTCCTCACAGGTGCACAGAAAGAGAAACTGTCGCAGGTAAAGGAGAGGTCGGAGGAAAGAAGGGGCCCCCCAGGCTACCAAGGCTACCACAGAGGTAGAAAGTTCCTCCTCACCCAGATACTCCGGACTCGTCCTCACCCCCCACCAGGGAGCAGCTAGACGGAGGTGGCGGCGGAGATCCAGGGCAGGAAAAGGCGGGGGAAGGGGGCGGTGATTATTCTCAACGCTCGGCCCAGGGGGAGGAGTGGAGTACCTCTCTCAGGCACCTGAGATTCGACCGGGGGAGGAGGGGAGGTGTGTGTTGTAGCAGGAAGGGAGGGGAGGCGCTCAGGGAGACCCGGCGGCGACCGCAAGGAGAGGAGGGAGGACAGAGAGGTCGGTGCACCTGGTCGCAGCCTCCAAGTTTCCCTAGTCCGCTCCCCGGGAGTCCGCGGCTGCACAGAACTCCATGGCTTCCTGGCCCGCGCCACCCCTGCGCTCAGCCTTTGCAAAAACAGCCGCTACCGGCGCTAAGGACGCCACGGCTGAGGCTGCTGCGGGTGGTGAGATGCTACTGCCACAGCTCGCCCTGCCACGGCTCGCACGGAGGTCCCAGTGCCCACTGAAGCAGCTCCCGGCCGCCATGACAGCGCCGAGGGCTGCGGGCGCGGCGTGCGCGTGCGCGAGCGCGAGCGCGCGGGGCGGGCGGGCGCGAAGGCGGAGGCAGCCGCGCGGCGGGGCAGGGAGGGGATGCGCGGACGACCTGGGGGGTCAGAGGTGGCGGGGGCGCAGGGGGCGCAGGGGGCGCAGGGGGCTCAGGGGGCGGGCTTCCCGACTGGACCGCGTGTGAGGGCGAGCACTCATTGGGCTTTCTGCTCAGGTAGCACCGGGTTGTGTCCTCGGCCCGGCGAGGAGAGACCTTTCCTTCCAGGGACCGACTGTTTCTCCCCTCCCACCCTCGGACCTGGGAAGCTGCTTTGGCAAGTGCTGAGGCGGTGATGCTGACGCTCCTGCTGTTAAGTTACCGTAGGCTCTCTTGGCGCGGAGGGAACCCGCCCCACGTTGCCAAGGTGTCTTGTTAGACTTGGACAAGGACACCTGAGGGACCTCTACGAGACAGAGAGGTGGCGGCGCTGGAGCCAGTGAGGCTGCTGTCCCTGTCCGAGGGGAGCGAAGAGTCCCCGCCCCTGGCTGCGTTCAGCTGCTGCCCGCCCGCTGCGCTCGGCGGAGACGTGGAAGGAGATTTCCACTGGGATGCCTAGGCAGCTGCCACCATTCGGGAGGGGAGGGAGGAGGCCTCGTCGACGAGGAATGGGAAAGATTCCTTGCTTTGCAGCTGCCGCCCCACCAGACCTCTCCCACATTCTAAGGAGGAGAGGATTCCTGAGACAGCTGCTCCACACGGCGTGGGGGCGGGGTTCAATGTGCCTGTAGATCTCTGAGGGGTTTTTTCCTCTCGTGATTTTCCAATGTGAAAGTTAGGTTCACCTCATTCTCAGATTGCTTTAAAAGATAAGTGATATTAGAGTTGAAGCTAGTACAGATCGTCATACTCTAAGAATGTCCTTCCCCTTCACCCACTATTAACAGAAAAGCATTCTTCCTGTTGCATTTGTAAAAAATAAATTTTGAGGAAGGTGGGTTTTCGCCCCTGTGATATTCTTTGAGGTCATAAAGCCTTTTTAAAAAAAATGTTTACAATACTCCTAGCTCCCTAAAATGAAAGTGAAGCAAAAAGTGGGGTCAAACAAAACTTAGGAAAAACTCTGGAGGAGTCTGAAGAAAAGTTATATTGGTTTGAGAGATGAAGTTTCCTAGAGAAAGAGTTATTTGAGATGGCCTCAAAAAGTAGACAGAATTTTAACTATTACATAGAAATTTGGGAAGAAAGAGGCAACATGAGAAAACAAGAAGCAAAGGAGTATCTTCTTTAGAAAAGTGTCACACCTTTTTGAAATACTAAAAAGAATTCAGCTGCATCAAATCTCATGTGGTTGCAAATGTTTGTAAAAGCTTTGTATTCTATAAGTGGGTTTGGATATTCTAAAAATGAAGCAGACATGTTTCTGATGATATGACTTGCTGACTCGTACCTTTCCAGGGTAAAAGGCATATCAGTGTATTTGCCATTGCTGAAGTCTCTGAAAAAATAAAACACCTCAGGTTTATATTTCAGATTTTTAAATCAGTAAGTCTGAAATAAGGGGAAATAGGGTGTGCCTGCAGAAGAGAAACGACTTTCACTTGACCTTTCACACATTTGTATTTTTTAAAAATAGATGTAGGGGAGCACACATCTGTATTTTGAGTATGGGAGGTATTAAACCATGAAAGGCCTCTCATAGGATTTTGCCTCCTCAGAATTGGACAAATAGTCTAAACTTCGGTATGTTAATATATTTGACATATAAGTTCTAATATGCTAGTATTTGTTAAATGAATGTCTTCCATTAAAAAGAAGCAGATGATAATAGTGAAAATGCCCCCAGCACAGTGTGGTCACTATTATTTAGTCTAAATGATTTGGGGTTAAGATTTGTGTGTCTCATGAATTTGCAAGCTCAATGTTAACGCTGTTCTACTGGTGAAACAAAAGTGGAAGTAAGATAATTATTCCAAATATTTCTAAACAAATTGTCAACTATTTTTTTAGAATTTTCAACCTACTGCTTTACTTTGCCCATGATTATAGTGAAATAGTTGGCAAAAATTGGAAGTTCACTGCAGAAAGAAGCATAAGGAAGGTAAAAGGGGAAACTGTTCACTTCTAGCCAAGCCACAGTTAAAATGCAATAGCTGTGGATTATTGTTTAGGTGTACAACATAGAGTCCTGGAATGTTTCAGGGTGAACTATCCGTCCATCAAATCTTAAGCTCCTTTGTGGCACAATACTACATATATTATAGGTATTCAATACATATTATTTGGATTGAGTTAAAACTCTAAAGTTACTTGCTTTAATTTTTCTGTCCTGAAAGCCCTTGCCTAAGTCTATGCAACTACTGCCAGTTAGTGGGAGGAAAATCCCAGAATAAATGGATATCTTAATATGGAAAGCAGTTTTACCATTTGTTTTTATCTGTGGCACTATTAATGGAAGTTTTCTAGTCAAAAGCCTTCATATAAACTATCAGCAGATGAGTTTTTAGGACTATCTTATCTATATCCCTGTACCATACACCAAAAAAAAAAAAAAAGGAAGGAAAATATTATTATACCTCCTGTAAAGCCAAGCTCAAGTTTCCTGTCACCATCTGTATATCTCTTTGACATCAGTATCTTGACAGATTAAGGACTAAAATTTTCATAATTTTCCTTGTCTTCAGCATACACTGAAGCCTTGCAGAAAAAAAAAATACATAGTGGATTCAGAACAGGAATTCTTCTGCATAACTCAGAGGAACTCAAGCAAAGAGAATGTAATTTCATACTGAAATCAAGATTATTGACCTACAAACCCTTACCTATATACAAAAAAAAATTTGAGAACAAAGATGGGATGGAATTTTCTTTCTACCAGAAAAACACCCAATCCACCCAATTGTAACTTCTTGGCATTTTGCTAGGGTATAGGTTAAATGATAATTTAGGGGAAAAGCACCACCTATATGATTTGCTGTGTACCTGTGTGTGTGGAATTGGAGTTTCTTCAACTTATTAAGCATAGCTTATGATATCTTAGGCTGAAAATTCATGGCCCCAGCTTGCTGATCCTTCCTGTGAGAAAGTCAAACATTGCTTTTACTATTCATTAAATCTTACTAATGTTAAATAAAACTTCAAATGTTGGCAGCCCTTACTGACATTTTTGTTGGGCATTAGACTCTGGGAGCAATTACAATTTAAAGGGAAAAGATATTGCCTATTCATAGTTAGAAACTCAAAAGTTTAAGATTAAAAGTTTATGTGATTAAGTTCAAAAAGGTCCACATCAACTTACTACATTTTGGACATTTTAAAATCATCTTTTCCCTCATGTAGATCCCACAAAGGGTAGAGATTTGAAAAGGGCAACTCCACTTTCAGTAACTATGCTAGCCAAAGCAAACTTTTTAAGATATAAAATATTAATGCAGTACTTAGTGTAGTTGATATGGACATAGACAAGGTTGGTTGATTGGTCTTTTCTTTTATAGAGACAGGGTCTTGCTGTGTTGCCCAGGCTGGAGTGCAGTGGCACAATCATAGCTCACTGTAACCTCAAACTCCTGGCTGAAATGAACCTCCTTCCTCAGCCTCCCAAAGTGCTGGGATCCCGGCCCAATTTGTCTTTTCTCTTTTCCCATCTCTATTTTGTTCTTAAGTAATGTGTAAATAGGTAGCCTATCTGCAGTGTTTTCTTATGGTAGTAGTATAGTACCAATGGACTACAATGAAATGTACCTCCACACCACCTTACCTTTGCAATCTATGTAAGTGCATATCACTAGAATGACTATTGGCAATGATCAACTAAGTTTTGAATAGCTTGTCCAGTTAAGGTTTCTAAGAGGATGGTGGGTTACCATTTCCATCATCAGGATAGAGGTGGGCGTTCACACAGGAAATGAGACATCAGGAGGTTGACCTCAAGCAGATAAGAAAGGAGATTACCTTTTCTAGCCCAGAACTCAATGTAGAATTGCTTGCTAGTACTCCAAGTAGAGGGAGAAGGATGACTTCTGTCATGTGGTAGCATGTTTGGAATCCAAGCTACTTGAAGAACAATTGAGGCCCTTCATTAGGTAGCCCCAGCTGAATTCCTGGCCAACAACCAGCACCAACTGCCTGCCATGTTAGTAAGGTATTTTGAATATTCCAGCCCATGAGCTTTCAGATGATTACAGCCCCAGCCAACACCACCACATAGTGCAGAATTGCACATGGGTCCAGTTAACCCACACAGAAATTGCGAGAGACAGTAAATACTTGTTGACTTAAGCCACTGAGTTTTGGGTGGCTTGTTATATATAATAGATTGAAAGCCAAAATATCAGATGAAACAGATTATCTAGTTTTGGGTAACTCTCCCTGACCATATTACTTTTGTTTGTTCAGAGTAAAAACTTTTAAAACTTTTAAAATGTTCCAGCCTGGTCACACCTAAGCTGCAGTCCAGGATCCCTATAACTGTCCTTAAATGTTAAAGAGGGTGGCAGCCCTGTATTTAGCCAGAGATCTTCAAGGGAAAGGGGATCACATTTGGGGTTATAAGGTCCACGAGGAATTTTCCAAGGAAGTTTTCTCGTTGTTAAGACCTGGGTTTAATTTTATTAAAGGAAACACCCATTTCCTTACAGACATTCCATATGATTGCAGAGAAACATGTACAAGTTCAACTCCACTAATAAGGAAATGTAAATTAAGATAGTATTGAGATATCATCTTACCTTTCTCATTGCAAATATTTATAATACCCAGAGTGTTGGCAAACGGGAAATGTTACACTCTCATGTACTGCAAATGTACAACATCACTAAAAGGCATTTTAGCAATACACGCACTTCTACTGTTAAGAATGTATCCCAGGCATAACCAGGTAGTTTCATGGTAGAGTTAAATCTTGTTCATTTTGGTGTTATTTATAATTTCAAAAACTTAAAAGCAATCTAAATGTCTGACACACACATACACACACACACACCGAAAGAGGAGTTGTAAATTATGGTTCTTCCATACAATGGGCATTGGAGATAGTTAATAGACACAGAAAATTTTCATGATATAGTAAGTCAAGGGACTCTTTTCCTTTTTGGGTCACGTGCCATTGATGATGTGGTACCAGATAAGACCAAAAATACTTAAAACAAGAAGAAATTCACTCATTAATTCAAATCATTCCAAAAAATATTTAATGAGCATTACTATGTAGCAGGCATTGCATTAGATATTCAGGTTAGAAGTGAAAAATCCAATCCCTGCCTTGAGAACTCACAGTTTAGTCACTGAGGCAGGCATTACAATGCAATATGTTAAGCCTATGAAAGCCTAAAAGAGAGACTTCCAAGAGAAGGTAATAACCAGACCTGAATCTTAAAGAATAAATACGAACAAGCCAGATGAAAAAGTTGGTGAAGGTTATTCCAAGATATGAAAAGTCTCCAGAATGGTTGGACATTTTAACTGTAGAAGACAATTGAATTCAACTGTGACTCTTAAATAATTAGGTTTTTCTTCTGGATAGAGCTATAGAGTAGTAAAAAGGTTGCTCTGTTAATATGTATTGAAAAATATATCCTACCACCCCCACTTTGATCACACTCTCTTTATAGTCACTCTTTATGTATAAGGAACCTAAGTTTAGGTAACTCCCATCCCATGACATTAAATAGTATTGTGACTATTTAAAATGTCAGTATTGTGCCCTTGCACAAAGGGGAAATGGAACTGAATCTGTGCTCACACAATAGGCTGTAGACAGGAAAATAGGTTATGGTCTATTCTTGGTTTTCTTAATGAATGAAAATTATGTTAGGATAACCAAGACCCCATGCCTAAATTCTAGTTGCTACATGAAAATGGTGAGTCTAGGAACAGCAAATAGGTTGCTAGTGGGAACTTAACTAAAGATGAAGCTAGAGAGTGGGGTGGACCACAGTAAACCTGGCTTTGAACTGGGCTCTACCCTGAAGGCAACCTGCTGCCTTTAGAGGATTTCAAGTAATAAAATGATAGGATTTCACTAGCCTCTTAAGAAAATCACTAGCAGCTGCCCAACCCCCACTATATATTTGGGTGGAATCATCCATTGTATAGTATTGATGGGGTGCAGTGTTTATATTGCTCTATAATTTGCATCTATAAAGATGCAAAATTGTGTGGGATGAGATGATTTAATATATTCATTGCAAGAGGGTGCTTAGTTTTAAGCCTTTTTTTCAGGATGTTGAGAAACTAAACGTAAAGTAAAAATGTCTTAGATTATCTCCCCATAGATATCACACTATCTTTAGTGAGGAGCTATGGAAGTGTGTAAATATCATTTAACTGTGAAGCAAATACTTAAATTGAAACATATTTGTAAGACTCATATTACTGGGTGTGGCACACAGTTCTAGAAAACTGGTGTGACATAGTCCTAGGAAAATATATTGTCACCTTTGTCATACAAGCAGCTAGCCTCAAATATAGAAAATGAAGCTGTAATTGCCTAATTCAGTGGGTCTTAACCTTGAATCTTTAGATTCACCTGGAACTTTTAGAATCACCCAAACCTTTTATAAATCCCAAGGTTCAAGCCAATTAAATCAGAATCGAGTAGGACCCAGACAGACATCAGTATTTTTTACAGCTTCCTAGACAATTCCAATGTAGGGGCCAAGGTTTATAACCACTGGGCTAATTTATTTTTATTTGATTTCATAATACTCCTTTGATGACATATATAATAATAAGTTTAATGTTAACTAAAATTAATATGAAGATTTTAGTATCACTTGTTGAGATTATTGAAAACAACCTAGAGTGTCCCTAAATCTGGACAGTCTGGACTATATATATTTCTATTGCAAAGGCAATAGTCTTCTAAATCAGAAAGAAAAATTGAGAGTTCCATGTAAAGAAAAGAAAACAGACAGTTGCTAGATTTCATGCTAAAAGCAACACAAAAACAGTGCCAACTTTAAGATAGTTTATTTCTAAATCAAAATGTGGTTACTAAATAAGAAATTACCATTTAGGAAAATGCACTCTAATTTCCAGAGTCTGAATGAGATTAAGGAAGTTCTGTGATCAGCAACCACAGAAGAAATAGCTGGGGAAAATTATTTTATGTTGTACAGTAAAATTAGAAGGACTTTATGCCTCTGCTAAATTAAACTTCTTTTAGTAGGAGGTTGTTAGACAGTTTAACTTTGTGTTTAAGCTTTAAAAAAACAAAATGTATTTTGCTTATGTCATTTTAACTAGTCGAGAAAAGTCTAATACAGAAAGTAACACATAGCAAAACTGATCTAGTTTTAGTTTCATGAGTCATAATTGTAGAAGCTTGGAAGGCAAAAAAAAAAAAAAATCTATTGTATTGAAGTCCTGGAAAAATGAGGTAAGACTAACTTAAGTGGAAACAGTTTGGTAAGCCACCTCCAGACTATAATACACATTTATTTCATTCCGCCTTTCTGTTTTGTTCTTTACAGATGGATAAGAATTAAGAAAAGAGTATAATTTCCCTTTTTTTCCAATTCTCCCTCAGCCATTGTTAAACAAGGTGGTGGCGTACAAGGCGAGCAGAACGAATGAGCAAATAAATTTTATTGTTCTTTTTCTTCTTTTTTTTTAAGCTCCCAAATATTTGGCTGCTAAATATTTGGAAACCAAAGCAAATTCACTTTTTTTAGTACTACTAAGTGAATTTAGAATTGTGATAATTCAGACAAGCTAGGTAAATATTATAACTTTGCAATAGGAAGGATGAAAGAAGACCAGAGCCTTATCCTCTGAGGTTTCAATTCCAAATCCAGACATTAGTGCAACTGGCTGGGTATGTGTGAAGAAGAAATGGTGATCAGACAAGAATAAAAGCAAAGAGACCATTTAGGACAACACTTAACTAGGCTAAGCAAGGTGGAGGCAAAAAGGGAAAGAAAAGGATTCAGGAGGTGTTTTGACAATAGCACCCACAGGATTTGCTGATGTACTAGATGTGAGAGGGTGAAGATGAGGAACAGGGAGAAACGAAAGATGGCTTCTAGGTTTTTGACTTGAGCAATTGGTGAATATGCCATTGACTGAGGTGACGCTGGCAGGGGTTGGACTACAAGAGGATTGGCAGCGAAATCACGGACTTGCTTTGCTTGCTTGTCACTGGCCTCACTTTTGAAGGCATTTTAATTTCTTTTTTTTCCCTCTGAGGTAGATGGTAAAAAGGAGACCCAACGCCAAGCGTGAAGCTCTTTGAAATTGAAAGGGGAGTGAGGGGGGAGGAGAAGGAACTAGGAGATTGAGAAAGGAGATGCCAGTGATGTAGGTGGAAAACAGGAGCGTGGAGTCAACGGAAGCCAAGGGAAGAAAGCGATTCAAGGAGGAGGAAAATGATCAGGATGTGATTGTGCTTACTCATGACCCTGGTTAATATGAGATCGCTAATGGAAAATTATGAGACATATCTGCACTGGTGACTGCACCTGTGAAAGAGCATGTGTTTGTGTTACAGCTACCTTCACATGGTCAGTGCTCCCACCCCTCTCCCCACAAGATTTCCGTTATGTCAGGAAATTGATGATGGTACATTTGTTATTCCCCTGACTGTATTTCTTTCTTCTGCTTTAAATAACATTGAGGGTTCTTACATAATTACAAAAGTAATGCATGTTAATTGTAGAAAGTTTGGAAAATATAGAAAAGCTCAAAAATGGAAGAAAAAAACACACTCATAATTGTGACACTCAGAGGTAACATCTCTAATATTTGCTGTATGAATGTATTCCCACTAAATGGATATGTATTACAAAATTGAGATCATGCTAAGCATACTTGTGATCTCCTTTTTTCATTTAGAAATATAGCACTAACATTTTCCATGTCACAAAATAGTGTTTAAATATTACTGTATATAATACAACATTAATTGTAAATAATAACTGTATATTAATACATGACTAGACTATAATTAAGCAATTTAAGCAATCTTCTATTGTTTAAATTCAAGTTTTTCCTGATGCTTTGCTATTACAAACATTGTAAAATTGTGTAGTAGTTGGGAGCATAGGCTTTGGCACCTAACACATCTGGCTTAAATGCTGCTTCCATGACTTACTGGTTGTGTGTGTTTGAGAAATTATTGAACAAATTATTGAAGTTTCAGTTTCCTTGTCTATAAAATGACTATACTAAGAGACCCCATAATGAGGATTACAGATAAAGCACTTAGCATAGTATTCCAAAAGCAATTAGTGCTTAATAAACTTAAGCCATTATTACAATAATTAAGGCATGACTGTATTTATGTACATTTTTGAAAAAAAGATTATAAAAGATTTTCCAATCAATTTATTTGTTTCGAGTTCTATTTACCAGCTAATCTGGTTAGCATTTGGGACATCCACATAATCTTTTTGATTCAGTCACAAATTCCATTAGTTTCTTGGACTAAAAGAGGTAACTCTTGACAACAGGTTCTTCTTTGCTCACTTGGACCATTAGGAGTCCATGAAGCAAAAAGATTTATCTGGTTTTTTTCAGAATCAGATCTCTGATGCAGTTCTTTCAAATCACATAAGAAGTATTTATCTTTCAAAGTATATCAAAAAAAGAATCTAGGACTAAACACAACAAATGGTAGAAACTCCTGCTCTGCCTGATCAGCTCCCATTGTTGCCTACTTCCCTCTCTGCCACTTTTTTGTAGGTAGTGAAAGGAGAGGTGGTGAGGCAAAGTTCACTCGGCATCTAGGAAAAAGATTAGAGTTACTGAATTCCATCTTGCCTGATGCACCACCTAGACCCTCCTCTAGCACTCCACTTACTGCTCATAGATTACAAACTGCATTCCATTTACAATCTTATAAGATCCTTTTGTTCCGGTATCAACAAATAATTATTCTGACTTTCTTTGTAGTAAACTGAGTTCTCACATCTCGGTTGCTTTTTTATCACTGAAAATTCTTTACGGTTCCTACATGGAATCAAAAGTTTGAGTCACCAGATTTTTTAGACAAAAACAGGAGCAGCCAGACACCTTCCCTACCCCACCCTATCCCCCAGAAAGACTGTTGTGTGGATTGTGGACTGTCTACTGTGATCTCTTTCTGCTGGGTTCAGTGTGCCACGGAAACTAGAGAAAGTACAGGTACTTTGTTTACACAGTCTTCATTTCTATTTACAAAATCTTTCTGTGGAGTTTGCAAAGTTTTTTTTTCTTTTTTTCACTGCCGCACCTGTCGATCCAACTCTACCCATCAGCCAATGAACAGTAAGGTCAAAAGCCAGTTTCTAATGGGGGAAGTGGGAGGGGTACCCATCAAACTGGTTTGACTGCCTGAAGATGACTGATCACCCTAGTTTTAGCTAAAAAAAGAGAGAAAAAAAAAAGAAACATACAAAATAACATCAGTCTGGATTTCCCAAAACTGAAATTGAATTTGGGGACTTCGAACAACTACTAATGTGCTTTTCACTTTTTAACCATTTTAGAACTGCCACGTAGACACAGCTTTAGACAGCCGTGTTGTTCTTACCAACACTACAGACTCTATTGTACCCTCTTGGATTGAAAGAATTATGTCCCCAAGCACCTAACCAATTGCTGGGTCACTTTGACAATGAAGAAAATAAGAGGCTCCTGGGTTAAGTAAAAGATACTGAGTCCAGGGGCCTGTGAGTTCATTCAGTTTAAGTGCTAACATTTAGGTTTCCTATTTGGTAGAAACCAAAAGAAGGAGTATACTTAAACATTCTGCCCCTAGTTCTCTAATGAATTTATTTCAAATAATGAGGAAAGGAGAGTTTAATTCTATTTAAGGGCAGTTTCCTATACTCTTATTTAATTCCTCTGAGTCTTACTTTTTTCACCTGTAAAACAGGGCTAATAATACCTACCAAAGAGGATTGTTCTGAAGATCAAGTGAGGTAACAATTACCACTAGATATAGTAATCCCTTTAAAAAAGTACTTTTAGTATTTATAATAGAATGAACCAATAAATCATGCAGGAAGAAAGACAATTTTTCTTTAAGAATCACACAAACTTCATAGCTTAGTTTTTTCTTAATCAATGGGGGCATTGGTAATAAATCCCTTATACCTAGAAAAACATGAAGAATTCTTATCTTCAAGGTCACCTTTAATTGCTCTTTCCTCTTCATATCCACTGAATGCTGCTTATGCTTCTTACCAACCCTTACTTTATCCTGCTTTGAGGGTTTTTTTTTTTTTTTTTAAACAGTCTTGCTCTGAGGCCCTGGGTGGTGTCATTGTAGCTCACTGCAACCTCCAATTCCTGGGCTTCAGGGATCCTCCTGCCTCAGCCTCCCGAGTAGCTGAGACTACAGGTGTGCACAACAACGTCTGGCTAATTTTTCTATTTTTTTAGTAGAGACGGCAAGGCTGGAGCGGGGAGAGTGTCTCACTCTTGCTCGGGCTGGTCTTGAACTCCTGAACTCAAGCAATCCACCCGTCTTGGCCTCCCAGAGTGCTAGGATTACAGGTGTGAGCCACCGCACCTGGCCTGCTTTGCATTTTAATAACTTGTTTACCAATCTCTTTCCTCCACAAGACTGGACATTCCAGGAATCTTTTCCCCCTTACAATATCTGGATGTTATATACTTTCCAGAAACATCCAATGTCTGGATATAGTATTCTTTCCATAGAAGTGTGTGTTGAAATGAAAGAAGAGAAGGCTAAATATTGAACCTGTTGTGGGGCCTCGCTATTCCAATTGATAGCTATATCCTGATTATAACCCCTTTTTGTTCTCTGTCAATGGAAAAGGGACCCGAGGAGGGAGTATAGGTGCCATCAAAATGAGTTGGAGAGGAAAGGGTTTTAAGAAAGAAGGAAGATTAAAGTGTTGAATGCTGCAGATAGACAAGGAAGGATAAAGGCTGATAAAAGGCCACTGGTTTTTCTGGTGATTACTGGTAACCTTTAAGAGAACTGTCTCAGTTAAATGATAAGGAAAAGCCAGATTGCTGAAGGCTTAAGTGTGAGTAGGTGTTGACAAATGGCTGGAATAGAGTATAGACCCTAATTCTGGGATATGCAGTTCCTTCAGGGTTGAGCTCCAGTCTAGCATGACACATCAGCACCCTCCAAAGTTCTGTGCTGCAGCCAAACCAGCCTTATCACACCTTCCTCTTCACACATGATATCCCGTCTCCAGTTTTGTTCTTGGTCTTCTTATATGACCTGAGAGTCTAGTGTCAACTATTCTGAAATTCTTAAGTCTTTTCCAAACTGCTCCAATTTAACAAATTCTGTTTTGCCCTGCAGCCAGTAACATATAATCTGTAATTTTCTTGTGGCACTTAACATATTCAGCCTGGTATTAAAGGTAGGTATATGTATGGTTTCCCTTACTAGTCTGTAAGGGGTAAACAAATTTTAACAAATAGCAAAACTACTTTTCATATTAAGATACTGCCCATTTGAATGGGTAGTAGTTGTATAGATCCAGGCAAGGAATTTAAGTCAGAAAAATCAAATCGAAAAACTTTAGAGTTTCAATTTAACCAAACAAACATGTATTGAATGCCTTTTATGTGTGAAACACTGTGCCATCAAGGGGTTTAAGAGCTAATGTGGGAGTCTGCAAACATGTTTGATAAAAGGTAAGATAGTAAATATTTTAGACTTTGCAGACCATATGATCTCTGTTGCAACTACTCAACTCTACCATTGTAGTGGGAAAGCAGCCATAACATTATCTAAACAAATGACAGTAGTTGTGTTCCAATAAAACTTTACTTATGAACACTGAAATGTGAATTTCATATAATTTTCACATGTCATGATACATTTATTCTTCTTTTGATTTTTTTCTCCATTGATCTAAAAGTGTAAAAACAATTTTTAGCTTGTAGACCATACAAAAACAGGTGGCAGACCAGATTTGGTTCATGGGCCATAGTTTGCTGACCCCAATCCAATAAATAGCCTGATATTTCACTCCGAAGCACTCCAAAGTTCTATCCTTAACACCAGAATAACCCACCACATTGCTGCCATTTTGATAGGATTTGTGATTGACCTATCCTATATAAGCTAGATTTTCATTCATTTATTCAACAAATATTCACTCAGTGTCTAACTTATTCCAAGTACTATGGCAGGCACTGAGGATACAGCTGTGAAGAGAACAGAAAAGATGACTGCCCATAGAAAAATCACCATGGTGCAATTATCACTGTAAATCACTTCAAGAATCACCAAAGGATGCTAAAACCAGTGGGTGAAAGATTGTTGGAAAACTGAATATTCACATATTCTGTAAATATCAATATTAACTACCAAGAGGGAAAGGTATTTTTACAATGGAGCAATATGATAGACTCCACCTTAACCAAATGATCAAATGTAACATCACCAATAACAGGACAAACTGACATCAGTACATGTCTCCTTTCATGATATAATAAGAAGTACAGTATCACTTATGTCAGTATTCTTGACAAAAATAGGATGTAAAGGATTTTACAAGATAAGTGGCCTAAATTCTTAAGAAGTCAATGTCAGACCAAAAAAAAAAAAAGTAGATTAAAGGAGACTTTAAAAGAGTTAATCAAATGCAAATCTTAATCTTTGATTGGATCCTAGATTGGGACAAAAGAGCCATAAAGGACAATTAGGAAAAACTTACTATGGACTATATATTAGATAATCATATTATAGTAAAGATAAATGTCTTAGAGTATTAATGGCATTTTGGTTGTGCAGAAATGATTACTTGTACTTAGGTGATTTAGGCTGAAGTGTTTAATGGTGAAATATGATAACTGCAACTTTCAAATTATTCAGAAAAATACAGATATACAGATATAAAAAAAGAAGAAAAGCAATGTGACAAAAAATTAATAGTTGGAGACTAGGTATAGGAATGTTCATTATACTCTTAACTTTTCTGCAGGTTTGAAATTTTTCTAAATAAAAAGTTGGACAATTTTTAAAATAAAGAGAGCTAAAAAAAATCCCTATCCCATGGAATTTATATTCTAGTGGGAAAACCACACACTATACCATTGACAAATAAGTAATATAAGACCATTTACAAATTGTAAATCCAGTGAAGAAAATAAATGGGGTGATATGATAGAGAGCAGTTGGGTGGATGGGACAGTATTTTGGATAATGCGTTTGAAAAATCTTCTTTGTAGAGGTATTCAGTTGAGACCCTCAGGATGAGCCAGCCATATGAAATGCAAGTAGAAAAAGTAGTCCAGGATTCTAGGTTAAGGAAACAGCAATTTCAAAGGCAAACGTGCTGTGAAATGAAGTTGGAGAGGTACGCAGGGAGCCAGATTACGCAAAGCTACAGGCCATGGTTATGGTTTGGATTTTATTTAAAATACAATGAGATGCTTACACAACTTTGTGAATTGCACACTTTAAAAAGAGAGTTTTATGGTATGTGAGTTGTATTTCAATAAAAAAGTTTTTAATTAAATTAAAAATAAATTCAATGAGAATCCGTCGAAAGTTTTAAGCGGGAGCTGACATGACCTAAATTACCTTTAAAAAGTTCACTCTGAGTGACTGCAGCTTTTTTATATCATATATCCTTACTGCCTTGTACGGTTATACATCACTTAACAATGGGATACATTCTGAGAAATGTGTTGTTGGGTGATTTTGTCATTGTGCAATCATAGAGTGTGCTTACACAAACCTAGATGGTACAGCCTACTACACACCTAGGCTCTATGTATAGCCTATTGATCCTAGGCTACAAACATGTACAGCATGTTACTGTACTGAATACTGCAGGCAATTGTAACACAATGGTAAGTATTTGTGTATCTAAACATAGAAAAGGTACAGTATAAATATACTACAAAAGATTAAAAATGAGCCAGGCACATGCCTGTATAGTACCAGCTACTCAGGAAGCTGAGATGATTGCTTGAGCCCAGGAATTTGAGTCCATCCTGGACAACACAGCATGACCCCATCTCTAAAAAAAAAAAAAAGAAAAATGGTAACACTTGCATAGAGCACTTACCATGAATAGAGCTTAAAGGTCTAGAAATTGCTCTGGGTGAGTCAGTGAGTGAGTGGTGAGTGAATGTGAAGGCCTAAGACATTATTGTACACTGCTGTAGACTTTATAAATACTGTACACTTAGGCTACACTAAATTTATTTTAAGAAAAAAAAAGTAACTGCACTACAACATTATGACAGCTACGATGTCACTAGGCAATAGGAATTTTTCAGCTCCATTATAATTTTTTGGGACCACCGTCATATAAACAGTCTGTCATTGACGGAAACGTTGCTATGCAGCACATGACTGTATTAAGGTTCCAAATGTGTCTGAGCTTCCCAATAACCTGTAAGTGCCTGGTTAATGGGATCAGTGTCCAATTTACCTTTATATTCCCCAGAATGTCAAGTCCAGCGCCTTACTCATGTTTTAGTTCAGAAAGTATTTACAAAATTAAAGAATTAACAAAGGAAAAACCATATCTCAATGATAACTATATATTCTACACATTTTACACAATTAACACTTTTGAAATCAAGAAATCAGTGTGCAAATATATGTTCAATCTGGTTTACAAATGATTTCAAATGTCACTGATATAAAATACCCCAAGATAGTTCCATCCAATCATAGGATTGTTATTGGGTAACTTTAATTTTATTTTTGTACACTTTGCTATATTTTTCAATTTCCTTACAAATGAACTTGTAATACTTTTATAATCAGAAACAAATGGCTTTTATAAGCTGTTGAAATACTCATCTGTTCTAGATTATAAGTACATATGCAGACACAAAAAAAGACTAAGGTCATTAATTGTAAAAACTGAGTACAGTCATGGACTGTATAATGATGTTTCAGTCAATGATAGACTGTATATAGCATGGTATTCCCATAAGATTATAATACCATATTTTTACTATATATTTTCTATGTTTAGATATGTTTATATACACAAATACTTACCATCATGTTATTATACAATTGCCTGCAGTGTTCAGTACAGTAACAAGTTGTACAGGTTTGTAGCCTAGGAGCAATAGGCCATACCATATAGCCTAGATGTGTACCTTCTAGGTTTGTGTAAGTACACTCTATGATGTTCACAGAATGACAGAATCACCTTGTGGTGCATTTCTCAGAACATATCCCCATCATTAAATGACACATGACTGTATACATAATCCAATTGATCCAAGAATGATTCCTGCCCAAATTCAGTCCCTGCAGTACTCTTCTACCCCCAGTTGAGGCCATCCATTCATTTGTTTATTCATCAATAAAATACTGTCAGGCCAGGGCTAATATTTACACAACTCCAGGGGGGCCCCATTCACACAGAATACAGTATGAATAGCACCCTCTGGAGTTGCATAACTCTTAAGCACTGAGCAGGTACTGTTCCAGGCACTGTGTAAACCCTGGTGATAAGGCAATGAAAAAAACAGTTCTCACACTGTGTTATAATTACATGTTTAATATCTGTCTTCTGAAAAGTGACGTAAGCCCCTGTGAGGCCAGGGACCATGAAGATGTTAAGTCAGATTTCTGAAGGAGGTGGTGACTAAGGAGTTGACCCAGCCGAAAACCAGGACAGTCAAAGAAGAGGATTCCAGTCAGAAAAAAGCAGTAAGTGAGAAGGCCAGAGCAGTTTGTGTTTGACAAGTCCTGTTCGGCTGGGAAAGAGAACAGGAGTGAGGGAGTGGAAAGAGACTTATACTGGAGAGACTGCTAAATCACAACGAAGAATTTAGACTTAATCCTAAAGGCCAGGGGAACTAGTAGTTTTAAAGAAGGGAATAGCTTGATCAGATTTGTGCATTCCCAAACTAGACACTGGAATAGAGGCAGGATCTGACTGAAGGCAGAGAGCCTAAAACCAGGGGTTCATAATCTGAGGTCTTGGTAGGTTGAACTTGGATGTGGAAAAAAATACATCTTTATTTTTACTAATCTCTAATTGAAATTTAGGATTTCCTCCAATTATGTATATAGACAATAAACCCCAGCATTATTAACAATATCTGTGACTCTACAACCAATAGAAATCAGATATTTTCAGAGCACATTCCAGTTATTGCAGATATCTTATAACATTATGTATCCTTATTGCTACCATGAAATTATAGTAGGTATTATACCCACTGCTAGACCTTATTAATGGATTGATTCATATATTGCGCTTGCCTTTTAAATATTCTGATACCTGCACTGAATATAATAGTTTCCTACTTTATACACTTAAAAACATTACTCTGAAACAGATGCATAGGCTTTACCAGATGGACAAGGTAGGCTGTGGCACCAAAAAGGCTCAAAATCCCTTCAGAGACTCTAGTTGCACTGAAATGCCTGTGGCTCCTCTAAAGAAGCAAGCTCCCCTCTCTAACTTTCACCTACTTGCCCAATCTTTTCTGCTTTAAATGCTACTTCTTTTCTGCACCCTCAGACCAGCTCCTTCAGACCTCACCTCAGGCTTCCCGGCACCAAGCCCTCCCCCAGCCAGGTGTCCTTTCTATGTACTCTCATGACAACCTGTTTTTACCCCAAACATAGTATTTACCACAGGGATCCAGCATCCTATAATTCAACATTTGAGGTTTTAAATATCACGAGTGGCCCTCCAGGACATGTAGTAATTTGTCAGTCCACTGAGGCATGAAATAGGATTGCTGCTGCTGGGTGGAGTCACTGAGCCCGTCGGGAGCCTGACTGCCCGGGGTCCACATTGCCATATGACATAATTTAATGCTCACAACAAAGCTACAAATTAAGTCACAGTATCCCCATTTTGCAGATGAAGAGTTTGATGAAATCGCAAATTAGTGTAGAATTAGAGGATCTGAAGATTTTCAATGGTCTTGTCATGTCCCTTTAAACCACTATTTTGTTTCTGACTCTACCCTAATGAAGTGATAGGCAAGGACTTGACATTTAATCTTGGCACCCCCACAGCCCATACTGGGCCTGACAACTAATAGGTGTCCAATAAATGGTTTTCTGGTTGAGGAGAGGAGGAATCCTAAGAATCCTGCCTTCTCTTACTGACAGGGAACCTTCTGAGGTCACAGCCTCCATCTTGAGCTTACTGAATTCCCAGCTCCCAAAACAGTGCCTGGCTCAGAAAAAGTAAAAGTATTTATCAGTCCACTGATGTCTAACTTTAATTTGTGTTTATTTGACAAGCGACACACATTTTCTTATTGAGAGTTTTCTAAAAATGTCTTTGAACAGCAAAATAATGTACAAAAGTATAAGGCCAATTTTACAAATAATTAACAATTCTTTTCAGCTTTCAGCTTTTATATTCTTTGAAATAACTCGAATATCAATCTCCATGACTATCACAGGAAGTCTTTACTTACAGAATATGGCAAAGGAAATCTGTATTTTGCATTGGCTATTAGTAATCACTAAACATACAATTGGCACACACGTAAGTATACTTTTGTGTAATCACATTTTCCCTTAAGTTCAAATAAAGTAAAAATAATATTATTTAATATCTTTTTTGTTTTTTTAATTAGAGATGGCATCTTATTCTCTCTCCCAGGCTGGAGTGCAGTGGTGTGATCATAGCTCACTGCAGCCTGGAACTCCTAGGATCAAGGAATCCTCCTGTCTCAGCCTCCTGAATAGCTGGGACGACAGGCATGAGCCACCACGCCTGGCTAATTTCTTTTTTTTTTTCTGTAGAGACGTGGTCTTGCTATGTTGCTCAGGCTGGTCTCAAACTCCTGGCCTCAAGCAATCCTCCCACCTCAGCCTCCCTAAATTGTTGGGATTACAGACTTGAGCTACCACGCTCTGCCAAATATTTAGTTTCTTATTTTTTTCAGACTAAGACTTTATCTCATAGAGTGAAAAAATTGAGGCAAAAATAAATAGAAGTAGGGGAAACTCTTAATGAAAACTTTTACTATATTAAACTGTAGAATTTACTTAGGCTTATGATTTGTTTTTGAGGGGGATGAAATTTGATGGAAGTAGTAGGTCAAAGAAAGAAGGGTACATTTTTTTCCAAGTCTAGAGTATGTTAAGTATAAAAAGCTTCCTGTCTCAAAATGATTCCCTTCCTGACAGATCCAGAAATAGACACATAAAACCCAAAAGTGAAATGTACAAATTTCTGCTTAACAGCTCCTTGCCCTTTTCCCTTATTAGATTCAGTTGAACTGAGCTTGCTCAGATAGTCACTAATAACTATGTGTCCCATGTATATTTAGAAGCCACCTTGCAGAGGCATTTGTCTTTGCCTCTAAGCGTAGAGTTTCAGTAAACATTTCAGTTACTGTTTCTTACATATCACAAAAGCCCAGCTTTGTGAAATTAACCACTTTCACTTTTTAAAAATAATGAGTTTTCTTGTGGTGAGGGATGACAAAAGCATTTGGTACTATTTCTTTATATGTTATGCAATAAAAGTAAATTTATTAATGATTTTTAGACTAGTTAAACAGGATAAAATGTACTAAAGGAAAAAACTGTTTCAGTTCTTTTTTGTAAAATTTAAGGATACTTTGACAAATGGGAACATTTCCTTGCATCTTAATACATCCTGCACCTACATATAAATGGTGTGATACAATGAAACAAAAATCATATCCCCATCAGTGTTCAACCACACCCTAAAAGCTAACAATGGAATTAGTCATTAAAGGTTTTCATAGCATGCAAACATTTTAACTGTTAAGTCATTCTTGTTAATTTTATCTATGAATTCATTACTACTCATGTCACCATGGCACATATAACAGGTAAGTTTTTATGGAGAAAAAGTTCTGCAAGAGAACAAGACCCACCTCTTGATATACCACAGTAGGGACCCACCATAGCCAGGAATGAATGCTTCACCATCCTTCTATATAGCTAATTCTGTTCTCAGGAATGAGTGACTTTGAGTTGGAAAAGAGGTAAAGAAATATAGCAAGCAGTATCAGTCAAACCTTGCACATATGTTTTGCTAAGTGATGATAGACTAGACGTTTCTTCTCTGAAGAAAGTAAAACTTAAGGTCTCTAGACTATGAACGTACCTAGAACAGTTGATACATAGGTTTTATACCCCAAACAGGGGGACTTCTTGACCTTATGAATATTGAATGTTTATTGCAGAGACCACCACCCCCAATCCTTCTTCCCTTGCCTACCAAGGGATTCTAACACCCAGAATGCTAGCAACTAGGAACTTATCCACCCAGCAGGAGATTGGAAGTCTCTTTCCTGGTAAATCTAACCCAAGAATTAAACTTGCCCAACCCAGTCACTCTGTTGCAAAGTGTAAAGTCAATAAGCCCTATGTTCTGCACATTGAGTTTTTAGTCTCTCAAGCTTAATCATGAGGGTGAGTCCCCTTGCTTTAACCATAAAGTTTATGTTATCAAGGATTACTAGTCACTGAGGAAATCTTCTAATGTGAAAGATCCAGACAAATACAAACAGAAAAAAGCAATCTGGAGGAATTAAAGACTATTCAGAGAAAAGAAAACTTTAGAAAGCAAAATAAAATGTCATTAATATCTTTAGAGTATATATATTTAGAGTTATATATACAGCATCTATGAAACAAGAACAGGAATTCTCAGAGAACAAAAGAGTCCTTGAGAATTAAAGGCATGATGGAAACAACTCTTAATAGAGAAGATAAAGTTGAAGTATCCCTAAAAGTAGAATAAAACAAAACAGAGATAGGAAACAGAAGAAAAAAGGTAAGAAAACTAAAGGAACAGAGAAAGTAGAACAAAGGAAATCATCAAAATAATTCAAGAAAATATGGTGGCTCACGCCTATAATCCCGGCACTTTGGGAGGCCCAGGCAGGAGGATCTCTTGAGATCAGGAATGCAAGACCAGCCTGCGCAACATAGTGAGGCCCTGTCTCCATAAAAAAAATTTTTTTTAATTAGCTGGGCATGGTGGCACAGGAGGATCATTTGAGCCTAGGAGTTCAAAGTTACAGTAAGCTATGACCACACCACTGCATTCCAGCCTGGGTGACAGAGCAAGACTCTATCTCTAAAAATAATGATAATAATGATGATTCAAGAAAAACCACCAGAGTTTAAGAACTTGAATTTCCAGATTAAAGGGATTCACCGAGTGCTGAGGAAAACAGATGAAGATAGATTCATAGCAAGTCACCCACTGTGAAATTTCATAACTGGACAAAGAAATTATCCTACTAACTTTCAGAGGAAAAAAAGTAAGCACTTTGGTTATACACAAAGAACAAAGAAATATAACAGCTTTGGGCGTCTCAACAGTAGCACTAGAAGCAAAAAGATATGGTTTCAAGAAGCAAAAAAAATGTATTTGAAATTCTGAAAATGGTCTCCAACCTAGAATTCTGTCTTCAGAAATTATCACCCATGAAGGGGGATTGAACAGAGATATTTTCAGACATTCAAGGTCTGGAAAATTTATTTCCCATATGTCTTTTCTTAAGAAGGTACCAGAGAATGTGCTTCACCAATATGGGAGAATAAACCAAGAAAGAGGAAGACGTGTCATGCAGGAGTACGACATCCAACACTGGAGGGAGGAAATCCTGAGGTGACAGTTGTGCACCACATGTGGGGTAACCAGTCCAGGTAGGGCAGACATGATCAGCGCTGTCATCACCAAGATCCTCTCTGCCATTATACCCTCTTTTAGCCTGAAGATAAGAGTACCTGAGTGAGCCTGACCCAGGTTCTTATCTGTGTTTGGCTTGTCTTGACCATACGCTGATGAAGTTTCTTCTCTCCTCTTCATCTTAGGACAGTCATTTACAGAGCAGCCATCTCTGTCTCACCAGACTTCAGCTATGTGACCCGTACCAGGCCCACACCACATCCCTGACAGATGGGTGGATACTAATAAGCTCTGTTTCCCAGGAGTTACTGTAGACAGAGGAAGTCTCTTATAAACTCTCGGAGGAGCTAAAGCCAGACTATGACCCAGAGACTCTGTTCAGCATATTTTCTCCTGATAGCCTTCAACAAATGATGACAATAGTGCCCTTTCCTTATACAACCAGGTTTGTGATTGCTACTCTAGTTTCTGAAACTAAATAAAATATTCTTTAAGGTTATATACACAGATGGTGGGGATTTGGGAAAAAGCAAGTGAATGATAGGTTCAAAATCAAGATAGTAGTTGCCTCTGGGGAGAGAGAGGGAGGTATGACAGGCAGGGGCATGCAGAGCACTGGTACTGGTAATGCTACTTCTTCACCCAGATGGTGGGTACACAGAGTTATCATGACTGTTTCAACTGTACAAATATTAATACATTTTATATACTGTTCCATATAAATGATACAATAAAACATCTTTAAAAGAAGAACATTTAAATAAGCATTTTATTTAGTTAACTGCATTTTATTAAAAGATGCTTCTATTTAATTACCAACTTTGATTTCGGATCTTAAAGAAATTCAGTGTTGGGCTGGGCCCGGTGGCTCACACCTGTAACCCTAACACTTAGGGAGGCTGAGGCGGGAGGATCGCTTGAGCCCCGGAGTTTGACTAGCCTGGACAGCATAGCGAGACCTGTCTCTAAAAAAAAAAAGAAGAAGAAGAAGAAGAAGGAAGAAATTCAAAGTGCTATAAAATTTCATCTCTCTTATATTCATGGAACATTCCATTCAAAAGGGAATTAAGTGACACAATATTGCTGCTATGTAGAAATAGAAAACAATTTCCCGCCAAATAACGATAATGGAACATGCTTTCTTACTGTGTAAGTTTTCACTTCCCCTCGATGGCTATAATATTTCCCCCTGAAGAGCTTATTCAATAAGCTATTCAAATACATACCAAGTAAATTAATATTATTATTTAATTAGGTAATTTATTTAAAATCTATTAAAAATCAGAAGATCTAACATTCCACTAATCTATGAATCTCAGTAGTTTTTACCCTTCTTAAAACACAAAAATATATATTCAGATTACTTACCAAATGAATTGTGGCAATCTTAAGTGCACATGCTAACTTTTGATTTTGAGGCTAGTTAATGAAATACATTTTGATGTCCCTGTTTTGGATTTCGGTTTATTTTTAATCCCTGAGTCAGGTAAAAGAGTTTTACAAAGGTGCATAAAATATACAAATATTTTTCTAGTTAGTATAAACTATAGTTAAGAAAATTTTAATTTTCCTCTGGACACACTGCCTCAGGCAAATATCTACTTTTACCTCTGTCCAGGGGTTATCTGGTTCACCACTCGTTCAAACTGCAATTCACCATATACCTGAAAATTGCTAAATATATCTACTTTTTCTAACATGTACTACAATTGCAAAGCAAGTATCAGTTTAAAACTAAAAATAAGTCATTTGCTCTAGTTATCAATAGCCTAAGTACTTTCCACATAAAAATCCTTACTATAAAAAGCTAGGTCTTGTTAATTAACTAATTAAGAAAAATTTTGTCAAGTACCTACTATATACCTGTTCCAGGTGCTCTTGATATATCAGTGTATAAAACAGACAAAAATCCCTGACTTCACAGAGCTCATATTCTAATGGTGGGGGGTAGGGAGGAAACAGAGGATAAAAAATATAGGTACATTGTATAGCATGTAAGAAGGTAAAAAGAAATTTGGAGGAAAATGCAAGGAATGTGCATGTCAAGAAAGTTGCAATTTTAAATAGGATGGTTAAGGAAGGCCTCACTGAGAAGGTGGTATTTGAGCAAAGAGTTAAGGATTGAGAATAGACTGAAGGTGGGAAGGTGGGGCACGAGCCAAAGTAGAACAGCCAGATGGAAGATGATGATGGCTTTGACCAGGGCAGTAGCAGTGGAAGTGATGAGAAATGGTCAGATTCTGAATTATTTTGAATATAGGTTTTAGGTATGGAAAAGAGAGGACTTGAGGGTAATGCTAAACTTTTAGGCATGAGCAACCAGAAGAATTCAGTCACCATTACTGAGATGTGGAAGGCCACGTCCTCTCATGAACATAAACCTCTGGGTTGCAATGTTGTCTTTTATTTCTAAATAATATTTCATTACTTACCAAAGTGTTTTACAGTGAGAGGTAATTATTTCTAACTGTAAAGCAACTTAAATCAGAGTGTGACTTTTTTTATTCCTGAGGTTCTGACAAATGAGAAAACATTCACAATTGTTCTTTTAAAAAGCACTTCTAATATAATTGTTAAGTGTAATTTGCAATCTTTGCTCTAGTTGAGCTGCTTAAGTCCTTGTTTTATTGTGGGTGTTAAAGTACTGGTGACACATGCCGGTACTGTCTAAATAGCACTTTAATTGTAGGAATTATCTCTTGGTCTATCTATCTTCTGATTTTTAATTATCTTTAGAGAGAATTAGACAGAATTTCCACAATGGTTACCCACTGTCCTGTATTGGTAATTCCTAAACCTGTTTATTATGATGTAAATAGGACAAGTATATGTTCTCTACTTCACAGGGTTTATTTCACTATAGTGTCCCTTTCTATTTCTACAAATAATCTAAATTTAAAAATCAATGCTCTGCTCTTCCCTTTTCATTTCTTGAAAATAAAACTCTTTGCTTTCAGAGCTTTACTCTTGTTTTGACAATGGTTACTGGGTCTGCATTTTATTGTGGTATTCTTTAATGGAAATGCATTGTTTATTTCTATAAAGTAAGTTTTGTTTTGCTTTTAAGATTCCAGAATTCTGGCCAGGCGCAGTGGCTCATGTCTGTAATCCTAGCTTCTCTGGGAGGCTGAAGCGGGTGGATTGCTTGAGCTCAGGGGTTCGAGCGAGACCTCATAGACCTCGTCTCAAGGAAAAAAAAAAAAAACAAAAACCAGCCCAGCCGGGCGTTGTGGCGCACACCTGTAGTCCCAGCTACTCGGGAGGCTGAGGCAGGAGGATCGCCACTGCACTCTACCCAGGGTGACAGAGTGAGGAACCCTTGTCTCCACAAAAAAAAAAAGAAGAAAAATAAAAACGGGCTCTGTCTCCACACACACACACACATTCCAGAATTCTGTTTTTACTGGAAAATATTGGTCTGTTTTACATTCTTTTTTACCTTAAAATTAATATGGAATCACATGTTAGAGTTGATGGGAAGTTTGGAAGTAATCTGATTGAAATCAATGTCTAGTTGTACAGTTACCCAGCTCATTTTTTAAACCATATCCAGTTTCAGAACCCCCCTAAACCACATGCAGCCCATTCATTTCATTTTTGAAGAGCTCTAATTGCTAGAAAGTTCTTTCTCACAACTAAAGTTGGCCTTCCTGTTGCTTCTATCCATGTATCCCTGGAGCTACAAAAAGTACAACTGCCTTGGAATCAGACATCCGGGGTTACATTCCCAGGTTAGCCCGTAGCTAACTGTATAACATTAGATCAGAATCATAACCACTGTGAGCCTCACTTTTCTGATCTGTAAAACAAAGGGGTTGAGCCATTGAATCCCTCTTCTAGCTCTTAAATTCCAGGTTTTTAAATAGCTCTTCAATAGGATCTTATGATACCTGAAAGTAGTTATGTCATGTTCCCTCCTAAATTTACTTTTTCTCCACCACGCTAATGTTAAAGCTTCCTTTGGTAACATGGTTTTTAGCTCCTTCACAATCCTCATTGCGCTTCCGTGAATACACTTCATATTGTCAACATGCTTAAAGATAGCACCCAGACCTGAAGGAGGAAATAAATGTCCTAGCTGTGGTCCACCTACTGAGCTCCACGTTGCTAGTGCCGTTGGCTCTTCATACCCGCAGGTGCCGCAGGGCCACCCGCCGGCCTTGCGCAACCCCTGATTTTGGTAGCCGTGGGGGCCTGGAACCAATCCCCCCCGCCCCATATTGAGGGGCAGCTGTACTCCATTATCCTTGTATTCATTATCTATTTCTGGGTTACAAATTTCCTCAAAGTTCAACAGCTTAAAACAACAACAAATTTATTATCTCACAGTTCTGTGGGTCAGGAAGTCAGCAGAAGCTTAGCTGAATGATTCTGGCTCCGGGTGTCTCATTGAGGTTGCAGTTAAGTCATTGACCAGGATTGTAGCCATCTCAAAACTCCACTGGGCGGAAGGATACTCTTTTAAATTCACTAGTGGTTGCTGGCAGATTTCACTTTCTCATGGGCTATTAACAATTGAGGGGCCAGGTGCAGCGGTTCATGCCTGTAAACCCAGCACTTTGGGAGGTTGAGGTGAGAGGATCACTTGAGCCCCAGAGCTCAAGTCCAGCCTGGATTAACACAGCAAGACCTCATCTCTTAAAAAAAAAAAAGTCACGCTATCTTCTACTTATTCTGCTTATAGCGTACAAAGAGAGAGCATACAAATTTAAAAATGACACAATTAATAACTTTTAGACTAAAGAGACAGCACAATTCACTACGTTTAAAAAATCAATAATAGGTCGGGTGCGGTGGCTCCCGCGTATAATCCCAGCGCTTTGGGAGGCGGGAGGATCACTTGAGGTCAGGAGTTCGAGATCAGCCTGAACAAGAGTGAGACCCTGTCCCTACAAAAAATAGAAAAATTAGCCGGGCATGGTGGTGGGCACCTGTAGTCCCAGCTACTCGGGAGGCTGAGGCAGGAGGATCGCTTGAGCCCAGGAGTTTGAGGTTGCAGTGAGCTATGATGATGCCACTGCACTCTAGCCCAGGCAACAGAACGAAACCCTGTCTAAAGAAAAAAAAAAAAAATCAACAATACAAAAAATGTATTTAGTGTTAAATCTTATATATTTCAGTTTCATTTTCCTTTTATGAAGAAAATAAAATACTAAAAATAAATACGAATAAAACAACACCTTTAAATATTGCAGCTTCGTTGTACTGGTTTTGCAAAATATAAAATAATTATTTTTTGAATGGTTAGTTTTAATAGTATAGTACACTTGTGTACTGCAAATTAAGGAACTGTATTTCATGTTAGGAGTCACTAATATGACTCAAATCCACTCAAAATAAAATAATACAGGTTTTTGATAAGTGGCAGAAAAAGAGATTTCAAAATTGTTTCTGTCCTTTCAACAGAAAGTACCATTTTATTAAGAATCAGAATATCTGGATTCAGGACATGGCACTGTCTCTGTGGTGTGACCTTAGATTAGTCATCAATTCCTCTGTATCTTGGTTACTGGTCTGTAAAAGGAAGTGGTTGGACCAAGCTTTCTTTCACATTCTGTGAATTTCCTACTGTTCCCATTCTCCTTCCCTGATAATTTCAATCTAAAATTGCAGGTAACTGTGGAGAAGGGAAGCATAGGCAACTTAAGTGATCATTGGGGTCCTGGGATGATTCCCAGGGAATCAGGAATTTTCATCGATCTTTCTTTAAAAAGTACAAATATTATATGGATTATAAAATGCATAATCTTTACAAGAAATTCAAATGTTTCAGAAATGCATAACTTAGAAAATGAAAGTCTGCTCTAACCACTCCTAGAAGTAATCTCTGGTAACAGATTTCTTACGTAAACCTCTAGATTCTAAATGTACATTTTATAGAACATGGGGATAGGTGGTCCAAAACTGCACATTTTAACCTGTAGATTAATTCTAACATAACCTAAATATTTAATGAGCACCTACTGTGTACTCAGATTATATAAGATCACATAATGTTAATTTTACAGAAATGCAATTGTATTATTTATTCAATACTTAACTATTGATGCTTATTTTTCACTGAATGAGGAACCTTAGAATATCTGCATGGTATTCTGTTGCTATTTCCAATTTTCATTATTATGAACAAGCTTTCAATGACTATTCTTGTACTTGTATCTTCACATACTTGTGAACATATTCTCTAAAACAGATTCTTGAAATGGAATTGCTGAGCCAAAGGGTATACATATTTAAAATTATAATCAACATTGCAAATTACCATCCAAAATAATCATTTTTATTCTCCAATCACCAGTGAAGCGAGGGTGTTTATTTCCAAACACCCTCTTCCATGCTGGATATTATCAATCTTTTAAATCTTTGCCAATCTGAGAGTGGTAAAATGATTTCTTGTTGTTATATTAATGTGCACTTGATTTTCAGTGAGGTTTGGTGTCTTTTCAGAGATTCATTTATACTTCTATGATTTATCATCTATGGGATTCTCATCTACACTTATGAAGGAATGGTGACAAATTTAATAAATGGCAAATTTAATGGAATCTAAAGCTCCTAAAATATCTCCCTTTCTAAAAGTCCCCCGTTAAAAAAGAGACAGAGACTGCCTTCTCTGAATTACTTACACCTGGTTCCTTTTTGAAATCTCTGAAGGTTTGGAAACAAATTGGTTAGAGCAGATAAAGATGAGTGCTAATTTTGACTCCACCCCCAGTCAGTGGCAGTAGATGGGCTATTATTCTAATTGTACCCTTTGCCTTCTCTAGAACATTTTGTGAGATCTCCAGAGGTAGTTAAGTTGTTATTTCAATGCAGAGAACAGTAAGCACTTCAGGGAAAACATATGTGAGTATAAATCATGTGGAAAATATTTAAGAAAGTAAAATGTGAGTTTGGATATAATTAGTCATTGTTGACTATTGTTATTTTTTCCATATATTAATACTCTTACCATGATTCTGATTATATTTCTAGAATTAAAGTTTTGTTACTATAACCAAAACTTAATAGATAAAAAGTTAATTTTGCGGGGAGGACAGGCTCTCACTATGTTGCCTAGGCTGGAGTGCAGTGCCTATTTACAGGCATGATCATAGCTCACTGTAGCCTCAAGCGATCCTCCTGCTTCAGCCTCACAAGTAGCTGGGACTGCAAGCATGTGCCCCTGTGCCTAGATTAAATTGCTTTTTTAATTGACGTATAATTCATATATTATACAATTCACCCTTTTAAAGTGTACAATTCAGTGGTTTTTAGTATATTCAGGCTTAACCATTTAGTTATTCTGATAACCATTGCCATTATCTAATTTTAGAACATTTTCATCACCCTAAAAAGAAATCCCATACCCATTAGGTAACTCCTCATTCCTCCCTCTCCCCCCAACTCCTGGAAACCACTAATCTGTTTTCAAACTATAGATCTGCCTATTCTGGACATTTCATATAAGTAGAATCATACAATATGTAGCCTTTTGTGTCTGGTTTCTTTTGCTTACCATAATATTTTCAAGGTTCATCCATGTATATCATGTATCAATACTTCATTCCTTTTTATAACAGAATAATATTCCACTGTATGTATATACTACATTTCATGTATTCATCAGTTCATAGACATTTGGTTGTTTCCACTTTTTGGCTATTACGAATAATGCTGCTATGAACACTGTACAAGTTTTTGTGTGGACATATGTTTTCAATTTTCTTTGGTGTATGACTAGAAGTAGAATTGCTAGGTTATATAGTAACTCTTTGTTTAATCATTTGAGCAACTGCCAATCTGATTTCCCCAGTGACCACACCAGCAATGTGTGAAGGTTCCAATTTCTTCAAATCTTCACCAACTGTTTTGTTTTTGTTTTTGTTTTTGAGACAAAGTCTTACTATGTTGCCCAGGCTGGCAAAGGATCCTCCCGCTTCAGCGTCCTGAGTACCTGGGATTGCAGGCGCACACTGGGCCAGGCTACCAGTGTTACTGTCTTTTTTATTATAACCATCCATCCTAGTGGGTATGAAGTGGCATCTCATTGTAGTTTTGATTTGCATTTCCCTAATGACTAATTATGTTGAGCATCTTTTAATGGCCTTATTGACCATTTGTATATCTTCTTTGGTGAAATGTCTATTTCAATCCTTTGCCCATTTTAAAATTGGATTATTTATTTTTGGGTTTTTTTAGCTTTTAATTTTTTATTTATACATAATAGATGTACATGAGCTATTTATATTCTTATTATTGAATGTAAGAGTTCTTTATATATTCTGGTATATGTCCCTTATCAGATATATGATTTGCAAATATTTCCTACCATTCTTTGAGCTGTTTTTTCACTTTTTTGATAGTATTCTTTGAAGGACAAAAGTTTTTTAATTTTGATGATAAATTGCTTTTTAAAAAAACCTTTGGAAATTTGGATACAGGATAATGTTTTCCTAACACATACTGAATAGTTTCATAGAATTTTATAGCAAGTAGGAAAGTAATTCAGGAGTGTATTACAAGAACAACAAGAGAAACTCATTGGTAATTAAAAGGAAAAATATTTTGATGGCTAGGAAATTAAATTTCACACAGTTAATATACAATAAAAAAGGCTCTGTAATATATTTTGACTTCTTTTCATGTGTGTAAATGCATATAAAGCAGATTGCAAGAGGTTATTATACAAAACACAAGCCAGAGAAAAATCTGTACTTCCCCCTAAACATGACTAAGCGGGACTGAAAGGAAACCAGAGTTGATTACTCAGGTTAATGGGTTGATGTCTATAAATGACAAATGGCTATATTAAAGAAGTTGTTAACTTTATATACTAAACTATTGCTAGGGATATTTTAATTAATAAGAGTTGCCCTTCAAATAAACCTTTCTGATTAATTTCTCCTCTCTCTTTGGAATCTTTGCTGATTAAAAAACCTAAATTCAATATGCATCTGAAACTTTTACAACATTTCATGCAGAGCATACAAAGTTAACAGCTTATAAATTCTCCTTACCTCAAGAAAGAAAGCAGGCATAAGAAACTATGAAGCACTATTGTGGTCACTCCTGCTAAAATATTTATCCAGTGTACCTTGGGCTATTTATTTTCTTCCTGTAAACACATTCTACCATGCTTTAAATAAACATGAAGATGCTGAAAATCAGAGAAGGAATGGATCAGGAATTCTGGTAGGCAGGTGAAGCTGAAACAATAGGGGAGCTCTTGAAGGTAAATTTGGAAGTAGTCTTGTCAACCTGGGTCAGTAGCACAGGCAAGAAGGGCAATATAGAGTCAGAAACCTATTCAAGCAGTCTAGTCAAAAGAGTTCAGAATTTCAGCAGAGTTAAGTAACGGATATAAGGCACCAGCAGTAAGCAGGACTTTGACACCTGGGAATTTTAAATTTTTATTTCTTGTCTTCTTTCTTTTTTTTCTTCATTATGTTATATTTTACTTTTTCTTTTCAGAGCTTCCTTCAAGAAAGAATTTTTTTTTCTGAGACAGTGGTCTCGCTTTGCCTCCCAGGCTGGAGTGCATTGGTGGGATCACGATCCTAGCTCACTGCGGCCTCGAACTCCTGGGCTCCAGTGATCCAACAGCCTCGGCTTCCTGAGTAGCTGGGACTACAGGTGCTCACCATGGCGCCTGGCTAACACCTGGGAATTTTTGTACGCTTAAAAAAAGAATTAAATTCTCCAACCTGGCCTGAGTCTGCAATGGAGGTCAGTGGAGTACTTGGCTGAAAGGCAGAGAGTAGCAACTTTTGACATGAACTAATCCTGACAAGATGTTGAGGACTGGGTACCTGGTAGAGTTTCTAAAATTTTGGAGCCATGTGTATCCTTCAGAGGGTTCTCCAACTACACTGAAAAATACAGGATGAGTTGAAGAAAGCATTTTACCAGCATCTGGGGAAAAATCAGTGTTACTAAGTGGCACTAACATTCAGCAGATCAGTTAGAATGCTTTGGTTGTAAATAATTAATAAAAACTACTCACATTATGAATAATACTCAAACAATAAGGAAATATTATGTCATATAACAAGGAAATTCAGAGGTAGGACAAGGTTGATTGAGCAGTTGCATAACAATGTCATGAAAGATCCAAGATTCTTCCATCCCTTTACTCTGCCATCCCTGGTAACAGCTTCATCCTCAGTAAGACAATTGCAGGAATTTTGTCATCATAACCCAGATGTGACAACATTCAGAGAAAGAAGACCACTCTTAGGAGTGAGAAAGTATTTCTAAGAACCCAGTGCAACTGATCACATACCTACTCTGGAACCAATTACTGGCAAGGGGATGATAGAGTCACCATAATTGGTTTAGACTAGTCATCTGGGATGGAATAAATGTCAGAGAGTCAACTATTCATACTCAATAAAATCTAATTTTACATTTATTGGGATTTCCTTAGTTTTTCCTTAAATTGTCTATAACATTAATTACTGGCTAATGTTACTAAAGAGATACAAGTTAATATTTTTCCTCAATCTGTTTTGGTAAAGAATTCTACTTTTTTTTTAATCCCTTAAGTCATAAATAAGGTGCTACTGTCCTTCTGTGATAACCTAGAAGGAAATGAATATCTGAGTACTTGGCTTGTAAACCAAATTTATAAAGTGATGAAAAATGTCAGGGAGATAAATGAATTAACATTAACTATGGCATACACATATGAAACAGTTTAGTCACATGTAATTTGGTATGATTAAGGTTCAGAATTAATGATATAAATATTAAATACCCACTTGAACTCAAGGGGCAGGTGGTATGAGGGGGGCATCGTGACCTGTCTTAATCCCAGAAAGACAGGTAGTTAAATTACACACTGACACTTGAA
This sequence comes from Daubentonia madagascariensis, assembly GCA_023783475.1. Taxonomy (NCBI): domain Eukaryota; kingdom Metazoa; phylum Chordata; class Mammalia; order Primates; family Daubentoniidae; genus Daubentonia; species Daubentonia madagascariensis. The sequence goes on from JAKFHU010001209.1 coordinate 45,665,688, forward strand.
TTTATAATAAAGACTGCAAGGCCCAAGAAATTAAGAGGTGATGAGTAGTTGTTCATTGTTTGAGAGATTACAAATGGTGTCTTTGAAGAGTCACAGTGTCCCCACTTCCTTTCAAGGAAGTGAAGAGGTTAAAGGAGTTTGAGTCCTACCGCAAATCACTATTTCCAGGCACCTAAACTCGCCAGCAGATGTATGTCTTCATTTCCAGCAGGCCAAGCCAAAGGTGTTGACAGAGCCATGATCTATTAAACAGTGTGAAATTCCTGAATGAAAGCACCCAAAACAATGTTTTTTTTTCCTGGAGACAGGGTCTTGCTTTGTTGCCCAGACATGAGGGCAGTGGCATGATCATAGCTCACTACAACCTCAAACTCCTGGGCTCAAGCGATCCTCCTGCCTCAACCTCCCGAGTAGCTGGGACTACAGGCATGTGCCACTGTGCCCGGCTAATTTTTCTATTTTTTTGTAGAGATGGGGTCTTGCTCTTGCTCAGGCTGGTTTTGAACTCCTGGTTGCAAGCGATCCTCCCACCTCGGCCTCCCAAAATGCTAGGATTACAGGCGTGAGCCACCGCACCTGGCCTAATTTTTTAAGGGAGGTTATTTTTTTACATTTGTTAAAGGGCAAACCCCTGAGTATATAAATTCTGAAGTGAAAGAAAAATACAGTAAAATGTAAAGACTCAGTTTTTGTCCCTTGGTAACTCTGACTTTAGCTAATTGATTTCATTCGATGTATACTTGTAGCAGTGCTTTTCCAAACCTTTCTGATCATAATCCACAGTAAGAAATACATTTTACATGGTGACCCAACACAAACACACACACACAGAATTATGTTTTTAAAAACTGAAACAAAGCTCACAAAACAATTAAACTTTCCAAAAATGTAATCGTTTCTATTTTTAATTGACTTAAAACAAGTGCTTGGCTGCGTGGGCTGGCTCACGCCTGTAATCCCAGCACTCTGGGAAGCCAGGAGTTTAAGACCAGCCTGGGTAACATATTGAGACCCCATCTCTACAAAAAACATTTAAAAATTAGCCAAGTGTAGTGGTGCGTGCCTGTAGTCCTAGCCACTTGAGAGGCTGAGGCAGGAGGCTCACTTGAGCCCAGGAGTTCAAGGCTGCAGTGAGCTATGCTCGTGCCTGTGAATAGCTGCTGCACTCCATCTTGCCCAACAGGATGGAGACCCCGTCTCAAAAAAAACCTAAACAAACAAAAATCAAGGCTGATTGACACCTACTAATTTGATTTCATGACCCATTAATGGATCTGACCTGCAGTTTGAAAAACATTGTTCTAAGGTAAATAGATAAGGAACACCTGGCTCCCTTAAAACAAATCCCATTTCTGCTCCTCCATAGCAGGAAGTGGAGGGAAGGAGACCATCCATGTGGATGATGGTGAGAAGTGACTGAGCTGTTTAACCCCCAACTTTGGTGTCCTGAGTTTTACCTTCCCTTTGGGACTTGCTCACAATTAATGTTGCGGCAACCAAGCTGGCCTCGAGGGGAACTGCTCCCCCCTTTTAACCTCCGGACCGAGGTGGACAGAGCGCTTCTCTCAACTCCCTGTGGCCCAGTTAAATCAGGCTAACACGTTTAATTTAGATTTTACCAAAGGCTGCAGGGTAAAAAGAGGAAAATGAACAAAAAGAGTAACATGAACCTAGATAATCTCTTGTTAAGGCAGGACTCATTCATCTCCAGCTCTGGTGGCTAGGCCTGTCTGCTTCTGAGCTGCAGAGGTCATCTTTTCTTTTCCTTTCAGGAGGGCCCTGAAATGAGTTCTCAAGAGAACAAAAGAGTGACTCCCAGCCAAATGCCTTTAGTTCCCACTCCTGGCCCTCCAGTCTCTGGTTTCTTGTCTAAGTTCCCACCTTTTCTCTGATACTTAACACAATAAAAATCCAACTGTTTGGTGGAGGCCCTCACACCCAAACTCAGAAGTGTGACCTTGCTCCCTGGCTTTATCTTTCTCAGACTGTAATGCAACAAGCTTAACATTCTTAGGAGAGATTTACATAAATAAGTTTTTTGTGAGTACCCAAATTTCTGATTAAAATAAATATGTTCAAACTTCCAGAAAGCTAATACATGTACACTGCCATTTTGAGAGAAGACTATGATAAACTCGGATGGATTAGAGTCATGATTAGAGCAGCCAAAACAGCATGCTTCTTAATTTTAACTTTTCTTTTCTTTTTCCTTGTTAAGGGCACACAGGCTTTGGAGTCAGGTATGAAGTCCAACTCCTCTTACTTTTAAGAGCAAGTTTCTTAATCTCTCTGAACCACAGTTTACTCATCCATAAGACGTACAGAAGTAATACTCCACAGGGTTAAAAATGATTATGAACTAATCAAAAAACATATATACTTCACTTAGCAAATGATCAATAAATGACAGCTGCTGCTTATCTTGGGCCAGATGAATATAGGTAAGAAAACAACATTATAAATGCCTCCCTTAACAAAAACACGTTTTCAGCTACCCATTATTTCCTGGTCTGATGTCTTTCTTGGGGAAGCTGTAGATACACCTGCATCTAGGAGGACACTACTACACTCGCATATCTTCTGGTCTGCTAACTCCTGCTACTATGGAAATCTGATTACAGGTGCAGTAGGCATAAGTGAAGACAAAAGGGTCTGTGTTTTCTTACATTCCTACCACAACCACTCTAATTTAAGGCCTCCAGAGCCTCAGACCACCATGAGAGATCGTCTGCCTCCAGTCCATCTCCCGCCAACCAAGCCCGTGGTGCCAGATGGCTACCCTAAAGCAGAGTTCTGATTCTGTCACTTCACTGCTCAATACAGCCCACAAAGGAACTCTGAACTGTATATTTTGGCATCTGGTGTACCATATGAAGTAAAAGGCTCTAACTTGCTTTTTTAAAATAAAAATTTATTTAATTAATGTGATTTTTTAGAGACAGGGTCACCTGTCACCAGGCTGTAGTGCAGTGGCATGATCATAGCTCACTGCAGCCTCGAACTCCTGGGCCCAAGGGATCCTCCTGCGTCAGCCTCCCAAGTAGCTGGGACTACCGGTGCGCACTATCACACCTGGCTGCTTTTTAAAAAAATTTTTTTTAAAATCCATCTTTATTATTGAAGTCAGTTTGCCTTTTTTGTATTTGAAAAATTTTATTTCTTAAACTGAATGGTAGGTATGTGGTTTGTTTTTTTAACTGTGGTAAAACACATGACATAAAAGTTACTATTAGTGACATTTAGTGTATTCACAATGCTGTGCAGACATCACCATTATCTAGTTCCCAAACATTTCCATCACACCAAAAGGAAATCCTGTACCCACTAAACAGTCACTCTCCATTTCTCTCACATCCCCAGCCCTGGGGAACTACTAATCTGCTTTGTCTTTAAGGATTTGGATTTGCCAATTCTGGACACTCCAATAAATGGAATCATATAACATGTGGCCTTTTGTGTCTGGATTCTGTCACTTAGCAAAATGCTTACAAGTTTCATCTGTGTTGTAGCAGTATCAGTATTTTATTCTTTTTTATAGCTGAATAATATTCAATTGTATGAATATACCACACGGGCCTTTACGTCATTTCCACCTTTCGTCTATTTCAAATAGTGCTGCTATGAATATTTGTGAACAAGTTTTTATTTGAATACCTATTTTCAATTCTTTAGGGTATATATCCAGGAGTGGAATTGCTATGTCATATGGAAATTCTATGTTTAACATTTTGGGAAACTGCCAGTACATTTTGTAAAGTGGCTGCATCCTTTCACATTCCCACCAGCAGTGTATAATTGTTCCAGTTTCTCCACATTCCCACCAATATTTGTTACTATTTGACTTTTTGATTATAGCCATGCTAGTGGGCAAAATGTAAAATGTGTGAAATGGGTGAAATGTGATTTGATTTGCATTTCCCTGATGACTATCAGGGATCAGTTCTACATGTTCTTATTGGCCATTTGTATACCTTCTTTGGAGAAATGTCTATTCAGATCCTTTGCCCATTTTAAAATTGGATTTCCTGTCTCTTATTATTGAGTTGATAGAGTTCTTTATATATTCTAGATACAAGGATACAAGTGTAACTGGTTCTAGGAACAAATTTTTAAAATAATCCTCTTGACCTTTTGAGTTGTTTCTCAGAAATGGAGGATTTTCTGCAAGACAAAGGAGCTGAGATTCTGAAGGCCCCTGGGCAGACTTCCTGACACCAAGATTCACCATCCCCCACAACCTGCCTCCAATGCACATAGGTCCTTGTTAGTTACAGCATGGCCTGCCCCAAGGCATAGGGACCCTGCTTTAAAAGCCCATGATCTCTGTTAGTCCTGGATTGAGGCAGCTTCTTTTGTTCTCCTGACAAGACATCTTTCGTATTAAAAAATTCCTTTCTTCCTTGGCAATCCTTGTTGTCTCAATAATTAGATCTTTGTACAAGTAACTGGGCCTAGGCCAAAACCCCCTTGTGGTTTCGACAACACAAGTCCCTTATCTGATAAATGATTGCAAATATTTTCTCCCATTCTGTGTGTTATCATTTCACTTTATTCATAGTGTCATTTTAAGCAGAAAAGTTTTTAATTTTGATGAAATCTAATTTATCTATTTTTTTGTTTGTTTTTTGTGCTTTTGGTTTCACATCTAAGAGTCTATTGCCAAATCTGAGGCCATGAAGAGTTACCTCTATATTTTTCTAAGTGTTTTATAATTTTAGATCTTTGATCCATTTCGAGTTAATTTTGTATATGGTGTGAAGTAAGGGTCCAACTTCATTCTTTTGCAAGTGGCTATCCAGTTGTGCCGGCACCGTATGTTGGAAAGACTATTCTTTCCCCATTAAATAGTCTTGGCCTCCTTGTCAAAAATCAGTTAATCATATACACATGGATTCATTTCTATTTATCTATATATTTTGCATTTTATTTGTTAAATTTATTCCTAAGTATTTTATTCTTTTTTATGTTATTGTAAATAGAATTTTTTTTTTAAGAGACGGGTTCTTGCTCTGTCACCCAGCCTGGAGTGCAGCAGCGTGATCATAGTTCACTGCAGTCTTGAATTCCAGGGCTCAAGCAATCCTTCCACCTCAGCCTCCCCAGTAGCTGGGATTACAGGCATGAGCCACCATGCCTGGCTATTTCTTAATTTCATTTTGTGATTGTTCATTGCTAGTGTATAGAAATACAATTGATTTTTGTATATTGATCTTGTATCCTGCAAGTTTGTTGTTGTGGTTTATGAACTCTTACAGTTTTTAGGGTAGATTTCTTTCAATTTTCAATATACAAGATCATGTCATCTGTGAATAAGGATAGTTTTACTTCTTCAATTACAATCTGGATGCCTTTTTTTTTCCTTGCCTAATTTCCCTGGCGAGAACCTCCAATATAATGTCGAGGAAGTAGTGACAGTGGACATCATTGTCTTGTTTTTTCTTTTCCCCCAGCTTTATTGAGATATAATTGACAAAAATTATATATTTTCAAGTTGTACAACATGATAATTTGATATATGTATGCACATATGTGAAATAATTGCCACGATCAAGTTAATTAACACATCCATCACCTTACATAACTACTATTGTGTGTGTGTGTGTGTGTGTATGTATGTGTGATGAGGACACAAGATTTACTCTCGGTGAATTTTAAGTATACAATACAGTATTATTAACTACAGTCACCATGCTGTACATAAGATCCCTGAAACTTACTCATCTTATAACTGAACGTTTGCACTCTTTGACCAACATCTCCCCATTTCCCTACTTCTGATCTTTGGGAAAAGGCATCCCATCTTTTACCATTAAGTATACTGTCAGCTGTGGGTTTTTCATAGGTGCTCTTTATCAGGTTAGAGAAATTCTCTTCTATTCCTAATTTGTTAAGTGGTTTTATACGAAATGGTGTTGGATTTTGTCAATGCTTTTTCTACATCTGTTGAAGTGATTATGTGGTTTTTGTTTTTTATTGTGTTGATATGTTATATTACATTTATTGATTTTCAGATATTAAACCAACCTCATGTTCCTGGGATATATCCCACTTGGTCATAGTGTACAATTCTTTTTATATGTTGTTGAATCTGGTTTGCTAGCATTTTGTTGAAAAAATTTACACCCATATTCACAAAGATATTGGTTTGTAGTTTTATTTTTTTGTGATACCTTTGTCTGATTTTGTTACCAGGAAAGTACTGGCCTCATAAAATGAATTGGGAAGTGTTCCCTCCCATTCTATATTTTGGAAGAGTTTGTGAAGTATTGGTATTTTTTCTTCTGTAAATGTTTGGTAGAATTTACCACTGAAGCCATCTGGGCTTTGGCCTTTTTTTTTTTAAGTAGGATTTTTTTTTTTATATTACAAATTCAATCTCTTTATTTGTTTTGGTTATATTTAGATTGTTTCTTCTTGAGTCAGTTTTGGCAGTGTGTGTTTTTATAGGAATTTATCCATTTCATATAAATTATCTACTTTACTGGCATAGAATTGTTCATAGTATTCCTTTATAATCCTTTTTATTTCTGTAAGATTAGCAATAATGTCCCTATTTCATTTCTGATTCTAGTAAAATGACTCTTCTCTCTTTCTTTAATGGTCAATCTGGCTAAAGATTCGTCAATTTTGTTGATTTTTTCAAAGGACTAGCTTTTGTTTTCATTTATCTTCTGTATTGTTTTTCTATTCCCTATTTCATTAATTTCCTCTCTAATCTTTATTATTTCTTACCTTATACTTGTTTAAGATTTAGTTTGCTCTTCCTTTTCTAGTGTCTTAAGGTGGAAGTTTAAGTTATTGACTAAAGGTCTTTTTTCTTCTTTTTTTTTTGTTTTTGTTTTTTGTTTTGGAGACAGGGTCTTGCTCTGTTGCCTGGGATACAGTGCAGTGGCGTCAACATAGTTCACTGCAACCTCAAACTCCTGGGCTCAAGCCATCCTCCTGGCTCAGCCTCCCGAGTAGCTGGGACTACAGGCAGGCACCACTGTGCCCAGCTAATTTTTCTATTTTTTGTAGAGACGAGGTCTCACTCTTGCTCAGGCTGGTCTCAAACTCCTGACCTCAAGCAATCCTCCCACCTTGGCCTCCCAAAATGCTAGGATTACAGGCATGAGCCACCGCACCCAGGCCTCTTCCTTTTTAATATAGGCACTTTCAACTATAAATTTCCTTGTAATCACTGCTTTACCTGTATCCCATAAGTTTTGATATTGTTGTGCCTCATTTTCATTCACTTCAAAGTATTTTCTAATTTCCCTTTTGATTTCTTCTTTGATCCTTTGGGTATTTAGGAGTGTGTTGTTTTAATTTCAACACACTTGTGAATTTCTCTAAACTCTTTCTGTTATTGATTTCTAATTTCAATCCATTCTTGTTGGAGAACACAACTTTGCATTATTTCTATCCTATTAAATTTATTGAGGTTTATTTTATGGCCTAGCATATGGTCCATCCTGGAGAATCTTCCATGAACACTTGAGAAGTTGTGTATCCTGCTATTGTTGGGTGGAGTATTCTACAGATGTCTGTTAGATCTAGTTGGATGGTTTTTTCAAGTCTTCTATTTCCTTATGGCCTTCTATCTAGCAGTTCTATCCATTATTGAAGTATTTAAGTCTCCAACTATTATTGTAGAACTGTCTATTTCTCCCTTCATTTTTGTCAGTTTTTGCTTGATGTATTTTAACAATCTGTAGTTACGTGCACATATGTTTATAATTGTTATATTTTCCTGATGGATTGATCCTTTTATCATTATGACATGTCCCTGTTTATCTCCAGTAACATTTTTTGTTACCAGATTTCAAGCTTATTTTGTTTGATATTTGTATAGTTATAGCCATTCCAGCTTCTTCTGTGGTTTGCATGATACACCCTTTTGGATTCTTGTACTTTCTATTTGTATCTTGGAATCTAAATTGTGTCTCATGTAGACAGAAATAGGTGGATCTTGTTTTTTGATCCAGTCTGACAATCTCTGCCTTATAGTTCATTCATACTCAATGTTATTGCATTAGATTTACATCTGCCATTTAAATTTCTGTTTTGGAATGGGAGAAAATATTTGCATGCTACACATCTGATAAAGGGCTGATAACCAGAATCTATACAGAACTTAGGAAAATCAACAAGAAAAAATCAAACAACCCTATTAAAAAATGGGCAAAGGACATGAACAAAAACTTTTCCAAAGAAGACAGAATGATGGCCAGCAAACATATAAAAAAGTGCTCAACTTCTCTAATCATCAGGGAAATGCAAATCAAAACCACAATGAGATATCACTTAACTCCAGTGAGATTGGCTCATATCAAAAAATCCCCAAATAACAAATGTTGGCGGGGATGTGGACAGATAGGAACACTCATACACTGCTGGTGGGACTGCAAATTAGTACAACCTCTATGGAAAAGAATATGGAGATACCTCAAAGGATTAAAAGTAGAATTACCATTTGACCCAGCAATCCCACTACTGGGTATTTAGACAAAAGAAAAAAAGACATTTTATAATAAAGACATCTGCTCTCGAATGTTCATAGCAGCACAATTCACAATTGCAAAGTTGTGGAAACAACCAAGGTGCCCATCAATACACGAGTGGATCAATAAAATGTGGTCTATGTATACCATGGAGTATTACTCAGCAATAAGGAACAATAGTGAATTAACACATCTGGTATTATCCTGGTCGGAGCTAGAACCCATTCTTCAAAGCGAAGTGTCACAGGATTGGAAAAACAAGCACCACTGGTACTCACCATCAAACTGGTACTAACTGAGGAACACTTACATCACACAGGGCAATAACATTCATCTGAGGGCGGGGGGGGCGGGAGGGGGGTGGAAGGGATGGGAAAAACTCTCACTGAATGGATGTGGGGAGCACAGTTTGGGAGACGACCACAATTGTGGCTCTGACACGGGCAGAACAGGGACAATGTGAATGGCCAAAGTGTTGTACCCCCATGATATTCTGAAATTAAAAAAATAAATTAAAAAAAATAAATAAATAAATTTCTGTTTTGCATTATGTCTCATGTGTTTTTGTTCCTCTAATTTATGGGGTGTTTTTATTTTTTGTTTTTTTGTTTTAAGAGATGGATGTTTCCCTATGTTACCCAGGCATGGCATGTGGTGACCCCCTCTCTAGGACTTGTGAGTATAATTGTCAGAGTTCAGGGTTGGTAATCTTGTCTGTTCTTGGTTCTTGGTGTGCTGTTGGCTGAAGAATGACCAGACACACCAAAAGTAAGGCAAGTGTGAAATGGAGTTTATTGAGGAAGAACAAGATAGGTTTATAGAGCAAGAGCAAGATATGTTCACCACAGAATAAAGAATATGCCCCTCTGTCATAACAAAAGGGCACCGATTATGGTCTGAGGTCCTGTTTTATGGTGTTTGGATTGTGCCCTCCTCATGGTTCAGACATCACCACTGAACCACTTTGATGGACAGTTAGTAATATGATAATTAGCCTTAGGTTACTCTAGGTCACTTTCCAAATCCTACTGTGCCTGGGCTGCCTGGCCTGCAGGCTGGGGGATTCCCTGCATTCTTTTGCAGATTAGCAGAGGTTCCTCCTTCCCCCAGGTGTGGTAGTTGTACAGGGCAGGCTTGAGGTAGGGCAGCAATAAGATGAGGGCCCTGCCTTTGTTCTTCTTCCCAGGTGGGGCAATTGCTCAAGGTAGCACCAAGGCAAGGTACCCACTTTTGTCCCTAGGAGAGTCTCGGAGGTCTCTTGCTATCTACCTAACATAATCAACTTTGTTTTCTTGTGCTTCTCCTGTGTCTCCTCTTGGGGCCACACCTGACTGACCATCACATAAAAGAACACAGAACATAAGTACTGGATAATAAATACAGCATAATTGTGCATAGTGGTTCCCAAAACAGGGATCCCAGACCAGTAGCATCAGTACCACCTGAGAATTTGTTAGAGAAAATAAATTAATTTTTGTGGTCAAACTTAGGTTTGAATTCCAGCTCCACACTAGCTGTGTGATTCTAGGCAAGTCACTAAACCATTGTGTCTTTTTTTTTTAATTTAATTTTTATTTTTGTAAAAACGGGGTCTCACTATGTTGCCCAGGCTGGTCTCAAACCCCTGGCCTCAAGTGATCCTCCTGTCTTTGCCTCCTTCCCAAAGTGGACTTCCAAAATGCTAGGATTAAAGGCATGAGCCACTATGCCCAGCCAAAACCACTGAGTCTTGGTTTCCTCATTTAATGATCCTACCCTGCAGCATGGCTGTAAAGACTAAAAAAGATTAAGTGAGATAATATAATAATTCTACTATGAGGTCAGACTTCCACAGTGTTAACTTTCTTTCCCACTGCCATAATATAACAAAAACTTCTACCTGTTTTCTCAGTATTTTCAGTGTAACTGCCAGAGGCTTAAATTACTTAAACCACTTCTCATTTTAGCAATTATTGTGAGGGAAAAATGCACAAACAGGAATAGGAATAGAAAAATGAGGTTGTGTGGTATTTCAGCAGAGAAAAAGAAATTCAATCAGAGCTCATTTTTCAAGGTACTTGGAAAAATTAGCTGGCAATTTAAATACCAACCTGGATGCTGGTGAATGCTCAAGGCCTGAAATGATAGCAATTTTTTAAAAAATCATTGAAAAAGGTCACTGTTCTATGTGTTTTTTACTTTTATTAACAGCATCTAATACTCTGTGAAGTGGGTGGGACAGGCATTACTATCTCTGTTTTACAAGTGCCTAAAACTCAGAGGAATTACATGATTTGCCTGTGATTATAAAACGGTTGGCAAGGAAGCTGGGATTGAAGCCAGGTGAATTATTTACAAAGTACATAGTCTCAGTGCTTTTGAGAAGGTCTCAAACTAAGAGGATAAAGGTCAATATGCACCTAGTTAATACTATTGAATTAATAAATATCTGATTTATAAGTAAAAATCTTGTTACAATGAATACTATTGCATAGATGCAATAAATACCATTTGCACAGGAAAGGAAGTAAAGAGGCTCTCCATGCTATTTAAAAGGAGACTCCTATTTGCACTACAGATTTTGGGAGCAGTGGGTGAGAAGCATGTATGTGCATATTTATTCTGATTGAAAGTTTAAACAAGATGCACAATCTTTCTGGAAGCTTTGTAATTTGATTTGACCACACATGAACTTTATGGTAGTACGTACAGCACACTGCTCTTTTACTGTACCATTTGAAGGTATCACTGAGTAGAATCCATACGTAGATTCAGTAATGTGTAAATATATAGTCCCACATTACTCAAACTCCTTAGCATACAAGACCATAAAATCCCTGAGAGCTGGGGGTGGTGGCACACACCTGTAGTCCCAGCTACTCAGGAGGTGGAGGCAGGAGGATCACTCAAGGCCAGGAGTTCGAGACCAGCCTGGGCAACATAGGGAGACGTCTCTTTAAAAAAAAAACACATATTTTACAATCCCCGAGGATAGAGCTTGTTTTCCCTTCTCGTGATTTCATGGTACCTAGCACTAATGAATGAATAAGTACATAAATTAGTGAGTGAATTAATGTATTTTCTTTAAAATCTTCCTTCCTTTACTACTCATCTTGTCAAAAGCACCTTTTTCTATTTCTTTTTGTTTTGTTTTGTTTGTAGAGATAGGATCTCACTCTATCACCCAGGCTGGAGTGCAGTGGTATGATCATAGCTTACTGTAACCTCAATCTCCTGGGCTCAAGTGATCCTCCCCGCTCAGCCTCCCAAAGTGCTGCGATTACAGGTTTAAGCCACCACATTGGGCCACCTTTCTCTCTCTGACCCTTGAGGTTGCTATTCTCTCCTGTTAGTCAAAAATATTTCCACTCCAGGCCCAGACTAAATTCCTTCCAGAAACAAGATCTTTTCTTCCCTGGTTAATCCAGGGGAAGATGAGTGACAGGTTGAAGTGACTCTCACAGTCATTTGTACCCTGACTATGTTGGGGTCTTCCAGACTGTTCACATAAATTTGTTTGTTACCATTTCCATGATCTTACTCAGTTTTTATGACCAAAGCTTCGAATCAAAATCAGCACATTCAAAGTTCTTACTGGTTGCTCCCTTTTCCAAGCTTCTCATTTCTGCAGACTTTCATGCATTCATTATAGTGCTCCACATTTTAATAGATGCATGAACTTTGTGATCAACCAGTTAAGAAAATAAAATTAACTCTACACAATTCTCATTGATCTGTTGTAAATGTACTGTTAATCAATAGCTGTTGAAAATAAGTTCCCTTTTTTGGTAAAAGGGTAAGAGGAATGGGAAAGAAAGAGGAAAGGAAGCAAGGTTTTTTTTGAGCATCCACTTTGTGCCAGGTATTTTGCTATGCATTTAATTTTCAGACCTTACAAGTAAGGGAGAGAGAAACTAATTGTATCTAAATATCTGTCTTTCCCTTCTTGGAAAGTAACAGAATCTTTCGCGGGCACATGGCTGTACTTCTAAGGTCTGCATTTCCCAGCCTGTCTTGTAACTGGGGCTGGAAAAGTGGTGAGAGCAGAGTGGACGTGTGGAACTTCTGGACGGCATTCTGTAAGGAAAGGAGTGTGCCCTCTCTTTGCTTTTCCCTCTCCCTGCTGGATTCAATATTGATGTTTCATCTTGGACGCCGCAGGCTGAGGTAGGCAGGGCCAATGCCTCCAACGAGATCAACACAACATTTCACAAGGTTAAGGATAGGGAGGTGTTGACATGAATGTGAGTGGGCAGCGAAGAGAAAGCTAGATAATAAATCTGATATTTATTTGGGGGACCTAGAGAAAAGGAGAGTTAAAGTTACTGCGTGCCTACTACAGTCATGAGATGTATGTATAATAACTTTCATCAACATGGGATGGTGGTCCAATAAGATTATAATACTGATTTTTATTGTACCTTTTCTATGTTTAGATGTTTAGATACACAAATACTTACCACTGTGTTACAATTGCATATAGTATTCATTATAGTAACATGCCACACAGGTTTTTGGCCTGGAAGCAACAGGCTATACCATAGAGCCTAGGTGTGTAGTAGGCTACACTATGTAGGTTTGTGTAACTACACTTTGTGATATTTGCACAACAAAATATTTCTTAAAATGTATCCATTGTTAAGTGATGCACCACTGTATATGCAAAGCCCTGTGCTAGGCTTCTGATGTATACTGCATCATTTAAATCTTATAATAACCACAGGAGGTAGGTATTATTCAAACTTACTGGTGAGAAAACAAAGACAACACTAAATTACACAGCAGGTGACAGAACAATGATTTGAAACCAGGTCTGACTTCAAAATCCATGTTCTTTCCACTACACTTGCTGCCTTTAAATGTTTTAATGTCCTTTCTTTTTTCCCCCCTCATTTGCCTTTTACATAGTTATAAGATGTATATAAATTTCCATATCTTGAGTTGACCACTTTATAATAAACGTTTTCCATATATCTAAATTATGTTTATATTCATAATTTATACTGGCTGCATAACAGTCTATTGAGTGGATGTATCATAATTTACTTAACCATTTCCATATTTTAAATTTATTTTGGTTATTTCTAATCTTCTAATTTGATGATTAGGACTCTGAATATTATTATCTCATACATACAGGTTTTTTCCAATTTTGGATTATTTCATTATGATATATTTCTAGATGACAGTAGAAGACTTTGATGCCTTTCAAATAATATTGAAAAATTACTTTCAAATGACTTATCATTGTAAAATACCAACAGCTATGAATGAGTGCACTAGTTTCACCGGAATGTAGTTAAGATTTAGTAATATTATCATTTAAACATTTTAGATAATGTCATCAGTAAAAAGACACCTAAAATGTGCATTTTGTTTTATTAGGATGAACAGAATGCAGAATTCTAAAATCTAAGATAACAAAGCAAGACTTCCTCAAATTTCTGCATTTATGGGAGAAATTTCTAACCATCAGTCGAATAAATTACCTACTATACCTCAAGTTCCCAAACCAAAACTGTATTAAAATGCTATGTTTGTAGTAAGAAATTACCTATTCAGCTGGGCATGGTGGTTCACGCCTATAATCCTAGCACTTTGAGAGGCTGAGGCAGGAGGATCACTTGAGGCCAGGAGTTCGAGATTAGCCTGAGCAAGAGCAAGACCCCATCTCTACAAAAAATAGAAAAATTAGCTGGTTATGGTGGTGCACACCTATAGTTCCAACTACTTGGAAGGCTGACGCAAGAGGATTGCTTGAGCCCAACGTGAGGTTGTAGTGAGCTATGATGACACCACTGCACCCTAGCCCAGGCAACAAAGTGAGACCCTGTCTCAAAAAAAACAAAACAAAAAAAACAACAAAAAAAAAGAGAGAGCGAGAGAAATTACCTGTTCAAAACAGAATAGAAAAATAGAAATACATGATAAGCAAACACCAAGCTACTTTTGCCATGAGTGAGGATATTTCTTGGTTCCAGAAAATCAGAAAATTTATTTGGACAGCCACTCTGGGTGACAAGGACAAAAATCCAAATCCCAGGCCCCCAAAAGGTGAGGAGCCTAACAGGAGACCCTACTCTTACTAAATTGTGACCTAACAGGTCCACACCCTCAAGAGAAGAGCTGAATCCAGAGTAGGACAGCACCTATAAGAAATTATAGCTGAGTTTGAACTTCCTGGGTTGTCCAGGAAGTCTAAAGCCACAAACTTGGTTTAAAGCAGTCTTGGAATGGTCATGCCTTTGGGAGCCTGACAGGAGGACATGCATACCCTTCCTGGAAGAGGGTATCTTCACCCTAGGCCTCAAATTATTTTCACAAATAAGTTTTCAAATGTAGTGAGCAGTACACAAAGATAACTAGGAAACAAGATAACCAGGAAACTAGACTCCAGGAGAGAGAACCAGCACAAAAAATAGACAATAGAAACAGACCAGGGGAGACTTGGATACTGGAACCATTAGATTGTGACTATAAAAATAATTATGCTTACTGGGTTTAAATCTATACTGAAGATGCCTACAGAAAATAAGGAGCTACAGAATGTGATGTAAATTGAAAATGAACTAAATGGAACTTCTAGAAATAAAAAACAATAATCAAAGTTTAAAAATCATCATATGGATTTAATAGATTAGTCATAGATGAAAAATATTAATGAAACAATATTGACACCTTACTAGTTTGATGTAATGGGACATTTTTCTGTTCTGTTTTATTCTTTTTTTTTTTAAACCAGTCAAATTTAGCAGTGGAGGGGTTGTATACCAACTTTAGTGACACTAATGTTAATAAATTCTGATTATCCTCTACCATCAGACCAGCTTGTTCCATTTTATTCTATCTGAAATTTTTAAATGATGGTTGAGACCCAACAAACTGATTTCAACTCCCCATCTTTTATTCAATATAATTACATTAATACCGATGATTGCACCATTAAATATAAGTATCAGGAAAACGTAATTTTTTTTAAAAAAAGCTTTTACTACAAAACAAAGTTGAGGATTGAAATACAGACCTCTGACAAATCCCTTAGGTGCTGGTGTTGCTAGAATAAATTCAATGCAGCTGACTTCATTAATGCCTCCCCTGTGGCTTTCACTCTTGGGCAGAAAGAGGAATCAGATCAGGAAGAAGATAAGTTCAGTTTTTACTCTGGAGTAGGCAGCCAGGAGTTTGTAACATTTTCCACTGGCAAAGTTTTAAACTAATGAACCGCCACCTATGAAGTAGATTTAGTCAAGGTTTCTATTGGTATAGAATTAATACAGAGAAATTATTAGACTCAATATTATATTTGGAAGGGCTAATTGATTTCCACTGGTTATTAGTTTTCACCAGTCTGCAATGAGATGAGAAAAATAATTTAAAATTTAAAAATTGCAGTCTTAGTTCGAAATTATTTTGAAAATCTGGACAGATCCACAAAGTCCAAAAGATGACTGATGTCTTACCTCTTATTTGCTCATTCAACAAATAATTTGAGAGGCTACAAACCGCTAAGAGTGAAGAGATGGGCATAAACAAGAAAAAGACTGCACTGTGTGTGCTCTTGCTCACAGTGAGGAAGGGACATGTTTAGTCAATAGTCACCAAGAAGTTAAGTAGTAGCAGGTCATCTGGGAGCAGGTCTGAGGGAAAGCCTGTTTGTCTGGGGAATCAGTCTCTTACTGAAAGAAGAAATGAAGCTGAGCTGTTTTGGAAATGCACAGGTATTTGCCTGCTGACGAGGGGAAAAGGAGGCAAAAGAATTCTGTTTAGTCCAGGGAATTTTAATAGTTCTAGATGGCTGGTGGAGGGATGGATACTCGGTAGAGGTTAACATGAACTGATGCTGAAAAGCAATAAGTGGTTGGGGCTAGATAAGAGAGGTTTTGTATCCTCAGCTAAGAACTTTGACTTTTTTTTTTTTTTAACTGTAGTGAGAAACACATAACCTAAAATGTACAATCTTAACCATTTTTTTTTTTTGAGACAGGGTCTCACTCTGTTGCCTGGGCTGGAGTGCAATGGCATGATCATAGCTCCCTGCAACTTCAAACTCCTGGGCTCAAATGATCCTCCTGCCTCAGCTGGGACCATAGGCACATGCCACCATGCCCAGCGTGTTTTTCTATTTTTTTGTAGAGACCAGGTCTTTCTCTTGCTCAGGCTGGTCTCGCACTCCTGACCTCAAGCAATCCTCGCGCCTCAGCCTCCCAAAGTGCTAGGATTAGAGGTATGAGCCACCACGCCCTGCTCAATCTTAACCTTTGTTTTTAAAAGAGACTGGGTCTTGGTATGTTGCCCAGCCTGCACTCAACTCCTGGGCTCAAGAGACCCTCCCACCTTGGCTTCCCCAGTAGCCACCAGCCGGTCATCTTAACCATTCTTAAGTGTATAGTTCACTAGTGTTAAGCACATTCATAATGTCATGAAACAAGGACTTTGACTTTATCCTCCAGGCAACTGAGATTTACAGAACTATTGAAAGATTTCAGGACCCTACTGCAGATTTAGGAAGATTGCCTTAGAGGGTGGGGTGGTAGGAGGTAGGAGGAGACTAGCAAGACTGGGAGGAATTATAAGATTTAAAAGCTTGCTGGGGGCCTTCTGAGTAAGGGTTGGTTTCTGGCTTGGTTTTTTGCCCAAGGGGAAGTTAGAGAAGGGAACTCAACACACTACTGGCTGAGTACCAAGCCTGTAAGGGCCAGATGCTTTCCATCTGCACACGCGAGTAGGACACTTGAGCTAGCGGGCCACATCTCTCCAGGATGTGCTTTGTTAGACCCCTACAGTTAAAAAAATATTTTTGGTCAGGTGTAAAAACTGAAATATTTAGAGATTTCACTCCACTTTAAAAAAAAAAAAACCTTTTATCAATGTATAACAGACATATAGAAAAATACACAAATAAGCATACAGCTCAATGAGCATTCACAAAGCAACGATACTTGAAATTAATAACCAGCACCCGTATCAACAAGCAGAATATTACCAGCATCCCTGGAGTTATACCCGTTTAATCCTACTAACAATCGTATTATTATGCCCGTTTTACATGAGGAAACTGAAGGGCAGAGAGGTCACAAGGCAAAGTATTGCTGAAACAAGCATTTGAACCTTGGTCGGCTGTCTGACTGCAAAGCCCACGATCTTGAGAAGAACAGTTTTGTGGGTTAGGCAAAGAGTTCAGTTTTGAACGATGTTGACTGGGCGTGTTCTTGTACAGAAACTTACTTCTCGACGTCAAAGCCACAGAAGCCACAGGTAACCACACGCCTGTACCTCAGAGCTCAGCTTCCCAGGGAGCTCGCGGCATGCTGCGCGGCCTCCCCACACACGAGGGCGCTGTCGCATCTACAGTATGAGTGGCCGTCTCTGTTGTCGCGTTATCTTGAGGCCGGAAGCGCGAAACAGTATAGGTCGCGTAGACGGGGCGCCCCGCCCCGTATTTGTAAGTTCTCGCGCGAGTTATACTTCCGCCCTTTTGGCTCTCTGAGCAGCACCATGGCGGTTGGCAAGAACAAGCGCCTTACGAAAGGCGGCAAAAAGGGAGCCAAGAAGAAAGTGTAAGTGGCGACTGTCGTGTACTCCTGCTTTATGGGGTCCTGCTGGGATCTGCGGGCCGCTTCTAGATCGCGGCGTGGGCCGGATGGCGAGGATGCAGGTCGGATTGCGCTGGCCGTGTCGGGTTGGTGCTTCCAGGAACGCGGCCTGGCAGGTCTGGGTACTGCGTCGCGGCGGGCCGGCTGCCTCTCCCTTGGCCTTCTGGTTCTTGCGGGTGTCGCGTTTGAGCCAGGTTGCCGCCGCGACTCGGGGCTGGAGCGTTCCGTATTGTGGGCTCACGGGCCTCCTACATTCCGCGGGCTTTTGATGCAGCTTCAGGAGCAGGAGTTAAGGAAAGCACTGTCCTTGTTTATTCAGGACCCCGTACCCTGCCTCTGTTTGGGCCCCGTGGAACCTTGGAGCTGCTACGAGGTTTGCCTGAGGTCCTGTAGGGTCTTAGTTACCAGTACGTACTTTGACATACCAGGAAAGTTCCTGAGACTGCGTGTTGCTTGGAGGAAATGCTACTTGCGTTGTGAAAGGATCAGTGAGGGTGGGGAGTGAGCAAAACTTATTTTCAGAGACTTTTGTCTGTACAGTGAATCATGTAGTGGGAAGAGCTAAGTTTACATAGGCGCCCCTAACCTCAGAGAAATAGTTTGCTCCAGTCCCAAATGGCCAGTTAGCGTTTTAAAATCTTGATTGGAAATGATAGTGACAGCAGCATTAGAATGAGAAAAGTAAAAAAAACCACAAAAAACAAAAACCACGTATCACAATAAGAATTGTGTGATCTGCAATGAAACTTAATCATTTTTTCAAAATTTAGGGTTGATCCATTTTCTAAGAAAGATTGGTATGATGTGAAGGCACCTGCTATGTTCAATATAAGAAATATTGGAAAAACACTAGTCACCAGGACTCAAGGAACCAGTGAGTATCTTACCCTTGGTTTGTATTGACCTGAAATTGGGGGATGTATATTGTAGCCGGTGTCTTGGTCTGCTATTGGTCCTGTAATGGGAGACTTTTAAGGAAATGTCAGCTTTCGCACCTGTGGTGCTTGTTTTTGTTACCAACACTGTAGGAGCAAGGTGGTGCCTTTAGAATTACTAAGAACATGCATATAGGTAGTTTGAGCTCCTAATAAGCACTGTTGATAAGTTATGGGTATCTAGATGTTTATTAATTTCTAAGCTCAACTTATGTGCTTGGCTTTGTAGGCTTGCCTTTGCTTAATGGTTCCTATTGTTAGTAAGACATTTGATTCTTGTTTTGTAGAAATTGCATCCGATGGCCTCAAGGGTCGTGTGTTTGAAGTGAGCCTTGCTGATCTGCAAAATGATGAAGTTGCATTTAGAAAATTCAAGCTGATTACTGAAGATGTTCAGGGCAAAAACTGCCTGACTAACTTTCATGGCATGGATCTTACCCGTGACAAAATGTGTTCCATGGTTAAAAAGTGGCAGGTGAGACCAGTAGTTCCCTTAGAACCTATAGTGCTATGGAGTATGTGACCAGGGATGTCATGGTGTGGTGACAGAAAGGAGCATATCATGTAATTGTGGTTGAGTTCATTTTAAGTCCTTGATTGTTTTCTTGTTATTAAGTGCTTACTCGGGGGTTGGCAAGCTATGATCTTCCTATTTTACTTAACCTGTTTAAATCCAAGATTTAATACTGGGTTATCATAAACTCAGGATGTTTTGCTTCATGGATTAGTGGCTTTTTGAGGCACATCTAGGTCCAGGTGGGCAGTTTTGCCTGTCTTCAGAATATCTTTGGACCTCAAAATCTAGTGAGTTTATAGTGAAAGAGTCTTTTGATTACCTCTGGCAATAGAGCATAATAGTGGCAGAGCCCTTGGTGTGAGATTGAAATCTTGGCTCCATTTCCCAATTGTGTTCCCTTTGGAGAGTAACTTAAGCTTCCTACTAAGTTTTGGTTTCTTTATCTGTAAAGTGGAGGTAAGAATATTTCACTGAATTGTGAGGATGAAATTAAAAATCCATATGAACGTGCTTAGTACGATGCTTGACGCAGAAAGGTTTTAGTAAACAGCATCATTTCAGATGTGTCTGGCTAACCACCCAGTTTTGGGATGTTTTGTATGGGGGAATGAATGATGACAAAATGTTTCGGTCCCAAATGATACATACTGATTATACCGTTACATTTATTTCTGACATTCCCCTAAGTTGTGTGTTTAGTTTTGTTGTTTTTGGGGGTTTTTGTTTTGTTTTGTTTTTTTTGAGACAAGGTCTGCTCTTGTAGCCTGGGATAGTTTTAACTAAGGTTTAAAATTCACAAAATGTGAACAAGGCAAATCACTTTTCATCACTACCTAAGATGATTTTTGTTTCTTCACTTTAGGCAATAATATGACCACTAATTACGGATTTTTCATTATATTTTAGTTGTGAGGTTGAATATTTAATTCTCAGCATCACTTTAGTTTGGAACAAAAAGAACTTTTTTTTAAAATGTGCAGTTAGTGTTAATTCAGCAATACTTCACCTATTCAGAACACATTTTTTAAAAGATGAAATCGTAAGTGTAGATGTCCTTATAGAGTACCATGGATCCTCTCTTTGAAACCTAGTTTCCTCTTATCTTGCATAGTTGTGACATTGATGGGGGGTGGGTTGTTAAAGGTATACGTATATACGCAAAGAGTGTGGATGTGCGTGCAGTTCAGACAGTGATAATGATGGATGTGGAGTTAGGAAGGAAGACAGTTGAGACGACTTGGTATTTATTTAATTGGATATGAAGGGTAGAGAGAATTTGGGGGTGACTATTGGTAAGTTCACTTGAAGGAAGTTAATGCTGTAAACTAGATATATTACTTATTAGAGTACTTTATATTGCATAATGAATATTTGGCATTCCAGCCTTTCAAAATTAGAACTTGAGAGATAAGATTGATAACATTAAAACCTGTTATGTCTGACAGGATCTTTTTTTCCTCTAGACTATGATTGAAGCTCATGTTGATGTCAAGACTACCGATGGTTATTTGCTTCGTCTGTTCTGTGTTGGTTTTACTAAAAAACGCAACAATCAGATACGGAAGACCTCTTATGCTCAGCACCAACAGGTCCGCCAAATCCGGAAGAAGATGATGGAAATCATGACCAGAGAGGTGCAGACAAATGACTTAAAAGAAGTAGTCAATAAATTGTAAGTGTTTCTTTCCTTCCTCACACAATACAACCCTGAATATCTGATTATCCCTCGCATGAGGGGAAAGCACATGATGCAGGGTGGAGTCAGACCTGTTTAAATCCTGTCTATGGATCCTTCCGGCTATATCCCTTTACATGAGTGTTAAGTACTCACAGTAAATGTGGTACAGTTTTGTTTTATCTATTTCTGGATGATGCTATCTCATAGCAGATAGTGAGACTTGAACAGGAAATGTTTTTGTCTTGACTAGAGAATAACGCTGAATAGAGAAAACCTTCCACAATTAAATGCACGGGCATAAGTGATGAAAAAATGTTTCGGTCCCAGATGATGTTCGATGATAACTGTTACATTTTTCTGATATTCCCATGCAGTATATAGTAGGCTAAGAGGGTATAATGGAAAAAGCGTAAGGCTAGACTATCTTACATGAGGACCTGTGCAGGTTAAGAGGTAGGGGTTATGTGTGTGGGTTTATTTTAAGGCTTCTCTCTGTTTAAAGGAAATGGCTTATCCCCTTATGACTGAGAACAAGGACTTTTTAAAAAAAATTATTAAACTAATCTATTACTGATGGTTTTTAGGATTCCGGACAGCATTGGAAAAGACATAGAAAAGGCTTGCCAATCTATTTATCCTCTCCATGATGTCTTCGTTAGAAAAGTGAAAATGCTGAAGAAGCCCAAGTTTGAATGTAAGTGAGAAATTGCAGGATTCCTGAAAGAAAAAATTGTGGAGGGTTTTTTGTTTTGTTTTTAAGGCCATGGTAGCCTTTTTTTCTTCCTGTCATGCCTGCATAGTATGGAAGACTATTGTTTGAAGATACAATATGATATAACTAACAAGGTTTTTTCTTCCTTTTAGTGGGAAAACTCATGGAGCTTCATGGTGAAGGTAGTAGTTCTGGAAAAGCTACTGGGGACGAGACAGGTGCTAAAGTTGAACGAGCTGATGGATATGAACCACCAGTCCAAGAATCTGTTTAAAATTCACACTTTTAATAATGACAAATAAAGAGTCCTATTTGTGATGGTTTGTTTCTTAACATTCTTTTTAAAATAGTCTGACATCGGGAATCAGATATTCTGATTTGATGATAGCTGATAAACGTTTCTGACCTGTTGTGTGGATTTTAATTAAGTAGTTGGAAAAGGGGTTTTAAGCTGTAGTGACCTGGAAATGTTATGTAAGTGGTTAATGAAAGGAAACTCCATTACATGCCTTAAATTTTTTGATGGTTCTCAAATCATCTGGAAGGCTTGTTAAAACAGATTGTTGGGCCCTGACCTTAGAGTTTCTGATTCAGTGGTTCTAGAGTGAGGCTTGAAAGTCTGCATTTCTAACAAGTTTTCAGGTGATGCTGACGGTCCAGAGATAATACTTTGAGAACCATTGTGTTAAACTGAATAATAAAAAGGGAAGAGCTCATTGGCTTTTAGGTTTGTTTTTTTAAGTCCAAATGCTATCTTTTGCCTCTAGCTGTATATAGTAAAGTGAACAGATAAATTGGATATAAACATACTACTGTGCCTCTGCACTGTGAAGCTGTATTTGCCAAGAGAAACCGGTTACTGGTCTATTACCAGGTGGGCATTTAGTGCTGCCCACCTCCAGTCACTCACCCATTCTGTTTTACCTCTTTTCTCCTCAAACCCCCCACTTTCTGATTTCTTGCTTAGCTGATGACCTTGCTTCCTATAATCACTAACAAAATTGATAGATATATAAAATATCACTAGATAAGAAAAGAACCTCGCAAATTTCCACTACTTCTACCCTGCCGTCTGTGCTTGTGTTTGTATTTATTTTCTGGCTTCAGTCAGGTCCCTGGGTAAATTGTGCTCCGACAACCTTCCCAGTGAGCATTAGATCCCATATCTTGTTTAATTGGGCTGTTGGCTCCTGTAATTTGCACCTTTATCAATTCCTCATACCTGTCCCTTGAGTCAGCATGCAAACTGAAATATTATACCCTTCCAGAGCACTGTACTCAACCAACCACCTTATAGCAAAGCTCAAAGCGATTTTTTACATGTTTTGTATGATTTTACTTGAATTTTTAAAAAATTTTTTGCTTTTTTGCATTTTACTTTTCTTGAATCTGCTGGAGTTAGGCTTTTCCCCCACACCACTCCAAGAAAGCTGTCATTGTCAAAATTACCAGTGATTTTGTTGCTGAGTCCAGTGATCCATTCTCAGTCTTCATTTTATTTGACCTCTTACTGGTGACACTTGACAGTTGATTTCTTCCTGTGTTTAACTGTCTTCAAGACCTCAACTTAAGGTGTTCCTCCTACCTCATTGGCTACTCCTTTACTATATAATAGTTCATCTCTTAGACCTTGAATCAGTTTTGGAAGACCGTAAGGCTTGATCCTTGGATATTTCTATAACCTAGATTCTTTCTTGGCTTTAAATAAACTGGTGGAGATTTTTATATTTCTAGCCCATACTTTTCCTGGGTATGTCTAGGTTTGTCTATCCAACTGCCTTGGATACCTCATTTGGGTGTCAAATAGGTATTTTACATTTAATGTTCTAAAATGGCATTCCTGGGGGCCAGGTGTGGCTTGGCACCTGTGGTCCCAGCTACTCCAGAGGCTGAGGATTGCTTGAGCCCAGGTGTTAAAGGCTGCAGTGAGCTATGATCCTGCCACTGCACTCCAGCCTGGGTGACAGCAAGACCCTGTCTTTTTTTTAAAAAAAGAAAATGGTATTCCTGATCTCAATTTACCCACCCTTTCAGAGTTGCTTAGGCTAAAATCCTCTGGTTATCCTTGACTATTCACAGTTCATCCGAAATACATCTGGAGTCTAACCAGTTCTTAACCAACTCCATTGCTATTACTTTGGAGCAAGCCACCATTACCACTTGGATTGTTACTGTCTATCTGTGACTTCTCTTGTGGAAGTCTATTTTGTACAGGAAGTTCAAAGGTCCCATGTGACCTTGGCTTTGACTTGTCTCTTCACTCCTATTCCCCTTACTCCTCCAGCCAAACTATCTTTAAGCCTCGTTTTCCCTGTGCTTGGAATATTCTTTCCTTAGATGGCCACAGGGCTTACTCTACCTCCTTTAAGTTTCTGTTCTAATATGTTGTAGACCCTGATAATAGGTTAATCCTATTAAGAACTATACCCTACCCTCCTGCACTTTTGTTATTTTTTTCCCATAGTTTTGTGTGTGTCTAGTAGAAAAGCTCCATGAGGACAATGCTTTTTTTTGGTCTGATTCACTGCTATACCTTCAGTGCCTAGGAGTTCAATGTTTGTTGAATAAAGGAATGAATAACGTTCCCTATTAGTGTCCCTCAGTGAAGTAGGAAATGCCCTAATACTTTCTACTAAAGGCTGGTTTAGACATACACTTGAGTCCCAAATGGCAGGGGCTTCCTCCCCAGGGTGGACAGAGTTGGGCCTAAAAAGAGGTCACACGGGATGGGGACCAGGAATTGAGTTACATAAGTGTTACATCAATTTTCCTCTTCATGCTTTGAGGCTGGACATCATTTAGTAAGATACGGTATAATTGACAAGCTCTAATCTACACCTCTGAATAGAGATTGGCATAGTATTCTACTTGTATCTTAGAAGGGCTCATTTGAAAAAGGTTACAAAAAGAATGTGTATTTTATTTTTTAAAAATGGTTTGGGGCCAGGTACAGTGGCTCATGCCTGTAATCCCAATACTCTGGGTGACCAGGGTGTGAGAATCACTTGAGGTCAGGAGTTTGAGACCAGCCTGGGCAACATAGTGCGACCCTGTATCTACAAAAAATTTTTTTAAAAAATTACATGGGCATGGTGACGCGCACCTGTAGTCCCAGCTACTCAGGAGGCTGAAGCAGGAGGATCACTTCAGCCCAGGAGTTCAAGGCTGCAGTGAGCTGGGGACAGAGGGACATCCTGCCTCTTAAAAAAAAAAAAAAAAAAGGGTTTGGCCTGTTTGATGGATTTAATCAAGTTTGCTTACCATAGGCCAACCTGAAGGTAGTTAATGTATCTACTGAAAAATACTGCAAACAAATTCTAAATTTCCCATTTTAAGAATCTGGATGACTTCTTTAGTCGATTCTACTTGAACTATTTCGTCTTGGTCTTTCACAGGAAAACAAGACTTTTGTGATCCGAGATACACAAACCTTCAAAAACTGATTACTGAGGACTACCTATGCGATAAGGCATGAATTAGTCCTTAGTAGCAAAGCTAACACTCGAAACAGGCTTTTGCTTCTTTAATGTGTACAATCAAACAGCACCACTAATGAAAGTGCAAAATAATGTGCAAAGGGGAAAAAACTGCTAGGGAGCATATCCTAGATTATCTGGGTGGGCCTAATGTAATGATACAGGTTCTTAAATGTAGAAGAGTGTGGAAGAGGAAGTCACCAATATAATTACTGAGAAAAGTTTAAAAATGTTTTTGGCATTTGCTTGCCTCATTCTTCCCCAGTGAGTTTTTACAGTTGCACTATGTCAGCATTGCTTGAGCACACGGCCACCACTTGCTACTCTCCCTCTAGACCTTCATTTAGTCTCAGTGCTACCAGTAACTGCACTGCCACCAATCCTTAGGTTGATGATTCTCTACTTATTTTGGTTGTCTGAAGTCTGTTCTCTGGTAGATCCCTCAGGAAGTTCTCATGGCAATACTATTCTTGCATTTTGGGCGTAGTTTTTCAGTGTACTTTATACCTGAAAGTCACTTTTGCTGGATAGAGAATCCTTGGCTCGCTCACTCTTTGAGTGTCTTAAATATGCTATTCCATTTTCTTACAGCATAAAGTATTGCTAATGAAGAGTATGATAATCTAATTTTCTTTACAAGTCTTTGGTTTTGGCTAGAAGACCCCAAGTTTTTAAAAAATTTTCTTTAAAAATCCAGTAATTTGTCTGGCACGGTGGCTCACACCTGTAATCCTAGCACTGTGGGAGGCCGAGGCAGGAGGATCGCTTGAGCTCAGAAGTTGGAGACCAGCCTGAGCAACAGCAAAACCCTGTCTCTACTAAAAATAGAAAAATTAGCCTTCCCAGCTACTCAGGAGGCTGAGGCAGAGGGATCGCTTGAGCCCAGGAGTTTGAGGTTGCGGTGAGCTATGATGAGGCCACTGCACTCCAGCCTGGGCAACAGAGCAAGACCCTGTCTCAAAAAAAAAGAAAAAAGCCCAAACATGAGTGAATTAAAAAAATGTGGTATATGTATACCATGGAGTACTACTCAACCACAAAAAACAATAGTGAACTAACATTTCTTGGATGGAACTGGAGCCCATTCTTCTAAGCGAAGTATCTCAAGAATGGAAAAACAAGCACCACATTTACTCACCATCAAGTCGATACTAATTGATCAACTTATATGTGCACATACGGAAGTAACACATTAATTGATTAACTTTTATGTGCACATATGGAAGTAACATTCATCAGGTGTCGGGCAGGTGGGAGGGGGGAGGAAGGGATGGGTAAATTCACACTTAAGGGGTGCAGAGCGCACTCTCTGGGAGATGGGCACGCTTGAAACTCTGACTCAGAGTAAAGGCAATCATGTAACCTATATGTCTGTACCCCTGTAATACTCTGAAATAAATCAATTAATTAATTTTAAAAAATTAAAGAAAAACAAAAACCCCAAAACAACAATAGAATACATACTTTCTTAAGTGGAAATGGAATATTCTCTAGGATAGTCCATGTGTTAGATAATAAAATAAACCACGAAATTTTTAAAAATTAGAAATCATATAAAATATGATTTCTGACTATAATGGAATTATGTTAGAAATCCACAAAACAAGGAAATTTGAGAAATTCAATAATATATGGATATTCAATAACACATTTGTAAAAATTCAATGGGCCAAAGAAGAAATCACAGCAGAAATCAGACAATTATTTGAGATGAATGAAAATAAAACACAACATCCCAAAACATATAGGATACAACTAAATAGTACTTTGAGTATGGGGTTTCTTTTTGTAGTGATGACCATATACTAAATTAGAATGTGGTGATGGCTGCATAACTCTGAATATAATTAAAAACAGATGAAATGTGTACTTTAAAATGGTGAAGAAAAAAGACAAACTACTAATGGAGATATTTCTGTTTGTGCTTAAAACTATCATTACCCGAACATTTCAATTTTGTGGTAATAAATTTCCATCTTGTTTAAAAAAAAAAAAAGAAGAAAGAAAGAAAAAAAAAGTTCTGGGTGAAAGAAGGGATGATTGGAGAAAAGTTTGTTACAGGTATCAATTTTGTCTAAGTGGAGGGAAAGCAACAACCCTGGCATTTGGGGAGAAAACATTTTAGGCCTCAGGAGTGAGAGAGAAGGGGATTAATGCACAGCTTGTTTATGGTTTTTCAACCTTGGCACTATTGATATTTTAGGCCAGTATTTGTTGTTGTGAGGGGCTGTCCTGTACACCGTAGGATATTTCGCAGTATTGCTGGCCTCTACCCACAAAATGCCAGTAGCGCCTTCTCCCTAGTTGTGACAAATAAAAATGTCTTCAGACATTACCAAATGTTCCCTGGGGGGAAAAACTGCCTCCAGTTGGAACCAGTGCTCTTGATCCAAAACCACTACCCAAATCAAATGGCAGCTGCAGCTGACAGTCTGACCTGCTGCTGGGTTTGTCATCCCTGTCCATGTGCTATGAAAACAGAAAAACACATGTAGACATGGTCAGTCCTGCTGTATTCTGCTGTGCCTGGTGCCAACAACTACAGCTCCAAATTCCAATGTATAAGACATAAGGACCAACAAAGCCTTGATTCAATCTGACTGATCAGCCTGGTCCAAGCACAGTGGTGTTGACAACTAATTGATCCCAACCAGTTACAGATTACTTTGTTCCTTCTCCACTCCCACAGCTTCATTTGACCAGCCAAAAAAGAAAAAAGCCCTGACTGATCATATGCTTTTGATGCCTGAGTGGCCTTGGGTTATGCCACGCATGGCAAATGAAGCTGTAGCTATTTGGTAGCACTGCTCATGTGATTTAACCAATGTGATGATGATACAAACCAGGTTTAACAACAAATTCTCATCTGAAGTGCCTTGTGCTCTTCGGGTTAAATTTTTGTATGTGGGGAAAAAATGGGCCATGAGATGGCTCTCCAGTAGGGACAGGGGTTGCTTTTTGGCCCATCTATTGTCCCTATAATTATTGACGATGACACTAGATTAGCAGATCAGTTTAAACTCCTTGTGCAGGTTGTAATGAATAATACCCTGGCCTTAGAATACCTTGTGCCTGCCTAAAATAAGACCTGTTGGTTCTCCCTGTGACTTGATCACAGTTAGCCATCTGGGACCCTGGAGAGCATGACTGAGATGAATACTGCAGATTGGCTTCATCTGCTACTTCAAATTTTATTGGTAATAGCATTAATTAAATGTTGTATAAGACAAATCAAGTGGGTATGGTGCTAGCCTCTGTTGGTTAGATTAATCAGAGTGGTTGTTAGAGTAGCATACTTGTGTAAAAATTCAAGCTTGGCCAAGAATGTGTCAAGCTGGCGAGTGAATTGTGAGAAAATATGCTGTAGTAGACTCAAGTGTTCCTGTACGTTCTTGCTGAGTATGCCAAGAATACAATCCCTTGACTGCTCTTTATCTGGGCCATTTTTCAGGGTTGTGTTTGCATCCTTGTGAGCAACCTTGAGGGATGAGGGAATGTCGCCCCCACGAAAAAAAAGCAGGCTTGCTTCCACTTACCATAAGAGTGGTAAATCTTAAAAGTGTCTCTCTCCTGTAATGCAACCCACTGCATGATGAGCTCTTTATATCACCTCCTTGGGATTTGGGGGTACATGGGAAACTGACAAAAAACGAACATGAAACTCTGGCTATTACTTTTCTGTGAATAATAAAGTCTTTCGTTTCTGACCCAGGAGTCTCATGTCTTCTGCTAGTATGTATGAAACTGTGGTAGGCTAACTTTTCAGCCTACCAGTTGGGTAAAACATCAAATACCACACAGTTCCTGACACTTTCTCCTCCCCAATTATTTGAACAAATCTAGCATATCATATGTAAATATTTCAGCATGCATCTCTGAAATGATTCCTTAAAAGGAAACACAACCACAATTCTATTAACACACCTCCAAATTTCAACAGTAATTCCTCAATATCATTAAATATCCCCGCACACCAATTTAATGAGTAATTCTCTCTTGGATATAATGCTGTGATAGGCAATGCAAGTGACAGCTATGAAGGGTAATGAGCTTCCATTTGCTAAGATCATTTGTAGAGTCATGGTAAAAAATGATTGCAGGTGTCAAGTCCTAGAAATCTGTTTGTGATATTGTAATTGTTTTGTCAAAAGAAAAGGTAACGTACTACAATGGCTAAAACTGACAACACCAATAGACTGATAAAACCAAATGTTGGTAAGGATGTGGAGCAAATGCAACTCTCAAACATTGCTGGTGAAGCATAAAATGGTACAATGACGTTGGAAAACAGGCAGTTTCTTGTACAATTAAACATATTTATTACATGAGTTAAAATTTTACTGCTAGGTATGAATCCAAGAAAAATGAAATGCTATTCCACAAAAAGACTTGTTTAAGGAAGTTCATACCAGCTTTATTCACAGTAGCTAAAAACTGGAAAAAACCCAATAGAAGAATAAACATTGTGGTACGTTCATACGTACTACTCAGTAGTAAAAGGGAATGAACTACTGATAAAACAACCTTGATAAATCACAAAAATATTATGTTGAGCAAAAGAAGCCAGAAGGAAAGAGTAGACACTATATGATTCTATTTTTATGAAATTTAAGAACAGGCAAAACTAATCTACAATGATAGAAATCACAACAGGGATTGCCTCTGTCAGGGGAAAAGGGAGATGTGATTAACTGGAAAGGGGCATGACAAAACTATCTAGGGCAATGGAAATGTTCTTATATTGATTGATGGTTATATGACTATATAATTGTCAAAACTCAGAATTGTTTACTTGATATTTATGTAAATTATGACTCAATTTAAAAAATGGGTCTAGTCAGCTAGGTCATGGACTTGCTACATTTTGGTGTCTGTCTGTCCCACTCTGGGGTATGCTTTCCACACATTGAACCCACACCTTCACATCCACTCAGGTCTAGAACCAAACCTAAATATACGTGCCTCCCAACCCCCTGCCATCATGGGCTTCTTGGCTATCCATGGTATTCAGGACCATGGCTCTGCATAGTGGCCTGGCCATCACCTTCAGGAATTATATGGCCAGATCTGATTAGGATGTCCAACATTTCAGTGGTCATGGTCAGTATTATTACCATCTATGGCCTGATGGTAGTGGTCCTCAGTGCCAAATCCTGAAGAAAATCTCAGTTTCTTTATGGGCACCTGTGGAGAAAAAAGTGACTCCATCTTGGATGCTAATCCACCATGTTGACTTTTGATTAGTCCCAGTGTTGTGAATGCCTCTGGATTCCTACCTTATTTATTGTCCTTAGTGTGAGAACATGTCAACCTTGATGTTATCACACAAATTATAGAGGCTATAGCATTCTTGCCTGTTCTGGAGGGTTGCCTTTAATTGCCTATAGAACACATCCACCCTTTCCCTTATGGCATATAAGCCCTGGGCCTGAGGAGTAACAGTGCGGAGATCTGTCTTGCAGCTACCCAAGACCACACCTCCGTCTGTAAGTTCCTCAATAAACTGGATTTACCAATAAACTGGATTTGTCTGCCTCATTCTTTGGTTTCTCGGCTCCTTTGGCATTTGGGAGCCGCTTTGCATATATGGCCCTTTCTCGGAATAGCACCAGCTTGAATATTTGGCTGCTGGCTTTGTTGGGACCACCTGTGTCCAGGGCTCTCCTCAGCAGCACCATTTGAGAATGTGACCCCGATTCTCATCTTCCCAAGCTTCTTACATGAGCTTCCTGTATGGCCGTATCATCACCTTCATTCTCTCCATAAAGCAGTCCGTTTCCGTGGCCATCCATCAAAATGTGGTATGGAAGTCATCCATCTCCATCCAGCAGGAATGACCTGACCCACCTGCACAGGGCAGTCGTCCCATTTGGTAAGTGGTTTTATAGATACAGTGTCTTAGTGCCCCATTTGTCTGTTGCTTTCCAACCTCTCCCCGGGCTCCCTCACTGCAATGGACATCTGGGCCTTCTGGCAGCTCAACCCAGCCCCCACACGCCCACACTCCCCTGATCCTAAAGAGCTCTGCACACACACATGAATTAGATGACTCTTCCATCACAGTGTGTTTATGTTTTAATAGCTTTGACATTTTCATACATCTAAAGAGAAGACACCACTGTTTCCACTAGAGGGTTAGCTGAATGCTCTGAGGCCCTTTGGAAGTAACCATTCTGCCTTTCAGATGTTGGCCACTTGGGGGCCTGGAGGACAATGTGGTGAGTCTCAATGGTCCTTCAGTCAGGGCTCTACCGAATATAGTACTTCGACATGACTGAAGAAATAAATGTAGCTGCTCCTTTTTAATTTTAATTTTAAATTTTTTTTAGAGACAGGGTCTCACTTTGTCACCCAGGCTGGAGTGCAGTGGCACAATCATAGCTCACTGCAGCCTTAAACTCCTGGGCTCAAGTGATCCTCCCACCTCAGCCTCCACAGTAGCTGGGACCACAGGTTATGTGTCACCACACCTGGCTAATTTTTAAAAAAAATTTTTTGTAGAGATGGGGGGTCTGGCTATGTTGCCCAAGCTGGTCTTGAACTCCTGGCTTCAAGTGATCCTCTTGCCTTGGTCCCCCAGAATGCTGGGATTACAGGCATGAGCCACTGCACCTGGCCTGTTCCTCTTATTAATAATTTTAAATAAGAACTAAATATAGGCCAATATTTGGTATTAAGATTGTGAGTCAATCTTTGTTAAAAGTAGATAGACAACCAGTAGGTAATATGCCTTTCTGAGTTATGGATTTAAGTCATTACTTCTCCTAAAAAATATTTCATTGAATTATTGCCTAATTTGCAGTGGTATACATATAATTATGATGTCCTTAAAAAATGGAGAATGTGTCCCAGACTCTGAAATATAAATGTGTTAGTTTAATAGTGCTTGAGTTAATCTATTAGACTCCAAAATAATAAAAACAGTGTTTTGTGCTACATTTGTTTTTTGGGTTTTTTTTTTTTTAAGAGAGAAATGTTGTGTTAATGGTAAAATGTAGCACACTCCAGCACCAGGAATGGTATAGAGTCGCAGCAGCAGGGATGGGTGGGTGACCCCCATGGAGCCCCACATGGCCAAGAGGATGAGGAAGGTGACCATCAAACAGAAGAGCCCCATGTCCTCAGATAGGGCAAAGCCCAGAGTGGCACAGAAGAGCTGCTGCTTGAGAGATGGGTTCCTGGCACAGCCAATGATCAAGCTATCAAAAAACGTCCCAATGCCAGCCCCTGAACCAGCCACACCAACTGTGGCTGTCCCAGCAACCAATAAACTTAGCTGCTGTATCAATATCCTGGGAGACAACACTGGTCTGGAACTCCCATCTGGCCACCTGGAGTAGGGAGCTGCTGTAGGAAGGTTTGGATGAATTCTCTGGCTGTTCAGGAAGGAGGCAGACACAGGCCTGATTAGACCCCTGGCACAGCAGCAGATCGGAGCTGGGAAATGAGCAGTGCCCCAGTGCTATGCATTTTTTCAGTCTCCCAGCTTTAGCCCTTGGTCTCCATGCCCTTTGTGTTACATTTGTATAAAAACCCAGGTTTAAGATTGCTCAGCTTTTACCAAGAGCACAGCCTACAGACACACCTTTACAAGATCTGATATTCCCAGCATTCAAATATTCCCTATTAAACAGAAAAAGGAATCCCCATTAGTGGATCCATTCATGTTTGAATTTCTAGGTAACATCAATATAAATTGTCTACATTAAAACAGAGAAAAAGACAGGATTTTCTTTTCTTTTCTTTTTTTTTTTTTGAGGGGTCTTGCTCTGTCACCCTGGGTAGAGTGCAGTGGTGTCATCATAGCTCACTGCAACCTCAAACTCCTGGGCTCAAGTGATCCTCCTGCCCTAGCCTCCCGGGTAGCTGGGACTACAGGCACGTGCCACCATGCCCGGGTAATTTTTTCTATTTTTGGTAGAGATGGGGTCTCGCTCTTGCTCAGGCTAGTCTTGCCCAGGCTGGTCTTGCTCTTGCTCAGGCTGGTCTCGAACTCCTAACCTCAAGTGATCCTCCCACCTCAGCCTCCCAGAGTGCTAGGATTACAGGTGTGAGCCACTGTGCCCAGCCAGGACTTTTCTTCTTGAAAGAGAAAAATTCAAGTCTTTAATTTATTCTGTTCAACTCTTTCTTATCATAAGTATTGTAGGAGAAGTTGCAACCTTTACAGGCCAATAAAATGGATCAGTTCTACTTGTTTAACTGCTAAAGAGAAATGTATCACATTGACATAATAAATGGAAAAAGTACTGGGTTGGGAATCAGTAGAGCTAGGTTTTACTTTAGGCTCTGCCAGTAACTGTGACTTTAGGTAAATCATTTAACCTCTGCAAGTTGAGCTCTGGTCCCCAAGGACCCTTCTGAGGTTTAAGATGAGCTTGCAATTAAGTGAGAGGCCCCTAGATGGTGGTGTTGTCCTGAGTTAGGATTTGTATTTTTTTTTCCTCCTTCTATAATTACAGTGAAGTAAGAAGGCATAGGTTATAAAATGATTTCCCATTAGTTCTGAAGAAGTTCACTGTTAAGAATTCACTTGATGGAATTCAAAATGGCATTGAATCATGAATAATATGGCTCATGTGCATTTGACACTAATTAAAAGGAATAAACCATTAATGATTACACCAAAGTGAACACAGTCCCTTATAATTAGTCCATGTATCCATTGCTATTTTCTCTAGGTATATTTAAGAAACTGAATAAAAACTAAACAATGATTGTTAAGAGTATTGATTTACAAACTTATAGAAAAATATTTTTTTCCAAATGCCAATTCTAACAATAAATTTTGATAAATGTGCAGATTTCTTTCTTTCTGAATGTTACAGACTGTATTCATGACCTGTGATTTCCATGAGCACAGTGATAGGTATATTCCATTACCCCTCCAGCCATGTAAACAAGGGCATCTTTTAAAGAAATATGCTGTTGGGAAGAGTAGGGGGGAGAGGGAGAAGAAAAATAAAACTTTTCTAACTAAAAAAATAAAAAGAAAAAGAAATATGCTGTCTTTTAGTGTTCAAAAGGATAAGAAAAATATAATAAATGGCTTCTATAGTTTCAATCCACTAAAGATTCAGCGATTCCAGTCTGAAGAGGCTTAGATGAACAGTATCAGGTTTTAACCTAAAATTCCTTAAAGGAAACAATGCATTCCTATTTCTCCCCTATGAAATTGGGTATAAAATTATGTTTCTCTTTAAACATAGTTGAGTCTTACCTTGGATTCAATCAATATGCAGAATAAGAAAGCACCTATGAAAGCCTATACGTTACACTTTTGCTCCCTGTCAGTGGGCAGGTAATCAATGGCAAGCAAAAAATGGAGCATGACAGAGTGAAATGACATGAAACTATGAATTTTGTTTCAACATGGATTTTTGTCCACAAATTAAAAAGGCAAGACATTGAGTGGATCAAAAATGGTATTGCTATATATGAATGTCATCCATCCAACCAACAAACCAAGCTTTATTGAGCCTGAATGGCGCTAAGGACTGGAGATATAAAGATAAATAAGAAACCATCTCCATCCTAAAAAACTCAGTCTCGTATGAGGAGAAAGGGACTTTGAAAGTTTGGTTCAGTGTTCCAGCTCTTTTAGAATTTGTCTAGCAGGTTTTCCGGTGAGGACCGGAAAGACAACCCCCACCCCCCACCAAAAAAAAAATAGAAAGTTCGGTTCAGTTTATTATAGTATCAAGTAGATTTACAACTATTGCACTTATCATTCTGCTGACAGAAGGCCAAAATTTAAGGAGGATATTTTTCTCCAATAAAAATAGGTTTTCAGAATCTTCAATATAAGATGTTAAAATTACACAGGCAAAGATAACATACCTCATGTCCCATTCCATGTTCCCACCCCCTTCTTGCTGTTGTATAGCTTGCTACAATTGAGAATTTAGTTTGGATAATGCTTTGAGTCACCCATTTCTCACGAAATTACTTTTGAATGAAATTTGACAAGAATTTCTTTATACTCTCTCTCTTTACCCAAAACATGTAGAAAAAACAGTTCTCATACTCCAAAACCAAATGTAACCACATAACTGGCAGATGAACTTTAGTCAAAGACAAAGTAAATATCGCCTTCCTTACAGAACTCACATAATAGTGTAACCACTGGTTGCC
This sequence comes from Daubentonia madagascariensis, assembly GCA_023783475.1. Lineage (NCBI taxonomy): Eukaryota > Metazoa > Chordata > Mammalia > Primates > Daubentoniidae > Daubentonia > Daubentonia madagascariensis. Next base: position 45,701,195 of record JAKFHU010001209.1, read on the forward strand.
TAACTTTTTGGACAATGGGAAAAAACAACAAAAGCTAAAAAGTGGTCCAGCATATGAAACTCTTCTTAAAATAGAAGAAAATCATGAACATTGTTGGGAAAGTGTTTTACGTTTCCAATAAAATTCTATTCCATTGATCTGTCTGGAAGATTGTCTTCAACCTATTTGGCTTTAGCCCATAAACTAATTGATTTAGTCATGTAAAGAACCACTTTTATCTTAAGCTTAGAATGTATAACAATGGATAGCAGGAAAGTGGTTTTTTATTTACTGTAATAATTGTTCAGGGATGAGCTAGGGAAAAAATGAAACAAAAAAGTACCAGCCTTCAGTCCTCTTAAATTATTTTTCATTCTGATTATATTGCAAAGAAATGAGCTTTGGGGGTTTGGCATTGTTTTCCATCTTAACAGCTGTTCTGTATTCTAAGATATTATTTGTGATCCATAATGCACTACTATAACAAGACACAGCTTTTATATATTACTGGGGTAATGCAAAGAAAATGGATTTTCCTTTGGGTACCAGTAATTGTCAAAGGAATGATTGCAGATACAGAAAGTATGCTTTATAATAACCCTGTTAACATAAAGTATACATTGAGGAAAGAAATAAGTATAGCATGTATACGGAAGGGTTAGTTGTATTAGCAAGGTGTTTCAGGGATGCTTTTGGTTCTTTTGAGTAGGTAAGATACATCACACTTTGACCACCTTCAAATTCGTGGACAAATGGAAAACATAGTAACACAAGGAGCATTTGGAGAGCATGAACTGATTTCACTCTGTGCTTACAAATGCTCCAACTAGTCAATAAACTCTCTCTCCTGAAGGAAGGAATTGCCCTGGTAATAAGGCTAATGCGCTCAAACTATAGAATTAATTTGAATATCAAAAATGAAATTTAGATTACCAACCAGGTCCTGATAGTGACACTATGTAGAACGTCAAACATCCTCTTTTTAAACTAAAGTGAAAAATGAAGCACGGTTAATTCACTTGTGCTGATTAAAAGAGAAGTCCAAGGGCAACTTTTGCTTGTGAGCCTCCCTGTGCTGCCATGTCACCAGATGCTTTCCCTGGGAAAATGTGTCTCCCTTGCTAATCCTGCTAGATATTTTCCTCGGTAGAATCCTAGCTCATGGGTTTCCATGTGCATGTTTCTACTGTAATGAAAGCCAACTACAAAATCTAGAAGTTTTCTGCTTTCAGAAAATTCTAGTGTACCATGTACAGCTTAGATATTTCTTTCTCAGTTAAAAAAATAGTGCAAAAACATATCTGATAGTCAAAGTGATAGTTCAAGTGAGTTCTTATGCCAAAGAACATGGTCAAGCTTCACCTTTAGCTGGCTTGTAGAAACTGAACATAGTTTTTGGGAAATATTCCAGATTTTCCCATTAGTTCTCCACTCATCCAGTCATCATCTACAGATTCCAGCTCTGTTATTGTATCTCCAGCCTGTTAGAAGACAGGAATTGGAAATAATTATTGGTTTCTGTTGAGTATAAGAATGGTAAGTAGCAGCCTACCTGGAGCAGCATGAATAACCTTCTCTTAATATAACTCATTTATCTTGATTTGCCAAGAGGATTAAATGATATACCACAAAGATGATCTATATCTAATGATGCCATTTGCTTACATGCCTCTTTTCCTCAAAGCCCATTCCTTTGACATTGTCAGCCTTCCTGCAATTTATTTTCCTGCTTATATTTTGTGTTTACCACTCCCAAATTTACCACTTCCAACTTAAAATCCCTCTTGAATAAATAAGAATAAGAGCTATCATATATGTATATTTCTCATCTAACAATTATTTTTGGGGTATCCACTATGTGTCAGACACTGCTCTGGGCACTAAGGATACAGCAATGCATAAAGGCCTCATTCTAGAGTGAGAAGACAAAGAAGCTGGCAGAAGGGGACAGAAAGCATGGGGTTGCCAACTCATTAGGGCAATCAGGGAGGGCCTGAAGGTGACTTTTAAGCAAAGACTTGCAGATGACAGAGTAAGCTACATGCTTACTGTATGCTTTGTCCTATTCTGTGTACTTTACAGGAACTAACTCATTTAAATAATACTGTAGTCCTTGAGATAGATACTATTATTACTCTCATTTTAGAGATACATTTTTATAGAGTTCCTTATTTTAAAGAAAAGGAAACTGAAACCCAGATAGTTTATATAACTTGCCAGTGTTGCATGTCTAGTTAGTGATAGAACCAGGATTCAAATTTAGTGATTCCAGGGCTTGTATTCCTAACCACTAGGCTATGTAGCTACTACATTTTACAATGGACCTTTTTACTTAGAAAGGCTTTCACTATAATTGCCTTTTATCAACATCCTGAGCATTTTGCACTCTGTATTTATTTTTGCATATAATGGTATTTCTCCTCTACCATTTGGTTTACTCCATTCCTCCATGGCTCCAATGTCAAATATGCATTTTTTCCTATCTTACCTTGACTTAGAACACTGACTTATCCTCATCAGGTTAGTCAAAGGGGCTGTACGTCTTATTCATTTGCAAATTATAATTCCTTTAGCAGATGAAGACATAACTATTTTGTTCTTTACAGTTTTCTAACTATTTCTTAGAATCTGTGTTTAAGATTCTACAACGATCCAAGATGACCCTGGCTACTTTTAAGAATATCTTTATCAGGCTAAAGGGATTTATTTGTAGCCCTAGTACATTACCCTCTGGAAAAAATGGTTTGATTTAGGGCTTTTCTTTATGTACAACGGAAAGGAAACATGCTATCAGATGTCATTAATTAGTCTACTCTGCTAAAATCTGTAAAAATCTTGGCAATTCAAAGTTTCTGTTATAAATAAGTTCCTTTTGGTTCCTAAAGTATAACATAATGGTTGACTGAAGCTATTTTTCTTAGGTCTGGTCCATACCTATATACTACGTCAGTTTCCAGGGGGCTAGGACTACTTTTAAAATAAGTTCTATTTACTAAAATTCTGCAGATATTTAATAAAATATTCATGACCAATAACACTGAAAGCAGTGCAGAACCCCTTAACATAAAAACAACAGAACTATCTTACAGTTGGTCATTGTAAAACAAAGACAACCTATTTTTCTGTAGGATACTGTGAATTCTGTTGTTTATAACTTCTATTGTTCATAACTTAAATGAAGGCCAAAATAACGTCCAAAAAGTTTGAATTCAGATTCTTCACTTGTAGTAACATTTTATTTAAAAATAAAAGGAATAAATTTTGAGCCATTGACTCTGAAGACTGAAAAGGACAAGGCAACAGTTTCCAAACTTTTGGATTTTAAAGACTAAGACTAAGACATTAGGAAAAAAAAAAAGGAACTGATACAGGGTTACCAACTTTTAATTTTACATAGTTAGGGCATAAGAAATATCTTATTTACTAACAATATTTTACAATTGAAATGACATTTTAATATAAAAAGGATAAAAGAGTATTCTATCATTCAGAATAAAGGAAAATTCTATCACAAAAGGGGAAGTTAGCAACCTTATACTGACATATTTCAGCATGTCCCCTTTAATCCCCCAAAGCCCTCACATACCTAATTCAGGTATTGCCTTGCTTTCCTCATTTTATTTTAGATGAATGAAAACCTTGTTTGGGCACTCACTATTTTAAACCACATCTTGTTCAAGTTAATGCTTTAATTCTTTCCATAGCATCCTTGCCTCTGACTGAATATTGTCATTGATAGAGAATTTACCACGGTCTGACACAGGCTATTTTGACAGGAGTGACTACTAAAACTGCCCTCCCTCCTCTAGCACAGTCCCAAAACACTACTCTGGGTGCTTTCCTCTGACCATGGTCCAACTGTGGACTAGGGAAACAGAATCATGGGAATGTTCTGTTTTTACTTTAAGAAAAAATAAGAGGTACTTCTTTGGTGAAGTAAGATTAAGATTAAATTTTTTAGGCTTCTAAAAAAAAGAAAAACCTCTGCAAAGTAGCTATTGCTCAGTGCTATTGTGGATAAGAATTCAGTGCCTTATGAGGCTGCAATGCTATAATGGCAAATCGTAGCAGATGCCATCTGATTTCTCCATTGATTTCAAAGACATGTCAGTAGCAGGCTGTGAAGGCCATGGATCATCCTACACTAGAGCTACAGAAGAAAACTTCAATATTACTAAGAGCTGATGTTGTACGGCCAAGGAACAAGGAATTACTTTGGGGATTGTGGGGTTATTAAGCCAAGGTTTTTCTAAGTACCTAAATGCCTGGTTGATAGTATAAATTAGCAGCCTTATTTGCCCTATTCACTTTCTCTAATCTCTTCCATGTCTAAGATTGTTTAAGATCTCATTTTTTTAAAAAAACTTTATTATTATTATTATTTTAAGAGATGGGGTCTCACTATGTTGCCCAGGCTGGAGTAGAGTGGCTGGCTATTCACAGGCACAATCCCACGACTGATCAGCACAAGAGTTTTGACCTACTCTGTTTCCGACCTAGGCTGGTTCACCCCTCCTTAGGCAACCTTGTGGTTCCTTGCTCCCGGGGGTGTCACCATATATTAACAGATGCCAAACTTAGTACAGACCCCTAATTGGCATAGCCCAGAACTCCTGGACTCAAGTGATCCTCCTGCCTCAGCCACCCAAGTAGCTGGGACTACAGGTGTGTGCCACCATACTCGGCTTGTTCATTCTTAGGTGTGATCAATATTCCACCCAATGTTCTACCTTTCAATGGAAGACATTTCAAAATTTATGGTACTCAATGCAGTTTTGAAATGATATATATTCTGACCTTGAAGGAAAGCTCATCTTCATTCTCCCCATGGAAATCATATAAGGCTTTGGCCTTCCTTCCCTTTGGTGCTACAGCAGACATACTTTTTGCCTCAGCTGTGAAGACATCAAAAATTCAAATGTATGGAAAGACAATGGACTAAAACACAAATTAAACATTTTAAGAGACCCCCTTGTCACTCTCAGAACAGAATATTTTCAATTAATTTTGAACTTATTTAACTTGCAAAAAGATGAAGGATGTTTGCTTAGCAGGGAAAAATTATACAGAATATGTTCATTAGACAAAATTAGCCATTATTTAGTGAAGGTATTTTAATCTTTTTTTCCATAACTCTAACAAACTATGTGAATGAAGGTTGCATAGCTTTATGAATCACCTCTTTCAAATGTAGACAAACAACTCAAACAGAGCATAGCCAGAGGGATAAGGAACTTTCAAGGGGCTCTCCTTGAAGAGTAAGAGTAACGTCTTGTAGTTGTCATACCTGGGCAGGGCCGCACGAACACTGCTGGGAAGATCCCCTCTCTATCCTGCAGTCTGCCTCTGCACCAGTCAGAGTCCAGATGCTCCAGGATCAGGATCCGGTCTCCCCTTTTGAAGGATAAGTCATCGCTGGTCTCTGCTGTAAAACTGTGAAGAGCTTCGCACCATTCTCCAGAAAGACTGTTAACCTGTTACAGATCAGAAGTTTCATAAGAAATGTGAGATTTTATTTGAAACTGATTTCCACAAAGCTTAAAAAGTGGTGGGGGAAAAAAAGCTAAGAGTCACGAGATTTCAAAGCCCAAAGACTTCTTTAAATTACCTAATACTTTATGTTGCTATCAAGTTTCAGAAATATAAGTTTTTAATAATTTTTTTCTTAAAATATAATTCTAAATGACAAGTGTGATAGAATTTGTAGCTTTTCTGCTTTTAAGAGATATACCATGCTTAAGCAAAAACTTTTTTCTTTTTATGATCTACGATATCAGTTACATTAAAAAATTAGGTAAAAGCATAAAATAGTTACGCATAGTATTTATGACACTATGAGAAATTCTGATACAGTATCTAATTTTCAGTAAAGCTCTTCTTTATCTAAATTAGGAAGGATCAGAATGGGCAGTCTGTTAATTCCCAAGTCTTTACTTGATTCAGACTATCAGATTCTATGACATAGGACTTCATTAATTCATACTTTTAATTTTATGAGGCATAGTTAACTCTAAGGTTGGCAGGATAACCACCCAAATGTGATGGGCTAGTATGATGGAATGTTCCAATAAGAATGTTTTTATCCCAAACACATCAGCGGAAGGATTTGCTCTGTGGAAAGGTATTTCTGCCAAATTGAGATGGGAGCCCTATGTTCAAGAAGCCCAAGCAGGCAGTAAAGGATAACGATAAGAACAAAGGTTCTGGAGCCAGACAGGCCAGGGCTCCAGAACCAGCTCTGCCATTTTCCTAGCTGCAGGACACCGGGAAAGATGCTTCTCTTTTGAGCCTCAGCTTCATGTTAGGACTGCTGTGAGGATTAAATGAGATAATGCACTTGGCACAATGCCTGGCACATCTTAAGTTCTCAATAACTGATGGCTTATAAAACAAAAAAACCAAGCAAACGAAAAATCATAACCTTAGCCCTCTTGCTCATGCACTTGCATAACCATTCCTAAAGAATGGAACTTATCACTCTCAAAAAAGGCAGGAAACTGTGTAAACTTTTCCTTTTGGAGAACTGTAGTCAGTTCTTTCCACTGATCAGTGGTTGAGGATGAAAAAATTAAGAGACACAACAGCTCAATTACAAGTGACATGATCCCAAACACAATGACCCCAACAGGCTCACTCTTCTAAATATGTCACAAAAAACAATGGAAGTCACCATATTCCTATTGCCTTTAAACATTTAGGGAGTCATGTTAATTTTAACCCAGTTTTTTTCTCTTTCCTGTTAAAAAATAATATAAATGTTCCTAAACACTTGGAAAGTTCAGAAATTTATAAAGACATGGGGAAAAAAACCAACCCATGTATATAATCTTACCACCTAGAAGCAATTGAATGTTAACAATTTAAATATATTTCCTTCTTTTTATCCTATGTATTCTATTTTATATCCTCTTTCCCTATAACATAATATATGTTTTCCTTTCATGACATTTCTTTTATAAATCTAGTTTTCCATGGCTTCAGAATATTATCCCAATTATGGTCATATTTAGGTTGTTTTTAATTTTTTCTTATTATACCAACACCACTGTGACCATCTTTGTGACTAAAATCTTGTCTCATTTTTTTATCCTTTTCTTAGGGTGATAAATAATAATAATGTGTACTTTCTCCTTTTTTTAAACACTCACATGCTTATAATTACTTGTTGAGTGTTGAGTTGCACTGAATCTTTGTTAACTGGATAGGTTAAATGTTATTTTACTGCTGCTTTATTATACATTTCCTTGATTGCTAGTAAGGTTAAATATTTTTAAAATATTAGCCACTTATTGTATCTCTTTTATGAATTCTCCAGTCATGGCTCTTTCCTCATTTTCTATCAGGGTCTGCATGTCTTTGCATAAGCTCTACATACAAAATATATTAACCACCTAACAATTTAATTTATTGTAAACATTTGCTATATGAATTGAAACATGATTTCATACTATTTCCTCTTGATACTTATGATTTTAATATTCCTCCCAGAGTTTAAACCTGGCTGTCACTACAGTTATCTGTTCAAGCAGCCTACCTGAGAATTTGAGCCAGAATCTTCTTTTTTGGTTTTCAGTGGTACCTTTGTGCCTACAGTTAAAAAAAAAAAAAAAAAAAAGCCAAAACATCGGATGTAAAGATTATACGGTATTAGAAATAAATCGTTGGGTTGGGGGTGGGAGTGAAAAGCCTGGGATTCCAGACCAGTCTTTCCATGTGCTGGTGATGTTACCTAGACCTGTACTATCCTCTCTGGGCTTGTTCACTTAATCGTAAAGTGAAGAAGGATATACATTATTTATACTCTATGGTCCATTTCTGTTTAAAAGTCTTTGCATATCTTATATGAAGATATTACTAATTACTTAAAACACCAAAACCAGATCTTTGAGAGATGACCACAATAATGACTATCCCACACAAATTACCTTTAAAATCATTTTTACTTCTACCTTAAAAAGTAGGGCAATATGGGTTATTTTTCAGTTTAAGTACAACCCCATTATTTGGTTTATCTGAATTAGGACATGACATAATAAAAGTACCATATTAACCATACTCACTTAAAACAGTTGCACCAGAGGTGGGATAATCCTCAACAAGTTCCACAAAGTTGAGGGGGAAAATCCCAGTTCTGTCTCGGAGTTCTCCTCTGGCCCATTCCTCATTCACGTACTCTTTAAGAATAATAATTTCTCCCTCTGAGAAACTTAACTCATCCTTCCGGTCGCCAACATATTCAAACCGAGCAACACATCTTGGGCCTCTGAACAAAGAACACATTTTGTGGGTTAAAGTAGAGAGTACTTTTAAAATACTTTAAATTCTTCATTCAGTCTTTCAACAAATATTTATTCTGTGTTTACTATGGAACAAGGTATACTAGGCTAATTTAAAAATTTTCCATGAAAACGAACAAGTTATACTTTTAAATGACAGTGCTTACTTTTTAGATATGGACCTATTCACTCAGAAAGGCTAAAGCTCAAGGTCACAGAGTACATAAAGAATTCCAGAGAAGCAGCTAGGTGGTTAGTTTATACTGCCACATCTTTTGATCATCTTAATTCATTACAGAATCTCCCAGTCTCCATGTGTTTGTATCCTTGGGCCACAGTAATTCATGGTCCAGTCTGTACCTTTCAATCATAAATGCATTGAGTTTAGGAGTGCTAACCCTGAGAATCTCAGGGCAAGATTCTTGCTCTTCCTGGGCAAGAATCAGGGCAGAATGCAATGGGCATCAGCTGGGCAGAATAAATGCTCAATATACGCTGAATCAATCGATGAGTTGGCCTGAAAAGCCAGGAGGTTTGAAGAAACAGAAACTTGGCATATCATAATACAAAATCTTATACCCAACTCTGTTGCTTTTAAAAATGATTATTTTGGGGCTGGGCACAGTGGCTCATGCCTGTAACCCTAGCACTCTGGGAGGCCGAAGTGGGAGGCTTGCTTAAGGTCAGTTGTTCGAAACCAGCCTGAGCAAGAGTGAGATCCCATCTCTACTAAAAATAGAAAAAATTAGCCAGGCATGGTGGTGTGCGCCTGTAGTCCCAGCTACTCGGGAGGCTGAGGCAGGAGGATTGCCTGAGCCCAGGAGTTTGAGGTTGCAGTGAGCTATGATGATGCCACAGCACTCTAGTTGGTGCGACAAAGCAAGACTCTGTCTCAAAAATAACTAAATAAATAAATTAAATTAAATGGTTTTTGTATCTCCTTTAAAAAGGCTTCATTTCTGAGACTTGGAACAATCCTTACATGATCTGCAATTTTGACTGAAAATCAGATAAAAGCAGAGATAAAACTGTATCGCTAGAAGGTATGATTTAATACCAAACCTTCGATTTGAGGCTTTAAAAGGGAAGTTTCAATAGCAACAGGCTAAGGAGAAGCAATTGCCTAAAGAAAAAAGGTTGATTCTAGCTCCAATCAAATTCTGATTTAAGTCAGGTCAATGGATCAACAGCTTTAAAAGCCCACTTAAATTCAGCCAGCTGACACAGTACATGCTGCTTAAAAATAGGAGGAAAACTGAGCCTGAAACAGAATTCAACTATTGTAGCATCAGAAGCTTTCTTATTTGTGATAACCTTTGCATTTATTTTCTAAAGTCCTCTGGGAGCATCTCCTTATTACAGTCTTCAGCAGGTAGTGAATTCTATTAATTTGCTCATTTAACTAGAATATAAAATTGCATTGTGGCAATGTTTTAAATCACAAAGGAGTTACAATGACGCATAAAAGGGTATATAAATTCATGGAAAGGTTCTCAGAAATAAAGGAAGATCCCTTCAACTTAACTCTTTCTTCACTTTCTTCTAGTTCCTCTTAAAAACAGAACAATACAAAATGTCTACCAGTTTTTGTAGGATTTATATTTCTATAAAATATTTCCCATGACGAAAATATTTGAACCTTTTAAAAACTTGTTGGTAGATAAACACCAGAAGGTCAAAATAAACTGTACTGGATGATGACATCATCTCTGCTGATGCAGAGGCCAGGCTGTGGGAAGCATCAGGACAGACTCTACTTTGTTGCTAGCTATATGTCCTGTACTGAGCTTAGGTCTGCTTCCATCCATTTGATCAGAATTTCAATTCACTATCGCTTTTTAAACAAGTAAAGTTTTCCTCATAATTAAAAAGACACAGAGTTTGAATAATCACACATTTTAAGTGTTTAGTCTTGGTAATTCTTCATGATATAAATGGTTGCCTCCTTTGTATTTTGTGCAAAAGAACACAAATAAACTTACTTAACACAAGGAGATGAAACCGATTCTCTTTTCCCATTTCCTCCTTCTGGAATATCAATCTGGTAAAGACAAAAATCAAGGTAACAATTTTATTTGTTCAGATTTTAGTAAGATAAATTTAAGGTTAAGTAATTAGGAAATGCACGATTGAAATCAACCAACTAGTTTAGCTAGCTGTTAAATGGAGTAAGTGGTACCATAGGTGCTAAGTAGAAAGAAATCCTGAATTTGGGTTTTAAAAAAAATGTATAACTTGTGATGTAGCTTTCCTTGAGTAGCCATTCAATCCTTCTCTTATTTGCTGGAATAAGCACATTAATATCATTCTACTTCTGACTTAGTTTTCTCTGTTTCATGTTCTCCAAGTTGAAAATTACAGCTGAGAAGGACTTAAGATAGAAACCAGGCATCAGGCATTCATGCTGTTATACAACAGCCCTACTACATCTACTCCAAGTATTGGTAGGATTCTGCAATACTTCCCTGACCCCAAAATAAAACATTTCAGTCAAACTTGTAGATTCTTTCCATATTCATAATTCTGTAATATTCTTTCCCCTTCAATGTGAATAGGGAAGGAAGAAAGGAATTCGTACTTAGTGAGCATATACTAAGTGGCAAGCACTTTATATAATACCTCACTTACAAGGCTCAATACAGTTGGGTTGTAATAAAATATTTGGCCATAATGCATGCAGTCTGAAACTACTTAAGGCTCTGAGATTTATATTAAATAAATCAGGACCCTTCTTGATGAATTCTAAAGGTTTGAAGTTTTAAAACAATTTTTTAAACTTGTGGGCTTAGAAATAACATTTATACCAATAATGTGGCAAATTCAGTGATTGATTTCAGTGTGGTAATTGTGCTTTTTAAAGTACTGCTTCATTGGGCAGAAGAAAAATGAGGAAGAGTGCTAAAACTAATATTATTCTTCATATTAATTTGGAGAATATGGTTGAATTTCTCCAAAGAATCAGGGCATATATATACTGGACAATTTTTAAGACCTACATTTCATAATCCAAGAGACTCAAACTCATTTCTATTTGAAAAATATAGATCTTCTGTTAGACTTGTTTTCTAAATTTCTGATGTAATGGAAAATTATTTGCTTTTTTCCCTCCAAATAAGCTGTTAGTGCTGAGCTATTCAGGCTAGCTTTATTGGTATTTCAGAATATCAATAAGTTGTATCAGAGACTGAGTCATACTCCTCGTACGTATGACTATAGGGGCAGTCTGATTTTACCCCCATGTTTCATGGCCACCTGGGCTTAGCATGTAAAGCCCCAACATACAGGTCTGCTTTCACAAGTTAGGCCATGAGGGTGCATGAAATTCTGATGCTTTAATATAATTTTCCCAATTTAAATTAGAAGATTAGAAATTATGTAAGAAACCATTAATGAACCACTATTTCCAATAAAGTATTTTAGTATTTCCAAGTTGATTTTTTTAAAAGATGGAGATAAATGGGAATGGAAAAGATGAAAGAAACCAAAAATAAAATGCACTCCAAAGAAAAGAAGTGATACCATAGCCCCAGAGAACGTCTCTGCAGGACAACCTAGTACCATTCAATTCGTGTTTACTAAATGTCTCAAAGATTTAACATACATCTTCCAGTGCTTCACAACGCCCCAAGAACAGCTGATTCACCAGTTGGCCTGTAGTGGTGGTCTTTCACTTTAGGATTTCAGGTAGCATTTAAGCATTAAGTTCCAAAACCCCACAATATTATAATAATAATTAACCATTACCTAGTTGAACAAATCTTTATTATTGAACTTTTCAAATGCCAAATGAATCAACGGAAGAGAGAGAACTAGAACCAAAGAATCTAAGTTTCTGGTTATTTTTTTCCAACCTACAAGTCACACAGAACCCACTGACTATATGACAAATTAAAACAAGCACAATCCACTTACAATGACTTTGACGTAGTTGGCAGGAAATATGCCAATCTGGTTTCTACAGTTCCCTCTATACCAATCTGTATCTATCTTTTCCAAAAGATAAACAATTTCTCCAGAAGTGAGGTTCAAATCATCAATTTGCTCTGTAATATAAAATTATAGTTATGTATGATGAATTACCCTGATTGCATATTTGATTAGATCACAAAGTAGCATTTAGTTCTGTCCACTGAGACAGTATTTTCTACTGATTGTGAGAACAGATTATGCTAATAAAATTGACTTTCTAAAAAATACTATTCTTTTTTTTTTTTGGATATTGTTGTTATGAGTTGCCTTTTTAAACACCAAATTAGATATATTTATCATGCATTGATTGATTGGAAATGGTTAAAAAAAATATTGTGCTGGCCAATGATTCCTAATGTGCCAATATAAACCCCTTGCTGAACACACATTGAACAATGAAAGGGGTTTATAGACATAGTATAATATTATCATTATTCTCAATCATGCTTAAAAATCATTTCAGTTTCATATATTAACTAAGGGAATACTACACTTCTTTAGCAAGTAAATTTACCCACAATAAAATAAAAATCAGTCTATCAAATGGATAAAAAGGGATTGTAAATAAATCTGGAGTTTATTTACAGCCCTGGATATAAAGGGCATTTAAAAAATGATTACAAAAATATTTATATTTTGATCTCATAGGTAAGTAGCAGCTGAGACAACTCCTATGACAAAAGAACTTCACTTATCAAGTTAGAATTAACTTTATTACAACTGTTAATTAGTACCCACTATTTTGAAAGAGTTAAAATGTTTGCAACTGGTAGGCAATTTGCTATTGTTCATTTGTAAGGGAAATACCCTTTCTCTTTCTCAGGGAGTTTCAAGGCAAAGGTATGCAGCCAAGCTTTCTGGAATGACTGGGTGCAATCAACCCTTCCTGAAGGTAGAGCGCTGGATAAGATGACCTCTCCAGTCTAGGACTCTAAAGGCAAAGAAAATGAAGAAGGAGGTTCCAGGGAGGATGCCTTGCTCCTGGATCCTATGGCTCTACCACTTTATTATTTATGTCCTTACCTGCTGGAAAATCATGAAGAACAACAGCATGAGGACTGCTACTGTCAACAGGCTTCTGAGCATGACCCAGATCCTTACGGGGAAAACAGGGCTGTGAATGAAGCGTGCAGGACAGACGGTGGATTTATTATTCACTCTGAGACCAATTTTTTCCCCTCATTAGAGTCCTCTTGACACAATTACATTATGAGTTCAAGATGTAAACCACACAGTTGAGCCAAACAAGGGAATCATTACCAAGTTGAAAAAGAATGTGTCCTTGCCAAGGGAGGATGAAAATAACTCTTAATTATAATATCCCCTAGCATGTTTTGTTTTTGTTTTTTTAAACTGAGTTGAGTAAAGCAAAAGGGCACTGCTCTTAACTTTTTTTTTTTTTAAACAGTACCTGTTCTACCCTGAAGTAGTGGTTTTTGACTCCTTTCCCTTTCAAGGGTGGTTTTCTTCTTTAAACTTTTGATCAGGACTAAACCTTAAGAACAGAGCCTTAAAAATTGTGTCTTCATTAGGACAGGAAAAGAAGAAAGTTCTGCAACTTACGCTCTTGCCTTTTGTAATGAAAAGAGCTAATGACTTTCCACAAAAGTATAATTCACAAAAAGTAAAATCCATTTCATTTATTACCACTTAGCTGAACGCTTTCTCTAATTTGAAAGCAATGCTACCTCCTATGCCTGGCCTGCATTTTGTATTTAATCTGAATGATTTCTTCAACAGTAACTCTAAGTAAATTAGCAAAAAGAATCTAATATTCTCTATCTATCCAATTGCCTAGATTGGCTAGAGGAGAGGGTAAAGTTGAACATTGATTGACCTTTTCTTACTGACAACCAGTTGTTCTTCTTAGTTTCTTCTTATGAACAACTATATGAAGAGACAGGCTTTTCTACATCATCATTATCATCATCAAATCCAACTAAAGTACATTATCTGGAGTCATAACTTAAAACTTTTAACACTGGCAAACCTGTGAAACAAATAAGGGCAGATTTTTGTGCCCCTTTGTGTCTCTTCACCTCCTCCAATAACTCTTGTCCCCTTGGGGATACCCTGACACTTCTATACCTCTGCCCTTCGCCTGGCCATGATGCGCTGGTTGATGAGACTATACTTTCTCCATTTCCACCCTACAGCACTTTTGTTCAGATCTTTTCTGAATCTCACCAGCTCTTTCAACCAAAAGGCACCCACAAAAACAAATAGTATTCTCTCAAGTTAGGTGAACTGAAATAGAACTTAAGTCAAGATAGTAATGGCTAATGCAGCTTATTATATTAGCTTACAAAGGTAAAACTAACATTTTCTGCTGAATACTTTCCTCTAAATAAGCAATATGGAAATTTCAGGAATTGTGGAAAGGAACTGTGAGATATTTTAGGTCTGGAGTTGCTTTTAAAAATTATTATTTACATAATCTATTATATGAATATATATATGATTTTCATTTTTTTCCAATTTACATCTGTGGAAAAAAAGGAATGACTATTCAATAAATGGTGTTAGACTAGATGGCTATCCATTTGTAAAAAGTGAATTCAGAGATCTAACTCATACCAAACACAAACATGAATTTCTAAATGAACCTGAGATCTAAACATAACCAAGCCCGGAAGGGAGGGGACGATAATTTATGTCTCCCAATTACAGTTTCCCTTCTCTGCCTTCAATGTATGGATATCCTTGGCAATGCTGCTCATGAATCTGGCCTGGCAGGTGAAGAGCAAGAGGTATAGGCTAGACAGGGTTGCCCACAAGGGGTCAGTACAATTCAGGGCACACCACTGGGGTACATATATAGTATATAGTATATAGTAATCTAATATAGTTCAAAAGTCTTTTCTAATATGACTACAATTGCTAATACAAATGGTTTTATAATAATAAGAATAGCTAATATTTATTGTTCATTCACTATATGCTACTCACTGTGTTAAATACCTTATATGCACTAGCTAGCTCATTTAATTTGTTAAACATCCTTGAGATATAATTCCTATTTAAAGTGTACATGGTTTTAGTATATTCACAGAATTGTGCAATCACCACAATCTAAGTTTAGAACATTTTTATCACCCCAAAAAGAAATTTCCTACCCTTTAGGAGTCACTCACTCCCCATTCACCCTCCCCTCAGTCCTAGGCAACCACTAATCTACCTTCTATTTCTATGGATTTACCTATTCTGGACTTTTATACAAATGGAATCATACAGTATGTCGACTCTAAAGACAACTCTGTGAGGAGTTATACTTATTTCACACATTAAAAAATGAAGTTTAGACCGGGCACAGTAGCTCATGCCTGTAATCCTAGCACTCTGGGAAGATGAGGAGGGAGGATTGCTTGAGCTCGGGAGTTCGAGACCAGTCTGAACAAGAGCAAGACCCTGTCTCTATAAAAAATAGAAAAATTAGCAGGGTATGGTGGCGAGCACCTGTAGTCCCAGCTACTTGGGAGGCTGAGGCAGGAGAATCCCTTGAGCCCAGGAGTTTGAGGTTGCAGTCTGCTATGATGATGCCACTGTACTCTGGCCTGGGCAACAGAGAGAGACTCTGTCTCCAAAAAAATGAAGTTTAAAGAGGTTAAATAACCACCTAAGGTGGTGGGAAGGGAACTGAAACCCAGGTCTGGCCTTTCAGCTGTGCACTAGGCAATAACCTCCCATTCTTCCCATGATCTGTTGGATTCAACTACAACTGATAATGTTTAGTATTTTCTGTTTACCAAGTTAGGGAAAACTATTAATATAACACATTCTTACAGATATTTACCTTAAAACTAGGCTTTCAAATAGGTAAGTTTTATTTTTCTAAAAAATGTAATGATAACCATGAACCCAGAGCACAAAGCATTCATTTCATTATCACCAATAGTTGGCCATCAGAGGCCAACTTTCTGCACATCTATAGCACAAGATAAGAAGGTGATGTTTAAAGTGGAAAAAACTTTGGAGTATTATAAAAGAATGACTTCTAATTTTTTTAGCTTCTATTTTTCACCAAAGAAACGTTTTTGGCAGTATAACTCCCACTGTTACTATCAGTGTGTTCTGAAAGAGGAAGGACAGCTATGACAGATGGATAATACTGTATCAAAGCATAGAGAAAATGCGTAATAGAAGAACATTCCCTGTGTGAACTAAAGTTAGAATTTTCATGTGCCAGCTGCAACTAGCTTAACACATATCTTTATTGCTCTCCAAAATATAAATTTTTAGTTTCTTAGCAAACTTCAAAAGATAACTGCTTTCTAAGAAAAAATTGGACTATAATATGAAAACTAGGATGAATGGCAAACCAAATACTTTTACTTGGGTTGAATGATTGGTGGATATTTTTCATATTTACCACATTAACTAACAGAGAGTGAAAATTTAACTGGACAATTTAAGAAGCGCTTTTAAAAATATACCTCTATATATTGTTCAACAGCATTTTGATTCTTGCTGTATCACCCAGGCTGGTCTCAAACTCCTGGCCTCAAGCAATCCTCCCACCTCAGCCTCATAAGTAGCTGGGATTATAGGTGTGAGTCACCTCACTGGCTCAACAGCATTTTTCTTGCTAAACAAATAACCTTCAATAATCATTGTACTTTCCCAAGTTCCATAAATTTGTTAGGCCTAAATTGTGACTTTAGGTTGTTGGATTACATTTCATTGTTTTATGAGCTATAATCAGAGAAACAAAGCTAACATTAAGCTTAAATTTTAAAGGGGAGTGCTTTTTAATGTCAGACTTCCATTCTGCTAGGAAACTAATCTCTGGCACTTTGGTAAACATATTTATATATTTAAAAAACAAATAGCTCTCACAGCTGCAAATAAATGACTGAGTGTTCCGGTTGCTGCAAGTCAGCACAATATGAAGATGGCAAAACATATGGTAGTCACTCTGGGTATCAAAGTGATTAGTATGGCAGTGGCAAGTCTCTTAGAAGTAATTTATTCTAAAAATGGAATAAAATACTAATGTAATTTTTACCCTGGTTGAAATAAACGTGCTAATAAAACCCGAGGATGAGATATAATTAATAGTTCTATGAAATGTGCTGCCCTGTGTGCTATGAGGGCTGTACAATATTAATTCCTTACGTTTGGTCTGCTTCTAAGATGTTCATCAAGTGGAGTAATAATCTTCATCTGAGACAGGTGAACTCTGCCAGTATCTTCTCCCTTTTGGCATTCCAAATAATTATTTTCTGCCTGCTTCAGCATCACAAGTACGTCCCCACGCTGTAAGGTACAATACCACTCTCTGAAGCAATTATTATTTAATAAAACATTATTACTTTTTTCACATTTTAATCTTTAGAGCCTAAAGCATTTAATAATGTGTAATAGCAGTGACAGAGGCCAGCAATTTTTCACATTAGTTTGTAAAGAAAGAGCTCTATTTTACCTTACAGGAGAGATCTCCAGGGTTTTGTGAGACAATGTCTTCATTGGCAATTCCATGAGGCACAGACAGCTTAAATGTAAACCAATAAAAGGATTATTCACAATCAAATAACCTCCTCATAAGTTGCTGATCATTTAGGGATTTGGCATGTGTGCCTAAAGTGCAACTTCTCCAGCAGTTAAACTCTTTATCTGGCTTCTTCCTGCTCTAGATCTAGTGGGGCCTGCCATTTCTTATGGATACTAAAAGCCCTTGCCAGTTGAGCCCACAAAACCACAAGCACTGAATGTGGCCTAAAATTCCCTTTAACAACCACAACCAGGAAGTTCCATTCTACAGGGCAAAGTCCACCAAGTCACCTGGAGGTCTGAAGGATAAATACTTAGTACCTGACCTCACAGCTGAACAAGGCACTAACATCTTTAATTCAGAGTTCTCACAGTGGTTGCCTTCTGAAGGCTGATAGGTAATTGGAGGCCTCTATGTACTGCCTGACTGACTGCTTCCATTTACCTTGAATCTCATCTTCTCCAGGAGTCTCTCTGATTCCAAGCATCTACTTAAACCCTTTTCACTGCCTGACCCCAGACACTTTCTGTTCCACTCAGCTCTGTCTTATCTGAGAATGTATTTTACATCTGAAACTCACCTTGGCCAGGAGGCTCTGTTCCCTGCTTTGGTAAATTTTAGCTGATGAGTGCAGGTCAGAGGGTCTGTACAATATAAAAGGCACACCCAGGAAATGCAATCACACAAGCTCACTTCCAACATGGGAAGGGAGGCTGCCTGGGCCCTTGGATCACCCAGAAACAGAGATGCAAAGTGCAAGGGTGTGGCCCTGTAAGGCTGGGTGGGGTGGTGCTGCTTCCCAGAATCTCTGTCAGAGTCCCAGGGCTCCCTGTGCACCCAAATTTCTGGCTTGCAACTTAATGGTAGGGAAAAAATGGAAAAAATGAGGGCTTTAAGGAATTATTTCATAATAAGACATTCCACTCTAAATATATCATCATTTTGAATGTATTAATTTGAGTTTTTAAAATGCTTTATTGACATTATACAACTATGCTAAGAACCATAAGCGAAATCTGGTTCCTTCAGAGTAAGAGCCGTAACATAGAATGGCCAAATCAAGGACAGACTACAACTAGTAACACTATTTTCATTGTATGGCATAATGGCTAGAAGCACGGGCTCAGAGCCAGTAGACCTGTGTTCAAATCTTGATCCCACCATTAATAGGCTTTGTGACCCTGGGCAAGTTACTCAATCTGTCTTATTTTCCTTATTTGTACAATAGGGATAATAATAATAACTACCTCACAAGGTTGGTGTGAGGAATAAATATATATAGTATTTAATATATATAAAGTTATTTAATATATATAAAGTGCTTTGAACAGTACATGGCTCATAATTAGTACTCAATACACATCAGCAACTGTTTTTATTTATTAAGTAACCTATCCCAAAGAACACCCCTCGGTATCAGCAATTAAAATCTCATCAGTTTAAATGAATATGAATATACTACCTCCTTCTTATCTGTCTATACCCTTCTCTAAGGAGGATTTTTAAAAAACCCTGAACAGCTCAAAGAAAAAATAATTTCTAGCTCAATGCAGGAAACGTAGAACAATATAAAATTATTAATCACTGTCTTGTTAGGAGGTACTCTGTCATACAATTGTTTAGAAAGTATAAGCAGTCCTGCTCTCTTTATCATTTTCATTTGTTTTAGATTTTTTCAGGTTAACCTGACCAAAGTAGAGAGCAGATCAACTTTGTTTTTCAACTGCGGGAAACGAAGACAAAGGTTTAGGTCATTTGTTGAGAAAAACATTCAAAGAGAATAAAATTATTATAATATCTTAACTATCTCAATTATCGATGCAAAATTCTAACTGGTAACTATTAAATGGACCATGATAATTAGGCTTACAAAAGGGGAAAATGAGAGAAAAATCACCCATCTTAAGAACTTTCTTTCTGCTTCATTTTAAATTTTATTCAGTGGGCAAAGTAGCTATAAGATATAAACTATGATTTGATTATTACACATTGTATGCCTGTATCAAAACATCACATGTACCCTATAAATGTATACAACTATTATATATCAATAATAATTAAAAATTTTAAAAAGATATAAACTCAACGATATCAAGATATAGATCGAGATATACATTCAAAGATATAATCTGTCAGAGTTACTCCCATTAGCATAACCTACTGGGTCAGGTTTTTCAGAGTTTCTGTTTGGTCAAGACAGACAGCAAGTTATAATCCCTGCTTGCCCTGCTTCCTCTTTCCCTACATTTCTCCTAATAATAAAACCCAGCTTTAAAGACCTAGGTTTTATTTTGGCCTACTTATCTAAAGCACTCTCAGGGACAAGGGACAATTGTTTCACCATCTTTTTCTACAGAATCTTATATATACTTTAGGACAAGCCTCTTGACCACAAACATTTTTAAAAGCTAAATTTACCATGTATTTACTGTAGAGAGGGTGTCCTGGTTTGGGGCGAGGGGGTAGCACCGGATCTTGATTTTTAAAGACTTGACTCTTGGCTTTTGAGAGTCCAGATGCCAAGTTACTTTGTTTTTTCTGAAGATCCATGTCAGAAGAGGACCGATTAAAAGGTAGTTTTTTATTTGATGTTCTGGTCGCAGAAAGTTTGGGGGGAGGTGGTCTCTCAGGGGGCACCTTGGGAGGAGGCTGTCGAGTTGGAATGGTTTTTCCATTTACAGGTCTGAAAGTCAATGTAGTAGCCATGAGTCAGTGTTTTGATCAGTATCAGATTCTGTTCTGTCCTTTCTTACAAACACACACACACACACACACACACACAGAGCTTTCTACTAGTGGAATATAATTTACTGAAACATGCACGGTATGCTATTTTTGAGCAAATGACTGCTGCATTAAACATTGTATTATTAGAGGAAATGCCACGATGTTCCAGCTTCCTCTTATCTTGCACTAGAGATTCATTAGTTCAAGACAAACAAGCATTTACTATCATGAGCTCCCTAAGGCCCCATTTGCTCTTAAACACACCATGACTATTTCAGGAAACTAAGCACTTTCTACCAAAGTCTGAGATGAAAGCTTATAATAAGATACCAGGTATTTATGCTGGGGTCTTTCACATGATTAGAAAAGGAACATCAAAATCCCCTAATACTCATGTTATAGAGTTATTATTAAAACTCTAATTTAGATTAATATAAAGAAAGCCAGTTCTGAAAATGGGATAGGACAACTGTTACTTTGAAAGCCTTTCCTTAATCCCTGTGATAGAAATAATTTTCAACATAGTATTGTCTTCCGATAGCATTTTGGCCTTTTATTCAAATAGGTTTGGAACTCAGGAGGCAGGTCACTTCTGAGCTCACAGAGCCCATTTCCCTTGGAAATGGCAAAAACCAGGCCTGTCTCTCTTTACTGGGAGCGGGTATATGTGTGTGTGTGTGTGTGTGTGTGTGTGTGTGCGCGCGCGCATTCCAGAAGTGGAGTTGTTTTCGGTTCAGAAAGGAGTCTTATTCATTTGTTTCGGGAAAAGTAATAGAGATCCATGTTTATGCTCTATGAGTTTTTGGACTGTATTAAAAAAGGAGCAGAGATTCCCACAGCCTGCTGTCAGAAGCAGACTGTGGGCCAGTGGCCTGGGTGAATTTGTGAGATTATTGTATCTCTAAAAGAAGATCTAAGGCCAATGACACTCAGTCTTGGTGATAGAAAAGAGAGTTGGGTCTCTGAGTTACTAGTTTTTCTATAACTTTTCACACACTTACTTACCTTGGTGGCAACCTTGGCGGTCCTCGCACAAAACTTCCTATATGACCAGTGTGGCTGGATTCCTGCAAGTATCAGAGAATGCTTTTTAGTTAAGGTTAATCTGAAACAAGAGCTTGTCAATAACCAAGAGCTTGTCAAGAGAAATTTTAGACAACTTTTTGGTTGGGTCTATAAGTGGAAATGCAGCTGAGTTATAGAAAGTAACTTATAAGAGCTTTCAATCTTAAATAATAATAACTCACTCCTACCAAAATTATCCATGCCCTAGTACAAGTGAAAATGCTGAGAGGAAGAAACCAAGGGACCTCCTGTTGTGGACCACAGCCTGACCACTTGCACTGCACGGTTACACACCTAGTGGATTCATGACACATTAAGGGATGATGTTTAAATCATGACAGGTAGCAAAGTAACAATTTAAACAGGCACTGAAGGGAATTAAAAAATATATGGTCTTTATTCATCCCATGCTCACACATGAGAAATGTAGTGCTTCTAAATTTAAACACATAGTAAGTGAGGTGGTTATTAGTTTGTTTTGCTTTGAACAGGCAGTTCTTATCTGATCACTGCATGGTTTCAACATTTTTCAGTGGGTTTGGAACCAGAAGGAGGTGGGAACACAAAAGAAGTTTAAGGGATGGCTTGAAAGGAAGGCAAGTGAAGAGGAACAGAAAAGGTCCAAGAAAGAAGCGTGCTTGCACCACCATAGCAAACGGGTTGGGATGGGCTAAGAAGAGTTTTGTAGGAAAGAGTGAAAGAGTAAAGGGGAATAATGTGAAAAATAAAAGACAGGTATAGTTGGAATGTCTTATCCCATCAGGAGATGAGAGAAACTGGAAGTGTGGAATTAATAGGAAGATTTTTGCAGGGAAAGGGATTCGAACTATGCTGTTTAAGTAAGTTTTCTGAACATGACAGTCCAAGGACTGGGAAATGAATATAATGCATGGAAAATATTTTCAGATCTTCTGTTGAGTGGGAAGCTAAAGAATCTCAAAGCCAAAACTTCAGCTTTTTGGGGAAAAGTCCTCACTAAATTCTTCTAATTCTGATTGTCTCTTTTTTTTACCTTTCCTACTTTCTAAGTCCCCAACACTGACACCCAAGGAATAATATTTCTCCAAGACCTCATAAGGGTAAAAATGCTAGCCCTTTAAAATTATACTGCCTTTTATTTTTTTGGTAAAGGAAATTTTATTATAGCTTGGGAATCTTTGGGCTAATTCAGACTGCTTTACTCCTTTCTTATTTTATAAACAAGCTAAAACTCACTTTCATGATTTTTAATTCATATTGAATATTTACAATTTTTCCTTAAATACCAAATGATTAATTGCCAATAAATGAGATCATTTAAACATGTTTCAATGTTTTAAAATCCCATTTTTAAAAACAAATTAAGCTTGCCCTTAAAACTTGGTTTCACTAATAAGTTCAGTTAATGTAGTGAGGCAAGTCACCAGCTCATAAACCCTGCAATATTCCAGAATATAATCCATGCCTTATAAATATACTGCTGCCTATATTTCTTCCTGACAAATACTGCTATAATACTTTAAAAATGCATTTATTTCTTTGGCCACCTTTAAAATTAGAATAAACAAACAAACAAACTCTAGCAGATAGGGAGAAATTTTTATTGCTTTTCTCAAAATTATAGTTGTTGAATACCTTAATAATTAGGAAACAATTTAAAAAACATAGATGTATAAATTGACATGGAAATGTATAGATGATGTACTGTACAAAATACATAGCATATGATCCAAATTTTGTACCAAATATTAGTTACAGATTTCCCTGGGTTGTGGTGTTTTTTTTTTTACAGGAAATCTTAAACATCTTTTTAATTTCTCAATTTTCTACAGTGTGCAAATTTTAAATCAGAGAAATAAAAAGTATATTCAAATTCCTGAGGGATGTTAGGCACATCTTTAAAGGCACTGCCATATCTGACATATTCCAAATACTGAGAAAAGGAGACGGTTCCTGCAGGAGCCACTGTCTTAGTGTTTGCTCAAGTCTGGGTTTGTGCCCAGTTTCTGCCGATAGTCTTTGAAAGATTATTGACTAGGGATTTCCTCCTGTTCAGTATTCCACACATCACTTGAAGCCTCTCTGCATCTGCTTTTTGGTACTTTTTCTCTAGCTCTGACATCTCTGAACTTTGGCTTTTAATGTGTTTGGATAAACATCTTAGTTCCTGGCAAAGTTGGTTTTCCTACTTGTACTAGCTCTTCAGATTCCATCTTTTTGTTCATCTGCACTGGAATTATGTTATAATTTCAAAAAAATTCCCCAGTTTTTTGCCATATTTTTAAAAAACAGGTATTTCTCCCAAGACCACTCTTGTCTGTTAGAATTACTAAACAGCCTCCACAGATGTTTCTTCTCTTCTTTCTCCAAGAACTTGTACCACTTATGTCCTGAATTCAGAATCAGCCTCTGTCTCCTTCCACATACAGAATGTGTTTGTTCTCAATGTCAAGCTTCTGCGCTATATCTTTAATTCCTTATGCACACTATGCAGCAGCTTCTGACTCTTCTCCCACGCTGGTTGGCAGCCTCCTTGGGGAATGCTTTGGAAGCCTTTTGTTCCCAGGTGGGCAACAGGGCACATAGAGGTGTCTGCTCCTGCTGATAGAATGGCTCCAGTGGTTCCTGATGTTCTTCACCCTGGGGTCCCTCATCATTTAAATGAAGAAAGTGAGGTCTGGAAACTGCAGCCATCTTATCCTGAGATGGAAGGACCTCCGCACTCATGGCAGGGGAAATAGTAAAAGGTTTTTGTCCTGTGCCTCAGTCAGGCGATGTAGTTGGTAAAGATCCTGCCTATCCACCTGGGCCACTACACTGGTGTAGTGTTCTTTCTAGAGACCCTCATCCACATCTCTTTAGCTCTTATGGCCTCTGGTCTAAAATTCATTAATTGTAATTCTCAAAAGGAATTTCTTAGGCATAGACTTGAGTTTCAGGACCTAAAAATCTATACATGTGACTTCCGGCAAATCATTTTACTTGTGGTCTGTTTCCTCATCTCTTCTTCCTTCAGACACAGTGTGCTATTAATAGTATGCATTTATTTCAGTATAGTACAGAATGCTCTGACTCCCTTTGTAAACAGCGTAGGACAGGATTTCCCTCATGTTGTCCATGCGAGGTACGAACACAATTATGAATATAGTATCTTTCCAGATGGTTTAGTTTATTTTAACTTCCTTTTCTTGTTTTTCTAAAATGTGGGAGTTCCTTGTAGACTGCTTAACACTAAATGTAATAATACCTAATATTTCAATAGAGCTTTATAGTTTACAAGGCCCATCTCATCACTTAATAAACGATATATTTACCTACTCATCACCCTCTCACTCCTTTTTATAAAACAGAGTAGAAGCCAGTAACTTTCTCCAGCAGCTTTTCCTCCATGGAAGTTTAGGATTTTCCTATTCAACAATAGTATGGTAGGGGCCCTCTACCATCCTCTTTTGGGCTTTCTTGGCCCAGTTTTAATAAAAATTTATCACCAAGTACTTTGAAAATCCAAGTGGTCACTAAATTTTAATTCATTCTTCAGGAAAATCTCATTAACTTGATATTGGCTAATTTAATTTAATGTCTTCTTCAAAGAAATTTCTCTTCACCAGATGATTAGGTGAGTTTGCCTATATAATACGCATAGTTAATGCACAACGTAAAACTATTACAAGATTCGAGCTGAAAATTTGGTTCAAAGACTTTAAGAATTGATTTCTCTTAAAATAAGCCTAAAAGGTCATCTACCATATAGAAAATTTAAAAAGTGTATGAGGGAATGGCATTGAGGTTGAAATAAAGAACTATACATACAAAAAATTCTTTGACCACTATCTTAACAAGTGCACAGTAAAGCTCTGTATTTTTAAATTTAAGAAATAAATTTTTTCTTAAATTTCAGATTAAAAAATTCTTATGGTAATTATCTGAAAATTATGTCACTTACTGGGTATTTTAAATAAAAATCAACAATTTGACTAAATTTATTTCCACAAATATTTAAGGTTTTTAGAGATTTTTAATAACCCTCTCATTATTAGTGTCATTTAAAAGGCAATGTCATTACATCGGAATAGGACAAATTATTTTATAATGAAGTACAATGAATTGGCCTAATCTCTCTAAAGGGACTTTTCCAATATTGAAAATCACATTAAATAAGGACATGGAGCTTAGAAACTGGTTTCTAATAAAGGTTTTTTTTTTAATCTAACCAGTAGTAAAATAATTTAGACATCAGCTAAGTATTTAAAATTAACACATAGCTCAGTCTTCAACCTAATACAACCTATAATGACTACTTACCAAGTTTCTAGGTCTGTCGATATTACTGAGTTTTCCAGATACTATACTGTAAGTGTTTCCAATAGGTTTTTCAGCAGGGAGAGGAGGTGGGCTTTGTGGATCCTCATGTAAACCTGGAAAAAATAGCATTAATTCATGAATAATTTCTAGTCTTTGGAATTCCAACGAATAAAATGATTGCTGCCTGGTTCCTTAGAAAAGTGGCTATCATAAAAGATCCATACAAAGAATACATAGGTAAGCAAATGAGAAAGAACTCCCAGCAAACCTCAGAAAATTGATGTGTTAGTTGACATCAGTTAATTTTATTATATGTTTTGTAGAGAGTAAAAATAATACTAAATAAATACAACAGCAACCAGCATTTGCTGAGAACCTTCCATGTGCCAGGCATTAAGTTAGGCACTATATTTACATACATTTCTCCAACCAATATCTATGTGCTAGATTTGTCCAGTCCACTAGCTAGAAGCCACATATGGCACTTTAAACTTAAATCTTAATTAATTTAAATTAAATTAAATTAAAATTTCAATTCCTCAGTTGCACTAGCCATATTTCAAGTACTCAATATCCACCTATGGCTAGTGGCTACCAGCACAGAGTTGGAACATTTCTATCTTTGCAGAAAGTTCTACTGGACAACACTACACTAGATAATATCCCACCTAGTCTATAGATGAAGAAAATGAAGCTAAGAAGAAAATAAATAAGCTACCCAAGGTCTTACTGCTTATAATTGTCAGATCCAGGGTTTAGAACCCAAAAGCCTGTGCTCATTCTAATAAAGAATGTTGCTTCTTGACTCGGTGTGGTGGCTCATGGTGGCTTATGCCTGTAATCCTAGCACTCTGGGAGGCCAAGGTAGGAGGATTGCTTGAGGTCAGGAGTTCAAGGCCAGCCTGAGCAAGAGTGAGACCCTGTCTCTACCAAAAATAGAAAAAATAAGCTGGGTGTGGTGGCATACACCTGTAGTTCCAGGTACTCAGGAGGCTGAGGCAGGAGGATCACTTGAGCCCAGGAGTTTGAGGTTGCAGTGAGCTATGACAATGCCACTGCACTCTATCTGGGAGAACAGAGTGAGACTCTGTCTCAAAAAAAAAAAAAAAAAAAAAAAACAACTAATTTTTTGTATCCCACCCAAAAATAATTAAATGTGTTTTCTAATTCATTAGCTCCAGATTAATGAACTTAATTACCCTCAATTAAACAAACAATACCTTTACATCCAAACCACATCTTTACCTCAGTGATAGTATACCCCCAACTTATTTTAAAAAGAAGAAAAGATGACCAGATTTAATTAGTGACAGCTAATTAAAATCTGTGTGCAAAAAATACTTGGAAAGAGGATGATTGTAACATACTGAAGGAGGCTAAAGCTGCCTTTTACACTGTTTGGTTTAGGCATGGAAAGGAGATGGGAATTCTTTTTTTCAAATGAACATCCTCTACTTCCATTTCACGTGAAAAACTTATAATAAGAGGATGATTTGTCAGGTTTCTGTTTTATCTGCAGACAGGAAAACACTCTCAAAGGGAGGAAAATACCCAGGCCAGCTACTAGGAAAACAATGATTTAGAGACAGGCAAGCTTTCTTAGTGAGAGTCAGGGCTGCTCTGGGAATTAAGACATACACAAGAACATCCAACTCAGTCACCATCTTGAAGACTTTCTCTGTGCTGCAGTTTCCTTATTCTTACAAGGAAATAATGAATTATTTAGGGTATAATATTGTCGTGACAAATATTTAAGGGTACAAAGTAGTAATATGAAAGTAGACAGGAAACAGCTGACTGGCAGGAAGGGAGATAGGGAGTATCTGGTGTGGGTATGTATGGGATGATGGCATGTAGGTAGGAGACTTCCAATTTTAAATAATATAGTCAGGGAAGTTCTCACTGAGAAAGTGGCATTTCAGCAAACAACTGAAATGGTGAGGGAGGTAGCCATGCAGATATCTGGGAAAAAGACAACCGAGTTGGAAGAAACAGGTCCTGAGGGAGAATGAACTGACAGGTTCAAAGAAGACCAAGGATTTTTGCACCAAAAAGCTATTCCTTTCTTCCCTTGTCCATTCCAAGTTCTTCAGATACCAAAAGTCTCACTCTTTTTCCTCCACAACATTTATGCATTGCTTAATAATTGTAATAATAAAATTCTGGGGAACTGTTTAACAGTTCTTTTTTGAGATAGAGTTTCTTTTGAGATAGAGTCTTGCTCTGTCATCCCAGGTAGAGTGCAGCAGCATCATCACAGCTCACTGCAACCTCAAATTGCTGGGCTCAAGTGATCCTCCTGCCTCAGCCTCCCAATTAGCTGGGACTATAGGTATGTGCTACCATGCCCAGCTAATTTTTTCTATTTTTGGTAGAGATGGGGTCTTGCTCTTGCCCAGGCTGGTCTTGAACTCCTAAGTTCAAGCAATCCTCTGGCCTCAGCCTCCCAGAGTGCTAGGATTACAGGTATGAGCCACCACTCTGGGGAATTGGTTTTTGATATAAATAGAAATAACTCTCTAGAAATCATTTTGTCATTTCAGTTCTCTCACACCTAGCAGTACAGAATTCAACTTTCTAACAGTTCCTGGAGCTTTTTCAGGATAATAAAGGTGCTTCCTCAGCATATCCTTTTCAGGATTTCAGAGTTATTAATCCAGTTTACAGGTGTGCAGAAAAAGTAAACACAGCAGGCCTGAAACCACATATCCTTAGGAAGGCCTGCTTATAAGAATGGTCCTTGGCTGGCATCTGGGAACTTGGACTTTGGGATGGTTTCCATCATTCCCAGAACTGATAAAATAGAAGAACATAGTTTATGCTGAACACCTGCTTTCCTTCTGGGAATCTGGAATTTTGGTTCATGTCAAAATTTTTAGGAGTGCCTATGTGACCAGCCCCCAGTAAAAACCCTAGGCATGGAGTCTCTAATGAGTTTCCCTGGTTCACATTTCACACGTGTTATCACAACTCATTGCTGGAAGAATTTAGTGCATCCTATATGACTCCACCCGCAGAAGACTCTTGGAAGTTTTCACCTGGTTTCCTCCAGACTTCACCCCATTTGCCCTTTCCCTTTGCTGATTTTGCCTCATATACTTTTGTTGTAATAAATAGCCATGAATACAACTATATGTTGAATCCTGTGAGTCCTCCTAATGAATCATCAAACCTGGAGGTGGTCTATGAGAACACTGACACAACATGAGAATAAATTTAAACATTTGTATTACTAAATTTGCGTAAAAGTTGCATTACTTAAAACCCACATGAGCTCTGGAAATATTTATTATCATTGTATCTCACTATGCCTGTTAAGACCCACAATAGATTTAACAAAGTAAATGGCAAACAGGCAAACAACCCATGAGCTATCATTTTACTGATGTGTAGGCTATATAACAGCATCAAAAGAAACACACCACCTGTTCTAGCACTAAAATATAAGAAATTAGAACCCACCAGAACTTGGTGCCCTTGACTTTTTCTCCTCCTCATTCTTCATAGCAACGCAGTTCAACCTTCTCACTACTTGGCTGAGAGCCATCAATCGATAACAAAACCATCAAGAAAAGACTAAAACCAATCTGATCCTTTTGAGTAGTGCTTTATAGAAAAACCAAACCCCTAAAATACAGGGTATCCCTGTAGTACAATCCTAGGTGCTATAGGTGAAAGACTGGGACACTTGCTCTGCTGTTGGGAGGAATGCAGTGTGCAGAATCTTTTGTTTGACAAAGGCAAGAACGCATCTGGGCTGTGCATTGCTAGGCACTGCAGGTATAAATGAAATCAGAGGCCCATGGAGAAAGCTGTGTGATCACTCCAAGCAATGCTCTGAAACCTACCATGCAGGCATATGCGTACATACACACACACACACACACACACACACTTTTGCCCACACATTTTAATAATCTGGGGCCTAAAATAAATTGTTCTGGCCTTTCTGGCTTCTCCTGTAAAATAAAAGTACTTATTAAAGCTCATAAAGAATTTCAATCATTGTACCATTAAAAAAATCAAGTAAGCAAAAAAACCAAGGAAGTAAATCAAAATGTAATGTTACACTAGTTTAAAAAGTATTTTGATACATTGTTATGTTTTTAAAGCTTTTGGTTACTGCTCTTTATACAATTCACATATAGCCATATTAAGATTATGTTGATTTGAATAGTATACTCCTTATAGACATTTACACCTTTATTTGCTATTAATTTTGATTACTTTCCCACCAAATCTTTACCAGAGGCACTAATATGGTATACTACAGTTGTTCTCAGTTTCATAGTCTCCCTCTATTCTCTCAGCCTAAAGATAATACTAAAGAAAAATGAAATCCAAATTTACTGTACTAATTCTCCAAAGAATTGCAAAAAAAAAATTTGCTTTTAAGTGTCCTTGACTATGAATAATAATAAATGTCAGATTACACAAATTTCAAAAGCAGACATTGATAAATTAGTACATATTTATCCTAGGCTCTTGAAGAAGCAAATAAAGAAGGCAGAGAAGTGCTTACATTTTCCTGGTTTGGCTGGAATTCGAATTACAGTGGGCTTCCTGGTGGGTGCTGGTTGAACTGCTTGTTCTTTTGTTGGTTCTGTTTTTGTGGGGAGCTGAAAGGGATCTAATGAAAAACATAGTTTATTTTGCATGTTTTAGTTAACATGGACTCAAACAAAAAACCTCATTCATATTTTAAGGGTCATATTTTTCATACCCAAGGGAAAACTATTCATAGATAAACAAAATCTCAGTTTACAGAGACAAAAACAAAGTTGGCCCTCATAAAAGGAAATAAGTTAATGCTCTGTAAATAATTCATACGGCTTTTCTTCTCTCTGATGAGAGAGATACACAACGATCTTGAATTATGTAGAAGCTATCTTTCAGGGGAGAATAATCATTTCATAAGTGTCCACCAGAAAATGAGGGGCAGTTGAAATGAGGAGACAATCTTTCCTGCACTCTGAGGCCTCCCAGATCCCACAGAAAGGAAGGACTCTCGTCGTCTATATCCCCTGTATCTGCACCAGAACATTGATTCATAGAGCTCACCAATGGCCATCATCCTACCCGGTGCCATGCCTGGCACGGGGAAGGTGCTCAGCAGTCTGGGATTTAGTAGTTTAGTAAAGCTACACTTCAGTAACATGAAAATGAAAAACATTTTATCCCAGAAATAAAATAGGATGTATCTCTTCAAATATTTAACTTTGGGGCAAGGAACGTACGTCTCGGAATTTCTCCATCTTAACTGATTTATTTTAAATGGACAGTGTATGCTTAGGAAAAGTATTTTAAACACAAGCACAGCTATAAAACCTTTTCACTGAAAGAAACAGTCTTTTTCTTTAATGTAAATGTTCTTTTTAGTGGTTTGGAAAAATGACTATAACATTTTTAAAAAGATGGGAAACCTAAAAATAAATAGATTAGCAAAAATAAAATGCTCTATAATAGATATACTATACAGCACACAGGATCTCTTGACGCTGTCTTTGCCTTTATTCAACAAGAGGCAGAATGAGAATATGCTGTAATTCTGCATCTGTTCCATGGATCTTGCCCGTAGGGAGACACCCCTATAAAACTATGCACTTCATAGCCCCTGTGATGAACAGCATTTACATTCTGCCTGTTATGAGCTGCAGTTCAATAAGTATCTTTTTGCTGACCAGCTCTTTGTAGGATGCATGAAGAGCTGAGCTAATAAGAAGCCCTTTCAGCAACCTAATACTTCCCCTTCCTTCCACCCAGCTCTCAGGCAACCCTACCACATATATCCTGCCAAAGGGATCACTCTCTCACACGTCACTTGTCCACATATTTATGTTTATCATGTTCCAGTAATGGTGCTGGGTGAGGAGATAAAATGGTAAACAACAATCCTATTTTAAGTTTCTTACCTACCACCTAAGAAAGCTCCCCAGATGGCATACTAGCTAAAATAATAATTATTATTATGCTACTGAGAAAAAAAGAATTTGATGACCCCTCTATGGAAACCTATCAGCTCACAAGTGAGGTAAGTTTTAAGTTCAAAAAGCCAATTCAAGATTCTCAAAAGAATATCCTCAAACTCAAAATAAAAGACTACTATAATAATAAGACAATTTTCTTCCATTGTAACCTATGTCCCTTCCCCCCAAAACAAATAAAACTATTTTTAGGTTTAACCAAATTCCTTAATTCCTTATAGCACAATTTTTTACTTCAAAGTAGTATTTGTTGTAAAATGGGAAACATTAAGAAATATATAAAATAGAAAATCTCTTGTAATTTCATCTCTCAAGTATTAATTATTGCCTAAAATTTGGTATATTTTTCTACATATTTTTTATAAATATGACATGTCATTGTTACATAGACATTTTGAAAAACAAAACCAGGATTATTTTATATAAATTTCTTTGTAATTTGATTTTTCACTTTTGTTCATATTGACTGGGTGCCTGCTACATATCAAACACTATTCTAGGTGCTGGGAATACATCAGTGAACAAAGCAAAGAACTCTGCCTTCATAGAGCTTACATCCCAGCAGAGAGATGGAGACCATAAACAATAAATATAATAGATAAGCGATTCATGTGGTATATTAGAAGGTGAGAAGTACTGCTGAAAAAGGAAAAAGAAGAGCAAGGTGAGGAACTTCAGGTATGGGAGAAGGGAAGCAGGTTGTAGAATGAAACAGGAGTGCGGTGGGTGAGGGAGGGGAGGGCTCCATTAATGATACTGTTTGTCTTTCCAACAACTGGATTAGATGTATTCTAATAGTTCTTCTGATACTTATTCACTGTGTGCTACCTCTAAAGTAGCATTTCTGCTTTAACAGTGGCTTTGGTACATATAATCTGTTGGTTATTAGTATAGGAATTTAGTTAATGATGCTTTTTGGGTGGGTAGTGAAGGGGGAAGAAAATCTTGAGCACGGAATGACTTAAATTGTTTCTTAGCTCAAATCAAATTGTGGGCCAGTATACCACCTACACACTCTCTCTCACATTCCAGGAGTGAGGGCAAGCACAGGGGCGGCAGGGAAAGGAGAAAAGAGGCAAATCAGCACCCCTGAGGGGCTGGCCACAGGGGGCACCCAAAACGTGTTTGCTGTTGGAGGAACTGGCCTCAGGAAACCCTGCCCCACATCCTGCGCACAGAGTGGGCAGATCTCACCTATCGTATTAAAAGATCCAGTCTTTTTTTTTTTTAACCTGAAGGACTTCAATTGAAGTAGCATACATACAACTTATGACGTATTCAAAGTGTCCTAGCTACCCTCTCTTTCTCTCTTTTTTGGTTCTTTATTTTTAATACCATTAGCTGTTCTTCAATAATTGACACTCAGATCATGTGTAATTATTCTACTATACAAGTCTCCAG
The DNA here is from genome assembly GCA_023783475.1 of Daubentonia madagascariensis. Classification (NCBI taxonomy): domain Eukaryota; kingdom Metazoa; phylum Chordata; class Mammalia; order Primates; family Daubentoniidae; genus Daubentonia; species Daubentonia madagascariensis. Next base: position 45,734,368 of record JAKFHU010001209.1, read on the forward strand.
GAAAAAAATTTTTTTTCTTTCTCCATACAGTGAGGCAAGGAAGTCTTAGTGTTGCACCACTGCGGGCTGTTTGACAGGAGTGGTCTGTTTAATGACCTCCCCCAGCTGTACTCACTGAGTCAGCGAGCTCTGCATCTGCCTCTCTGTCTGTGTGTTATCCGGCTGTGATACATCCGAGGCATGCAGATTAATGGGGAGGATAAACAGAGAAGGTGGAGCCAGAGGCCTGTTTTTCCTCTTGATGATGGTGTGCAAGTCTTTCTCTAGCTACATAGTATGAAGTTCACTCTTTATGTGTTTTCATCAGAAGGGTATTTTTTCCAATAGAAATGATAAGTGGGCAACATATAAGACAAGGATGGCACTTCATGTTTGGGAACTCCAGGCACTGCCAGGTAGGAAAGTGAATCATTAGTACTAGTTAAAATGTTTAAAGTTCATAATCTTTGACCTAGTAGTCCCACTTTCGGAAATTTATTCTTCAGAAATAAAAGCACTGGTAGGAGTGAAAATATTTATGAGAGTATTTACTGCAGAATTTTATGTAGTGGCAAAAAACAAAAACAAACAAAACACCCCAAAATTAAAAACAAAGGAGAGAACCTGAATGTCCACATCAATAGGGGAAACATCGAATCAACTATGATATACTCATACTATGGAATACTAGGCAGGTAAAAGGAAACAATGAATTAGACCTATTTGCTTGAACAGAAATGATAAATTTCATTGTTGAATGAAAAAAGCACCCTGCTGAGTAACAGATATAGTATAATAACAATTTTTGGGAAAAGTCCATGTATGTGTTTATGTTTGCAAGTTTTGGTTTGTATTAGTTTCACCAAAGGCACAGAAGGCTACAAACTTTGTTCACACTGGTTACTGTGGGGATTTGGGTAGACTAGAGGGAGATTACATTTTTAATTTTTTTTTAACTAAAATCTCTGAATTGTTTGACTTGTTACAACAAATATATTTTACTTTTGTAAGTGAAAAAAAAATCCAGTAAAATAAATTCAATCACAAGAAAAAAGTTATAAGATCAAGCTGAAATAACACCTCTGCCAAATAAATCAATACAAAACCACTTAAAAAACTTTTTTTGGGATTCTATTTAAAAGGAAATAATGCAGATATGTTTTCAATTTATCTAATTTAGCCATATTAAGTTCATAATAATTAGATTCCATTTGTAACCTTGAATAATATTAATATAACTGTTTAGAAAAATCACTATTTTATTGTTTTTAAAATTTCTACTCATCACCAAGGCTAAGGATCAGTGGGGGAAGCTTTTCTCCCTCTGTAGCAAAGAGGTAACTCTCCCAGTTTCTTTCAGCCTAATTATGCTTATATTCAGCTGTTTAGAAAAGATTATTCACTAATTAACTATTTTGTTAAAGGTAATGCTTGCACATGGTCTGCAATTCAAAAGGGATCAAAAGGTATATAGTGAGAACCAGGTTCCCTCATCCTCTCCTATCTATCCAGTTCTGTCATAAAAGATAACCTTTGTTACCAACTTTCTAAACACCTTTCTAAACACATTACATTTGACATCTAACACCAACAATAGCTAAAATACCACGAATACTATCCTGTACCTCGCATTCTTCACCTAGTAATATCTTGGAGGTTTGTCCATCGTAGGAGATAAGAGGTCTACCTCCTTTTAATTACTACATAATACTCCATTGTTATGGATGTACCATAATTTATTTAGCAGTCCATTGAAGTTTATTTCCAATATTCTATAGTAGAAGTCCTTAATCTGGAGCCCAAAATGGGCCCTTGAAGCTCTGGAAATTGTACCTTGAATTGTGCACACATGAGCTAACGGCTATTTTCAAGGGAGATAAAAGATTCACAGACTACATCAGATTCTCAGAGTTCTGTAATTTAGAAAGGGTTAAGAACCTTGCTGTCATAATTGTATCACAGACTGTCTGCTTTTGCTTCTACAGAAGAGACACAGAGCATCTCAACAAGAATTTCCTATCCAAATCTAAGGAAAATCAATAGCATTTTTCTCCACTTTTATTTGCAGAGTTTATCCTTTCTTCCTTCTAGCCCCTCACACCAACACCAATTATTCTACACCTGCTGCCAAACAAGCAGGTCTCTTTACACCTATATCCACATGGTCTTCATTACTGGGTTGAGAAAAATATTGATGATCAAGTAGTTTTCCACCCATTACCTGTCTCTAATAATATGCTTGTCATCATAATTAGTTTCACCATCCCTGGCTTGCTTTTCTGTCATTTCTTTCCCTGGAGTTCTATTAATACCAGAAATTAACTGCTAAACTATTATTCTGGTCTGTGTAATGGGGCTGACAGCAGAAGCACTCTGCTTTTTTTGACAACTGGGTATGATTTGTAAAGGTGTGAAGAGGAACTGCTAATACTTCTCAGCTCCATTACATTAACCTGGAAGGCATTCTACCCAAGAAATGAATCCAATATTAAATTGCCTGTTTTATGAGTTTTCCTTTAATAATTTTTCTAATCTTTACAATGTTTTCATAGCTTCAGTATTTTCTAATCTCTATTATCTGAGCTTAATATGGCAACTTCATTTTAAGCACACTATTTTATTAGATTTTCTTTATTTTTGAGGGAAGAGAAAGAGAAGGAAAGACATATTTGTGAGTTTCTATTCTTTCTCCTGTGTTCCTCTCCCAGTTTCTGGCTGATGTCTGGATGATTAGGCAAGGTTTCACAGAGAGATCATAAACCTTTATTTACAATGACAGTGCTACTGAAATACTGTAAAAAGGTCACGAAGCCCCAAATCAAAAAACAAACAAAAATCCCTCCACATGTTGAGGAGTTCAGAGGTGATCCTGAAGGCCTTTGGAGAGTAGTAAGTAGGGAAGCAATAAGGGCCAGTGTGCACTCTGGAAAAATCCCTCGGACAGCCACAGTATGGAGGATGATAGGTTTGTTTGAGCCCTCCTAAGGGCTCAACTTAGAAGGCCACTGCAGTAATCTGAGCACAGAGGCCTAAAGTGGGGTAGTACAAGGAGGGCTGGAAATCAGAGGCAGAGTCAAGAACTATTCAGAAGGTAAAACCAGCAGGAGGTGTAATTAACTGGATATGAAGCCAGAGAAGTAACAATAATAACTACTACTTAATGGTATCACCATGTTTCAGACAATGTGATAGGGCTGTTCTGCATAATCACATTTAACCCTTGCAATAGCCTCCAGGAGTAGTAGTAGTATCATTGTGTCTTATAGATGAGGAAACCCAGGCACTGTGAGGTTAAGTAAATTGCCCAAGGTCACATAGCAACTGTAGTGGGCTCTGTGTGACACAGTGAGAAAACTCAGGGATGATCTCTGGGTTTCTCTAGGGAGGCCTGGGTGTGTGATGGTGTCACTAGTGAGGTACAAAATATAGGAGGAGGAACAGGTTTAGAAAGAATATAAAGTATTCAGTTCGGTATAACTCCGTAGTCAAGAGCAACGGTTAAAGTCAGATAGGGCAAGCAAATTACACATTTTGCTACAAGGCTGCCCCAATAATTAAATGTTGTGCAATAAAGTGGTAGAAACCAAGAAGCAGAAAAGGCTGAGTATGAAGCATGAGACTATATTCATGTTGAAAGTACATTGTTGACCTTCCTTTTTGAAGATGACTGTAATTTTCTGCTTGATGATACAAAATGAGTTCTCAGCAATTATTAACCAAGTTGCCATCCTCATAGAATCTAGCAGGTGCTACAAAAGGTAATAGTTCTTTGGCTTATAGTGTTTCCACACCTTAACAGCTTGCTGCTGCTGGTTTTATCCATCCTTGTTCTTCTCTAAAGCTTATAACACCAAAAAGGTTTATGTAAGAAAATGATATTGACAAAGACTTGAAAAGTTTTAAAAGTGTTGCCTGGTTAAGGATTCATGAAAATGTTGGGTAGCAACATGATATACTGAAAAATAAACTAGACTTATAATAAAAACACTAAGTTCAATCCTGGCTTGGAAAATTGTTAGTTTTATGACACTAAGCAAGTTATCCATTGATCTCTCTCAGCCTCATTTCCTTCATTTGCAAACTGAGGCCAACGGTATCTCACAGAGGGTTGTTTTAAGTATTAAAATAATGTAAGTCTAAGTACCTAGCAGAGCGTTAGGTACACTGCAGAAGCTCAATATATTCTAATGTTTTTCCTTCCACCCTTTAATGACAAGAGGCATGTCTCTTAGTTTATATGCTATTGCCAGTTACAATGTTGTGTGCATGGTAAATATTTAATAAATACTGTATGTGTTTTCTGTCATTTAAAATATACCTGTGCTGTGCAGAATTTGGTGTTGAAATCACAGATTGTACCATTTTGATGCATGTTAAACATTTATAAGATGACAGTTAACCTTTTGAAAATACTATTGAGTTTATATGTTCACAAATTCCATCCAAATAAGTAAACACCAGTGAAAGGAATCTTATCAGTGACAAGTAGAGCAGCTTAGTTTGACAAATCAAAGATAAGCTTTACCATAACACCCTCCATCTGAACAGTGTGAGGAAAAAAAACACACTGCCTCTTGGGAAATTTAATTGTCCTGATCTTGGCAGCAAACTTAGAACTGTTGTATTTTATTTACAAAACTCTGCATTCCCAAGGGGAAATGTTCTGTGAAGATTACAGAAAAAAATTTTGCAACATGTGGCTGGTTCCTCTCTCCTTACATTGCTCTTGTCAGAGTCCTCCCCTGGAGCTGGCCCTGCTCCTAGCACTCCCAGCTGGGGCCAGTTCAATCTGAGGAGCCCAGATGGGGCCATTGCATGGCTTCCCATCTATGAGAAGTTTCCTCTGCATCTTTCTAATGCAATGTTCCCCCAGCCTCCCTTGATCCCTTCAATGTGATGCCTGAACATCCACCTGCCAGAGTAAGAAAAGCTAGCCCCACAACCTCATTTAGTCCCTGGCCCCAGTTTGCTCACTTCTGGCTCATATAATAGTAATGGATGTGTGTGTTTCTCCATTTCTCTCTGTTTCCTTTCACCCATCCCATATTTTCCCTTCCCTCTCTGTCTCCATTCCCCTAGCTCCATGTTTCTTAATCTCTGTTCATCCCTGACTCTGTCTCTATACACACACATGCATGTGTACATGCACACACATACCTCAATAACTTATGTAACTGGAAACTAAAACAGCAAATGCCATTTAAGATATCCTATGATGAATTTAGATTCCCCTCCACTTCTGATTTTTACTCACCTAGAACCATCTCTGAACCAATAGATTCTTCAGCCGGGTTCCCAGATGGAGTAGGCAAAACATCATCATCGAAGCTGATGAGGTCAATGTCACCCAAGGGCTTGCTTTGCAGAACTGGAACTGGGGGCTTAGCCGGGGGCCCTTCTCCCAGTGACCTGAATGCTTTGGCTTGTGATGCCACTGAAAGTCGGGGAGGAACCATGACGGGTTTCAGCGGAGGGTAGGGGGGATTTTCTGAGGAAACTGATTTCTTCGGCAGCAAAGGCCGTGGAGCAGGAGTTGGGACTTTCTTCCCACTATCAAGGCTCTCTGCCAGGGGCCCTCCTCCTGTTATCTCATGATTAACACTTCGTATAAGGCCAGGATTTGGTTTCTTTGGCAATTCAGGTTTGGTTACTGGGATGCTTCCCCCTTCTTGCGGTGGAGGGTATGGGGTGACCCCTTCCCTGGAGGGCACCTTGAGTCTGCTTTCAGTCCAAGAGTCCCATTCTCCAGAAGCTCTGTTAGCAGCTGGTTTGGGAGCCACAGAGGGTTTCCCTGAGGAAACAGTAGGCCTTGAGGGAAGTGTACGGGGAGTAATTTCTGGTTTCTTGGGCAGTCCTGAGGTTTCTATATTTGTCTGACCCTCAAATGCTTTGATTCTTGAAACAATACTATTTTGGCTTTGTTCTGTGTTCATAATGTTCATCACTGCCTGACTGTCTAAGTCGTTGGTATTGTCCAACAGAGACTGGGGCTGGCCTGGGGATGACTCCTCTTCTGTGGCTGCTGGGCTGATTTTCTGGTGATTTTGCTCTTTAATGTGGGTATCTCTGGCTACTGGTCTGAGGTTGCTTTTTGATCTTGGTTTTGGCACTGGACATCTTGTAGCACTGGGGTTTTCTGGACAATTCTGTTCTTCGGAAATATCAAAAACTATTAAAGGTGCCACATTTGTTGGAAGATTGCCAGATGAGACTGTTGGGGAAGGCTGGAGAGGCTTGAGAGGTGCCTGCAGTGCTGACAAGACCAAAATGGAAAAAAAAAAAGTTGCAATGTTACAATTTAAAAGAAAAAATATATAGAAGATACACAGATTTAAAAAAACACATGTGGAATGTCAAGAGATTTTGGTTTCCTTAATTAGTAAAAAGTAATTCCAAAATCAATGGGGAAATGTTTATAGTCAGCTTCTGGCAGGAATGTTCTTCAAGTTACATTGGTTCACATAACAAACATTCACTATATAATATTTTAAAACACCATTAAATTCCTGATTCTCATCAAATATATCACATGAACCATTTCTCTCTGGTTGTCAAAATTCCAACATTTCTAATCCTTTACTTTTCCAAAGCAACTTACTCTTATCTCTGTTACCCTAATACAATACTTTTAAAAAGCCTAACAGGACAATCACCCTTAGTATCCTATCCTAAGTTTAAGTTGCTAAATATAACATCCTTCCCAATGGAAATAAAGAGTATCAGCAGTAATACCCATGAGTTAAACAGATGATGTTTTTGTGATATAAACTAGAATGAACCCAAGAGATGGGGGCTGCAGCTCGTGAGAATGATCTACTGTAATAATCACTGCATACCCAAAGCAAGCAAGCACACAGTGATCACACTGACTGGGAAGCAGAGCTCAACGAATTATGCACAAATTGCAAATTATTTTAAAGGATGGAAGCCTACTGATTACCTCCCTAGAACTAGGTCAGAATTAGGGGAGACAAATTACTTGCATTACTTTGAGGCAGATCGTTGTCTATTTCTTCTGAAAAGTCAGTCTGAGTTGCAGAAGTAATGGTGTGCCTTGGAGTGGCAGCAGCATTATTATTATTTGTAGTATTAACTTGAACTTGGTTAATTTCTTTTATGACTTGTTCATAAGATGGTGGGAGCTACAAAACAAAGAATGCAGATTTTAGACATCTATGGGCAATAGCCAAGGCATTAACAGTCTCACTGTTCTTATCTTTGAATTTCATTTTTAAAAATAAAAAAGGCAAAGAGATAATGTAATATTTATTTACCTCAGCAGGAACCAGCTCATTTGGCCTCCAAGGGCCTGTGGCAGAAGATGGGGAAAATCCCAATCCTGGGGGTGGGGCTCCTGGAAACCACGAGGCTGGCCTCAATGGCTCAGCTGCCACAATGGTGATCTCGGGACGCCTAGTGGACGGAAGCCTCAGTAAGGTTTTGCAGGTTGGTAACAAGCTATTGTCTGTCTGCAAATGTTCAAAGATTCATGAAAACCACCACCACCCAAAAACATTATAAGAACTACCACATTCACAGAAATGACCAGTGACAGGCTTCAAAGGAGCAAGTGACAGTCATCCTCTATGAATTTGGCCCCCAAAAGTTAGAGATGTACCCTGAGAACGCTTGGCTCTGCCTTGGATGTTAAGGATAAGAACTAAGTAAGGCCCACACAATCTGTTCATTCCAGGCCTCTACTGCTATCTAGCCTATAGGACAAGCATATAGTGAATGGTAGAAAGACATACTGGTCAAACAGAATTGTTTGGTTTTCCGTTATTATATAGTACATACTCTGAAATGAAAATTACCATATAAAAGGAATATCTTCTTCCTCCTCACCCCATCTCTGTCCCAACTCAAAGTTATCTTTAAGTGTTTTGAGTTTACATGTTCACTTCTAGACCCTGATATGTGTCTCTGTGTTCCTGATCAGTTTTGGATATGATTTGATGATTACCCTTTAATATTGAGGAGCCATAGTGATTTAGGCATGGCTTCTTTCATCCTTTTCTTAAACTGATTCTATATTCTCATGTTTAAATTTTGTCTTTAACATGATTTCCTAACAAACGCCAATTGTATGACCCTGAGCAAATCAACCAACATCTCTGGGCAACATCTCAGTTTTCTCACCTAACAAATAAGGCTGATGATACCTGTTCTGCTTTTCTCTAGCACTCTATGGAAAATAAAAATAAAAAAGCACTGTCATTATCAAAATTGTGCATATACACACACTCTCATGCTAGCTTGTGAAATAGCAGAACCTGACCACTGATTAAACTTGAATTGCATTCCCTAAAAATCTCTGCTTGTAGCTTTTGTTTAACTAAATAGAGTTACTACCAGTAAATGTTAAGCATTATACATGCACTTATTCTTATGACAACCTTGTGACGTAGGTATGATTGGCATTATTTTAAAGATGGGGATACAGAAGCTAATGAGGTTAAGCAGCTTGTCCAAGGTCACACAGAGGCAAAGTAGTGAAGTCAAAATTTGAACTTGGTTCTGTCTGACTCTAAAGTCCTTCCTCTTCATTATTCTATATGATACTGTAAGAAATTTGAAAGCAGGAACCATGACTTATAAAAAGCTATCCATCCATTTATCCACCTGTCCACCCTTCCATTCTTCTATTTGCCCATGTATCCATCCTTCCATCCATTTTACTATCTATCTGTCTATTGGTCCTTCCTTCTATCCCTCCAGCTACTCTCTCCTCCCTTTCTTTCTGCAACCAGCCGTCCACCATTTATTCATCTAGCTATCTATCCTGACTGCCTGCCTCTTCTCCTCCCTTTATCCTCCCATTCAATCTTCTATCCTGTCACCCGTCCATTTATCTAGGCAACATTTACTAAGTAGCTATGAGGTACAAAGCATTTCTTCCATGCAGTTATAACAATGCTTTACATGTAGCATTGTTCAATAAACATTTTTAAAATCAACTTTAGTAAATAATTATAAATCAAAAGAACATTTTCAGGCCTGTATCACTTCTCTCGAGCAAAATCTTTATCTTTCAAAGTTATAGATTTATTCAGGAGATGTATTGATGAGGCAGAACAGAGTAACACACTAATTATAAAAGAGAAATATTTAACCTCCTAACTGACGGCACAATTTTGTTTCAATAATTAACAGCATATATGCCCCCCTATTATAAATATAACCATACCTCCTATCTCGATGAAGTTCACTCTGAATAGAAGTCCGAGAAGCTATAGAAGAAAGAATAAACTGGTATAGTACAAAATTAGTACATTCAGTAAAAGTTTAAATTTTTAAATAGTACAATTGGAAAAAAATTATACTTGACATCATATAGAATGTACGAATTTTAATATTCCTAAGTAGAAAAGTAAATCAAAATGATCTTTTTATTGTTGTAAAGTTAATTATAGTTATATATTTGAATTGTATGAGAAAATATAGATTTCAAAAATTCCCCAAAGCACATTCTGTGGTTGTGAAAATAATCTGAAGAATGAACAAAGAAGACAATTGTTAAATATAATGATAGCTTAAGTTTTTTTCAAGTTTTATTTTATAAAGCAAATCAAGTCTTAAACAATCTGGAAAATATGTCACATATGGGGTCAATTTTTATGTAATAGAGAACATTATCTCTATTTTAAAGGAGCACATTCTAAAGATCCCTTTGGAAAAAAAATCTTCCAATACTATACTGTAAAGATTTGTGCACAAAGGGAATTTATTTCAGATATAATCTATTTTAACCAGTTGCTTTCATCTCTCTCCAATACTCCACTTTTTCAATTCTTCTGATTTGAAAAGATTAAAAGCACAGATCTTTTCTTTCTTTCTCCTATTAACTTCTGCCTCTCTCTGAACAAGGAGGCTGCCAAAGCTGGGGAAGTCATGGGTGGAGATGAGGGGTGGGAATGAAATTTAGGCTGGGACTGGAGCTCTGACAGGTGACCCTATGCTGAGTTGGCAAGGCAAACCTCTAACATCTGAAACCCAAACCCCTGGATCTCAACTCGGAAGATGCCCTTATATTCATATCATCAACTGGTTTGACTGTTATATTTTTATCAAGAGCTAAACCAAGCTGTGGTACATTTTTTTGTCTATTGGAATAAAAGAGGACATAGAGCTTTGCAAGGTATGTCTGACTGGTAAGAATGGTTTCATTAAGTCAGGGGCTCACCCGAGTGTGCTACAATCACATCACCACTATCACTAAAGCTGGAATCAGCAGACATAACACTTTTAAAAGACTTCATGTTATTGTCACAAACATACCTCTTCCACGGGGCATTTTTGCTGTACACTATTCATGAGTGCTAAGGGAAAAAAAGAAGGGGTTATAGAAAAGGAAAGGGAAAAGAAAGAGTGAACCCAGTTGCCTAAGTTTTCAAAGGAATTCAGGAGCAAGGCTGTATTGCCATGCCACTGTTTTTCCCTACCCTGCACACTTAGATGGAAAAGAAGAGTTGAAGAACCATAGTTTCAGACAGTAAGAAATATGTTGCTGCAAAGATTTGCCTGTACAGACCAGAACATCCACACACATAACCATAGTCAAAAAAATTTGCCTGCAGTTTTTAACAACAGTGCAAAAAAATCTAAAAATCATTTTGCAAAATCAATTTGCTACTCCAACAGGGATCAATTTTAAAGTATGAATAATACCTAAAAGGTAATTCAGGAGTTGATTTATGTTGTTTTGAATCAGTGGCTTTTAACCTGATTCTGCCCCTTCACACGAGAGGTTGTTAGTACCAGGCCCCCGCTGGCAGCAGAGTAGTATTGCCACTCTCTTGATGCAGCAGAGAACAAGGAGAGAGGTCTCATAGCCATACTTACAGATTTCCTTCTTCACATCCTTTGAGAATCACTGCTTTTCCCTCTCCTTCTCTGCCTTTTTTTTTTTTTTCACATTTACTCACCTATGAAATCTCTCTTTTCTCTCTTGATCCTTTTAGAACGACTGACATGTTTTGTCAGGGCTAAACAATTTAATAGCTAGAAACACTCTAGATTTCACGTTGGATTTTCATGTGGTATTTCACACTCTTCCTGCTAACTTCTCAACTGTCCCCTTATACATCTCATTCCCACCTTCCCACATTAAACAGATTTGCTGTAGTTGCTGCCAGGAGAAACAAATTCGCCACCAATGCCCATACAGACCAACATGTCCCATTTAACCTCTCTGCCACAAGTTGCTAGTCTCTTGTGCCTTTTGGGTTAATGTCACACAAAAAAAGCAGTATTTTCAGTTAAAGTTGTCCTATCATTTTACAGAATCATTTTTAAACTTTTCTAGTTCAAGTGGTTAAATTCTAAGTACAAAACATACTCATATTATTTATAAAAGAGTTGAGGTGTAGATTTGCAATATTACCACCAATAAAGAATCCTCCTGAGGTCCAGAAAGAGCATAAGCATGGAAAGACCCTCAGTGACTGATCATCCTGCTCAAACTTCACAGAGGAGACTGAGATACAAAGAGGTTAAATGAACTATCCCAGGTCCAACGGCCCATTAGGGACAAGGCTGAGAGCAGTTTGTTTCTTAAAGCAGTTTAACGCCTTGTGGAGCCAGAAGAGTGGAATGCTAGCCTCAATTCTAAATAATTCAAAATTACCAATTAAATGACGATTGGAAGAAAAGCACACAGAAGAATAGCTATAGAACTACATCTTATCAATGAAAATAATAATAATAAAAAACTCACTGATTACATTTGCTTTGGACAGGATATGAGCTACATGCATTTGATATGATAACAAGAACATCTGTGGAGTGGAAAGCTCAATGGCCTTAAAGCCAAGATGCCTAGGTTCACATCCCAGCTCTATTCTGTGAAGCCATTTAACCTCTCCGAGACTCAGTTTCCCTACCATCTGTAAAATGGGGTTAACAGCTACCATGCAGAGTATTATTTTATAATGTATGTGAAACAGTTCCTGACTTATGGTAGGTAATCAGTATTAACTAAACCTGAATTTCAGAAAATAATTTTCTCTTAAAAAGTTAATGAAAGGAAGAATATAAAATTCTAGATATATCCAATTAGGACACATCAAAAAACTTTACCAGGCTGGGCGTGGTGGCTCACATCTATAATCCCAGAACTTTGGAAGGCCAAGGCAGGAGGATCACTTGAGGCCAGGAGTTCAAAACCAGCCTGGGCAACATAGTGAGACCCCATCTCTACAAAAATTAAGAAAAATTATCTGGGTGTGGTGGCGCGCACCTGTAGTCCTAGCTACTCGGGAGGATGAGGCAGGAGGATCACTTGAGGCCAGGAGTTCAAGGCTGCAGTAAACTATGATCGCACTGCACTTCAGCCTGCACGACAGAGGACAGAGCAAAACCCTGTCTCAAAACAAACAAACAAACAAAAAACCAACAAAAACCAAACTTTGCCAAAAATATTTAGAGCTCACAAGAATGAATGCAAAAAGAAGGACCTCAGGGCTTGATTGGAACTAGAATCATTATGAAAGAATTTGATATATAACCAGTTAAGGAGCATCGCTTTAAAAATATGAGAAAGTTTCCTTGCCAGGGTTAGATGACTGAGTCTGGGATAGTAAAGAACACATTTTAATGGTCTAGTTAAGATAAAAATTATTTACAACTTTTTCTTATAGAATAGGCAAAAAGGGAAAAAGAAAAGGGGATGGCACAATTATTCCACATTCTGTATTTACAGGGCATCATGAAAGGATCTGTTTGGCCTTCTTGCCTAAATATCAGGAATAAATACAAACAAGTATTTCTTTAGTGTTTACAAAGTGATTGACATACAGGAATTCAAAGACAACTGGATTAGTTAAAAAACAAAAAACACCAGACACCTCAAAGCAAGGGTTTCTCCTTTGTTTCACCTCCTCGCTCTCTCTGCCAGGGCCCTGTTTCACCAGTTTCCTCTTCTCTCATGCTCCAGTCTCATCTCTCCATGATTGCTTCCCTGCTGCCTACAAATGCCTTCATGCCTCCTCATCCTAAACAGTCTATGAAAATGTTCGAATCTCCTCTTAGTTTGACCCTGCTCCCTTCTCAAACCACATCCCCTATCTCTCTGCTTACCACCAAATTTCATAAAAGAGTAGGCTACCCCAGCTGTCCCAACTCCCACATATTCCGCTCTTTGTTCAAAGTGGAGTGTGGCTTCCAACTTCAATGTTCTACTGAAACTGCTCTCTCAAATGTCTCCATTGACCTCTTACGTGCCACATACAATGACCTATTCTCGACCACCTTTGGCTTGGCCTTGCTGCAGCATTGAGAGCTATTGGTGGTTCACCTATTCCCTTCAAAATCTTCTCTTTTGACCCCTAAAATGCAGCTGTCTCCTGGTTTTTCTATTACTCTGCCCATTCTTCTTCAGCTTTTATTGCCCACTTCTCAGCTGCATTCCCTCTAAATCTTACACAGGGGCCTGAGGGTAAGCAAGATCCATGCTGGAGGGTCTATGGGAAGTCAGTACAGATTACCAACCCTAACAAAGAAGTCCTAAAATCCAAGGAGAGATAAGGTAAGATGCCAGGGAACAAAGGCAGGAGCCAATAGACATGATTGAGTGAAAGGAGGCCCTTCTGTTCAGCAGGGCTGGGTTTATTGGGTCATAAATCTTTTGCCTTACAGTCCCTTAAAGGCATAGTTTGGCCTCAGACAACGTTTCCCAAGATTCTGTCCCTTGTTGTCTTTTCTATCCTATGTACTTTCTCCCTAAATGTTCGGCTACTTTCAGGATTTAGCCTGTAACGTTGATTATTCCAAATTATATCTCCGGCCAAGAAATTCTTGCCTAACTTCTAGACCCTAATTTTTTTTCTTTCTTCTTCTTTTCTTTTTTTTTTTTCTTTTTTTGATACAGGATCTTGTTCTGTTGCCCAGGCTGGAGTGCAGTGGCACCATCATAGCTCACTGCAGCCTTGAACTCCCAGGTTCAAGTGATATTCCTGCCTCAGCCTCCCAAGTAGCTGGGACTACAGGTGTGAGCCACTATGCCTGGTCTAGACCCTAATTTCTTATTTAAATGTTTCCCCTGCTTCTCCTCTCCCCTCTGACCTTACCCCAAGTATTCTTTTTTTTTTCACATTATAAAAGATGTGTGTGACATGTAACATTCCAAGTATTCTAAGGCATACAAAGCTATCAAGAATTTTTCATTTTTATATCTGAATTCCCCACATTGTGGCATACATCATACACTGGCATTCCCACATCTTTAAAAAATGGAGTGGGGAAACATGGCATATTTTTCTGTATTGCCACCTTGTAAAATTTCACTGGTATGGCTCAAATGCATGTTCTCCATGATCTGTGAATACCCTAAATTCATACTAAATATTACAAATTAGGTTTCTAAAAATAGGCTACATTTTCCTCATAGTGGTGACGTCAGCTCAGAAAATGCAAAGAATATCCAAAATCCTATCTTTATCTTTTTCTGTAACAGGTAATCCATGTTCTATTTGGAAAAGGGACCTTTCCAGAGCCTTTTATTTTAAAAAGAGTGTTAAAATCCCACAGCAAGAGCAAGTTTTGAAGCTTTAACCAAGAGGTAAAAACAAAGTATGAACGTGCCATTTTGGAGGGAATTATTCACAGCACTTCTGTCTTGTATGTGGTAGTATAAGCCTACCTTCATAGGCATTTATACAGTTAAAAAAAAATTATAAGAGAACACATGGAAGAAAAAAATGAACCCAAAAGAACAAGGTTCAGTATTTTTTAAACCTATTAGATATCTCTAACTATAAAAAATAGTTACATAAAATTTATATTAGATTACAGAAACTAACTAGATAGCCAGGTTAAAAAAAAAAATCTTTGTTCTCTTTTCATAAGAGAAAAGCATTGTTCTGAGAAACTAGCTTATCAGTAAATGGAAATTGAAAAACTAGCTGTTTGTCCAAAATGCACTATTACTTCTTAGGAGAAGCTACTCTTGTTGGGTTCTTTGTAGATTCATCAAATACAATCACTTGCTGGAAATCTAAATCATCATTTAAAATTATTACAGAGGAAAATACAGAGCAGGAAAAAACAAACTTACATCTCTTGATTACTGCTCTAATGGATGACAAGGGTCCTTGGCTAGGAAAAAAAAAAGAAAGAAAACTTATTACACATTCATCAATCCTTTTGAAGAGTCGTCATTCATGTCTGGTTATTTTGGGGACTCAATATGGTCCTAAGCAGCAAGTTTGATACATTAGTTATGGGCCTATCCTCTTTACAAAACAAAAATTGGAGAAAATTTTAAAATTGCTATATTTAAGATGTTTTATAGGAAGAGAGGAGGCTGGTGAAGTATATCTGCAGTGTAAATAAAAATCTGCCTTAAAATTGCTTTCATAGCTACCTGCATACTGCATCTTACAGTGAATTTCTGGATACCACTTATAGTTAGATAGCATTACATGGTGCTCAAAAGATCTTTATTCCTCATATCTCTTTTGTGTTTGCCATGAAATTCCTCTCTTCTCATATCAGATCAAAATACATCATCTATATAGTCAGTTTGACCTAAGGGCCAACATTTCTTCTTAAGATTAGAATTTTAAAACATCATCACCTAAAAAAGATAAAAATCTTCTGAGCATATCTTCCCTCTCCCTCATCTCTCTCCCCTTCTCCCCTTCCCCTTCTCCCCTTCTATCCCCCTTATCCTCTGTTGCCCTTCTGCCTTTCTTCATGAGATGATGCAACAAGAAGGCCCTCACCAGATGCCAGTCCCTCGATCTTGGACTTCCCAGCCTCCAGACCCATAAGGCAATAAATTTCTGTTCATTATAAATTATCCAGTCTGTGGTATTCTGTTAGAGCAGCACAAAACAAACTAAGATAACACTATTCTGCCAGACAGGGAAAAAAATTAAGTGCCAAGAGGTCTCTGATACCATGAAGCAAAGATGGTAATGCAAAGATATAACTGTTTTTAGCAATACTAATTTTTTTTTTAAAGAAAGAATGCTTGAAGGCTTTGTGTAAAACAACTATTTGAAAAAAAAGAATTAATATAAGGTACAGGTTGAGTATCCCTCATCTGAAATGTTTAGGGCCAGAAGTGTTTCAAATTTTTTTGGATTTTAGAATATATGCATTATAGGCTTACTGGTTGAGCATCCCTAATCCAAAAATCTGAAATGCAAAATGTTTCAATGAGTGTTTATTTGAGTATTATGTTGGTGCTTAAAATTTTTTGAATTTTGACCCAGGTGCAGTAGTGTGCACCTATAGTCTCAGCTACTCAGGAGGCTGAGGCGGGAGGATCACTTGAGCCCAGGAGTTCAAGGTCAGTCTGGGAAATGTAGCAAGACCCTGCCTCAAAAAAAAAAAAAATTCAAATCTTGGAGCATTTTGGATTTCAGATTTTCAGATTAGGGATGCTCAACCTGTAATATAAAAGAGGTAACAGCCCTAAAAAGCAAATAGGTTGACTAAGGCTTACAAGAGAAACTTCTTGGTGCAACAGAGGAGAGAATCTGCATGTTAACATTGTGTCCATTGACACAGATCCAGCAATCAAAAGAATCAACATCAATGCTTCAAAGCAGGGCCAAAAAGGCCAATATTCCCTATGTGTGCCCAGGTAGGACAGAAAGGTTGTTATTGAGTACATTATAATCTTCTTGCTCACTACCACTGATTTTTTTATTAATTTAAAACATCCTTTGTTACTCTTGCGGAAGAGGAATATGTACCGATTGGGGTAAAACATGGGAGGTGTTATGGGTTGAATTGTGTCCTCCCTCAAAAAGATATGTTGAAGTCTTTTCCCCTAGTACCCCAGAATGACCTTATTTGGAAATAGGGTCACTACAGATGTAATTATTTAAGATAAGGTCATACTGGAGTAGGATGGACCCCAATCCAGTATGACTGGTTCTTTAGAAGACAGCCAGAGGAATACAGAGATACACAGTGAGGGCTCTGTGTGATGATGAAGGCAGGGACTGAAGTGATGCAGCTGTAAGCCAAGGAACACCAAAGACAGCTGGCAAACCACCAGAAGCTAAGAAGAGAAAAGAAAGGATTCATCTATGGATTTCAGAGGAAGCATGGCCCTGCTGACACCTACATTTCAGACTTCCAGCCTCCAAAACTGTGACAACAGAATAAATTTCTGTTGTTTTAAGACACCCAGTTTGTGGTACTTTTGTTACTGAAGCCCTAGGAAACTAATACAGGGGACCTTCTGAGGCATCAAGTAGATGTGATAATTCATTGAGCTGTACATTTTGTATACTTTTCTGTGTGTTATATTTCAATAAAAATTTGGGTGGGGGGTTGAAACCTTGGCACAAAATAGAATTTTGACTGAGATCAGACTAGGTTCTACAACTCCCAAGATTTGCAGCATCATGTTTAAGGTGAATCTGTAAACAAACAAACCAATATCTTAAATCTAGAACAGACTTTTCCAAACTCTAAAGTTCTTTAGAGGTTAACAGGTATTTTGTGGTGGGAAAATAAAAAAGGAGGCCTGTGGTCAAACACATCTCCATGGGAAGCAGTTCTGGGAGATGCTGGAATAACCCCCTAGGTGTGGGGTGCATCCAATTTGGTATCTCAAATGTAGCAATGAATGCAGAAACTACAGTTTTGAAGACGATCCTTTATCTCTGTCCTGCAGAGCAAAGGCTACAGGTGAAGGTAAGACCATAGGTAGGACTCTATAGCCTTAAGGGAAAACCTCACAAAAGACCTCCTTCGGCATGCGCTCAGGCTCATGAATCAACTGGGGACCTCCAAGAGGGAGAGCCAGCACCGGATAGTAGATATGGCTACGTGATCACTGACCAGAGAAAGAGGCACTAAGGCCTGCTGGTTCACAGACCTAGTTCTGAAGTCCCCCAGTCCACATTCATTCCTGGTGCCTCCACTTGCTAGCTAGAATGACTTTGTGCAAATTATTTAGCTTCAATAAAGCCTCTCGTATCCTCATGAATAAAAGCAGGGAAAATTAACACTCCCAGATGAAGTTGTTGTGAAGAGTAAGAGGAAGACTCTGTTAAAGCATTTTATACAGTGCCTGGAACAAAGTGTGTGTATTCAATACATGTGCATTGCTATTATCTTTATTCGTGTTTGTTCATGATCTTTAGACGCATCACAAAACATCTGACAATACACACAACCTTTGAGAGGTTCCCACTTTGGGGTCTAGTATCATTCAGGTTGTAGGCCTAACAATTTGGTTTATGTTTAGAAAAGATTTTTTCCTTGAGATTTACTTTGCTCCTCCCCTCTGGATTCTGCTGTTCAGATGGAACCTGAGCTAGGCCACTCCACACAAAAAACAAACAATTCAAGACCTTCACTCCATTCTGAATTTATAAGTTTATATCCTGGCCCTTGCAGAGTTAATCCAGATCTTTTGCCTTCTGCTCTTTAAGGGCGGCTGCTCCTATTATCAGGTGTCCTTGTTCTTGGTGGGGCAGATAAAACCACTCCTGAAATGTGATAGTCAAAGACCATTCTAGGAGGGAAAGGAAGGGTTAGGGGAAATGGCTTTCAGATCCTGAGGGGGAAAACCAAACGCTGAGGTCAAGGCCAAATTGTTTCAGGTCTAATTGCCTGATGATTTATCTTCCTCTAGGATTCTGGGGGGCTACCTAGTTGTTCAGAGTCCCCTTCTGTCCTTTCTTCCCACTCTCTCACAAAGAGCCCTTCTCAGGTTTTGCTATAGGGTCACTCTCTACCAGTGCATTTGTACATAACCTTAGTTGTTATGAAGGTGTTTTTAAGAAAGAAAATTGCATTTCAGAGTTTCTTAACCTAATGAAATGAATTTCTAATGATGAGATTTCAGTGATGAAGATGATGATGAGAATAGCTTATTATTATGTGTATAAAACATGCAATCTGTTTTAGAAATGAAGAAACTGAGGCTTACAGGTTAGGTATCCTGCCTGGGGTCACACAGCTGGTAAGTGGCAGAGGCAGATACGAATTCACTACTGTCTGCTTATAGCCCACAATTCTATAATTTAGGCTTGGGCAGATGAGTAAAAGTTTCTGTATGTTCCACAAAGTTCAATATGTACAGAAGTACCCCCAGTCACAAAGTTGACCAAAAAAATTTCTCACTGGAGTCTCATGCCAGACTCTGTAGATACAGAAGAAAACAAAAGTTGCTAAGTATGATATTTTGATGTCAAAAACGACAACAATAAAGCAAACCACAATAGTAATTCTTAATCTCACCTAAGGAAAACTGATCTCTCTTTTTATTTTGGATCATGTTTTGCTTACCATAATAAGAGAGTCTAAAAAATATTTATACAACTTTTAAGGCAACAAAGCTTATTTCCAAGTTTAAACACACACACTTCCTTGGTGAAGAAAGAACTCCTTTCACAAACTAGCAACTGGAGTGGTGGGGGTTTGGCTTGTTTGGTATATGATTCAGAGCAACATATGCAGGTGCTTATTGTCATCAAAACATCTGATTTTGGGGCTCCTTCTGTGTACAGAGGCAACTGAGTATGTTGAAAATAGTCTTTGTAAAAACCCTCAATGAAGACCCAGGGTGTATCACTATAGTAGTACTCCTCAGTAAAGCAACTAGCTGAACAAAGAGTTAAGCTAAGGATTCAGGAGTGCAACTTTCTGGGCAAGTTGGTAAACATACCAGTGAACATAAAGTTTATCCTCTTGCACCATCTTCCTCAAAGGCTCTCAACATCTGAATTGACTCAAGCCTATTTCCTAGCAGAAGGGTTTAGGCAGGTTGGTGTGATTTTTGCAGGCTCTCTCATCCATTCACTCATACATCTAATACCTATTATATGCACGATATAAAACAGGCACCAGGAATGCCTTGAAAGCAGACTCTGACCTCAATGGGAAAGACAAATATTGCAACTGCATTCCTGTTTATAGTATTATAGGAGTAGGCACAAAGTGCTATGGATGCAGAGAAGGTATACATCACTCCATCTTGGGGTCTAAGGAAAGGCTCCCAAAATGTGACATGTATCTTGACTGAGACCTGAAGAATGTATAAAAGAAAGGTTCTAAAGAGTGAGTGTCAAGCAGCATGCGCAAAGGACCAGAGGTTAAGGGCTCAGTTATGCATGGTTTGAGCACAGCATATGAAGGTGCCATGGTAAGAGATAAGAAGCGCCTGGAACTCAATGCCATGCCAAGAGATAAGTAGGAACATAGAATAGAGAAAAGTACTGATGCCAGGTATCACCAGCCAGGTTAAACACTAAGAATTCATGAGTCAGGGAGATGGGAGAAAAGTGTTTCAAGAGCAAGTAAGGGCCAGGCACACTGGCTCATGCCTGTAATCCTAGCGCTCTGGGAGGCCAAGGCAGGAGGATCACTTGAGCTCAGGAGTTTGAGACAAGCCTGAGCAAGAGCAAGACCCCATCTCTACCAAAAATAGAAAAATTAGCCAGGTGTCATGGCCCACGCCTGTAGTCCCAGCTACTCAGGAGACTGAGGCAGGAGAATCCCTTGAGTACAGGAGTTTGAGGTTGCAGTGAGCTATGATCACATCACTGCACTCTAGCCAGGGCGACAGAGTGAGACTGTCTCAGAAAAAAAAAAAAAAAGGAAATTGAACCTCATTATTCCCCTTCATATTAAAAAACAAAAAACCTGTAAATTATTTTTAAAAAAAAAACCAAGTTAGAATTCATTTGGGATATCTCCTTGGAACAAATATTATTGACTGTTGCTGGTCTGTATATGCCAGCCACAGTGTTTGTGGCCAGGCCTGCCTTTCTCAAAAGCTCTACAAACAAAGCCTGGAGTGCTGCTATTCTACGTTTTGAATTGTGGGCAGATCCACATTCTTAGGAACTGAATATATGTACCATAGGATTGAATGCTAATATCTAATGAAATGAATAATGAGTGAAGGTAGGGAACGGTAGATAAAAGTAAGCAAGCAAGAAGTGGTGGACGTTTCTAGAAGTGCTGGAAGGCACTGAAAAAGTCTAGGGTGTCTTATTCATGCATGCATTTATTCATTTATGAAGCTCTCACTATGTACTTGGCACTGCACCACAAATTGAGAACACCAATATGAATAATACACAACCTTGTTGCAGTCTTGTTGATAAGATCAACAAATAAAAGAATGTGAAAAAAATGTTATACAAGGTATTATATAGGAGCTCAGAGGAGGCGTGTCTAAATTCAACCCTGAGGGAGTTGAAGAAAACATAGAGCTGATGCTTGAATAGAGCTACTGCAGGGTTTCTCAACTTGTTGCAAGAGAAGAAGGGTTTTCTTGTCTACCGTAGTATGATTAGCAGCATCTCTGGCTTCTACCGACTAGAAATCAGTGGCACACCCCACCTCCTCCAGTTGTGACAACCAAAAATGTCCCCAGACATTGCCAAATGTCTCTTGGGAGGCAAAATAACCCTCTGCTGAGAACCACTGAGTTAGTGGCAACAAAACAGAGTAACAGGATTTATCTTGATGGGAAAGTAGCTGGCTTCACTATTTCTACTTGGCATGACAAGTTGATGGTGGCAGTAGTGGGATGGGATAAAATTGAGGGCTGGATGTGAGGGAACAGGTTAATGGCAGTGAGAAGGAGAGAAGAAGGAAAAAATAAATTTCTAGCACCAATAACAGTATTAGGAAAGTGGTACTATGGGTACACTAGGTAGAAAAATGAGTCTTTCTATAAAAGAACATAGAAAGTCAGTCATTCTACGAAAGGAACATTTATAAATAAGTCAAGGATTACCTATACTTTTTAAATGATAACTTATTTCTTAACCATAATAAAACAGAAGTACTTGACTTGCTGCAATTCAAGGGAAAAAAACCTTTACATGTGATTTTATAAAGAAGTCTTAGGCTAACCTTGATTTGCTTCCCAAAACAGAAAGCAACAGTGTTACAGAACAACCTGTGTTTCTATCTGGTGTGTGTATTGTACATAACTTGTACCAGCCTATATTAACTGCTAGATTAAGGCAATATATTATGTAATGGAAAGAAAGTATTAGTAAGTAAATTATATTTTGCCACAGAGACAAATATAAAGGTACACTGCCATTATAATAGTGTCTAAATTAATATCACCACCACAATATGTAGGGCCAGATCTGATAAACTGTGGGGAATGGGAAAGAAATATAGTTATTTGAAATTAGTTTAAAAAAAACTTATAGTTCTGATGATCCTCCACATAAAATTTGGCAGGGAGTGGATTCCTTCTTAAGAATTAGAGAATAAAGATTGGTAAAGAAAAACAATGAGATCCAACTGGAATGGCTTTTGCTAAAGTTAAAAACTATAACAAAACTACCAAGTACTTGTATTAGTTCTCTGAAATCTTTAGGGGAAAGTTATATGAGTTCTGAGTTCACTCACTTTTTCATCACCACTGACAGCCCAGTTATGATCAAGATCAATAATACAACATTGAGTCACATCAGGTTCTTTTCTACTTAATCCTTTTCAAGGACAAGCAAATCATATAAGCAACTACTATTTACACATTTAGTTTCAGGACAAATAAAGCTAATAAATATTTAAATGAGTTACATTAACACACTCTACATATAAAATTCACAAAATGAGTTCTATCAATAGTCATGTCTATGAGCATAAAGGATATGGAGAGCAGGTACAGAAAAAGCAAATAGGATGCATGATGTACCTACTGGGGCAGTATGACTGTCATGGGAAGAGTACAAATTCTGCTATTAGCTAGAGACCTATTTTCCTATTTGTGGGAACTGGCCAGTTTACTTACTTGCTGGAATTGTTTCCTAACCTGTAATATGGGGATACTAATGCCTATCTTTTGGCTTATTGCTAAAACTGAATGAAAAAACTATATAAAATATATACCACAGTGCTGGGCATATATTAGAGCCTCAAGTAATGTTAGTTACATTATATTTCCTACCCTATTTTCAAATATATAAATTTCTGTAGTTCACAATATACGAGCCTGAAATATTTGGAGCTATCCTGCCAAGACCAGTTAGGTTGAGCTATAGTTATCACAACCCTACCTTATAAATTCAATTAACTTGCATTTCAGTTGTAATTATTATTCACCACTTACAACCATTCTGAGTTTCACAGTGCACGCTTCTCATATACCTAATCTCCTATGAATCCAAAGCAATAACAAAGCCAAGAGAACAAAGTTTTTGGGAACACTGTATTATCCCCATTGAAAATATAGATCTGTTCCTTTAGATCATCCTTCCCAGGATGTTTCTTACAAAATGGGCATGGTGATCAGTACCTCTATAGATTTAGTTTCATATTTCTTTAACTCTATTAAAAAAGAAATCCCACAAAAAAGTTCAAAGATCTTGGAAGAGGCTTTCAACTATGTTATTTATAACTACAGCACATTTAAAATTAGAATATGTTACCCTGCCCTTCCCAATTCTTTTAATTTTTTTTTCACACATGCATGTTTTGACTCCCTAATTAGACTGCAAGCTTCTCAAGGAAAAGAATATCTTCTACTCATTTTATAGGGTAACTCAGTGGAACTGTATCATGTGCTCAATGAACTAATGTGAACTCAATTCTACTCACAGAGAAAAAGAAATATTGTAATTTAAATAGCACCAGTGATTCCACCTACAATCCACTTAATAAACAAATCCCCAGGAATAATTTTGCTGCTGGTTTTGTACTGTTGGTCTCAATTCCTAGTTACATCTGGTTGTATATACATCTTGCCAAAAGTGTCTGGGTTTAATGTTTAAAAATAGATGTTTTTCAAACAAAATATCACCTTGATAAGCATCTAGTACTCACTGAAGGACAGTATTTCCTTCTAATGGGAGACAGAAAACTGGCCAGGTTGACCTTATTAAGAAATGGTACATTAGAGTCTAACATGGCACTTAATTTGGCAACAAATACTGTATTTTTGGTGTCATTTAATAGAATTTCAGGGGTAACTCTGCCTATTCACAGTTTTTTCACTGTACACTATCTTTAGAACCTGTATCTTCATAAGTTAAGACTGGTAGTTTCTAACCAGTAAGTAACACCAACTCTTCACTGGTGTGCTGCTAAATTTCAAATCATGTGTAATATAAAATAACATACAGTGATGTTAATCAGATGGAACTTGTCTGAGTCATGTTATATGATGTGGAGCAGTTATAACTTGATTTGAGAAGAGGTATGGTGCATAATGTCAAGTTAGCACCTAAGAAAGGTGGCATTTACTACAACATGTGAGAACAGAACCTAACCTCTTCAAATGTGAATACAGAAAGATTGATCTAATGTATAATTGTGTTCAATGAACACTTACTGAATGAACCAAGGAATTAAAAACCAGAATAAATATTTTCTGGGGTTATACCTTTCCTCCACAGTCAACATAAAGTGATCTATAGAAAGAGTTTATATAGAGAACCTAAAAAGACAAAAAGAGCTAAAATCTAATCCTCTTTTTTTTAGGTATGTAGCAATATAGTAGGATTAAAGTATATGATTAAAAGTTATTTGTTGGTAAAAGGCATAAAAAGGATAGTATAGTTCTAAAGAGGTGTCTATTATATGCCAGGAAAAAAATAAGGGGTAATAAAATATTAGACAAATATATGGTAGTTTTAGTTTGGACCATCTACTACATCCAGAGATTGATTTTTCAAACTTTTGTTGTATTAGCTGATGATATATGTATTTCTCACCAAAAGATAAGTGTGCATTTAACAGTAAACTTTAATTTTCAACCAAGAAATTTAATCCCTATGCTATTGTAGACATTATGCTAGGTACCAAAGAAACAAGATCAACTAGGACATAGTCCCTGCCCATAGGTGCTCATGGTCTAGTGAGAAGCCTATGGACAAGAAAAGAGCTTACGATTTGAATTTCTGCTTTTCTTAAAATTAGAACATTCATATATTTTTTACCTTGTTTCAGAGGTATTTTTGCATATTATTTCCTCTACTAGACTATAAACTCCTTCTCAGGTCATATACATGTTGGAATGATGTTGCGTATAAATCTTAAATTAAAAAAAAATTACAGCAAGTTTTTAAAAATTAAGGCAATTTTTAAAGTCCTTTTGACATGCTCAGATTCCATGCCATAAAATACTTTTAGATCATATGTAAAGAACAAGTCTCCTAAAAACAACTGACTCATCCAGTTACACCCTATTTAACAATAACTTTAAAGATGTGAAGAGAAGTTCTTAAAAAAAAAAAGAAAAGAATAGAAAACCCACACCCGTCTCTCAATCCTGTCATCCTGGTTTCAAAAACTATATGCAAAAGGGTGACACATCCCTTTGGACAATTCCTTATGGACCTTCAGGGAACACCTGGTATAAACTCCCAGGACAGACATGAGACAGTCAGGGGACACAGTCTGGCAAAAGAAAGTAGGACACAGGAAGTTTGGTGGAAATTCAAACAGAAATCATGTGATCACACCGACGAAGGAAAAATTAAAGGCAGATGTTTCCCACATTCCTACATTACAGTTTTAACGCCTATATAATAAGAAACAAACACCAAGTAAAAGCCCTCTGTCTAAGAATGAAAAAATCCTAAGGGAGAAAAGGGAAGGAGAAAAAGTTTCTCATAACATACTAGCTTATCACCTACCTAGAAAGATCTGCCTTATAGTTTTAGTTTGTTTTCTTACTAAACATACACTTAATACTCCAGTATGCTGCTTTGCATCAGAACATACAATCTATTTTTGTCTCTTCTTTTGGTTCTATTATGTAAAAGGTTAGAAGACGGTGGAGTATAGAAAGCAGCAATGATATCACCTCTTATACTTGCTGCTATAAATTCAGGCATGTCCAGTGATGCTTCTGGATGTCAGAGTTATGGAGAATAGCTTTTTTTTTTTTTTTTTTTGAGACAGGATCTTGATCTGTTGCCACAGCTGGAGTGCAGTGGCATCATCATAGCTCATTGCAGCCTCAAACTCCTAACATTTCTGGCTAGAGCTTTTAGTTATCTTTTTACTTCCTTAATGCATGAACAAATCTAACACTTCTTAAATAATCCAAGATTAACTCTATTCCTTTGGAGACATTGAAAATCAAAGCAACACATATGTAAATATGTATCTGATTAATAGATTATTTGATTTTAGGGCATATAAAGGAAACAGGAGGAAAGGTAGGAAGGATAGAAGGAAGAAAAGAGAAATCAGACTGCATACACAACCTGATACGTATATCAAAGTAAAAATGACGGATTGATTATTTAATGGGGATGTAATTAGTATATACCAATGTTATTTGGCCTTTACTTTGACATCATTCCTAATTCACTTTGAATCACTCAGTACTGAAACCTAGAAGGGATAACTGCATAACGAAGGTGTCTGGTGTCTACTGATGATGTGGCAATCAAAATTAGTACCAAAATTCAAATGTTCCAGAAGCAGCTGATTTTTGGAACTTGGTTAGCAACAAAATATGTTACAAACAAAGGGGTGTGTGCATGCATGTGACTATTTGGGAAGATGTCTTAACCTCCACATGTGATATTTTTCAAATGAGACCAAATTCATCTCAATTAATCAGTATAATATTCTCCTGTAAAAAATAAAACTCTACTATTAATTAAAACTCTACTACTAAAAAATATATGAAAAATCAGTGGGTTTAGTAGAAGGCAGCAAGGAAAGAAAAAAGGTGAGAAACATGATTTTATGTCTCTCTATTCTTTATGAGATTAATATAAAACTTCTATGAGGGATGACAGTTGCCATTTTTTAGGGCAAAAACACACACATATTTTAAGCATGTGAAACTGATCAACATGTTAATTAATTGACACTTCCAAAAACTTAGAAATAAATTAGGTCAGTTTGAAACCCAGACTTTATGTGAAATAGTGAGGCAGATACTTTTCAAAAAAGCTAAATGTAAATGTTAATAAAAATGCATAAACTATTTAAATTGTTAAGACACTACAAGATTTTTCCACACTAAATGACATTTAAAAAATATCTTTTAAATGTGGATGCCCTAGCCACCCATATCTTAGCTTTGTATCACTTGGTTTTAGGTTAGCTAAGCCCTTCCTTTTACCTTTTAGAGGTTCCTACAGCATTACATTGCTATCTTTTCACCAAATATCCAGTGATGTCTAAGCCAAAATAAAATATGCTCAGTCAATGGTTGAGAAAGTAACAATGAAGCAACAAATATATACAAACAGCAAAACCTAAACAATGTAAATTTATATATTAAAAGCTTTTTAAAGGCCTTTATTTTACCAATAAAAACAAATACATTAGAAAACTTATTTAACTGCGTTCTTCAAAAATAGGCAGTTCTTAAAGAGTTTCTGTTATAAAACCAAAGGAATGTAAACAAAATATGGAAACTGCTGAATTTATTCTAGCAACACAAGGATTTGTTCTCCTCTGGGAATTGCAACAGGAACTTCAACAGTGGGTAGGCACAAGACTTTTACTGTAAACATTCAACAATTTCTCCATTATACAAGCAAGGTTAGCAGCCTTCCCATCACCTAGTATCTATTTTTTGCAAAGCCACTGGAGCTTTTCCACTGGATACTAAGAACACATTTGAGGGCTAAAGGACATTAAAGTCACTTAAAATATTGACTGCCAATACTCATATGAAATTACCCAACAGGAGTATATTTCTAGATTTGGGAGCCCAGAGAAAAGTTAAGTTTCAGGATACCATATTACATATTTGAGGATATCTTCATTTAAAGGGTAATGACTATTAGGACCGTAGCCACTGAGTACAACTGTCCCCAAACAAACAGCTCTATCTCTTGAAGATATTTTAAAAGATTCACAAAGCGCAAATCTGCCTTCTATCAACATCAGAAAGAAGCAGAAAGGAGGGAAGCAAGAAGATGCAGAGAGGATGTAGGAGAGAATGGCAGGTATGGAGTCCAGGTGAACAAAGGATGGAGCACAGTACTGTGGATGAGCAGAGTAAGGTTTCCAAATGCACTCAAGGGAAGGAGTCTGCCTGAGAAGTGATGCAGTTCATATCTGCACCATACTTTGAAATAACAGGCCTGCTACCCAGGAGGTTTATGCTGCCCTGTCCCCATTCGTTCCTTCTTCTTTCCTCCCACACTGGAGGCATTTTATTCAACCATTCTCACTTAGCCAGCCCCCTTGTGACCGACTCACTGTGAAGTGGCCTGAGGTGGGTTCTGTGCCAAAGCAAAAGAGCAAGCACAACCAAATGATACTGGAATACATGTCTATAAGGTAGATAAACAGGTCCCCAAACTACTAAATTTCAATATGATCCCAATCTTATTTTTAAAATCTTACTTAAAAACTATATATTAATATTTCTTTTGTTATGGTCTCAATGTTTGTGTCCCCCCCAGATTCATATGTTAAAATCCTAACACCCAAGGTGTTGCTATTAGGAGGTGTAGCCTTTGGGAGGTGCTTAGGTCATAAGGGTGGAGCCCTCATGAATGGCATTAATGTCCTTATTAAAGAGGTCCCAGAGAAATCCCTTGCCACTTCCAACACATGAGGACACAGGAAGAAGGTACCATCTGAGAACCAGAAAGCAGGACTTTACCAGACAACAAATCTGCTGGCACCTTATCTTGAACATCCCAGCCTCCGTAACAGTGAGAAAAAAATTTCTGTTGTTTATAAGCCACACAGTCTATGGTATTTTGTTACAGCTGCCTAAATAGGCTAAGATATATATATGTGTGTGTGTGTGTGTGTGTATGTGTGTATATATATTTATACAAAAAAAGTGAGAACACATCTACCCAGTGGTGTGCTGGAGCCAGCCATACTAGCTCATGAGAGCTGACAATTAAATTTTCAGAAATTTTGCAAGCCAGTTGTTAAACATAGCCATTCTTAAAAGTTAAATTATGTAAACTTACAATTAAATAAATCACATAAAAATGAAGCTAATTTAAAAGTTCATCATTTTCTAATGCTTTTCTTACATTTTACTATTGCTAATGATGTGCTGCTACTGTTCATCTCTTCCCAATTCATCATCAGTAGTATCACATTTGTAGCCTGAAATTGGCCATGGTAGGAGTATTTATACCACAAAAATTGGCAAACTGGGGCTTAATTTATCATTTTATTGATTGTCTAAACTTAAGAAAGTGATGGAGAAAAGGTTAATAATGCAGATTCAACCTAAAAGCATGTTGTGTGTGGAACTGTTATATTATGAAAAGCACAAGAAACTGAGGAAACATTCTTCCAGTTTTTTTTTTTTAATATATATTTTTTTAAGAGACAGGGTCCTGCTCTGTCACCCAAGCTGGAGTGCAGTGGCCCAATTATAGCACACCACAGCCTTGAACTCCTGGGTTCAAACAATCCTTCTGCCTCAACCTCCCAAGTAGCTGGGACTACCGGTGTGGGCCACTACACCTGGCTAATTTTTAAATTTCTTGTAGAGATGGGGTCATGCTATGTTACCCAGGCCGGTCTTGAACTCCTGGCCTCAAGTGATCCTCCCACCTCAGCCTCCCAAAGTGCTGGGATTACAGGCATGAGCCACCATGCCCCACCTCTTCCAGTATTTGAAAACTATTATCCAAATCAGCAAAGAAGTTGTTTGTGCCATTCACAAATAAATGGAAACTCTGGCGTATATTTCAGTTGTTTCATTTTCATCTTACTCATTTATATAAATAAAAATATCAACCAACTTTCATACTGGAATTACACTCAGAGAGCTAGTTGTAAAATATTTATCAGCATACCACTGCATGTGCCCAAAATGATTGGTCATCTACCTGTGTCTCTGTATTTTTCATTTGTATGTTATTTTTTAAAAAGATTTGCTACGGCAAAAAACAATCAGTTCATGTCAAATTCACGACCTTTGAATAATTAAGATTACATTCAAACCATCAGCCAATCAATCACTTTCTGGAAATAGCAGGTTGAGGTCAAATGTATATGCCATTACAGGGATGAAAATCCCCCAGAATCCTGACATGAATAACCAAAGTGAATTACAACATACATACAACTTCAAAACAGTTTACAAAAAGAAAATGATCCCTATATTTCCCTAACCCCTATTGCTCTAGCATAAGATAAAAATACAGGGAGTTAATAGTCCAATTAAATCAACATAAACACTTAGAACTTAAAAAGCATTATTAAACTATTATTTCCTGAGTGTTTTCTATGTTCCAGGGATTTTCCCAGGTGCTGAGGACAAAAGTGAAAAAAGATGAACCTTGCATTTAAAGAGATTAAATTAGGCAGAGCTAAGTGGAGAAGACAGACAAGTATATAGGCAATTTTTTAAAACAGGCAATTTATAATACAGATTAGGGAACGTGGGTCCACCCAGGGATATTTGGGATCTTTAAAAAAATAATATCACAAATATAAAACTAATCATGAATGCCAATTTAAATGAAATAAAATTAAAGGAGAGGGTAAAGTATAATCAAACTTAAAAAATAATAAAATAGATTCTCAGTGGCAAGACTGCACAGACATGAATAGTAACATTTACCTCTTTGTGGCAGTCAAAGCCAGAGTCACTCCTCAAACTCTCAGCTAGTCCAGTGCTGGCATTTTTAGAAATGGCTTGGCACAACGGTCCAGTACTAACCTGAACTTCTAGTTGTATTCAAGATCATCTTGCTCTCACTTGTAACCAATGGCTATGTCACCATAAGAATGTCTATAAGATATTCTAATTGTTTCTTGGGTCATGGCCCTTTCTGTTGTAAAAACAATAGAGATCAACGGAAACGAATGTGTGAATGAAAAAAGATTGGTAGACAGACAGACTTGGGTTTTTTTTTTCTTTTTGCAACCTTACTTTAAAAAAACAAGATACATTATTCAGTAATTCCCACCACCTATGGGTTCCATCTGTCTAGGTAGCAAATATTGCTGTTTTATTGATGGAATGGCAGAGCAATGAGGGCCTTTCCAAACACCCAAAGCTGGTGTGATAAAGATGTACATTTTGCTTCCAGAAAAATACTCTGACTGTTAAAACTGGGGCCATAATTTTCACAGGAGAGATATATAGCTGTTTCGGACTGAGTTGAGCCATGTCAGAGGATATTTGGAATTCTGCCTAAAATGTCAAGAATGGGAGGAAGAAGAGATAGAGACAAAAGAGTAAAGAGAAATGTAACTGGTGGTGGGGTTAGAATTTAAGACTTGAAGACTGAAACTAGATCCACACCTCTCACCTCTCACAAAAATCAAATCACGATGGATAACAGACTTAAAACTAAGACATGAAACCATAAGAATTCTAGAAGGAAATGTTGGAAAAACTCTTATGGACATTGGCCTAGGCAAAGAATTTATGAAGAAGACCCCCAAAGCAATCACAGCAGCAACAAAAATAAATACATGGGAACTGATCAAATTAAAAAGCTTCTGCACAGCCAAGGAAACTATCACTAGAGTGAACAGACAACCTACAGAATGGGAGAAAATATTTGCATGCTATACCTCTGATAAAGGGCTGATAACCAGAATCTATACAGAACTTAGGAAAATCAACAAGAAAAAATCAAACAACCCCATTAAAAAATGGGCAAAGGACATGAACAGCAACTTTTCAAAAGAAGATAGAATAATGGCCAGCAAACATATAAAAAATTGCTCAACTTCTCTAATCATCAGGGAATTGCAAATCAAAACCACAATGAGGTATCACTTAACTCCAGCGAGATTGGCTCATATCAAAAAGTCCCAAAACAACAAATGCTGGCGGGGATGTGGACAGATAGGAACACTCATACACTGCTGGTGGGACTGCAAATTAGTACAACCACTATGGAAAGTAATATGGAGATACCTCAAAGAACTAAAAGTAGAATTACCATTTGATCCAGCAATCCCATTACTGGGTATTTACCCAAAGGAAAAAAAGACATTCTATAATAAAGACATTTGTACACGAATGTTTATAGCAGCACAATTCACAATTGCAAAGATGTGGAAACAACCCAGGTGCCCATCAATACACGAGTGGATTAATAAAATGTGGTATATGTATACCATGGAGTATTACTCAGCAATAAAAAACAACGGTGAATTAACTCATCTGGTATTATCCTGGATGGAGCTAGAGCCCATTCTTTGAAGTGAAGTATCACAAGAATGGAAAAACAAGCACCACTGGTACTCACCATCAAATTGGTACTAACTGATCAATACTTATGTCACACATGGCAATAATATTCATTAGGGGGTGGGCAGGTGGGAGGGGGTGGAGGGGCTGGGAAAACTCTCACTGAATGGGTGCGGGGTGCACAGTTTGGGGGATGTCCACGATTGTAGCTCTGACATTGGCAGTGCATGGGCAATATATATAACCAAAGTGTTGTACCCCCATAATATTCTGAAATAAAAGGAGAAAAAAAAAAGAATCTAAGACTTGCTTCTAAGATTTACTCCTAATTCCACCTTGTTCCCACAGGCCTCAACCCTAACACCAAAGGTCTGAGAAGACTAGGTGGGATTCCCAGGACAGGACAATCAGCAATAGCAGCGACAGTACCACCACCCCCTCATTGCCACCAGCACCTTTACCAGAAAGAGTCTGCTGATGTGGAACAATCCTTGGCAGTGGGCTATCAGGGCTATGGGATGACTGGAGCAGCTTGAGAAGACAACAGTGTGTGAAGATAACCAATGTACAAATACTAACCAGAAAGGTTTTCTTTAGCCCATTTACTTATTTTTGCAAGTAGCTTCAAAAAGGAATAAACTTCTAAAGCTCTTCGGATACTTAATTGTTTCTAGTTCATTTGAAAGTGTTCCACTCCACTCAATTGAGGAAACATTAATTGATCATTGATCACCTTGTTATGTACCATGCCTGGAGATACAAAGATGGACAACTGCTCTCAGGTAGGGATGCAAGACTCATAAATTTATAGAGATTTGTGCTCTAGACAAAAATATGCCCAAGAAATTAGCAGTCTTTGGTTTGTTTTTGTCCCTGAGGCATCAAAATGTTTCAAATAGTAACTTTAGTCCCAGTTTAAAAATTTTAACATAAAGACTACGTTTGCATGCCTTCCTAATTCTAACACCCTGTTAGAGATGTTTGTTTTCAAACTAGGACTTTCTATGAGAACAATGACCTTTCTCTTACTGAAATAATTCAGCCTTGCTAATTTTATTTTATTTTATTTGCTGAAAAAGAATAAAAGCTGCGCACCATGCTAATATTAAATCACTGCAACTTATTTTATCATAGTAATTTTGTATATGTGTTTTTGGGGAGGATTTTTTAAAAATAAACTTTTTATTTGAGAATTGTTTTAGATTTCCAAAATAGTTGCGAAGATAGTAAATTCCCATATACCCCACACTCAGTTTTCACTACTATTCTCATCTTACATTAATATGTTACATTTGTCACAATGTGTTTTTAAACTACTCTGATCACATAAACTCTACTTTTCCGTGTTTTATTTGTAAGAGGTTATAGAAGGTAAAAGAAAGTCTCCCACATGAATTAATGTAATACTGAATTGTAAATGCTGAGCGACAGGATTGTTCCCCAGAGTATCAAAAACATGGTCAAAATCCAAGTACTTTCTGAAGGAGAAGTCATGTCCAAACTGAGGAGTAAGGTCCAGCAGGCCCATTCACAGGACTCACCACGTTGACAAGCTCCATGTAAAGACAGAATATTTGGGTTGGTATTTTACAAAGAAGAGATGTACCAGTAAAAGGAAGAAAAATCCAGGAGGCAGGAAGACTGCTAACCCCTAATGGGGTTTAAAGTAAATCAGGGTGGGGCAAAAATTTCTGCACATTTATTTTTTAGGGTTCCAAGTCCCTACATTTAGCATAAATTATTCAATGCCTAGCAAAATGCTTATTACACACAATAAATATCTTCCAAATATAAGTGAATCCCACTTTCAAAACATATTGTACAGAAACTCCAATACATCTGTTTGATATCAAATTTGCATTTATCAATGTTTTATAGAGATTTTTTTTTTTTAAAAAATCATGCTCCTTCCAACATCAGGCCCACATAAATGTAAGTTGTGGTTTTCCCTTAGGTTTAAGTGGAACAAATCTATGGAAGACTTAAAGGCTATGTTTTCAACTATCATTATTAAGAAATAATAAAGGGTAGTACTTTATTTAAATACTCAGATCAAGTCTCTTCTATATGCAAATAGAAGGCTGAGGAGAAGAGGGGAGAGGTGGCCCACCCTTGTACATAAATCATCTTTGCTTTAGTCCATAAATGAATTCCTGGAGACACAGGGAATGTTGGGCTCAGGATCAGATTTGTGTGAGGAGTTTGGAGGTCTGAGGCCTAATTTCAGCCCTGCCACCACTCATTCTGTGAGCTAATTACAGTCAGTTTCCTTATCTATAACATGACATTATTGGATTGGATAATCTCTATTCTACCTACTAGGTCTAAAATTTTTAAAATATGAAACTTAAAACACTCCAAGATTCCAATTTAAATTCACTTAATAGGAATCAATTACTTAATCCAACTGGGGTAAAGGGAATTGAACTTGATATTTAATCTATTCCAATAATAGTAAAATAATAGCTAATCTAATTGAGCTATTCTAATGGCTTTACATCTTTTAACTCATTTAATCCACACATCCACTCTTACCACTCTTACAAGAAGGTACTGTTATTATCCCAATTTTACAGATGAGAAAAAAGTTTATGTAATTTAAATGTCCAAGGTCTTACAGCTGATGAATGATAAAGCCTGGATTTAAATTTGGACAGTCTGGCTCCAGAGCCAGAGTTCTTTGCTACCGTGCTTCATTGACTCACAAAAGATTTCACCTACACTTATGTAGGTGAGAATTGTGAATTAATTACTAAGGAACCGTGAGAACTTGTCTTCTTTCACTGAACATCCTGTGGCTGGAAGATTTAAATCAGAGGCAATGGTGGAGGAAGGGGGAAGGTATCTTGAAGGTATTAGAAAATGATTTAAGTTTTTCATCTCTTCTGGGATTTATTCACAAAATATATGTCAGGGAGTATATGCAAATAAATATTTGAAAATTCATGGATCTGGCTGTATTTTGTGTTGTTTTAGAAAAATCCCATATTAAAGAGGTTCCTTTTTGCCTCTTGTTGGTGAAAGAAAACAAAACAATAAAAGCTTCTACTACTCACTAAGGCATAGATCTGGTGTCAGTGTTCATAAGACAAGCAATACATTTCCTTCTTCACACAATATGTTATATGCAGGGATTTTGTTTGTCCATAAATACTGTAAAGTACTCCTCTGCTCTGTTTCTCAATATATTCATGGCACCCTAATCTATGTGGAAAGAGATTCTAGAATCAAGGCTATAGTTTGGGATAGTCCTAAAGCCAATGTAAGTATGTTAGGTATGTAACTTTCATTTCTAAATTATGTTATTGTCATTATTTCTTCTAATGATATTATATTATCTTGTGAGGTTAAAAGAACTGAAACCTTTTTTAACTTGAATTAAATAAAAATGGTTTTTATTATGAGCACACAAAGGTATCTTGGAAATTTGTACAAACAGGAAGTACAGCTAAACTTCATGTAGCACTGGGAAATAAGGTGGCTTCTTGTGCAAACTCTCATTCTTTCTCACTTTCTCTCTGCGACCACATCATCTCTGCTTCAATGTTTACATCTCCTGCTATACTTGGACTCCCCCTGCTTGTTCATTGGCATACCTGGCCAGTGTTTATCTGTTTATCGGCATACATGTTCTACCAAGTCCAAATCTAAATAATTTTCAACGTCCAGAAACCATGGCTCTCAGCTCTGTGCCTTTCAGTTTAAACTTTCAAGAAAAATAACTTGATTAGTATACCTAATAGGACAGAGGTCTACCAGCTATGGCAAAATGGGGTAGGACCATGTGGAACTTGGCCATAGGTGCCTACCTTTCAGCTGAGATTGGAGGCTTGAGAGGTAGTTCTCAGAGAAGCAGGCAAGGGCCAGTTGCACTGCAACCACCACTACTGCATGAGGTAAGATTTAGTAGTATTGCCTTACCACTCCATCATCCAAAGCTATGGAAACAAACCAAACACTGAAATGCAGGCCTAGACAATCTACAAGAGGATCAATTACAGGGGATTGTTTCCAGAGCGATTGTTAAGAGCATTGAAACACAAGACCTCCAGAAAGCATCCTAACAATGTCTGTCATGCTTGAAATTTCCATTAGCTATTTTACCTCTGACTGGCCTGTCTTTTCCTACTTTGGGTGAGGGGGCCAAGAAGACATCCTGTATTCAGAGTAAGAGAAGGTTAGGGTTTATTATGCTCAAAGGAATGCAATTAACTTCCCAAAAGGAAATTAATCTGCTATGAGGAAAAATCACCACTAGTAAAGAGAGAACCAAACCTAGATCTTTTCTTCAAGTAGCCAGAGATAATATGGCTACTTAGTACTTCTTCTGACATAGTAGTCCCACTACGTCAGAAGTCTGTGGGACTACTCAACAGTTCATAACAATTCCAGACTTTACCAGTTCACACAAAGCAGGCTTGTGTAGCAGTGTGCTTATCCAAGCGTGAAGGGGTAGCACAAATGTGTAAGAGTAGATACCACCCTGTAGGCTACAGTCTCCAGTTATTTAATCAAACATTAATTTACATGTTGCTATGAAGGTATTATGTAGAATTGGTTAAACTTCATAATCAGTTGATTTTAAGTATGGGAAATTATTCTAGAAAATCTGGGTAGGCCTTATTCAATCAGTTGAAAACCCTTAAGAGTAGAGCTGGGGCTTTCCTGATGAAAAGAAATTCCAGCTGTGGATGGCAGCTTCAGTACATGCATGAGAATTCCAGCATGCCCTTCCTGGTGGCCTGCCATATGAATTTCTGACTTGTCTAGTCAGCCCCTACAATCATGTAAATAATTCCCTGCAATAAATCTCTTAATATACATCTCCTACTGGTTCTGTTTCTCTGGTTGATCCCTGACTAATATGGCAACTAAATAATCATCATAAAATAATAACCTCGAGACAGGTACTATAATTAACTCCATTTATAGAAGAGGAAACTAAGGTAAAGAAAGATTAAGAAACTCGCCCAAGGGAACCTATCTCCTAAGTGGTGAAGCTGGAATTGTAATTCAGGCAGCCTGGTGCCTGAACCTAAGCAATTTACACTCTAATCCACAGCTTCTCTGAATGGTTTTACCAAAACGGGCACAGTCTAAATAGCTGAAAAATTATTTCTTAAAATTCATTTTGGAGATTGCCCTAAAAAGTTTTCCAAACTTGGGCATGACCCAAGAGTTTGCATTGATTTTGGATCACACTAAAAGTTCCTCAAACCTGAGCACAGACAGCCTGGATTTCAAATATAGGTTTAAGTGGCATGCACTGGTGTCTACACCTCTAACCCAGGGGATCCGACCCCACTGCCCTCAGAAAGGCCTCTGAAAAGCTCTGGGCATATGGACTTCCAGAGGCTGTGGACTAGTACAAGACACCTTTGGAAAGCACTGTTTTGAGGCCTGAAATAAAAATTACAGGAATGGGTTATGGTTTACAAATCTGAGCATTCTAACGTAAAAATGAGTTAAAATGGAAGAAACAGTATTCTGTTTCATCCATAAGCAATGCAGGAAGAACTTCAAAGAACGTTATACAGGTGAAAATGCAACATTTTACCAAGGCAATTTGGTAGTATATATGAAAAGTCTTAAAATGTTTACATATTTTTTGTTCCATTAATTCCACTGCTAGGAATTTATCACAAGGAGATAATCAGTGATGGTCCATAAAAATGCAGGTATAAGAGTCTTATCCCAGCAATATTTATAAGAGTAAAAACTTAGAAATAACTTAAGTGTCTGACAATAGGAAAATAAAGTTTGGTATACCTACATGATGAAATACCATTAAAAATCATGTTATGGGAAAATGGTTATAAACCCTTATTTTTTGAAAAAGAAAGTTGTATACAGCATCACAATTTTGTTTTAAAAAAGTATAACAAGTATTCACAAAAGACTGAAACACCAATATACCAACAGTAGTTATCACTGGACTACTAGTGATTTTAATTTTTTCTTTTCTTTTTTTTAATATTTTTACAAACTTTCTATAATAAGCATGTATTATTTTATAGTCAAAAAATTTCTTCATAATCTCTAAGAATATTTACTGAAATTGGAAAATGTTCATCATATAATGCTAAATAAAACAACAATTTAAAAACAATATATTCATGAGCCACTATGTTAAAATTATATAACAATATCTATTTGAAAAGACAAAAATCAGAAAAAATACATCAAAATGTAATAGTGATTATAGTGAGGTGGGATTATCGAAGATTTTTTTTTCCTTTATTTAATTCTTTTTTCAAAATTTTCTGTAATGAACATACAGGCATACCTCATTTTATTGCACTTTGCAGATACTGCATTTTTTACAAGTTGTAGGTTTATGGCAACTGTGCATCGAGCAAGTCCTTGGGCATCATTTTTCTAACAGCATGTGTTTACTTCATGCCTCTGTGTCACATCTTGGTAATTTTTGCAATATTTCAAACTTTTCTATTATTATTATATCTCTTATGGTGATCTGTGATCAGTGATCTTTGATGTTACCACAGTAATTGTTTTGGGGTGCCATGAACTGTGCCCATATAAGATGGTGAACTTAATGGATAAATGTTGTGTGTGTTCTGACCACTCCACTGGCAGTTCCTCCGTCTGGGAGACCCCTTCTCCTTGGGCCTCCCTATTTCCTGAGACACAACAATATTGAAATTAGGCCAGTTAATAGCCCTACAATGGCTTCTAAGTGTTCAAGTGAAAGGAAGAGTTGCATGTCTCTAACTTTAAATCAAAAGCTAGAAATGATTAAGCTTAGTGAGGAAGGCATGTCAAAAGCTGAGACAGGCCAAAAAATAGGCCTCTTGCACCAAAGTTAGTTAAGTTGTGAATGCAAAGGAAAAGCTCTTGAAGGAAATTAAAAGTGCTACTCACACCAATGAACATACAAATGAAAGAAAGGAAAACAGCCTTATTGCTGATATGGAGAAAGTTTTAGTGGTCTCAATAGAAGATCAACCTGCCCACAACATTCTCTTAAGCCAAAGCCTAATCCAGAGTGGGGCCCTAACTCTCTTCAATTCTGTGAAGGCTGAGGGAGGTGAGGAAGCTGCAGAAGAAAAGTTGGAAGCTAGCAAAGGTTTGTTCATAAAGTTTAAGGAAAGAAGTCATCTCCATAACGTAAAAGTGTAAGGTGAAGCAGCAAGTGCTGACGGAGAAACCACTGCAAGTTATCTAGAAGATCTAGCTAAGATCTCTGACGAAGGTGGTTACACTAAACAACAGATTTTCAATGCAGATGAAACAGACTTCTATTGGAAGAAGATGCCATTTAGGACTCCCCTAGCTGGAGAGGAGAAGTCAATGTCTGGCTTCAAAGCTTCACAGGACAGGCTGACTCTCTTGTTAGGGGCTAATATAGCTGGTGACTTTAAATTGAAGCCAATGCTCATGTACCATTTTGAAAATCCTAGGGCCCTTAAGAATTATGCTAAATCTACTCTGCCTGTGCTCTATCAGCGGAATAACAAAGCCTGGATGACAGCATATCTGTTTACAGCATGGTTTACTGAATATTTTAAGACCAGTGTTCAGACCTATTGCTCAGAGAAAAATATTTCTTTTAAAATATTACTGTGCATTGACAAGGTACCTGGTCACCCAAGAAGTTCTGATAGATATGTACAAAGAGATTCATGTCATTTTCATGCCTGCTAACACAACATCCGTTTTGTAGCCCATGGATCAAGAAGTCATTTTGACTTCCAAGTCTTATTATTTAAGAAATAAATTTCATAAGGCTATAGCTGCCATAGACAGTGATTCCTCTGATGGACCTGGGTAAATTGAAAACCCTCTGGAAAGAATTCACCACTCTAGATGCCATTAAGAACATTCATGATTCATGAAAGGAGGTCAACATAATATCAACATTTACAGGAGTCTGGAAGAAGTGGATTCTGACCCTCTTGGAAGACTTAGAGGGGTGCAAGACTTTAGTAGAGGAAATCACTGCAGATGTGGTAGAAATAGCAAGAGAACCAGAACTAGAAGTGGAGCCTGAAGATGTGACTGAATTGCTGTGATCTCATGATAAAGCTTGAACATATGAGGAGTTGCTTCTTCTGGATGAGCAAAGAAAGTGGCTTCTTGAGACAGAATCTACGCCTGTGAACATTGTTGAAATGACAACAAAGGATTTAGAATAGTACATAAGCTTAGTTGATAAAGCAGCTGCAGAGTTTGAGAGGATGACTCCAATTTTGAAAGAAGTTATACTGTGGGTAAATGCTATCAAATAGCATCATATGCTAAAGACAAATCTTTTGTGAAAGGAAGAGTCAGTCAATGCAGCACATTTCATTGTTGGCTTATTTTAAGAAATTGCCACAGCCATCCCAATCTTCAGCAACCACCACCCTGCTCAGTTAGCAGCCATCAAAAT
The DNA here is from genome assembly GCA_023783475.1 of Daubentonia madagascariensis. Lineage (NCBI taxonomy): Eukaryota > Metazoa > Chordata > Mammalia > Primates > Daubentoniidae > Daubentonia > Daubentonia madagascariensis. Next base: position 45,774,789 of record JAKFHU010001209.1, read on the forward strand.
CAAGGCAAGACCCTCCACCAGCAAAGAGATCAGGACTCCCTGAAGGCTCAGATGATCATTAGCATTTTTTAGTAATAAAGTTTTTTTATTAAGGTATGTACATTGTGTTTTTAGACATAATGCTATTGCACACTTAATAGGCTACAGTATTGTGTAAAACATAATTTTTATAAGTACTGGGAAACCAAAAAATTTATGTGACTCACTTCATTGCTATATTTGCTTTATTGAGGTAGTCTGGAACCAAACCCAAAATATCTCCAAGGTATGCTTGTTTTCTGCTTTATAACTAGAACAAATGAATTTCATTTCATTTAAAATTTTTTTAAAAAGAGAAGTGATGTTAAAGATAGGAATTCACTATGTGGAAAAATTTTGAAGAGTGCAGTCCAGTTTAGAAGGACTTTTTCTACCTGGAGTTTCTCTTCAGAATCTGTAGCCAAGAGAAACTACTAGGCAATAGATGGTAATAAACTTTAAGTCCTGCCTGCCATCCCTTGACAGCATCCCTAAGCTGCCTGCACAAAGCAGTGTGCCAGGGACAACATTATCTTGAGGAAACAGGTTTACAGTCAACGGAATGTTTGTATCTTAGACACACTATTACTTTGAAGCCTTCAATCAATACTTTCCTACCATTCTTTTATTTTCTTAATTAACAAAGGGTACTGATTCTCAATCCTCTGTTCCAAAAGGAGGGAGAATCACACATTTCTTTAGGATGCCTGCCTTATTTTGCTGCATTTATAAGTGTTGCACAAGGGCAGGCCTGCTCACTCTGTATCTCTGGAGAGCTAGTCCACAACTGAAACGAGATCAGAAGTGGCAAAAACTTGTTGCTAGGGCAGAAATGAATGCTCTAATTTATTATGTAGAGGAACCTCTAATCAAAAAGAACGCTTCTAATCCTGAAATTAAATTCTTGGGACCAGGCATGATTTCTGGTTTCAGGAAGGGTTTTACCTATAAGGACAAGACTGAATTCTGATCAACAGCAGTATAATAAGATGGGAGGTGATTGGGCTACTGAATGACTGTTTAGCAATTCTGTCCAGACTCAGATTCTTCCAGGAATTTGTTAGTACGCTTTTGTGGTATATAGTCCTAATCAATACTTTTGAAGAATGTGATGTATGCTGTGCCAGTAAGGGAAAATATTTGAATAAAAATTTAAAGTCCATTTGTATAAGGATATTTATTAGTTGGAATAAAACCATAATCTAAGGACAGATTGAGAGCCACAAAGATGTATACAAAGTTCACTCAAATACAAGCTCTTAATATAGATTTTGTAGAACTGTGAAAACAATTACTTCTAAATTATATTGCAGAAAGGTAAAGAACTAACATGAAATATATCCCAAGGGAAAGAGAGGAAAGAATTAGGATGAAATAATTTAAGGGCCAGCAGTTCCATGTGCTTCCTCAACTGCTAAGAAATGGGTGGCCACATATGCCCATCTTGAGAAAAAGTAATAAATACAATACCAGCTGCTGCTCCAAAGTTAAATGCCTGGTGGTAGTTTAATTTGAAACAACTTCAGAAAATCCCCACACTAAGTACTATGGCAGTGATAGGCCAGCCGATAAAACTTTTCAATTACCCAACTGATACACCATATAAATGCTTCATCTTCATTCCCATCTCACTGGGGGGAAATGCTAAAGTCACATTTTTTAAACCACAATAAAATAAGAAAATATATATCTATTCTCTATAGAATGACATAAAATGTTAATAATCCGTTCACATCTCCCATTGCAAAAGGATTTCCCCCCATAAAATCTGCATACACTTTAATTTTTCACCTTGTTTATAGCATTACAGATGCTACAGCAAAAGTAATGTTTCTCTTATAGCTTAGAAGACATAATGCCAGAAAGTAATTATATATAGCTATAGTTTATAGAGGTATAGGAATCAAAACATATGGTCAAGGAGATGCTACAGAATTATAGTAGTTAAACTAAGCTCAGCAGAACATGATATTTTAATAGACATATTTAGAAAGGAGAAAAGCAAAAACAAGTTAAATCTTTTGCTTTTAGCTAATCTATTTAAACCACAATGTGATGATGGTAAAATGTCAAAATAAAATCCTCAAAATCTTTGTAAGACTAACAACAGGGTACCAATGCAGAAAACTAAGACCCTTTAAAATTCTTAATGATAAAGTGATTGCTACAAATTTTAACATCATCAACTATTAATTCTGAGTGTACTGAACTACAAGCTACAAATATTCTGCATGTTGAAACTCTCTCTGTGTTGGGTGACATTTCAAGCCACATCGTGGAGAAGGGAGTTGTAATGGGCCTTACTGAACCTGGAGCAGTACCAAATCACCATGAAGCTATCTGACATTTGGAAGAAAGTAGACATGTAGGGCATATAAAATTTTAAAACTTAAAGTAATTGTGAATGAGAATAGAAACAGGAAAAAATTTACCTTGGAAGAAACAATAAAGGTTTTCCTACACCTCTATACATAAAGATTTGAACATAAAGATGTTTACTGCAGCAGCATTTCTAACGGTAATGAACTGGAAACAACCTAAATGCTATCAATAAAGGACTGGTTAAATAAATTATAATAAGGTTACATTGTAAAATTTTATGTAGTAGTTAATAGAATAATGAAGTGGAAACTGACATGGTAATACTTTCTAAATATGTTAAGTGAAAAAGGCAAGTTGGCAAAAATGTATATACATACACATATAAATACACGTTATATATACATACATATCTCCATTTATTCTAAATATTATTTGAATACATACTATATATATACATAGAAAGAAGACTAGGATAGAACTGAACCACCAGACTCTTAAAAAGTTACCTATGAGATAAAGGCAGATACCATATATTTCTGTACTATTAAAAAATGTTTTCATCTGTTACACTTCCATAACTCTTAAGTGGCAAAAATAGATCAAAATCCAAAGAGCAATAGAGGGTCCTTCGAGTAAAGGGAAACACAGGAATAGAACTATGAGTAGAGGTGAAATGTGAACAGTCTTTAACCGTGCTTTTTTCCTGAACATTCTTGACTATTTTCTCCTTTTTATTTTTCTCTTTCAGAAATAAAGAAAATTTCACTCAATTTTATGCTCATGTTCTGTAAAAACATCTTTATCAGTGCCATAGGATTTAAGGTCTTCTTAAGAGCCTTTTTTTAAATTATGAAAATTTCCAGGGTTTTAAAAAAAGTACAGATAATATTGCAAAGCCTATTACATAGCTTAAGAAATAAAGCAGTACAGATGCACTTGAAGCTCCTTGTGGACCCTTTCCTGATCCATTCCTTTGATAAACAATATCCTAAGTTCACTATTTATCACTTCCATGCATCTATTTATGCTTTTAGTACATATATGTAGTAATAAAAAATAAACAAGTAATGCATTGTTTGTGTTTTGCCGTATGGTCCCTGTTGTAACAACTCTGCTGTTGTAATGTGAAAGTAGCCTGAGACCACATGCAAACAAATGAACATGGCTGAGTTCCTATAAAACTTCACAAAAAGATGTGGCAGACCCGATTTGACCCATTTGCCGACCTCTTCTTTATATAAATGGTATCATACTGTACCTATACCTCCACAACTTGCCTTTTATCATCCAAAATTTTGTTTCTGAGATTTATCTATGTTGTCACAAATAGCTATAGTTCCCTTAAATCACACAGTGCTACTCTGAACTGACAAAGATTCTTCGCTTGGCCAAACTTTAGTCAGGCTTCTGAAACTTCTCCTAGGCCTATCTGTGTACTTCCTTGTAAAATTCAGTTTTAGCAAAGAACCCTACTAAGTTTATTAAGAACTCCCCATCTTCAATATCTGATCACACTCAACGTCTGATCCAGTTCTTCATCCTTCACCATTCCCCTGGTGATGTCTGATCACCCTGGTCTGCCTTCAGCAAGAATCCTATTAGGTCAGTTTAGCCAGAATTGCCCTTATCCCCGAAGTTTCTTTCTCTTAGTAATTTTCCATCTACTGACCCTCACCCTGATCTTTTACTATAAATTCCCACATACCCATGCTATATTAGGAGTTGAGCCCAATCCCTCTCCGCCACTACAAAATCCCATTGCAGTGATCCCTACACCTGTCATGACATTCCTGAATAAAGTCTTCCTGACTGTTGTACCACATTACATACTCTCATATATACTTAGAATTGGCAATCTTTGAGATTTCTGTGCCAATTCTATGGAAGTGAAATAGTATCTCATTATCATGTTAGCACATATCTTAATACTAGCAAGGTGAAGAATCTTTTTGTATATTAATTGGCTACTAAGGTTTCATCTTTTTTGAGTTCCCTGACCATGTTTTACTGATTTATTTTCTTATTCTTTCTGATGCATAATTTTTTATTTATCCTGGACACTAACCTTTGTTGCCTATGTGCACTGCACAGTCAAGACTTCCTTTTTCACATGCTTTTGATGTATTCATGTACATCAATTTTAAATTTTCACACAGTCAAATTTATTAATCTTTTTCTTTATGGTTTGTACTTGTTGAACTTTGTTTAAGAACTTCTCTACCCCAAAGTCATAAAGATATTTTCATATATTTCTTCAAAATGTTTTTACTTTCATGTTTTTAGATTTCTACATCATAAGATAAATCAAATCCCATGTAGATTAAAAATATGGATAATCAATTGTTCCAGCACCATTTGTTGACATATCCACTTGCCCTCACTGATCTGTAAGGCTGCCTCTATCATATCACATGATACAGAACCATATGTATTCATCTGTGACTATTTGGAGTCTCTATTCTATTCCAGCGACCCATCTCTCTGTTTGCTGACAAAAAACTATCATAATTACTTACAACAGTCCACCTCCCCTTCTTCTTTTTTTTTTTTTTTTTGAGACAGTGTCTCACTCTGTCACCAAGGCTGGAGTACAGTGGCGTCATCATAGCGCACTGCAGCCTTAAACCCCTGGGCTCAAGCAATCCTCCTGCCTCAGCCTCCCAAGCAGCTGGGACTACCACGCCAGCTAATTTTTGTGTTTTTTGTAGAGACAGGGTCTCACTCTTGCTCAGGCTGGTCTCGAAATGCTGAGCTCAAGCAATCCTCCCACCTTGGCCTCCCAGAGTGCTAGGATTATAGGCGTGAAACACTATTCCTGATCCCCACTTCCTTTCACTTAGTTTCCCAAACTGCTATTCCATGTTGCTTTTTTCTAGATGTTATTAATACCTATGTCTGGGAAAAGAAGTTATAAATTCAAATAAAATTTTAAACAGATGTGTAATATAGCTCTTACTTGGAGTTTATAACGTACTTTAGTGTAGAAGACTCTGAGTAGTATCACAGTAAAGAAATATATCTAATTTTGTTTAATTTACCATTTCACAAACTTTTTTTTGTATATAAACATTTATTTCTTGACACACTGATTAATATCCTACAGAAGAGTGTTCTGAGGGACATTAATTTGGGAAATGGTGTGTTTAAACTAATAAAGTTGAGAAAAGAAGAACTTAGATATTTCTGACTTCCACATTGATCGATTAGCAGCACATAAATTTAAAAAATCCACATCAAAATAAAGTAATCAAAAAACACCCAGCAAGCCTTTTAGAAGGCTTAAATAGGCCAAGCGTGGTGGCTCATGCCTGTAATCCTAGCACTCTGGGAGGCCAAGGCGGGAGGATCACTTGAGCTCAGGAGTTGGAGGTTGCAGTGAGCTATAATCACACCATTGCACTCTAGCCCAGGTGACAGAGTGAGACTGTCTCAAAAAAAAATTAAAAACAACAAAAAAAGAATGCTTAAACAGTGTTTTTTAGCTTAGAGTCTTAGTGTTGGACTATATATGATGAAACTTTTCCTTTAACTTGACAAGAATTATGCTTTCCTTCTTATTTCAGCACTGAAATGAAAGAACAGGCAGATGTCCCAAATTTATTCACCTCTCATATAAAAGCTATAGGATTATTTGGCCTATAAAAACACAAACAAGAAAAATGCATTTCTCTTATCCTTGCTGGGCTCTGAGCCCATTATCTTATTGCTGAGTAGCCCAAGGAGAACCAAAAAACATACCAAAATTAAGTGACTATTTGTTTATATTTTCTTCTTTCTGTTCTGTTGATGCAGCAGGTATTAATTTCCTTGAGGCACTGCTCACCTGGCAGGGTAGCCCTGCTCAGCTGAGGATGGCAGGAGAACAGGTCACTGCTAATCTCAGCAGACACCCTGGACAGAAAAAAATGGCCTTTCCTGAAAAAACATTTCTCCTTTCTTATAGGACATTACTCTTTGCTGCTGTGACAAACATATCCATTAACAGTCATGGGCGAGCTTTTGAGAGTCAGGTTCTTCCCAATTTGCAAGGGAAAAATATTGACATTTCCCTTTCTCTCCTCAAAATACAGTTGGCACTCATTTATTCAACAAACATTTATTAAGTGCTTATTGTGGACCAGGCACTCTAACTAAGTGCTAGGGTTACCAGGACTAGTAGCACAGTCCCAGAGAATTTGACAGTATAAATTAGAGATTAAAGAATAATCAGAATACTTTCTGAATACCCTCAAGAATACCGCAGTATTGCCTGAAATATAACTGTGAAAACTTGGAACTTGACTTTAGTGTAAATAAACTCTCAGAGATTGGGACTGTAAGTCCAAAACAATGGACACTTCATGAAGCTGGAGACTTTTTCTTGTTTTCTATTGTATCCTGAGCCAGAATAGAGATTCTCAAGAACTATTTATTGGCTATTAGTGAGCAAGGGGCTGGAGTCATCTCGGATAATGACTTAGACATGCATGAATCTTCTCTTTTTTTATTCCCAGAGCTAGTTTGTTTAGCTTTTCCTTGACAGTATTCCTTCACAGAGTAGCCCATTCCATTTTGACCAGCTCTGTCAGGGCATTCTTCCTCATATTGTGCAGAAATCCATCCCCCTCAAAGTTTCACCCACAAATGTGCATTCTGCCCTCTGGGTCTCCCAAAAACACATAGAACAGTTCCTATTTTGAAATTTTCAAGTCTACAAAAAAGTTGAAGAAACACTACAATTAACATCTACATACCTTTCATCTATTCACCAATTATTAATGTTTTCCCACATTAGCTTCTTTATCACTTATGTTGTGTTTTTCCCCCCTGAATTATCTGAGATTCAGCTGCAAACATAAAACAATATCATCTCTAACACTTTGGCACATATCTAAGAATCACATTCTCCCACATAATAACATTCCTATTCTACAACTAAAAAAAGTAATGTTAATAAAGTATTTTTAAAAATCAAATCCATATTTAAATTTTCCTAATTGTCCCCCTCCAATTTTTTTTTTAATTTGGGATTTTTTTAATCCTAGTTGTTTTTGTTTTTTTTTTAAGAGACAGCGTCTTGCTCTGTCACCCATGCTAGAGTACAGTGGCATGATCATAGCTCACTGCAGCCTCAAACTCCTGGGCTCAAGCAATCCTCCTGCCTCAGCCTCCTCACCTACCTATAGGTGGTAGAATATAGGCACACACCACCATGCCCAGCTAATTTTTAAATTTTTTGTAGAGATGGAGTCTCACTATCATGCCCAGACTGGTGTCAAACTCCTGGCCTCAAGTGATCCTCCCACCTTGGCCTCCCAAAGTGCTGGGATTACAGGTGTAAGCCAGAACACCTGGCCCAATTGTAGATTAAAAAAAAAATTCATATATTACATTTGTCTCTTTGGTCTCTTTTAATTCAGAATATTCTCCCAGCCTTTTTGTGTTTTTCATGACACTACTTTTTTTTTTTGGCTTGGACTACTACATCAGTATTATCTGTGTATACTGTTGGTCTGACTAGTGATAATATATATGTTGACCACTTGATTAAGATGATGACCACTAGATCTCTCCATTGCAAAGATAAATTTTCTCCCTTTGCAATTAAGAACTAATCTGTGGGGTGATATTTTGAGGCAGTGTGAATATCTGTACCCCAACAACTTTTTACAGCGGTTTTAGCTGCCACTGATGATTTTTGCCTGAATCAACTATTACACTGAGAATTGCAAAATGATGATTTTCTAAATTATTCCTTCTACATGGGTTTTTTAAAATCCAATATATTAGAATTGATTATTGTCTTTTTTCTTGAGACAGTGTCTCACTCTGTCGCATGGGCTAGAGTGCAGTGGCATCATCATAGCTCACTACAACCTCAAACCCCTGGGCTCAAGCGATCCTCCCACCTCAGCCTCCCAAAGTACTAGCACTACAGGAATAAGCCACCGTGCCTGGCCCTACTGTCATATATATATATTTTTTAATACTGAAATTGGCCCAAATTTGGCCAGTGGAAAATCCCTTGAAGCTACCACCTATGTCAACTAACCCCATTAGTTGAGCACTTCCTAGCTTTCTATCACAACCAGGAGTCTAGGCTCATCTTGTACTTCCCCTTGCCCCAGTCCTGGAATCATCTATTCCTCAAGGGCCAGGGTTTTTCTTAGGAGGGAACAGAATTTACAAGAAACAATTCTATTAGTCTCTTCTATGTACCAGCCTCCAGGTGTCTGAAGCCAGTTATCATTTCTGTCCTGAACACCTCCCCAAACTTCCACCCCTAGGCTAAATTCTCCCAATTCCTCACACCGGTCTTCCTATGACGTAGGACTTTTATCCTACACTCCTCTTTTTCATCTTCCCTGTCCCAACTCAGCTGCTATTTTCTAGATCAGTCAGACCCACCCTGACTGTGTGTAAGAATCACTGGGGGACTTGTTTAATATATAGATTTTGAGGATTCACTCCAGACTTACTGAATAGAATCTCTAGGGTGGGGCATGGGATTTTTTGGTTATTTTTTAAGCACCTTGCCTGTTATCAATATAGCCACTACCCTGCATACTTCAATTTTGCAAGGTCTTGTGGACCCACAATTGAATAGAGTATCAAAAGTATGGTCTAGAACTACCACTTTTATTATACTGGATATTAAACTTCTTTCAGCATAATCAAATCAACACAGACTTTTTTGGGAGGTAGGTGGAAGTAATGACATACCATTTTTGACTCATGGTGAATTTATGAAGAACTAAGTCCTCAAGACTTTGTCAAACATATTGCTAAGTCACGTGTCCCTTATCTATTTATGTTCCACCAGTGTTTTAGTGTAAGGATTTGCATTTGTTCCTATTACAATTCATATTGCTCAATTCAGTTCAATCTTTAGTATGCCAAGGGTCTTAGGGATTCTGGTTTTATCATCCTAAGTATTTTTTACCCTTCCAACTTTATGTCACCCATAGTTAAGCATGCTGTCAAAGTCCTCTCTCTTACATTGCCTTTTTGAGGCTTTTTTTTAAGTATTAAAAAAAAATCAATCCTACAAACTGTTTTATGATTGTATGATCGTGGTAGACATGTAATTGCATACATTTGTCAAACCTCATAGGATCATACCCACAAAAAAGAGTGAATTTTAATGTATGTAAATTATACCTACAAAAAAAAAATCAGTCAACATTCTAAATACCCAGCTATATTCTTCTCTCAGATTGGGTCTCACTAATTTATTTTGACTGACAATTTCTGCAAAATGCCTTGCTATTCTAAATAATAGAGTTTTCATAGATTTTATATTTTTATTCACTGAGGTATTGAAAAAAGCAATACGGTTTTTAGTTTACCAGTACAGTCAACCCAGTGAATGCATTATTTTATTAGTTCCTACAAAAAAAATACAGAAAAAAGGGATAGAATGTGGAATAATGAGAAATTAATATTAGAAAAATTATAACCTTTCATAAAACTGGGTTAGAAATATTGAATATAGCCTGTCAGTCTTGCCTAGGAGAGGAAGTCAGATAATTTCTTACCTATAAGTTTGACAAGGGTTTTTAAAAATACTCTTCAGTGTTGGTGAAGGTCTAGTGAAACACATTGTCAGTGTGAATGAAAAGCTTAAGTGATAAAACCTTCCTGGCCATTTGAAATTACCTCACAAGAACTTAAAAGAATCCATTTGAATACATACATATATATAATCTAAAAAGTCTAGAAAAAAAATATCAAAATTTTAGCAGTAGCCAGCCATCTCTGGCTGATGAAAGGCAGGCTAGATTTTGTTTTATTTGGCTTTTTTGCATACTTTGTTTTTTTAAAATTTTTTTCTAAATTTCTACAATGAGCCTATATTAGTTTTATGATTAGGAAAACAGCAAAACATACTTAATAAAAGTACTGGTTAAAGGGAGGGGAGGAAAATATGTCACAAAAGGAAGGAAATGAGAATAAAATAATTTTTTATGAAGATATATCTGTCATTGATAGGAATTCTCAAAATAAAACATGTTTTCCAGGTAGTCAATAATTTTATAAAGAATTTTTATGCAGAGAAGGAACAATATTTCCCTTGTGAAGCTTCTCTAAATGCCACAGAAAATTCCATGATACCATAACTCTAAAAGGGACACTTACATTGCTTCCAAACAATATTTTTCAAATGAGAAGCTTTATACAGAATTATTAAATACTATAAATTCATACCTTGAAGAACGATGTTCTGGTTTATTTCGTGCGTTGCGATCTGTAAAGAAAGAAGAGAGTTACACGTCAAAATTCTCTTTAAAAGCCCTGGAAAAGAATTTCTTAAATACTAGTTGCCATACCATTAGATTTCACAAAGGACTGTTCAAAGGGAGTTGTGTCTTCCCCTGTGTAAGGCTCTTCATCGGCCTTGAGAGGATTTGCCTGACAGAGGAAGTAGAAAGGACACAACGAAGGACAGGCATAAAAACTTTTAATGGTTTGTTAAAATCACCTACTTGGAAAATATATCATTACATGTATTATTTCATTTTAAAAGACCTTTCCTCTGTTAAACACTTTGCTAAAACCAAAACAGATTCAGCTAAGGAAAGAAAGCAAGGAAACTGAAAAGCCACAGATTACTCAGCTCAAAAATATCATTCCATGAATCATGGTTGGCAGAAACTTCTAACAGAACGGGGAGGGGGAAAAATGAGCAGTCAGCTACAACAACATCTGCAAATACTAAGACCAGTACAGCTTCATCCTTAACTATCTATCACCCAGAACGTCTCAGAAGTTGGGTTTCAACATTTCACCAATAATTAGATGTAATGTGCTGTACATAAAAGATTTTCAGTTGTCACAACGGGGAGAAGGGAGGTCTTATGGGTATGGATACTGCCAAAGGTCCTACAATGCACAGGGCAGCCCCCCCCCCCCGCATAGAATTATTTTGCCCAAAATGTCAATAGTGCTGAGGTTGAGAAGCCCCGCTGTAGGGTAAGAAATAAGAGCACAGCTGCTTGAACTTTTCAAAAGTGACTCTCCGGACTGCTATAAAATGCTATTCATCAAGCTCAAGACTATCACATACAAGAGAAACAACCACAAAAACCACAAGTTGTCTTTTTTTAATCTGTTACAATTTTTTCCAGTATATGCTTAAAAATAAAAATAAATGAAGTAAAATGCCTCAGTGTTATGGAAAAATTAACAATAGAAAGCAATATACAAACCACAATATGGTCCTGTGCAATCACTTAAAAAAATACTTGGAATATCATCAAAATATAGTTTCCAACAGTATCTTCTAAATTAATGCTAACAAGATAGAATTTAATAGCAAAATGAAGATTAAACAAGAATTCTTTATTTTTTCCTTATTTTATTGCTGGTGGAGCAACATAAAGAGGATAATGAAAGCATACTCTAAAACTTCTAGAAAGAAACATGGAAGTAAAGGAATAGGATGTATACAGTTAAGTGCATGTAACAATTCTTTCTGAATGATTTCATAATAAAAAAGAAATGTTTTTTAAAGCCAAATACTTGGTACACATGAAGACACTGTTCTCTGAAAGACTAGTAATAAAAAGATTCACAGTAAAGCACGTTTGTTTAGATATAATGCTCTCCAAATACACAATGTTAATATATTTCTGGTTCCAATTTCTTCACACTGTGATTCAGCGTTACTGCAGCTTTTGAACTTTTCTGCTTTAATTTAACTGGGTTTTGCCCCTCCCCTAAATAAAAATATCACGGTTTTCACTTGTTGAGTATTAAAGTTTTTAAGTCATAGTAATACAGGGTACGTTTTTTCCAATCATTCCTCTCCAGCTTTTAGCCAGCTAGTTTTGCTAACAAAAGTAAAGCATAATGTCTTAAAGTAAAGCTAGACACTGAATACAGATCAGCTATCCTCATATAGCAAAGCAACAGCTCTTACCTGTGGCTAAAGGTGAGCTAAAACTCTGTCCAGAATGTCACTTGCTGTGGCTGTGATCCTAGTTTCATACAGTTTATTTAGGCATGTAATAGCAAATATCCCCATTAATCTTCCTAGTGGTACAATACACAAGAGGAGGGGAGAAACAGAGTCACGATGCATGTAAACAAGACTCAGCATACAAGGGCTTCCCTCCAGCGCCCATTCTGATTGGCAGATGTGCTATGACCAGTCTGCACAGCTGGAATGTGGCCACTCAGGAAGCAAATGGCTCACAGCTCTTCTTCATTCTTGGTTAAAACAGGAAATTCTACAGTCACTTTTATGCTTTCTGCTCTAGGAAAATACAAATGCCTTCCCACAGTACTTCTCTATTGAACTGATATTATAATTAGAATCTAAGAAAATAACTTGATTTTCTGTTGGAGGACATTTTAAACATATCCCCCCAAATTCAATCTTAGCGTTATTTGTGTTACATTCCTATGTAAATATGCATACACAGTGTTTATAACATGTTACTCCTAGGAACCCATACAGTTGATAATTTGAGGGTAAGGGTAAATTATTCATTACTCACAATATTCCCCATTCCTCACCTCTTGACAATGGAAAGCAAACTGAAACACATGTTCTTGGCTTGATCTTTTCCCTCAAAGTATACAAATAGTTGGATTTCACATTTTGCCATAGAGCCATCTTTAAACTTAAATACACATAATAATGTGTGTGTGGGGGGTGTTGTGTATCTGTGTGTCTTATATACTTATACTTTTTTATATACTGACATTGTATATACTTATATCTTAAACAAAGTAATTTTCATGATAGCCAAGATTATTGTGCAATTGTCAAGAAATACATTAGTGGAAATGTTAAATTTTTGGCAAAGTAATAGTGGTTATTATTTTGGTCCAAAAGCTAAGACTGAACAAAACAAATCACTGAGGGCAGATTCAGGATCAGCTTTCTTGCCAACAATAACAAAACATTTGGATAAAATCTCCCGAAGAATAAGAACAGATCTATAGCAAACTTGGAAATTTTGGCCATATATGGTGCTTTAAGTGTATGGATTTTATTTATTTCAAATCAAATACTCTTTAGCACATCCTCTCAATTTTTTTTTAGTATTTCTAATTTTTAAATAATTAGGAGAGAATATACTTGTAAAGGCTTTCTGAACTTTTGCATATTTAGAAATCATATGAATAACTTGCTAGCCCAAAGTCTCAGCATTTCTATGAAAAAAGAGTTATTAAAATGAAATGCCCTAACTCTAAAATTTATTTGCCCAATGCTGCACATTGGCTATGGATAATGTAGTAATTAATTACAGGGACCCACTCAGCAGATCATGATGGTTTAGGTCATTGAAAGACCAGCAGTACATTCTCAGTGTGAGAGTGAGCACGGCTATGTAACCATGTAAAAGTCTGTTGGTTTTGTAGGTCTCTCTCTCTCTTACACACACACACACACACACACACCCCCCCTTGCATTCCCGGTCCCACTCATCCATGCCTCTTGGTTAATAAAGCTAATTGAGGAATGGAAGAATACCCCCCAAGCAGAACAAAGGCAGAAAACAAAGCAGAGCTGGCACAAAGGCTGTTGATAGCTGTGTGTGTAAATGTTGTGGGGAGATGTGAGGGATGCAATGGAGGAACCCATAGTACATCAGGGGACTGGAGAACAGTTGGGGGGGTTAGGAGGCTACCGCGGGTGAAAGACTGAGAACTCCAGATCATCCACATTTTCCTTTCATGATTACTTGGTTCTAAGTAATCTAGACATACATGATTCCAATGTTTATGTATTTAGGTGTTATACCACTTACGTAGAAATGGGTCTCTGTTCTAGCAGGGACAGCTTTTGGGGAATGCTAGACAGATCCTACTGATGTGGAACTGTTCAGGGTGATTCTGATTCTAATAATATGACAAACACTTTGAACGGGAGATGACAAAAATGCAAATGTCATCTTTTGCTTTGATTAAAACTAAGAAGAATGGCCAACTCAGAACTTATTGGAATCTGTTGTAAGACATTCAGGCTTTGATGATTTAGCTTTGATCACTTAACTGGAGAGAAAATCAAACCCCATTGGGTAGGGACTTACTTCATGAACTCAAGTCAGAAATGAAAGGTCTTAAATCCTTCTTTGAAATTAGGGGGAAGACTTAGTCTACATGAATGAATATACACAGATATATTCACAATAGAGTAAGAAGTGGTATAAAGGGAATCTATCTTATAACTCATATTGGAGTACCCAAATCTCTCTTTAGGAGGAGTACTATTTATGAAGGGAGTTTATAGCAAACTCCCAAGCGTTACTGTCAAGTTACAGCTTCGGAGTATATATAGTATATGCTATTTTTAAAACATGGATCAATCCTACATATCCTTTATGCCATTCAGTATTCACTAAAGGTTCCACAGGGTCTGAAAAGAAATTATTTGCAGCAACAATTCCATTACCTATTTATAATAATAGAATAAATAAAACAATGAACCTATCCATTATATATACAACACATTCAGTGTTCATGAATCTTCCTTTGCTGACTCTTTGAAAGATAGCAAAACTGATTCCACACAAATAGAAGATGGGTAGAATTTTACATATCAGATATCAGAATTTCAAAGGCTTTTCTAAAAACTTAAAGTTATTCTTATATTTAGACAGAGAAACTGCAAATATATACACATTTACTTGAAAAGAAGCCAATGCTTACTCTACAAAATTATGGACACCCACTAATACCTATCTACCTCCACTTTCTAATTCTATTTGATCACCCTTGCTCAGGTGTGTCTCCAAACTGACTTTTATTCACTTTTGAGATTCTCACAAAGATAGTCTATTGTTCTTTTAAATGGTAGGTTTTCAATAAACATATATTTTTTGTTTTTGAACTAACACATTGTTGAACTTAAGAAAGTTCCTACCTTTTTGGTGGAAAAAGCCAAGAAATTAAAGAGAATCTCTATGAGCTAGCACTGCATGAGAGAAATGAGACATATCATAGAGAAGTTTGCATGATTGCTGCCCATGCTTGTATGGGTAAGTGGAAAAGTTTGATCTACAGCACTATCAATACTGACACCTTTCATTAATTCTAATTATAAAACTCCTAAACTCATTAAAATGCAGCACCCCAATCACACAGGGAGGGAGAAACTGGAGATGGAAGGGGAAGCTTTTTCCATACAGGATTTATATTTCAACAAAGCAGCAGATTGTGTCTGGAATGTTTTCTCCCCATGCCCACAGTATCTACTCTCATTTCAGGTTCTTATCAGCAATTGTCTGGACTATTGTGTCCTGAATGGATTTCCTGGCTCCAGTCTCTTCCTTTCTGACTAAACCATATTGCTGGCCAGATAAATCCAGGCCTCAGAAAAATTACAAATCACCACATACCATAGATCTGAGAGGATTAAATGAGATAATGCCAGTGACATCCTTAGGACCTTACCTGGACACTGTAAGCACTCCATAAATGTCAGCTGCCATCATGTTGTTAAAAGGCCAGCTATTAACTAGTTGTAGCAACTAACACTGCGCTGTAGTGACTGCACAAGTTACTTAACGTCTCGAAGCCTCAGTTTCCTCATCTACAAAATAGAAAGAATACTATCTTTATAGAGTTTTTGT
Organism: Daubentonia madagascariensis; assembly: GCA_023783475.1. Classification (NCBI taxonomy): domain Eukaryota; kingdom Metazoa; phylum Chordata; class Mammalia; order Primates; family Daubentoniidae; genus Daubentonia; species Daubentonia madagascariensis. The sequence continues at coordinate 45,790,694 of JAKFHU010001209.1, forward strand.
GAGGATAAATGAATTAAAGCATATAAAAAGCTTAACTCAGTATTTAGAACATAAATTCTATGACTCTAATTCTGTTACCACTACTCTTATTATCTTTAATCCTGGCTCAAAAACCACCTTCCCCACAAAGCTGTCCCTGATTCCTCTTTCTCTTCGGCATCCTCATGTTAGTTTCCTATTGCTGTGGTACCAAATTACCACAAACTTAGTGGCTTAAAACAAAAATTTATTATCTTACGGTTTTTAGAGGCCAGAAGTCAAAATGGGTCTCATTAAGCCCTTTAAGGTATTTTCAGGGCTACATTTCTTTTGTAGGCTCTAGGACAGAATCCATTTTCTTGCCTTCTCCAGCTTCTTGAGGTCACTTGCATTCCTTGGCCTGTGGCCCCTTCCTCCAACAGTGCAGCACTTTAAAATATCTTTCTGATTCTGGTCTCTTCTTCTGCCTCCCTATTCTACTTTAAAGGACTTTTATGATTACACTGGGTCTTCCAGGATAATCTAGAATAATCTCCTTCTGTCAAATTGATTAGCAACCTTAATTCTCCCTTCCCATGGAATACAACATATTCACAGATTCCAGGGATTAAGATGTGGACAACTTTGTGGGGAGGTGGAGAGCATTATTCTGCCGAACACACCCTATCTGAACTTTCATACTATTTATACCACTCACTTCACACTTGGCACATGATATTGTGCATTGCTATATGAGGTTTTAGGCATGTGTCTGTCCCCTTTACCTAAGTAGTGTTTCTGATGTAGGCGGGGACTCTGTCTTACACTTTGCTTCACAGTCGGCCTTCCGTAAATGTTGATAATGGTAATATCCAATGCCTTCCCATTTCCTTTTCTGACCTGCATCCTCTACGTTATAGTTGGCTCATTGATATATCTAATATTGCTGAAAAATGTGTCTTCTTAAGAATTCCTGGCTGGGTGTAGTAGCTCATGCCTACAATCCCAGCACTTTGGGAGGCTGAGGCGGGAGGATCGTTTGAGGCCAGGAGTTTGAGACCAGCCTGGGCAACACACTGAGACCCCATCTCTAAAAAAAATAAATTAGCCAGGCATTGTAGCACACACATGTAGTCCCAGCTACTCAGGAGGCTGAGGCAGGAGGATCACTTGAGCCCAGGAGTTCAAGGTTGCAGTGAGCTATGATTGTACCACTGCACTCCAATCTGGATGACAGAGCAAGATGCTGTCCCCCTGCTAAAAAAAATTCCCATATATGTTTGGACTTTTAAAAAATAAAATAATAGTGATTTAAGAGTCACCTTTGTCCTAAAACAATCCACATTTGGTCTATTCTTCTGTCTCAACATAGCCCTCACAAAACAAACCACACATAGGAGAAAAAACTATAGCACGTTTGAACTGGAAGAGAAACCAGCTATTTGGTGACAGGCTGCTACTTCTTTTTAATGATTCTTCTTCAAAATGGTTCAATTGAATCATTTTGATTGTTGAATTCAACCGACTATTGAATCAGGCTTTTTATAATTTGGGCTTTTTTTTCTTTTAAGAGATGGAATCTTGCTGTTGCCCAGGCTGGATTGCAGTGGCATGACCATAGCTCATTGTAACTAACCTTGAATTCCTGGCTCAGGCAATCCTCCTGCCTCAGCCTCCCAAACAGCTGGGACTACAGGCCCACCATGCCCAGCTAATTTTTAAAAATTTTTTATAGAGACAACGGGTCTCACTATGTTGCCTAGGCTGGTCTCAAACTCCTGATCTCAAGTGATTTTCCCACCTCAGCCTCCCAAAGTGCTGGGATTACAGGCATGAGCTACTGCATCTGGCCTCTAATGATGCTCTTACCTTAATAATTACTTTTATACCTCTTTTGTTATAAAATCTCTTTTTTTCAGCAAGTAAAACCTATCATTTAAGGAGGGATAAAAAGATCTTTTAGTTAAATATAAATCTCTATTCTCCCAACAGTTTAAAATATTAGCCCCAACTTCCAAATATTAGGCCATTCCTAAGGGTTTTTCCTAAGGAGTCATAAATTTTACCAGGAATAAGATACACTATAAGAAAGGTAATCTGAGAAAGTGACCCAATAACAGAGATTGCTTTCTATGTTTCCCAAGTTATAACAACCTCTTAAAACACTACAATTTAAAAAATTTATTTAACTTTGTTTAATACAGCATTTCTCAAACTAATCTGAGGATAAAACATTTCTTACAAAATTAGACTTGCTATCTGGTACCTAAGCATGGACAATGTTATCTCATGATCACCATCCACTTCCCCGGGAAACCAAGGTTCCTTCTACAGAGCTTAGTCTTAGTCATCTCTGCGTCCAGCTCTATGCCTGACACATAGCTAGCACTTCTCCAGTAAACTGAAAGCCAACTGCTGTAGGGCCAAGCACAGGATCCAAGTACAAAAGGAAGTGGGAAGTGATGACAGATAAATCTCCCTTCCAATCCAATCAGGTCACCAACCCTGACCTTTTAAGATTATACTAATTGTATCTTTTCTTTAATCCCATTACTTATCTTTGATTTTACATTGTTTAGGTTAATTTGTACATCTCAGAATTACAGGTTCCAATAAGAAGGGAGCATAGATTAGTGTCTCTAGGAATCTACTACTGGGTCATGCCTGCAATGGGAAATCAATAAATATTTCAGAATGACCATCTAGGTAGATGTTAAAAGCAGGAACTCTAGGTCTGACAGGCCTTGTTTTGAGTTCTTACTTTACTACTTATTACCTGAATGACCTCAGAAAAATATTTAACCCCTATAAGCCTCAGTATTCACATCAGTAAAAGGGGGAATAATAGTAGTACCCGTCTCATCAAATTGAATGAATAAAGGTATATAAGGGATAGTATATTTGTTCAATAAATGTCTGCAAATATGATGATAATATCAGGGACACAGAATATTCATAAAATTCATAATACTGCATGTAGAATTATCTAAAAGGTTAATTATCCTTTGCTCAATAGGGATTTTTTAATCTGTAGGATTTTTTCTTTCTTATTACTGGTCAAAAGGACAGGAATATACTAATAAATAATTTTCAAACCTTCTCCTATCCAATGGTTCCAGTCTCTTTCTCCTTCCCTTTCTCCCCTTCCCAGCCCTTCTGAACCAAGGGCTACTGTGAAAATTAATAAATCTGATTTTCATTTTCCCATTGTAGCCCTTGGCAAAGGTAATAAATAAGTGCTAAAAGTAAGCAGAAGAAGGGTGAAAAAGAACTAAAAGGTGGACAGAGATAGTTCCTTTGAGATGAAAAACTGAGCCAACCAGGGATCCCCATCCCCCCACTCTCCCTAATGTCCTTCCCCATCCCTCACTCGTCCTGTGGGTATTAAGCCCTCACAGTCATTTTTTAAGACTTAAGAACCCTCAAATGAATTTCCTGAGTAGGATGAACAAGTAGTGTAAAGAAAGGAACTAAATAGACTAAATATAAAATATTTTATCTATTTATAAAATTGCTGAAATTTGCTACCATCTTTCAGGATAGTATGGAATTATTTTACAAGAAACTAGAAAACAAAAATTAAAATTGTTATTTTAGGTGCCAAAGGATGGATAACATCGCTAACTACATGTTGCTTTTTTTGGCTGTTAGGATAAAAAAAAAGATATTTTTCTTTAAAGGGCAAAAAGCCCATTTTTACTGTCTCTTCTTCCTTTGGTTCTGATGTTTTTTCCTCCTGCCTCAGCTTTCCCAGTAACTGGGACTGCAGGCGTGCACCACCACACCAGCTTTTTAAATTTTTTTTGAGACTGGGTTTCACTATATTGCTCAAGCTGGTCTCGAGCTCCCGGCCTCAAGTGATCCTCCCACCTCACCCTCCCAAAGTGCTGGGATTACAGGTGTGAGCCACTGCACTTGGCCTGGTTCTGATTATGTCACAGATCTCATGACACAAAGTTTTACCTTTGTATAGCTGACCCTGTCAAATGAACAAGTATCAGAAACCATCGTAACCGAGAGACTCTTTTACCTACAGAGAAGCCAGAAACAAAGGGAGGACCACATTATTCCAAATATCCCGGCAACTCACTCTGGTGTAAGAACACTCAGCTCTGCCAACCTTTCCTACTTGGATGAGGATTCTCCTGATCTATGTCTTCAAACTGAGATTTTTATCCACAGTGGGGCAGTCTTGGTCTCTAAAGTGATAAAAAATATTTTTCTTTTAATCAAGAAAAGGGAAAACTCTATCTGGGCCTTGCCAAACTACCTTACCTAAGGATGGGGAATGTATCCTCTGCACTACACAACACTTGTTACAAATTTAAGCCCACCCATGCCTTTGCTCTCCACTTTATTAACTTCTATTCACACAACACCTTCAAAATATATAGAAATATAAACAGGGAGAATGTCCAACTGTTTCATTCTATTCTTCACTGTGTAGAATGCCTTTAAAGTAAGTCTTCAGTTCTAATTTTTCACAGTCCTAAAGACCCACAGAATTGTTGAGTGAGAAGAGACAACTGAGAGACATCTGCAACCTTTACATTGGAGCCTTATTTGATCTTCTTTCACAGGAAGAAATAATGCCCCCCCCCATATATTCAGTGCTTAGCACCTATTGGAACTTACATTTTGACTCACATTATAAATCTCTTTATGCCTTATCACTTCCACTACTAAGTACTACATAAGTATCTGTTGATGAATACACTGGCATGAGTCCTCTCCACACTCTTGCAAATGGGAAATCAGCTGAGCTAAAAAGACTTTGTGTTGTTTTTGTTTCTTTTGGGGGTGGAAGTTAATTATTAATAGAGAAGAAAGATTGTGCATTACCTCCAGACTTCAAATAATTTTGATTTGGAAAGAAAGTACTTTGAAGTGCTACTTCAGAATTGCAGAACTAGTAAAAATGTAATATTCTTGTAATGAAAATGTGCTGTTTTCGGAGGGGTGGGAAGCAATGCAAGTATCACAAAGAAATACAGGAAGCTACACAAGGAATTCACTTCTGTGGAGTAGACTCAGCTGAAAATTAATCTAAAAAATAAGTTGACAGAATTTTATAGAACACAAGTCAAAATCACAAAGAGATAAAGATGTAAAAATTAAGAGCCTTGGAGAATAAATTTGGAAGGTTCACATCGTTTATTCATTTACACTTTTCCTAAAATGCTAATTCAGCATAGAAGTGGATAATAGAGGGGATAAGATGCTCAAAGAAATGACAGATGAAAAGTTATAAACAGGAAATAATCTACCCTGAGACTTTAATAGATAAATGTCCAGAAGGAGATTTATCTCAGGAACATGCTCTAAAATTCTGTTAGGAAAAAATCTCTCAAGGAGAAGGATGGACAAAGGCAAGAACAACAACAAAAAAAGGTATTTTAGATCTGTTTATTCTGTTATAATATCTATAGAGGGGGGTTGCTAGAGGAGAGCTGATAAGCCCAAGAGAACTGCTAGAAACCAAAAATTACAAATTGTAGAAAATGAAATAGGGATCATGGGAATAAAAGAAAAAGCCTAGGAAAATTCTGCTCGCTAGGTATTTCATAATAGAAGATTCTGTATATGAGGCTTAACTTCTCAGTCATCCTCACCATTGGCCAGATATCACCAAAGCACAAGCAATATAATTTTTACATATCCAACCCTAAGAAGTTGCCGAGAATCCACAATAAGATATCATGTCACATCTACTAGGATAGCTATAATCAAAAAGGCAGATAATAACAAGTGTTGGCAAGGATGTGGAGAAATTAGAACCCTCATACACTGCTGGTGGGAATGTAAAATGGTGCAGTTGCTTTGGAAGACAGTCCAGCAATTCTTAAAAGGTTAAACATAGAGTTACTATATGACCCTGAAATTCTACTCCTAGGTATATACCCAAGAGAAATGAAAACATGCCTACAAAAAATCCTGTACAGAAATGTTCATAACAGCATTATTCATAATAGCCAAAAAGTGGAAACAACTAAAAAATCCATTAACCAGTGATGGATAAAATGTGGTATATCCATACAATGAAATATCATTCAGCAGGAAAAAGGAATAAAATACTAATACACGTTACGCATAGATGAGCCTTAAAAACATTAGGTTAAGTAAAAGAAGCCAGCCATAAGAGGTGGCATATGTATGATTCCATTTATATGAAATGTGTAGAATAGATAAATCTACAGAGACAGAAAGCAGATTAGTGGTTGTCTAGGGCTGGGAGGCAAGAGGGATGAGGGCTAAAAGGGTCAAGATTTCTTTATGGGATGAAGAAAATGTTCTAAAATTTGTGATGGTTGCACAACTCTATGAACACACTAAAAACCACTGAACTGTACACTTCAAATGGGTGAATTCTATGGTATGGGAACTACATCTAATAAAGATGTTACCCAAAAAGATTTGCTAAGAATAATAACCCTGATTAAATGAGTGAATGGCTGATGTGTTCATTTTAATACTCGTAGAAGTATAAGACTACATGAATTAGAACTCTTAAATAAATATGTTTTCAACTTATAAAATTTGGTATGATATTCAAATTTTATCTATTTATTTATCTTTATTAATCATGATTAATTTTATTTGTATCATACACTATAATCTGGAAAATCCTCTCAATATGAACAAGAAGTAGCCAGTATGATGTAGTGGTTAATAGGCTCTTAAGCAGATTGACTGGGGCTAGAATCTCAGTTCTGCCACTTAATTTACCCTGCAACTTGGGGCAAGAGATATTCAGATTTTTAAAGTTCATATTTCTGATTAACAACATTCTACAAGTAGATTTCTGGTTCTTTAAGAAAATGATTTATGAATATCATATATTGGCCTGACCAAACTCTAAAGTAATGGTAATAATCGAAGCTGTGTTTACTGACTTCTATTCTGTGTGTCATATGCATGAACTCTAATTCTCATAGTCCTGCAATTATTCCCATTTTAAAATGTGGAAACTGAAGATCTCAGAAGATAAGTAATTTGTCCAGGGTCACAAGACCAGCAAAGGGCAGATCTGGGACTGGAACCCAGTTCAGCCTGACTCCAATCCCACACTACAGATGGCTTTCAGAATAGCACATTCCTGATTTATCTTTAAAAATACACAGTAAAAGAAAGCAAAAGCATCACATTTCTATTAATAAATAGGAGTTTTGCTTATAGAAAGGAAAAACTGCAATGAAATGGAAAGGAGAAAGTGTATTTAGAAGGATAGCTTTTATATGACTTTATATGATTTTTTATACCCTCAGGAGACAGTTGACTGAGAAATTAATGATAATATTCTAAGACATAAGCCTCTCCTATGAGAGTTTCAATATTAAAGGGGGTTATATTTAACTAGGGCTGTAAGATTCTACACCTCTAAGTATGATACATAGGAAATAAAAAAGATAAATGATCTTTCAATAAAAAGCTGTAAGAAAATCTCCCAGGTATGGCTAAGAAGCTAAACACAGATTTGGCATAGATAGTACAACTAAGCTATATGAATCAAGAGGGAAAACAGAATAAGCAGAAGAAATTTCCCAATAACTCTAGGTGTCAGACACACTGATAATTCCATGAGGTAATTCTATTAGACAAACTGTAAAAAGATTTAGAGGGAAGAGAACATCCCCAAACTTTTCTTCCATTTCCCCGGAAACAAGCAGCACGATAAAGAAGAAAGCCTTCTCACTGGTTATCTGTCCTCAATCTTTATGATGCTAATCAACTTGGAGCAAATAAAGCTGCAATCAAGAATTCGTATAATTCTGAGTAATCTGTCTCCCAATGTTTATAAGAAAAGTCATTTACTATCTAAGTTGAGAGTACTCTATTGTGGTCAAATAAAAAGTGTAATAAATAGCAAATGAAACTTTAAGCCTTTATACTATAAAATGGAAAAAAAAAATTTCTTGCTATTTCCCTCCATAAATACCATTAAGATGTGGGAGTCAAACCGTAGAAGCTGATGGCATGGACCCTCAAAACAAAATGGGGGTGAATATAAGTGATTCCTATCTCTGACAAGGAAAGGCTGTCACTGACAACATGAAGTTCTTAACTTGTTTAGGCATTCATATTATGTTGCCTGCTTGCAGAAATTAAGTCCTAAATGGACACAAGATTAAGCAAGACAATGAGTATGAGGGTCCTTCATAACACAAATGGTAATTATTAATGTTATTATTTTGCAAACTGAAACAAAGCATGAGATACTAGATCTACATCATATGTTTCCAAGGTGATTTCCTAAGTCAAAGCATGACAAATGTTGGGAGAAAAGCTGGACATTCAAAAAACTCATTTATTTTTCCTTAGTGTTGAGGAAAACTGCCATTCTTTGATGTAAGTTCAGAGAAGACTGAGTAATGTGGTTTGAAAATCACTGCTAAAAAGGAGACAAAACATAAACAGATTTTCAAATCCTTGCTAGAACAAGAACTGAACAGGGAGTATATCTCCAACTATCACATCCTCTTTAAAGAGTAAAAAACTCAGTGGACTTTGAAGATTCATTGTGGAATTTAATTTCCAAAGCATTATGTACATTTGTTGAAGGCATTAGCAGGTGTTGATTAGAAGGGAGGTGAAGTGATTTTTGTGACTTCATAAAATGGCTATTAGCCCCTGAATTTAATAACTGGGGAACACAAGTTGATTTGACCCTTAAGGGTCTACAGTGAACAAAACACAGACATCTTACTATGACACTACAGAATCTTTTCACATCTAAAAAAAAAACACTGCTTAAGGTTTTGTTTTGTTTTTTTAATTTGAGATACGTTAGTACATTAGTTTGGGAACCACACCTCTAGATTTTAGAGAAATTGCTTGAAAACTTGAAGGCACAGGGGGGCAAACATGGCTGAAGGTGGCCCGGGCAGCCCAAGGTGCAGTGGGGTACACGGCAGGCAGGACCCGGTCCCCAGTACTGGCAGCTGCAACTTTCCAGAGTAGGAGCTGCCCAAGCTAAACAAGTGTGCTTTCCATGTGGGTGCCTTTGGAGAATTGTGGTGAGGGGCTGGCAGGGGGCTGGGGGCTGGGCTGGGGACTTGTCAGCTGAGGGAGCGTGGAGAGGTCGCTGAGGCTGTTGACTCAGACCTGGAGGATGCTACTGTTGCCCGGGACCTGGGCTGCAGCCTAGAGGCGGCGACCAAGCTGAGGGCTGTATGCGGGCCTTGACAAACTGAAATGCTTTGAGGAAGGCGAGGATCCAGAAGTCATCCCGGAGGATACTGACCTAGTGACTTTGGGCACACATCACAGGGAAATGGGCATCAAGAAGTTACCTCTCACACCGGCCACTCTGGAGTTTGGTGTGGAAACTCTATAGCTTCCTGTGCAGATGAAGAACCTATCATCGTAAACTACAGATTGCCGAAAACCACTGGCAAGGGGAATTTTGCAAAAAGTGAAATCAGCAAGACACATCCTTACAGACAGAGAGGTTGCAATAAAAATAATTGATAAAACTCAAGTGAATCCAACAAGTCTACAAAGGCTCTTCAGAGAAGAAAGAATAATGAAGTTTTAAAATCATCTAAACATAGTGAAGTTATTTGAAGTCATTGAAACTGGAAAAACACTCTACATAATCATGGAACATGGAAGTAGAGGTGAAGTATTTGACTATTTGGTTGAACACGGAATAACGGAGGAAGAAGAAACAAGAGCTAAATGTGGACACATCATGTCTGCAGTCCAATACTGCCATTGAAAACAGATCATTCACAGAGACCTCAAGGCTGAAAATCTATTGTTAGATGCCAATATGAATATTAAAATATAAGATTTTGGTTTAAGCAATGAATTTAATGTTGGCAGTAAGTTCGACACATTTTGAGGCACTCCTCCATACTCAGCCCCCGAGCTCTTCCAGGGCAAAAAATACAATGAGCCAAGGTCAATGTGTGGCGCCTCGGGGTGATCCTATACTTGCTTGTCACTGGCTCACTTCCCTTTGTTGGGCAAAACCTGAAGGAACTGGGAGTGAGCACATTAAGAGGGAAATACACAATCCCTTTCTACATGTCTACAGATTGTAAAAGGCTTTGCCAATGATTCCTGGTGCTAAATTCATTTAAACGAGGCACTCTAAAGCAAATCATGGAGAACAGGTGGCTCAATGCAGGGCATGAGGAAGAAGAACTTAAACCATTTGTTGAACCAGAACTAGACATCTCAGACCAGAAAAGAATAGACATTTTGGTGAGAATGGGATATTCACAAGAAGAAATTCAAGAATCTCTCAGTAAAATGAAACATGATGAAATCATAGCAACATATTTGTTGTTGGGGAGAAAATCTTCAGGGCTGGATGCTAGTGATTCCAGCTCAAGCAGCAGTCTTTCACTTGCTAAGGTTAGGCTGAGCAGTGATCTCAACAACAGCAGTGGCCAGTCTCCTCAACAAGAAGTGCAGAGAAATGTTTCTTCAAGCCAGAAGCAGAGATGTTACAGTGACCATGCTGGACGAGCTGTTCCTTCAGTTGTGACATATCCAAAAGAAGTCAGACCAGCACCGTAAAGAGTAAATTCAAGAAAAGCTCCACTGTCCCTAGTTTCCCAGAGAAGAGAAGGACCTCGGTTTCTGCCTTCAAGACTTTCCATTCCTGCCGCTTTTATCCACACACTGCCCTTCCAAAGAATAACACAGCATCTGGAGGAATGACATGGTGAAATATGTACATTTGCAGTGACAGAACTACAGATGATAGACACTCAGTGATTCAGAATGGCAAAGAAAACAGCACTATTCCTGAGCAGAGAACTCCAGTTCCTTCAACACACAGTATTACCAGTGCAACCACCCCAGGATAGAACCTACTTCCTAAGAGGCACTGCCAGTCGTAGCACTTTGCATGGTCAGCCACGGGAGCGGCAAACTGCAACATATTACAGCCCCCCTGCCTCTCCCAGCCTGTCCCCTGAATCCACACCATTGCCCCAGACTCAAAGCCGAAGCTCCAGTAATCTTTTGCATAAACTAAGTTCAAGACTCAGAAGGAGCACTATTCCTGAGCAGAGAACTCCAGTTGCTTCAACAAACAGCATTACCAGTGCAACCACCCAGGATCGAATCTGCTTCCCAAGAGGCACTGCCAGTCGTAGCACTTTGCATGGCCAGCGACGGGAGTGGCGAACTGCAACATATTACGGCCCCCCTGCCTCTCCCAGCCTGTCCCCTGAATCCACACTGTTGCCCCAGACTCAGAGCCAAGGCTCCACTAGTCTTTTCCATAAACTAACTTTAAGAATCAGAGGGAGCACTATTCCTGATCAGAGAACTCCAGTTGCTTCAACACACAGTATTCCCAGTGCAACCACCCAGGATAGAAGAGGCACTGCCAGTCGTAGTAGCACTTTGCATGGCCAGCCACGGGAGTGGTGAACTGCAATATACTATAGCCCCCCTGCCTCTCCCAGCCTGTCCCCTGAATCCACACCATTGCCCCAGACTCAAAGCCAAAGTTCCACTAGTCTTTTTCATAAACTAACTTCAAGACTCAGAAGGAGCACTATTCCTGAGCAGAGAACTCCAGTTGCTTCAACAAACAGCATTACCAGTGCAACCACCCGGGATTGAATCCGCTTCCCAAGAGGCACTGCCAGTTGTAGCACTTTGCATGGCCAGCCGTGGCAGTGGCGAACTGCAACATATTATGGACCCCTGCCTCTCCCAGCCTGTCCCCTGAATCCACAGCGTTGCCCCAGACTCAAAGCCAAGGCTCCACTAGTCTTTTCCATAAACTAAGTTCAAGACTCAGAAGGAGCACTATTCCTGATTAGAGAACTCCAGTTGCTTCAACAAACAGCATTACCAGTGCAACCACCCCGGACCGAATCTGCTTTCCAAGAGGCACTGCCAGTGGTAGCACTTTCCATGGCCAGCCATGGCAGTGGCGAATTGCAACATATAACAGCCCCCCTGCCTCTCCCACCCTGTCCCATGAAGGCACACCATTGTCCCAGACTGCAGAAGTCAGAAAACAACTCTGTTTTGCTGCTATTTGGTACATGTGATTGAACATGAATAAAAATTTCTGAAGAAGAAAAAATTTGAAGGCATAGAAGGAAAGCTCAACATTCAAGTTAACCAAAGGAAAACAGAATCTGCAACAGAGTCAAGAAAGGAAGATTCTGATACTTGATTCTAAATTGTTTCTTTCTATATCTGAGGATCACAAGAATTTTTCAGATTTTTTCCTCAAAATTATCTTATAAATAAAAACAGACAAAAGAGCTGAAAAAAATATTGGGTTGTTTTAGAGATAGGGTCTCACTCTTTTCACCCAGGCTGGAGTGCAGTGGCGGGAACATAGCTCACCACAGCCTTGAACTCCTGGGCTCAAGGGATCCTCTTGCCTCAGCCTCCCCAAATGCTGGGATTACAGGCGTGAGCCACTGCTCCCTGTCCAAGGTTTACTTTTAAAGAGCCCGACCATATCGTGTTATAGTCAGAGACCATAACGTGCACACTCAAGTGAAATGTACACTCCGGAAGAGCTTAAGGTGCTAATGTACATCAGAACTGTGATAGTCTCTTAGTTGTGCTGTCAATTTAAAATAATTAATCTGTACATAAAACACACTTATTGAAATGTTAACCCAGTTTCACTGGGTGTAGCTATCTCTAAAACATAGCCGTAGCAAAAGTGACAGGTAAACAGGAGCAATCTTTGTTGTACAGTATTCAAATATATACAAGAATAATTAAATTGCTAAGGAGCTTTATCATTACTGACCTTTCTGACTTAAAGCCTTTAAAAATCACTAATATATTAATATTAATTTGTTCAAGTCTTGATTAAATAGTGTAACAAGATTCAGTTCCCTATTAATTTGTTTTTTAGAGAAAAAGTGAGGAAACATTGATGTTTGACAAGATTAACAAATCAATATCTACTACGGGAAAAGGGACTCCTCCCTTAGCAGTGTCAAGCTTTCCTAGGAGAATAAATCCAAGACAGAGATGGGCTCTTTTTACCTTCCAGACTTTAATGGCAACTGTGCCTAAGGCTTCTAGATATACCTAGGACAGTCACATTTGTTCCCTGTAAAAGATCATAAAATTTCCTGGTTTGCTCTAGATGAAAAGTCAGCTAAATTCAAACTTATTGGGTGGATTTACATTGGTCCAGTGTGGGTTTACAGGCCTTTCACTGGGATTTGACCCATTCTCACTTCCCAAAGAGTTCAAAGATTGAGATGAAGTTAACTGGAGAAGGAAAAAGAATGAAAACGATTGGAAAGATATATGACTTCATAACCCTCTTAGAGACAACAAAAAGTAAGGCTGAAAATATAAAGTTTTTCCCTGGTGGCATATGTTTTGGTAGATTGTTTTTTAATTTATGTATTTTAGGGAAAGTTCTTCATCAGATTAAATAGCTAACACAAAGGTTCAAAAGGCAAATACCCTAACATCATGTAAAATTTGAATATGAAAAGGAAAACCCAACTCCAGGTAAACACCTAGAGGATTACTGACAATATTTCTATTTCTCTGAGTTTCAGGCATTTTAGGATAACATTTTGAATTAAGATTGTGCATCTGTCCTTCCAATATTTGAGTCATTTAATATGAAATGATCAAATTCTATTTTGGCTTAACATATTATTTAACATTGCCTTTTCAAAGATGATGTTCAATGCTGGTACAAGTAGTACAGATAGAGGAATTCTTAGCTACCATTGGTAGGAGTGGGTATGATCTTTCTGGAAAGATATTTGGGCCTTTAAAAAGCTTATGGCTTTTTCTCCAAAATTCAGCTTCTAAAAAGGTATCCTCAGGAAATAGAAAGGTGAGGAAAATTTCCATATGAAGATGTTTACTGTACAATTCTTTATAATAACAAACCTAAATGATCAACAATAGAGTTATGACAAAATAAATTTTGACTCATCCATAATTTTTAATATACTATGCAGTTATTAATATTATCACATTCAACACACGTGAGTGTCAGGCACTTACCTAAGTGCCTGACTCACTTGGCCTTCATAAGAACCCTAGGAAGTTCTCTTATTTACTGGTCCCATTTCATTGATGAGAAAAGAAAGAAATTCAATAACTTGCCCAAGGTCATGGAACTACAAAGTGATAGTACTGGGATTCCAAACCAGCAATCCAGCTCCAGGGACCAAACTCTTTAGCATTGTACTATATTGCTGTTTTGTATGTTACTTTTCAAATGTGATACTGGATTCTATTTTATAATTTTTTTTCAAGGATTTCGTTTCAATATTCACAAGCAAAAGTGGTCTCTGGTTTTCTCTTAAGAGAAATATATTTTCCTTATTTCAATGTCAATATTATTTTCCCTTCATATAAAGGAATTTGGAAAACTTCCTTCATTTTCTGTGTTCTAGAACAGTTTAAAATAGCACTGGAATGATCTATTTCTTAAAGGTTTGGTAGAATTTCCTTGTAAACTCCTGAAGGAAGAGGGAAGGGAGGATAGTCTCTTTGACAACTTTTATATTTTATCAATAATGACTTCTTTTAGATTTTCTATGAGTTCTGGAGTCAGCTATAATAACATATTTTCCATTTCATTTTTTAAAAAATTTAAACAGATTTATTGAGGTATACTTTACATGCCATAAAACTTACCTGTTTGAAGTGTACAATTTGATTTTTAGTAAAATTACAGAGTTGAGCAATCATCACCATGAACATTTTAGAACATTCCCATCACCCCTTGTGCCATTTGCAGTCAATCCCTGCTGCCATCTCCAGCTCCTCCATTTTAATAGTACAACTCTATAACCTTAATGTATATGAACAGATATGTTTATTTTATATGGGTTAAATAAGATGGTAGAATAAAATCTTGGACATGTAGTGCATATAATGTGACTATATTATGTTTAAAAATATTTACTTTTAAGAAATTAATATGGTGCTGTGCACAAGTAGTATTAATATAATTTTCTTTTTAGCTCATTAAAGCTGTCTGGTACTTATGAAAAAAAAACAAACAGTATGATTGTTCTCATTTTCCTGTGATCAGTACTGAGACTTCCATAAACACATATTCCTAACAGCCCTATTGGCAGCAAGCAATAGGAAGCAAATATTAAAATATGATCACAATAACCACCAGACATGTGCTTCCAGACATATCAGAAATTGCCATTTTTCTTTATTCATGTTAATCGTATTTTTAAACTATAAGATTTTAAAAATGTTTTCCCTTTTCTTAATTTCTTCTTTTTATTTTTCCTAATGAGAGTCTGTAAAAAGTCTAGCTATTTCTGAAATGAACAAAGTGTTTTACCCATAATATTCAGAATTTAGTGCTCAGAATTAAGCATAGCTGATTAGAAGATCAGCCAAATATTTTTAGTTAGCATTGAATAGAGATTTCTCTAATTAGGAAGCATTAGTGTTATTTGATTTCTGATCCTTGCTTCAAAGCTCTCCCCATGCAACAGGGAACATTAAGTATAATATTAAACTTAATTTAACAAGAAAATATTTTTTATATGTTCTAACATGCATAATCCAGTCAGTAGCATTTTTAGATCTAAGATTATTAGGAAAAATTGCCTTAAGCCTCGAAAAATTCTTATGATAAAGGTCAACAGAAAACAGACCATTGGAGAAGTGGAAAGAGCCATGGACTTTGAAGCCACAAGCATGGGTTCAAATCTCCGGTCCACCAACTACTAGGTAGGTGTCCATCTTCTTGCTCTTGCCTCTTTCTCTCCCCTCTCCCTGCCTAGCAGCCTCCTACAAAAACAAAACAAAACACAATGCAAACAAAACACTTCAGTGGAAACATACTCCCAGGATTTTCTTAAAGTGAATTTATACTAATTTAAAATTTTTTTATTCAGGAACTAAAGTAACTAAATTAAGTTTTTCCCTTGTCAAGTCAATATCCTTGTTGGCCATCTGTTACTTTTCTATCATCATCTACTCAAAGACATAAAGTGAGCCTCAAAAACATTTAAGTGCATATTGCAAGATTGTTTTGAGATTTAAACAGAGGTGTACTTACATGACTGCCCAACTGTAAAGCACTCAAGGGTATGTAATTATTGTGCTGACAAGTGTGAATTCACAATAAAGTTATCCAAAACACACATATACATATATTCAGAGTCTGTCCATACCCTTCGTGCTAGGTATATATTCATTATATCTATAAAAATTGCAATATTTAAAAATATTTTCTTAGTTAAATAAAATAAAAAGAATTAGCTCTTCTAGTTTCACACTTAAGACTTGTTTTCAAATGTTTCTCTGAAAAAAGTAAAAGTTATCATGTCTCAATAAGAAATACTGGCTGCGTGCAGTGGCTCATGCCTATAATCCCAGCACTTTGGGAGGCCAAGGCGGGAGGATTGCTTGAGGCCAGGAGTTCAAGACCAGCCTGGGCAACATAGCAAAACCCCATCTCTACAAAAACAAAAAGAAAAAAGAAAGGAAATATGACTTTTAATTGGATGGAAATTATAAATATAAGATTCTGTATATAATATGCATGAAAAAATGAAAAACATTACTAAATCTAAATCTGTACTGTTATATATTAAATATGTACTATTACAAATCCCTTCTTCCAAAGTAGGTCAAAGTTTAAAGATCTAAAACCTGATTACTGATATAAAATTTCTTTCTAATTTAGTCACCAGAAACTCAAAATTAAACTCAGATAAAATCTGAAATCAATACCTTATAAAGGTTTAGCCCAGAACTTACAATCTTTACAAACTTCCTATAAAAAAATAAGTTTGGAAACAAAATTTTCAGGAGTAAAAGAACAGAAATTAGATCTGCCCTCTTTTATTATTTTGATGATTTCCATTACTCTCTATCCCTGCCCCTTATCACTTTCCTCTTTAACTAAAGAGTTACTTAAAGCCATCTCTATTCAAGCTAAGTCTTCACTTAAAATTTGGAGAAATATTAATATTTCATCCTCTATATAAAAAATAAGAATGAAATACCTTCCCATTTTTCTTATTCTCCAATTTCAGTTATTTCCCCCCAAATTAGTGCCATATGCTTTGGTTAAAATATTTTCTCCTAATCGTCCTATCAGACTGGTCAAAATGGATGGGGTAGGAGTAGAGATAAATAATCAATATGAGTGAGCAGGTAGGAAAACGGATGCTCTCTATCACTGTAAATTGGTGCCATCCTTTTGGAGGACAATGTGGCAATAGAGGTCAGACTTTAAAATGCACACTGTCCTTTCTTTAGTAATTCCATGTCAAAGCAACTCATGTCAAAGCAATCGCATAAGTACACAAGAAGAGAGGTAAAAAATATATATATATATTCTTCTATGTATATAATTGCATAATTTCTAATAGCAAAAAATAAAGAAAACCTAAGTGTCCATCAACATGGGCATGATTTTAAAGTTATGTTACTTCTGAATGTGAAATGTTATGAAGTTGTTCTAGAGAAAAGTAGTCAGAGGCCAGGCGCAGCAGCTCCCACCTATAATCCCAGCACTTTAAAGGGAGGCCGAGGTAGGAGGATCGCTTGAGGTTAGGAGTTGGAGACTAGCCTGGGCAACATAGTAAGACCCTGTCTCTACAAAAAGTAAAAAATTAGCTGGGTGTGGTGGTACGTATCTGTAGTACCAGCTACTCAGGAGGCTTAGGCAGGAGAATCACCTGAGCCCAGGAGTTCAATGTTACAGCGGGCTATGTGATTGTGCCACTGCACTCCAGCCTGGGCAACAGAGCAAGACTCTGCCTCTCAAAAAGAAAAAAAGAAAGAAAGAGAGCAAGAGAGAGAGAGAGAAGTAATCAGGTCAGTATATACTGGCATGGAAGGACTTTGAATTAAAAAATTTAAGTTGCATATAGAATGGCATATAGAATATTTTCACTTTTTTCTGTGATATTAAAAAAATATATATATATGCATAGATATGTGTATATGGACCCCACACAAATATATATGGACAGGCAGAAAGAGAAGAAAAGACAAGGAGAGAGATCTGGAATGATGCTCACAAACAACCCATGAGGGGCTAGAAGTGGAGAGAGTGAGGAAGGAAATTTTCTATTTTACTTCATATATTTCTCTACTGTTTAAATTTTTTTAGTAATTGTAAAGAAAAAACCTAACCATATATTATACCCAGCAAGCAGCAGCAGACGAGGGAGTCAGGGCTATTAATATTTTAATAATAACTATTACTTTCAGATTTCTTTCCATCTGCCTGCTAGAGAGCAAGGGCATTCTGCTCCAGTTATAAGTCTACAAGCCCTAGCACAAAGTCTCTCAGCACGGTTTTGTGAACCAAATTGAAAACTGTGACCAAAAAAATAGCATAGTTTGGCTGGATAAATCTCCAGTTGAGGGTCAGTCAACAAAGACCAGTGACTGATGGATCCATTCTAGTCTCAAGTTTCAGTGGCCCTGGCAGGGAGGAGGAGCACAGATGGCAGCACACTCCCCCAACATTCACTGCATTCCCACCATAATCTGCCTTTAGGATTAAATGATCTTTCACCAGACCTCAGACCCTACACTACTTCCATGGTCTTCCTGACCTTATTATCATCAGTAACTGTATGCTCTCCATAATCTCAATTTTAAGCATCCCACCTTCCCAACCCATTGGTTACCTTTTTTGAACTCCTTATAGCAAGACTGCCAATTCCGAATTCAACCTCATTAGGATTAATGATCCACTGATTTTACCTTTCCTTACTCTCTACAACCCCCTCATTCCTTACTTTCCTCCTTTCCAGTTTAAGTTCATGACTTATCATTATAATCACTCTCTTGCCCCTCCCTCTTCATCATACCTACCTCAGAAAGCCTCACCCTGGTTGTAGCCAACCCTCTGCTCTCCGCATGCCTCCACCCATGTTGCTGAACACCATCGGTGAACACACAACTATGCAATTTCACTTTAAATTCAAGTGCATCTTTTCAGCCACCCAGCAGTCACACTATTACTTCCCTAGTCCACTCATCTCCTACACCCCACATGGCTAGCTCACTCCTTCTCCTTAAATCCTCAACACCTCCATTCCCATCCTCACTCTCAATGGGTAATTTCTATATTTCACTGAGGAAATGGAAAAAAATAAGCAGAGGACTTCCACCACCACATCTCTTACCAACTGGCACCTGTGCCCACATAGTTGCCTTTGTTCCTGCTGTATGAAAAATCGTCTGTGCTCCAATCTAAGCTTCTTACCCCCCAACTGGTGAGTGAGGTTCTGTCCCCTGCTCAAGGACACCACTTAAGCAATTCTGCTTTCTTTCCTGCATCATCAATTTTCCCCTCTTTGCTAGATAATTCCATTAGCACACAAATAAGGTGTAATTTCTCCCATCTTAAAACAAAACAACAAAACCAGAAAACTTTGTGCCACCTAGCCTCTTCTGCCAGCTGTTTACCTGCTTCCCTGTACAGCATAACTACTTTTTCAATCTCAAATTACATACCTCTTACCTTCTCTTTGACCTGTTCCATGATGCTAAATACAGTGGTCAACTACGGTCTTTGGCAGCTAATCACACTCTCCTTGAAACACTTTCTGCACCTGGCTTCCAGAACACTACTCTCAGTTCTCAAGCCTACCTTGCCGCCATCCTCTCAGTCTCTTGGTGGTGCTTATCTATCTCATCTAAACTTAGGTAGGATCAATCCTCAGAATTCACAGTGGACTTTATTTATACTCACTCTCTAGGTGACCTTATCTCATCTCATGGCTTAAAATATTATGATGTACTGATGACACCCTAATCTAGCCCTTGTTTGGGCCAATCTCCTAAATTCCAGATTCATATATTCAGCTGCCTACTGAACATCTCCAGCTGGACATGTATCAAACATGTCAAACTTATGCCTACAAATGAGCTCCTCATCTACTCTCCAGAAGCCTGCTCCCCCTACAGTGTGCCCCACCACAGCAAGTGGTACTGCACTCTCCTAGTGGCTCGGGCCAAAAACCTTGGAGTCATCCTTGACTTCTCTCTTTCTCTCACATCCACATTCAATCTATCAGCAAATCTCATGGGCTCTACTTTCAAAATGCAGCCAGAATCTGCCACTTCTTACCACTTCTCTATATCCCCAGTCCAAATCCACCATGAGCTCTTGCCCAGATTATTATAATAGCATTCTGCCTGGTTTCCCTGCTTCTATTCCTGACCATTATCAGTCCAGCTGCCAGTGTGATTCACTTAAAACTTTAAGTCAGATCAAAATCTTCCCATTCCACTGAGAATAAAAACCAAAGTCCTCACAGTAGCCTACAAGAGTCTACATCATCTGGCCCCTGTTCCCTGTGTGACCTCATTTCTGATCTGTGGAGCCCCTCGCTCACCCTGCTCTAGCCACATTTCTCAAATGTCCCAAGCACACCCCTGCCTCAGGCACTTTGTACCGCTGTTCTCTATGCTTCAACCCCTCTTCCCTCAGTTATGCACCTGGCCCGTGTGCTCTCTTACCTCAGGTCTGCTGCTCAGAAATCACCTCAGTGATGCCTTCCCTGACCATCCTATTTAAAAGTTAGGCCCCACCCTGATATCCCTATCTTTCTAATCTTGTTTTATTTTTCTCCAAAGCACCTGTCATGATCTGACTTACAACTAGAATACAAGCTCTATGAGGACAGGGGCTTTTTCTATGTTGTCACACCTCTATTCTAGCACAGTTCCTGGTGTGGGTACTGAAACAATGATTGCTGGATGAAAGGCTGCTGTAGCATGGAGGGAAAGATTACTAGATGATGAATCAGAAGATCTGGGTCTGAATCTGATTACCATACTAGGAAATAGAAGTGATGCCCAGCTTTGCTACTGCACAATATAATTAGTTATTTAACCTCCAAGGGCCTCAGTTTCCTCATCTATAAAATGGTAATAAAAACATGCTTCACTCACAGAACCACTGTGTGAATGAAAATGTTATGCAAATGTAAAATACTGTCAGACTTCTGTAACTGATCACATATGTTAAACTATTTTGAGTTAATTTAACATTTCTATATAATAGTTTATTCTTAGAAGATTTATTTACTTTGTAAACCAAAAGGACACCTTGGATTATAACAAATACTTTAAATTGTCTTTCCCTCTCTAGTGTTTGTAATTGTTTACATATAAATTATACATATTAGTATGCTATAAACTCTAACTTCAGGGCGTTATGGCCAACATTATTTTTGCTTTCTATTCTGAGGTATTATCAATTCTCTTCTAAATAGGGGGAGATGAGACTTGTTATATTGAGATCTTTGATACTTTCATTTGGCTCTGGAATTATTATTTCTTCCCATAGGCACAGAAACACAAGCCAGGTTCCTCAGTTTACATAAAATGTCAAGAAAGTCAAAACAGCACCTAGAAAATATGGATCTTACCAAAGCTCAGCTGGAAGCAGTGGTGTTTGAAAGAAGAAAGAGGCATCTTCTCTAAGTTCTACTTTTGTTCAATTAAGTTAGTTTATCTCTTCACAGAAGTGACTTAATCATGATTCAAAAATGATGGTGTCAGCATTTATTAAGAAGCAATATAAAAAATGACAAATATTTCTCAGTCCTTTACAAAACTGCTTATTACATTAACCAATGTACTTTTTACAATATTGTGACAAACTCATTGAATTTATTGCAAAGGGGAAAAAATTATCTCCTGACTAAAGAGTATGTTTCTTATTATCAGATGATGTAAGCTATATAGCACATCTTTTTTTTTTTTAGAAGGCTTCAAGTTAATTCTCAATTGCAGTAATTATAATAATGCCATTCTTGATTTTTGGAAGTATAGTCTTTCCCTTTTTTTCCTACAGGCCTTCTAACACCATTCATTTTTATTATACCCATGATGTCCTCCTATGCCAAGCACTGGGTCTGGTGTCTCAATAACTATTTCATCATCATCATCATCATCAGATTACTAAAAATAGCAACCGACATTTGCTTAGCACTTAGGCTATGTGCCTTGTCTAAGCTCATAAGTTCTCACAATCAACCCAGGGGAGAGCCAGGAATAAGGCCTGTGCCATGCATACAGATGTGCTGTCATTCAGCTTTCATAGTCCCCTATCTCCTTTTTTTAATGAATGGGACATAAATTATAAATAAAAACCTCCTGAGTTAATTCCTTATTCTACCTCTCTCTCACTAGATAGTCAACTCCTTGAAGGCAGGCAGTTATCTACAGATCCTGTTCCACATTTAGCACAGTATCTTATATATAACAAAGACCTACTAAATGTTTGTTGACTAAGTAAGGTAAAGAACAGATTACAATAGGTAGAGAGAAAGAAAGAAAGCAGAAAACATTGGTCAGCTAACTAACAGGCTTATTTCCCTTTATTTTCTCATAAGTCCTGTAACCATTCTAGAGGCCAAGGACCTGGAGGTGGCCAGTCTGCACAGCCCTTTGTGATCCAAACTCAGGAATCTGCCCTGGATTGACTCACCCTTGGTCAGGGTGGAATCAGATGGGAGCCACTAGGGCAGGTCCCTGAGACATGGCAGGTTAGGCAGAGGGAGGTCTGTGAACCTAGACTCACCCCACACCAGGGTCATTATGCCCTGAGCAAGCCCTGCTCCTTCCAGCGCCCACTGCCAACCTACCCCCCCCTTCCCTCATACCCAACCCTGCAGGCAGAAACACAGACACCCCGCTCTTCCAGGACAGTAGGGGGCGCCTCAGGCCCCAGTTCCTCCCTCCGGGTCCTGCAGCTGCACTTTTCAACTCTGGCCCCTTCAGTATTCGCAGGGGGTGAAGACCAAAGGAAGGAAGGGGGTGAAGCAGAGGAGTCCACCCAGGAGGAGAAGCTGGTCCTGCCTCCTTCTTCAGCTGCTCCAGCTAGCCTCTCCCTGGAAGCCTGAGTCCAGAAAGCAGAAGTGCTGACCCTGAGGACAGAGACATGGGCCCTGATGGCCATGCCTTCATGCTGTTCCTTCTGCTGGGGATCTCAGGTGAAGCCCTGAGGTTACGTAAGTCCTAAGCAGAGATAGGGGCTTCAGACCAGGAAAGGCTGCACAGGGTGTGGGCCCTCCACAGCAGCCAGAATCCATCAAGACTGTCTCCCACACTCCACCTTTTCTCTCCCTAGGCACAGATGGGGAAGAACCAGAGAATCTCTTGGAGTCAAGTAAGGGGAAACATGCCTGGACAGACCAGGGGGAGGAATCTGTGTCAAGGAGGAAAATGCCAGTTTGGGAAATGAGCAAGGAGGGGTGAGAGCAGAGGGGCAGGATTCCAGAGTGGGTCCCCCAAGTCTTTCTCCCCTTTGTTGGCAGTCTGTGGGCGGCCCACAGTCTCATATGGCATCTCCTCAGGCCGGGAGGCCAACGTGGGGCAGTGGCCTTGGCAGGTCAGCATCCGCCAGGGCTTGCTCCACGTCTGCTCGGCCACCCTCATCTCAGAGCAGTGGGTGCTAACAGTGGCAAGCTGCTTCCGGTGAGTGCTGACTTGCTGTGGGAAGACACATAAGGGCACCTGGGTGACTGGAGCTCCTGGGCTAAAGTAGGGGAGGGGTTTATCTTACGCTGTCTGATACAGTATGTTGAGTCTTTTAAGTGGGTTCAAATATTTCTTACCCTAGCTCTCAGTTCAGTGCAACTACTCTCAGACTTCAGGCTTCTTCACGTTTGATAATCATCTTGACTGAAATGAATACCTAAAAATAGTTGCATTCTCCCACCCCATCCCCCAAAATGAAAGCCTCCACCCAGGAGACATTCCCCAGGGAGGGCCCCTTCCCTTAGGGCATGACCACATCTTCACAACACTCTTTAGATACACAGTCCTGAGCCCTCTTCACTCTCCCTAGGTGAACTCATCCATTCCCCTGGGCTTAAATGTCATATACGTGCTGATAACACCCACACTTACATCTCTAGCCCCAAATTCTAGTCCTGATGCATTTCCATTTTGATGTTCCACTGGCATCTCAAAGGTAACATGGTCAAAACAGAACTACAATTTTACCACCACAACTACCCCCAAATCTATTTCTCTCTTTTCCCATCTCATTCAACAACAAAACCAGTTGCTCAAGACAGAAATATGATATTTCACTTTCATTTACCATCCACATCCAATGCACATACCATTCTTGTCGGTTTTACTTCCAAAATATACTCTGACTCTAACATAGCTGCCCTGGACTACTGCAATAGAATGATAGGTTTTGTTACTTTCAGTACACACAAAAAGTGATTTTTTTAAAGTTAGAGGTGAGGTAATATCACTTCCTCCTTCAAATCCTCCAATGGCTGCCCAGGCCCCTAGAATAAAACCCAGGTGCCTCATTGACATGAATCACCAGGTATCTGCCCACTTTTCCAACCTGATCCCATACCACTCCAGCTTTTCTTTCAATTTCTAGAAACTGCCAAGCTCTTTCTCATCCTCAGGGCCTTTGCATATTCTATTCTCTGTCTTTTCTTTATAGCTCTTCTCGTGGCTGACTCTTACCATTTAGGACTCAGTTGAAAAGTTACCTCTTCAACAAGACCTTCCCTGACCACCCAATGCAAAGACTTTTCCCCTTTCCTTTACTCTCTGTCTTAAAATCCTGTTTTTCTTCTTTATAACATGTATCACACTTTTAAATTTTGAATTTGTTTTCTTCTTTGTTGACTCTTCCCTCTTACACACATACGAGTGTGCGTGCACATACACACACAAAACCCTTAAAACCCAGCCCTGAGGGGGCCAGATTATGTCCATTTTAATCTCATTTACATTATCAGGATATGTTTAATACTTGTTGAAGGAACAAATGCTTAGGAAAAATGCAGCACCCAGAATAATGGGCTCTGCTGTGATACTCCATGGCACAGTCACAAGAAACCCATGGTACCTGTTCTGCATCTCTTCTTCTCAGGTCAAAGGCTACAAGAAAATACAATGTATTGGTGGGGTCACTTCAGATCTTTAGTCATCCAAACTCCAAAATGACGATAATACCTGTGTCCCGGATTATCCGCCACCCTGACTTCCAAGGAAACACATCTAGTGCCATCGCTGTGGTAGAATTGGCCTACCCAGTTTCTTTTAGCCCTATTGTCCTGCCCATCTGCCTCCCCTCATCTGAAGTCCAACTGAAGAACACAACCTCCTGCTGGGTGACTGGATGGGGCTATTCTAGAACATATCAACGTAAGGATAAGTAGATTTTCTGTGTCTGTGCTCTATTTCTTCAACTGAAATTTTCTCCCTCCACCCTCTATCCTACCCTAGAGCACTAGATATATTGCAGCCTCTAGGCCATTAATCTAAGGTAATTCAGACTTCAAATTCTCTGTGACCCTTTGCTCTTTCATATTTCTTCTGCTCTAATCTCTTTGCTTAGTTTATACCTGCTTTTGTTCTTGTTTAGCAATAGTGCCAAGACCTTAAAAGTGAAAAAGACAGAGCAATGAATTTAGAGAGAGGATAGTTCTGCTCAGTCTGAGAAGTAATATAAGTTCTCCCTCCACACCTGGGAGTGGTAGGTAGAAAGATGGGTAGGTGGATAGGGGGAGCAGACATGAAGATGTGTTCAGGAAAGTAAGGCCACTAAGCAAAAGTCTCCAAGTCAGTCTAGCTAGGAGAGTAGAGCTTCATTTCTGTGTCAACAGTTTTGATTCTTCTTATTAGATCTACCCTTTATTTCTATGTAAGAATAAAAATATTTTCCAAAGACAATTTAATTCTGCCTCACTCATTGTTTTGGGTTTTCCTAAATCACAAGATTTTTCTGTTATTAACTTGTGCATCTAAGCAGGAGCAACTGCCTTCAGTCTTGTTCATAGCCAGGGAGCTCAGCCTTCAGTCTATTTCTCAAACAAGAAATCAGAATGTTAGCTAACATGCAGGCAGAATATTTGAAATCAGAGCTGTCTCTGAAAATCAGAGGCATGAAGTCTGTATCCACAGCTGAAAGTCGCTTTCTAATTCTCTAAGACAGCTTTGACTCTTTTTGGCCCTACAGGTATCAAGCCTTCTTACACACTGAAGGAACTGAAAGTGCCCCTCATTGATCTCCAGAATTGCAGTGACTACTATCAAAATGAAAGCTTGTTGCATGGAGTTAAACCCATCATCAGTGAAGCCATGATCTGTTCCAAGCTCCCCATGGGGCAGATGGATCAGTGTATCGTAAGAATCCATTGCTTAGGCACCTTCCCTTCCCCAGTGTGCTTCCACCACATCTCATATCTTCAGAGTCCCTGGGTGAACCCAGAAGTGCCTGGACAGGCCTAACTCCACAGTTCTGGCTAACCTATTGAGTCTCACCTTACCCGCTTTGCCCCAGGCACTGACTAGCCAACTTTCTTTCCTCTCTCCTCCAGGGCCATAGAGGAGATCCCCTGATGTGTCAAGTTGAGGATTTCTGGGCCCTGGCAGGAGTGGTGAGCTGGGGATCAAACTGCATCCAAATCAATGAACCTGGAATATATACAAATGTCAGTTTCTACAGATCTTGGATTGAGAAGTCAGCTATCTCACTTACTGAGCTTTCTGCTACCCCCAATCTGGGCCTGTCTGGGCTCCTCCCTAATATGCTTCTGCCTCTGATTTTCCTGGGGCCACTCTAACTGGCTGAGGTCAGTATGGGCAGTGTGAAATGACAGTTGAGAATGAGGAAGAAAGGGAAAATTCCAGACTTGAGGATTTTGAAGAGAGATTTTAAAGAGTCAGCAAGACAGAGGCAGTTCCAATACTCCATAAGCCTAATCTTCTTGTTGTCTTTTTTCCTCCAGTTCAGCCTAGAAAGTAAGATCCCCAGAGTGAATAAAATTTGATTAATGCTAGCAATTAGTTCACATATTCATTCTTTTGATGAAAGTGGAAACAGAGCCTGGGAAAATATAGAAGCACAGAATTCTAGGGCTAAAAGGAATCTACAAATCACCTGGCTCAACAAATCCCCACATTCTATAGGCAAAGAAGGTGAAATCCAAGTTTGGATGGAATCCAAAATGAAAACCATCCAACGTAGGACTAGACTGGCTTCTGAAGGAAAAGTGGGGACTGAGAAGATTAGAAGGTTTCAGACCAAACAGGCCAGGCCAGAGGAGCCTAGGCAGTGTATTAGTTATCTATTGCTGTATGACAAATTACCCCAAAATTAGTAGCTAAAAACAACAAATATTTATTATATTATCTCATCGTTTCTGTGGGTCAGTAGTCAGGAAGGGATTAGCTGGGTAGTTACAGCTCAGGGTCTTTCAAAAGGCTGCTGCTATGTCAGCCACAGCTACAGTCATCTCAAGGCTCAACTACAAAATGATCTACCCACTCACATGGGCCTCTCTGCAGGACTGCCTTATGGCAACTGGCTTCTCCCAGATAGAATGATCTAAGATAGAGCAAGAGACAACACCCAAAATGGAAGCCACAGTCTTTTCATAACCTAATCTCAAAACTGACATCTCATTACTTTCTGTTGTATTTTATTCTTTAGTAATGAGTCAACAAGGTGTGACTATCAGGAGGCAAAGATCACTGGGGACCATCTGAACGGCTGCCTTCACAGGTAGAAAGTAAGGGAAGAGTCTGGACTGAGGCACCAGGAAGTTAAGGCTGACTGTGTTTAATAGTCATGGATTAAATAGAGGCATAGGGTACTTTAAATAGAGGCATGTGGAAAAGAATTCCTTCTGAGTTTCCTGTTAACCCCACCCACTGAAAGCACTTCATAGTTGTGCTCACAGGAGTTTTGGAGTTAGGAAAGGTGTTTATTAGAGATATTTCCAATTTGCAGCATCCTGTAATGAGAGAGTACTCTAAGAACATGTTTCTTGTGAGAAATATATAGCTGCCTCATTCTTATCCTTTTCCTGGGCCTCTGGTATACAAAGAGTGGTTAAGAACATGGGATCGATCTGACACTAGCCAGAGCTGAGTTAATTTGTAGATTTCATAAGATACTGGTTAAAATAATAACAGTATGCTCATCTTACTTGACAAATAAGAGCAAAAATAAGGAAGGAGTTTTGGCAAGACAATGGAATGAACATCCCTCACTCAAATTTCATTAAATACCAATAAAATCAAAAATGACAATTTTTATCAATAATCACAAAAATAAGGAAATTATATAACAACAAATAAATTAAATCTGAGCCATTAAAAAGCTTGTCATACATATCAAGAAAATAGTAAGAACTTTGAAAAAAATTAATTCCAAAATGCAAAAATTATCAAATTACAAGCAGGAGTCAAACAATGATTCCAATTTATTCTCAAAGGGACACTGTTCATGTCAGTAAGATCTCATCAGAATTTTTTTTAGATGACAACACTACAGAATTGTAAGCAAGGCATAATTGACATTGGGAAAATGCTTCAGCAAAAGAATAGATAAACTCACTAAACATGTGAAATGATAAGTAAGTAAAAAGATAAAAGATTGTGAAAGATGATGATGGATCTAGATATAAGAGCCAAAAAATATAAGAAGGAGATAAAAAGAGGTTATCAAATCATAAAATAAAATAGTTGGAAGGGACTTTACAAATTATCTGATACTATTCTCAGCTCAAGAAATAAGTTTGCTTTTTAATAGATCCAATAGGTGATTCCTACACTTCTTAATACAACAGCATTGGAAAACTACCTACTCACTGTTGAAAATGAGGTAACAGGAACTATTTTCACTACATAGGACTGTCCAAGTCCTTGCCTACCAGAATCCTCTAAAACTGAAACTTAACAAGAAAAATATGTACATAATGGAGCAGATGAAATGAGATAGTTACCAGTAGGAAAAAAGTCAAAAGATTTCAGTAAATACACACTTTGTGTTCTAGAAAGAAGATAAACTTGGAGTCTTGGGGATAACCTTAAGGCAACATATCAGGAATGAGATCATACCTAAGAAAGCTTAAATCTAATCAACAGTATTATGTACTGATTGAAGAAAAACAGTATTATGAAAGGGGATGGTCATGATGGAATCTAAAACGAGAAAAGCCAGGCAAGACTTGGTGGCTCACGCCTATAATCCCAACACTTTGGGAGGCTGAGGAGTTCAAGACCAGCCTGGGCAACAATGGCAGGAAGACCTAGTCTACATAAAACTGCCCTTTATAAAATTAATAATGGGCCACAAGATGGGAACTGTGGTGGGGAAATATATATATAACCAGCCATTGTTCCCTAGCTTGCTTTCCTATAATTGCTTACTACTCAAAAGTCATATAACTGATAGTCATAAAGATTCTTAGCTTTCTTCATGGCTCCAATAGATGACGTCACCCTTGTGAAACTGAAAGCTAGTTTTTGAGATGTCTTCCAAGTCCTGCATTCTGGTGGAACAGCTGATCCACCCAGACCAGTGGCCCATACTGAGGAACTGACTAAACTGGTATTGCAACCCCCACCCAAGAACCGACTCAGCAAAGATGACAATTTCTACATCCCTATGGTTCCACTGCGAACCCAACCAATTAGCAGACCCAATTGCCTAGCCTTTTGCCCACCAAACTATCTTTAAAAACCCTTTCTCACAAATTTTCGGGGAGATGGATTTGAGAAATTACTCTCATCTCCTCACCTGGTGCCTCGCAAAATAAAACTTTCTCTGCTGTAACCCCTGCTGTTTCAGTACATTGGCTTCCTTTTGAGCAGCAGGCAATGAACCTGGTTAGGCTGTAACATATACGAAAAATAAAAATTTAAAAGGAAAAAACAAGAAGAGAAAAGTCAGGTAACTATCTGTGTTCATCAGACCCTAGACCGTCGAGGGAGAGAGACCCTGAGTCTGATGAATATAAACTTGGTATTTACTTAGAAAAACAGGTTCTGTTATGGAGAAGCACTCTTTTACTCACTTTTAGTAAAGAGGGATATTTTATCATAGCAAGTGAAATGCTCGTGGAGATTAACCACCTCCCTTCGTTCTAATTTTAAACCTCTTTAAACTACCACCGACCTACTTACTAATTTGGCTTCCCCACTCATATCAAGAAGGGGTGCCCTGCTTGCGAAAAGTGAAAATTTCAAATAATGGAAATGAATAGCTCTCAGTAAGAATAAACATTCTGGTTCATACACAAGTCTCTTAAAATTCAGTGAGTCAGTCTCTTGAATTTGATTTATTCTAGGTGCTCTGACAAGCCCTGAATTCTAAAAGCTAAAAAGCTAAGGGCCCAGGGCCCAGATTGAGATGACCCAGTCAAATTGCCTGTGAAAGACCTGCCTAAGTGGATTCTCGGGGTAACATGACATCTTTATTTCATCTCTTAACTATAGCAGGAACTCATATTTACTTTATGACTCCTCTGTATTAGGTACTATGCTGGTCACTTTAAATACTATCTTATTTAATCTTAACAACTTAAGAAGGTATTATTTAGCCCACATTTACAAATGAAATAAAAATACACACAACAAGTGAGGCTCAAAGAGAAACTTACCTATGAACACACAACTAACATTTGATTTAACAGATTCATCCAGGACTGTCTAACTTTAAAATTTTGGCTCTTTCCACTATATCAAATTACCTCCATTCATTGTTGGAAAGCTCTGTTAAAGGTTCTTCCTTATATTATCCCAAAATAACATTTTCCCCTTGGTCCTACTTATTTGTACCTCTTATTGTATTCCTAGTCTCCATTTGCAGTTATTTGGGTACACATAGCTTTAATTCTCCTTCTGAATAGATAAGAACAGCCTTGAGAAAAGAAAACTCTTCATCTTCTTGACCTTCTAACAGCATCTAGCATAGTATTAAACAAGCAGAAAAGTATCAAATCTTGTTTTTTGAATTAACAAAACAAGAGCTATAGACTATAGAAAGCCAGCTGTCAAAACCATAAGGAAGAATTCAGTTAGTATGAGTAGAAGTGAATAAACATAGAAAAGGAAATATTTTTTCTTTTAGTTATCAAAAGAACAAGACCAACCCTTTTTACAGGGACTGGTTAAAGGACATTAGGACCCCAGGCAAGTAGGATGGATCTCAGAACAGGATCAGTCCCTGTGGAGAAGGTGAGTGCAGACCAGAGAAACCTATAGACTGGTCAGTAAGGCAAAGAGCCAGGGAGAAGATGAACATTGTCTCTAAAATGTTGTCCAGGGCTTGGCCCAGACATAATAGATGGTAAGTACAGTCATGCATTGCTTAATGACAGGGATATGTTCTGATCAATACATCATTGTGCAAACAACACAGAGTGTACTTGTACAAACCTAGCTGGTATAGTCTACTACACACCTAAACTATATGGTACAGCCTATTGCTCTTAGTCTACAAATCTGTACAGCATATTACTGTATTAAAGACTGTAGATAACTATAACACAATGGTAAGTATTTGTGTACTTAAATATATCTAAACATAGAAAAGATACAATAAAAATATGGTATAAAAGATCTTTAAAAAGGTATACCTGTATAGGGCACTTACCATGAATGGAGCTTGCAGGACTGGAAATTGCTCTGGGTGCGTCAATGAGTGAGTGGTAAGTGAATATGAACGCCCAGGACATTACTGTACACTATTGTGACTTTATAAATACTGTACACTAAGGCTACACTAAATTTATTTAAAAATTTTTTTCAATAATAAATGAACTTAAGCTTACTGTAACTTTTTTACTTCATAAACTTTTTAATTTTTAAAAAGTGTTTGACATTTATATAATAACGCTTAGCTTAAAACACAAACACATAGTACAGCTGTATAAAAATATTTTCTTTCTTTACAGTCTTATTCTATAAGCTTTTTTCTGTTTTAAAAATTTTAATTTTTTTTTAGTTTTTAAACTTTTTTGTTAAAAACTAAGACACAAACACACATTAGCCTAGGCTACACAGAGTCAAGATCATCAATATCACTGTCTTCCACCTCCACATCTTATCCCACTGGGAGGTCTTCAGGGGCAATAACATGTATGGAGCTGTCATCTACGATAACAATGCCTTCTTCCGGAATGCCTCCAGAAGGACCTGCCTGAGCCTATTTTTCAGTTAACTTGGGAGTACACACAAAAATAACAATAAAAGTAAAGTACAGTACATACATAAACCAGTAACATAGTCATTAATTATCAAGCATTATGAACTGCACATAATTGTATGTGCTACACTTTTATACAACTGGTATAACAGAGTGTACTTATACAAACCTAGCTGGTATAGTCTACTACACACCTAAGCTATATGGTACAGCCTATTGCTCTTAGTCTACAAATCTGTACAGCATATTACTGTATTAAAGGTTTGTAGGTTTGTTTATATTAATACCAGCATCACCACAAACACATGAGTAATTCATTCCACTATGACATTATGAAGGCTATAACATCATTAGACGATAGGAATTTTTCAGCTCAATTATAATCTTATAGGACCACAGTATTGTATGTGGTCTGCTTCACTGACTGAAATGTCATTATGAGGTACATCACTTTATATGGACAAATTCCAGGAGTTCTTGGTTAGTAAAACAAAAGCTTAACTAAAAATTTCTTGTTCAAATTCTAGAACTAAAACCAGACTGAAGGTTTTAGTAGAGGACATAGGTGTCTGTCGCTGCACAGGAACAAAAAAGGCAAAAGCCAAGGTCTGCTAGACAAGGTGCTAGAGAAATCAATTATTCTTTAGCAGACTGTTTCATAAGGAGATTTATTCATTTTCTAATATAAGAGATTGATTTGATGAACTGAATTAGAAAAGAAACAATGGAATAAATTTGCCCTTCCTGGAAATACAGATAAGAAGCTATAAAACTTGAAAATCTACTATTGTCTCTGTTTTATCCTCAGGGTGCTCAAGAGAAGATTGAATTCCTGAAGTAACATCCTTGCTTTACAGTAGTGGTTCTCAACTGGGGGTGACTGTGCCCCCCAGAAGACATCTGGCAATGTCTGGAGACATATTTGGTTGTCACAATTAGGAGTGAGAGGTATTACTAGCGTCTACCAGGTAGAGGCCAGGGATGCTGCTTAATACCCTACAATGAATAAGATAGCCACCCCACAACAAAGAATCATCTGGCCCAAAATGTCAAAAGCACCAAGGTTGAGAAACCCTGGTCTATAGGCACCATCAATGTCAATCTAAGCCTTCACTAAGATAACCTGTTTGCCCAGAATTAAATTAATACTTAAAGCTGAAATATTAGTTCAACAACAGTAATAATAAAAGCAGCAGCTACCATTTATTATCACATGGTTAAACAGGCCAAACCCAAGCTAAGAACTAACTCTATAATATCTCATTTAATTCTTATGAAAATCTTGTGGGATATTATTATTCCTATTTTGCAAAGATAGAGGTAGAAACTTGTACAAAGCTCTTAACACCACCACCACATTGCCACTTCCCAAACTAACAGTTATTGAAGATGGCAGAGTTATTTGAAGATAACTTTAATGATAATATAGGGTAATGATCTAAGACCTGGAGACAGAGCATGATTAGAGAGGCAGAAAACCGGAGAGCAGCCCCTGCATTGGTGGGGGTGTGGGGGTGGGGAGGGCGCATGCGTGAAGAGGCAGAAAACTATAAGAGCTCTCTTCACCCCCTCCCTGCTCCCACCCCTACCCCCAACCTGGGATCTTACGCAGATAGATAAGAGCTGTCTTTTGGAAAGTCTCTGGGGTGGGCATTAAGCACCCACTCTCTTGCTTCCAACTCCTTGGCACATCCTTATTGTAAAAGAGCCAAGGGAGTAGTCAATGGCAGATTCAATGTGTTTCTTGATTGCTGAACAAAAATAAGAAAATATTTAGAGGTATAATGGAGGCAAAAGACAAATGCATAGAGTGTGATGATAAATAAGCAATGCATAATTCAATTTTGAGATGATCAGATGTTTCCATTGCCTTTAGGTTACAATGGGAAAATACACGATTAAGCAAAAGGTGACTTGCTTAAGGTAATACAGCTACACACCTGAAAACAACAGAATAGCACTGTGAGCTGAAAAGGAAAGGAGCTTTCTACAAAATGATAAAAGATTTTAGATAAGATTTACAAATGACTCATAGATTCCCAACTCTCTCTTTAGAAATAGATATTTTCTTACATAATTCAATGCCATTATCACACACATCAAGATTAACAATAAGGCTGGGCACAGTGGCTCACACCTGTAATCCCAGCAATTTGGGCTTTGTAAGGCTAAGGCAGGAGGATTGCCTGAGGCCAGTTCAAGACCAGCCTGGGAAACATAGCAAGACCCATCTCTACAAAAAATTTAAAAATTAGCTGGGCCTGGTGGTGTGCACCAATAGTCCCAGCTACTCAGGAGGCTGAGGCAGGAGGATAGCTTGAGCCCAGGAGTTGGAGGTTGCAGTGAGCCATGATCACGCCACTATATTCCAGCCTGGGGAACAGAACGAGACCCTGTCTCTGAAAAAAAGATTAAGAATAAGTTGGTTTGTTAAATCAGGATCCAAACAAAGGCCATGCACACTTATGTCACTTAAGTTTCCTATAATCTAAGCAGTTTCTCTCCCCTTTTACCCTCATAACGTTGAGTCATGATGGAAACTGGGTCAGCAGCTTTATAAAATGTCCTACATTCTGGATTTGACTATTTACTTCCTTATGTTGTAATTTAACTTACTCACTTATCCCCTGTATTTGCTGTAAGTAAAAGTAGCTTTAGAGATTCAGGTTTCACTTTTTTTTGACAAGAATACTGCATAGGAGCTACAGTGTGCTTCCTATTATGTGACATCAGGAGGCATGTGTCTGCCTTGTCCCACTTTTAGTGATGCTAAGATTGATCAGAGGCATCAAATAAATGCTAACAGCCTAAACCCTCCACCAACCTTTCATCTAAGGCTTCAACTATTGATAATCATTCCCTGAATCAATTATTTCATGATGAGCTGCAAGTGGTGATTTGCCTTTTTTTTTTTTTTAAGTCCCTGTCATGCTTAGCCAGGAATCAGACAGGAGTGATTTTCTAATTCTACTAGTCCAACCACATTTATTAGCTGGGATTCTTCCCTCATCAACTAAGCCTAATTTGTTACTCTGAACTATAGTTTACACAGGAAAAATAGGATAAATATTTAATTCTTTCTTTTTACCTTCCTATTTGAAAGCAGGATAATTATTAAGTCTTTCCTTATACCTTCCAATTTTCAGAATAAGGAACTGGTTGGTACCTTAGTTATGTCTGGTAGAATTTATCTCCAACTAAATTTAACAAACACCAAACAAGAATATATTTTTACAAAACATTTAAACAAAAGAGAAAAGAAGAGACTCTGTGATCAATCCAACTAATATATAAAGGGGATAAATCAGTACTTCAGATTTGTCCAGTGATATATTAAAAGTCCAAAGATGTGGGACAACCAAAAGACCATCA
Organism: Daubentonia madagascariensis; assembly: GCA_023783475.1. NCBI lineage: Eukaryota > Metazoa > Chordata > Mammalia > Primates > Daubentoniidae > Daubentonia > Daubentonia madagascariensis. Next base: position 45,825,933 of record JAKFHU010001209.1, read on the forward strand.
GAGGGAAAGGAATGTCTGGTCAAATTTTTGGTCCTCTTATAAGTCAACAGAAACACCTGTCCAAAACTTTAGGATCTCTGCAAAATTAATAACAAGCTAACTTTATTCCAAACATCACTTGATGGCAAATCTCAAACAGAGGTCTGGCTTTTTATAAAACTACTCACATGAGTTATACTACAAGGCTATATAGTAACAAAACCAGCATGGTACTGGCATAAGAACAGAGACATAGACCGATGGAACAGGAGTGAGAACCCAGATATAAAACCGTCCTCATACTGTCATCTGATCTTTGACAAAGTAGACAAAAACATACACTGGGGGAAATAATCCCTATTCAATAAATGGTGCTGGGATAATTGGATAGCCACATGTAGAAGACTGAAACTAGGTCCACACCTCTCACCTCTCACAAAAATCAACTCATGATGGATAACAGACTTAAATCTAAGACATGAAACCATAAGAATTCCAGAAGAAAACATTGGAAAAACTCTTACGGACATTGGCCTAGGCAAAGAATTTATGAAGAAGACCCCCAAAGCAATCACAGCAGCAACAAAAATAAATACATGGGACCTGATCAAATTAAAAAGCTTCTGCACAACCAAGGAAACTATCACTAAAGTGAACAGACAACCTACAGAATGGGAGAAAATATTTGCGTGCTACACATCTGATAAAGGGCTGAAAACCAGAATCTATACAGAACTTAGGAAAATCAACAGGAAAAAAATCAAACAACCCCATTAAAAAGTGGGCAAAGGACATGAACAGAAACTTTTCAAAAGAAGACAGACTAATGGCCAGCAAACATACAAAAAATTGCTCAACTTCTCTAATCATCAGGGAAATGCAAATCAAAACCACAATGAGATATCACTTAACTCCAGTGAGACTGGCTTATATCAAAAAGTCCCAAAACTACAAATTCTGGCGGGGATGTGGACAGATAGGAACACTCATATACTGCTGGTGGGACTGCAAATTAGTACAACCTCTATGGAAAGTAATATGGAGATACCTCAAAGAACTAAAAGTAGAACTAGCATTTGATCCAGCAATCCCACTACTGGGTATTTACCCAAAGAAAAAAAGACATTCTATAATAAAGACATCTGCATGCAAATGTTTATAGCAGCACAATTCACAATTGCAAAGATGTGGAAACAACCCAAGTGCCCATCAATATATGAGTGGATTAATAAAATATGGTATATGTATACCATGGAGTACTACTCAGCCATAAAAAACAACGGTGAATTTACACATCTGGTATTATCCTGGATGGAGCTAGAGCCCATTCTTCAAAGTGAAGTATCACAAGAACAGAAAAACAAGCACCACTGGTACTCACCATCAAATTGGTACTAACTGATCAATTCTTATGTGCACACATGGAAATAAATATTCATCAGGGGTTGGGCAGGTGGGAGGAGGGTGGAGGGGATGGGAAAACTCACACCTAATAGGTGCGGGGTGCACTGTCTGGGGGATATTCACGATTGTAGCTCTGACTTGGGCAGTGCATAGGCAATATATGTAACCAAATGTTTATACCCCCATAATATTCTGAAATTAAAAAAATAAAAATAAACAAAAAAATAACAATAAAATAAAACTACTTAAATGAGTTAACCCAATAGTTAAAATTGCCTATGAATGCCATAAATTAATTCGTATATCCATACAGATGACTGTCATTTGAATAAGAAATCTTTTTCTTCAATGAAATGAGCAGGAGAAAATCGCAGGTTGTAACATTAATTTCAGAAAAAATTAAGATGAAAAGTACTAACAGAGTCATTATGTAACGATAAAATCATAGGAACAGAAACCCAGAGTAAATGTGTAACCCACAAAAAATAAAAATAAAACTAGGATACAAAAAACAAGAACTGCTAAAAATATACAGAGAAACTAACAGAAATGTAATAGCAGTAAGAGATCTTCATCCCCATCAAGCAGACACAAATGAATACAAGTGGAACCAAAAAACATAAATTTGGTAAAAATTCATAGTGTGGCAGTCAGCAAACAAGTAAATGTAGAATTACTTTTTCTTCAAGTGTTCACTTCTAAAATCTCAAAAAATATATTTAAAGAGGTAAGTATCTTTATGCTACTAGATTAAGATAGAGCAAACCTGACATCTGCCCTGCCACAATAGTCCCCAATGCTTAGCTGGTCATATATCTGCATCCCCATCTTTTCCCCTTCCTGTATAAGGGCACATACTCAAAGATAATTAATCCATAGTGATGGACCTATATCCTAGTAAGAAAAAATAATCTGTACCAAATAAGACTTCTTGGGAATTTCAACTGAAAATAAAAAATTTGGGCAGTTGATAGGATAGCAAGAAATGACATGGAATATATTAATAGTTGAGCCATATTAATAACAAAGTACCAGACAGAAGATTCTGAACTCCTGCTATGAGCTTTCAAGCTATCATGAATCCAGAGCTCCCTTCCAGCTCTGGTCTCCAGGTCCATCCTACGATAGCTCCAAATGTCCTTGTTATCCTATTCTACTCATTGTTTCATAGATATCTGTATCAGTTTGCTAGGGCTGTTATAAAGTGCCATAGACTGGAGGGGCTTAACAAGCAGAAATTTATTTTCTCACAGTTCTGGAGGTTAGAAGTCCAAGATCAAGGTGCCAGCAGGGCTGGTTCCTTCCGACGGCCATGAGGGAAGGATTTGTTCCAGGCCTCCTTGGCTTGTAGACAGCATCTTCTCCCTCTATACATGTCATGTACATGGCATTTCTTCTTTTCATATGGACACCGTTCATATTGGATTAGGGCCCACTCTGATGACCTCTTTTAAAACCATATATCCAGATATGGTCACATTCTGAAGTACTAGGGGTTAGGACTTCAACATACGAATTTTGGATGGGTAAATTCACACCTAACGGGTACAATGCACACTATCTGGGTAACGGACACACTTATAACTTTGAGTCAAACTGTATAAAATTCATGTAACCAAAATGTTTGTACCCCCATAATATTCTGAAAAAAATGAATTTTGGAGGAGACATAATTCAGCCCAAAACAGTATCTTTAAAATCATCCTCTCTTGATTTAGCCTGGCTGAAGTGGGCCTTGGTTGCCTGTAACCGAATAATCCTTACCAAAATAGCTACATTTTCTGGTCTTCCATTATTTTTTAACTATTCATGTGTTTCTTTCAATCCTCCCAGTATTTTAAGCTACAAGATAGCAATAACATGTTTTAAAAGTTAATTGAATTCTGCCTCCACAGACCTACTACCTTACAAACAACTGGTACAGAAGACACATAAGGCACAGAGAATTCTCTAGCAGATGTTGTGGTATGCTACCCAGATGCCTCTTCAGAACTGAAGCATTCATTCCCTTAGCAGTCAGGAGTGTTGGATGCTGACAGTTCACAGCTAAGTCCTATCCCAAGAACTGCCAACAGAGCCACCTCACAAAAGGTAATACCCCCTCCTAGGAGGCAGCCTGCATCCAGTGATGTAGAAGTCTAAGAGCCCATCCTTTTCACCCCAGTTCCGGTCATCTCTGAAGGGCCACCTCAACCCCAGAGCAACTTGTGGGATGGGCTGAGGCCACTGTTGCAAATGCATTTCAGTACAATTCTCCCTCTAACCAGTCCTACTCAGCCCCCACCCCCAAGTGCTGATCCTGAGACCACTCTCCAATAAACTTGCTGCATACAAGTCTCTGTCTTAGAGTTTATTTACCAGGAAACCTGACTTGCAGTATATTCTACGGCTAACACCATAACAAAGATAAGAACAAACAAACCAAAAAAAAATAGGAAAAATTGACCAGATACTGGGTCAATTTCTTCGTTTGCATTTCTTGCTTTTGAAGAATCCTGTCCACCTTCTATCTCCTTGCTAGAGACAGGGTCCTGTTCCTTCCAGTGCCCTCAACCTGCTATCCACCCACCCCTTCCCAACTGCCATTCCTCACCTGCATAGGCAGAAACCCAGACACCCCACTCTCCCAGGACAGCGGGGGACACCTCAGGCCCCAGTTCCACCCCCTGGGTCCTGCAGCTGCACTTCTGAAGTCTGGCCCTTTCAGTATCTAGCTGGGGTTGAAGATCAAAGGAGAGGAGGGGGTGAAGCAGAGGAGTCCATCTAGGAGGAGAAGCCGGTCCTGCCCTCTTCTCTGGCTGCTCCCTAGCTGGGCTGTCCCTGGGAGCCTGAGTCCAGGAAGCAGGAAGTGCTGACCCTGAGGAGAGAGATATGGTCCCTGCTGGCAGTGCCCTCATGCTGTTCCTTCTCCTCGGTGAGCCCCTGGGGTAGGGTTGGGAGGGGAGAGGCAGAGGTTTTTGACTCAAGAAGCCATCATATAGAACAATATGACACTTCACCCATGGGATGTTACTTATGAATAGCATGACCTGAGGAAGTCCTGAGAGGCTACTATATATCCAGCACCATTCCAATGCTCTTGGTTGGATACAGCAGTAAACAAAACAAAAATCCCTGTCTTTGTGGGACTTATAATCAATGCACATATTAAATGTACATGTTATAAAGCATGTTAGAAAATAATAAATACTATGAAAGGGAAAAGGGCATGTAAAGTGCAGGAGCAGGAGGGGTATTGTAATTTTAAATAAGATAGTCAAGGAAGGCTTACTAAGAAGGAGTCACTTGAGAAGACTTGAAAGAGATGAGTAAGTGAGCTAAGAAGATCCAGGTAAAGAGCATTTCAAGCAGAGAGAACTGGAAGGGCAAACATTGTTCAGTGATTTCAGGATTAAGCTTGTTCATTTATTTTTCTGGCCCACAGTGATTTAAAAGGGTGTGCTAAGCCTAGCAAAAAGGTAACAGGTAGCAAAGAAGAAAGATACATAAATACTGCAAAATGCCAATCAAGTTAGAGAAAACAGCACAAAAGTAAACAATTTACAAAACTCAAAAGCATCTGAGGGCATAATTGTATTTATAACCTAACACACATATTCCTGATGGTGACCCTGAAACATGAAGTAAAAGTTAAATTACATTCCATGCATACTGCTAAAGAAGGCAGGTAAGCATGTCTATCAAGACTCACAATAACATAGAAGACATTTGAAAATTTTGGCCTTTAATACCAATCTGGGAATTTTAAATATAATGGAAGCCTCTCTACTCATAAATCTAGATATGAGATGTGCTATTGTATATTAATATCCAGTTTGTCTTCCTTAGGGTCTTGTCCACACTCCTTTCCCAAAAAGAAAGATCTCCAATCAGGTGAGTAGTCTCTACTTGCACCCAGGACTGCTAGGTGTGGAAGTGGAACAGAAGAGAGTATGGAGTCTAGGGAAGGCTCAGGTGCTAGGAATAGAAGGGAGTTTGAAAATGACAATAAGATGGGGACCAGAGAAACAGGAACCCAGATTGCCACATTTCCCTATCTCCTCTTTTTCTAGTGTGTGGGCGACCTGTGTACTGAAGCCGCATCATAGGTAGTCAGGATGCTGTTGTGGGGCGCTGGCCTTGGCAGGCCAGCCTATACTTGCACAATAACTATGTCTGTGGAGGTTCCCTCATCAGTGAGAGATGGATACTGACAGCAGCACAGTGCATACAAGCATGAGTTCTACCTGGTAGCTAACATGCAGACAGGTTCTCAATAAATGCTTGAGTGACTTCATGAATAAACCAACAGACAAATTAAATGTAAGATGGACAGGGCAGAAGGAAACCCAAGGTCATACTGAACTCTTCACCTAGGAACTTTAGGGACAGGGCACAGAGGTGGAAAAATAAATGTTGGAGACAGGCACTATATTAGAAACTTTTCTTATTTTTGCAAATCACTTCCTAAGTACCAGTCAGGGGATTCTGTCTTAAGCTTTTTTGGGTCACAAACACAATATGACTCTATCTCAGAGCCAAAGTTATGAGAGAAGCAACTTGTCATGTGGTGAGTAGCCCCTTAGAGAGGCTGAACTGGAACTAGTACCTCCAGCCAACAGCTAGTGAAGACCCACAGCCTGCCAACATAAGTGAGTTTGGACACAGATACACCCCCAATCTAGGTTTGAGATGACTGCAGCCCACCTTGTTTGCAGCCACATGAGAGACCTTGAGTCAGTGGCACCCACCTAAGTCACCCCTGATTCCTGACCCACAGAAACTGTGACATAAATATTTGCTGTCTTAAACCACTAAGCTTTGTGATAACTTAGGCAACAACTGATAACTTATGCAGCAACTGATTTAATATATACAGAAATTAAAATGATAGGACTTGTCAATAACAACACTGAATGCTCAAAGAAAATAAAATAATGACTTCAAAATGCTAAGGGAAAATTATTTCCAACCTAGACTTCTACCCATATACAAACTATCAATCAAGTGTGGGGTAGAAGAAATAAAACATTTTCAAATACCCAAAGCAGCAAAAATATTACCTCTCACGCACGTTTTCCTTAAGAAGACATAGGAGGAGAATGTGCTTCACCAAAATAAAGGGGGGAAAGCAGGAAACCATAGGACCCAGACAAAAGGAGATGCAATACGAAAGAGAATCCCCAAGAAAATCATAAAGGATAAAGGAAAGTGCTAAGATGATAGCTGTGCAGCAACCCAGATTAGAGCAAGAGGGCAGAGGGCTCCAAAAAAAGATCATACTGATAGAGTGCTTGGCAGGTTGGAACATACTAAGAGGAGATTTACACTTCTGGTGCAGAGTTAGGGGAATGAATGATGAATTAGTGATGAGTGTACAGAAAACTAAAAAAACAAAGTGAGATCACATTATTAACTCCAGGAGAAGCAAAACGTTTTATACGTAATGTAAGCACAGTACGCGATAGGACCCAGTAATGAATAATGTTTACATAGTCACAAGAACACACACGTTAAACACGATCTAACAAAAAGTCATGATAATACTGGTTACGAGGATAGGTAGAATGGAGGTGGGAGGCGGGGGCTGAGAATGATATATAAGAAAGCTCCGTCCTCACCTTCCACCTAGGAACTCAGTAGTCTAAAACTGAAAAAGAAAAATCAAGAAATAGAAATATATAGGGTTTCTTGAAAATACTAGGGAAATTACTAAGAGACAAAAGAGTTAAAAGTGATTGCCTTTGAATAGTGTGAATTGAGAGTGATGGGGCAGAGAGAACTTCTGTTTTTTCTTTCTTTCTTTATTTTGTATATCTTATCAAACTACTATTAGACTAGTTTGTATATCTTATAAAACTACATTTTAAATGGTGTATATGTGTAACTTTAGTTATATTTTGCTCTACAATTTATTTAGAAATAAAGGTCTACCACTCAGAGCAGAAATCAAACATGGCAATAAAGAGCAATGATTATTAAGTGTGCAGGTGATGGCTGAAACCATGGAGAATGGGAGGAGTAAACGAGAGAACCAGGGAGAAAATACAGGACAAAACTTGGGCCATAAGCATGTAAGAGGAGACCACTGAAAGAGTGGTTGGGGAGGAAGGCAGGGAGAAAGAGGACAGAAGAAAAAGAAGGCAAATCAACCCTAGTCCAAGTTGAAAGCACCCTGGTTAATTCCCAGTCTGCTACTGTCCTGTTTTGCCTAGGGACTTAATGCTACATGTAAGCAACTTGTTCTGACCCAGCTGTAGGCCATAAACAGGCTCCACTTTTATTCTCCTCTTTCTTTTCCCCTTAGGACCTGGACTACTTTTTCCTATACTGTGTGGCTGGGATCAATTAAAGCAGGCTACTCAAGTACCAGTGTGCAACACTATGTATCTAAAATCGTCATCCATCCCAACTACAAAGATACAACTGCAGACATCACCTTGTTAAAACTGTTCTCTCCAGTCACCTTTACTTCTTTCATCCCAAGTAAAGAAGGTTGACCCAGAATTGCTAACCTTTTTATTTTTTCAAGTAAGAACACTTCATGCTATACCAAAAATGTCATTATATTGCTTCCTGATCATAACTGTCTGATGAAAAAAATTGACCATCATTTGTATCTTTGTCTTTTTTTTTTTTTTTAACATAGCCCAAGTCATAGAAGCCTATCATTTCATCCTGCCATCTGCCTGCCCAATATCACAAAGAAGTTGAAAATTCCACCGTCTTGTTGGGCAACTGGATGGGGACAAGTTAAGGAAGGTACACGTGAGAATGGGCAGAGAGAGGGGTTGTTTTATATCACCCTCTTGTACCCACTCCAGAACATTCACATTCTAGGCATATCCCTACTGTTGCAAATATTTTTCAACAAAACCAGATCAACCATATGATATTATCTGCAAGTCTTCAATGTCTTTTTCAAAATTTACATTTTTATTTTATTTACTCTTATGTCCTGCCTAGAGCTTAGCTATAGCTGGAAGAGAAGATATATAACAACTTAAACACATAACTACCTCTCTCAAACAGAGGTTAATTAGCCTGATAGAAAGTTTGGAGAGAGTCTAGTGTTTTCTATCTGTTCTTAAGTGTTGTGTCAACTCTTTCCCAAGATGAAACAGAGACAAGATAGGAACTTTCTAGGAGCAGAACAGCAAACAAAGACGTTTTAGAATACTTTGGAATACTCACATCTTTACTCAGTCAGAATTTATCAGAATTACTCTTTATTTAGACAAATGGCACAATAGGAAAACCTCAAAGAAATGGAAATAATTTTGAATTATCCACTGTTCTAGATTTAACTATACCAAAAGATCCATCCATTGGAAAGTGATTGTATTCTGCTTTTGGGTTCAGACATTTCTGCACATCATGACTGAATGTTGCCCCTACACCTTTCCAGGTTGCTTTAACCTTTCATTCCTGTCTTGCTCTACAGATAATGATTACTCTTCTACCCTCCAGGAAGCAGAAATACCTGTCATTGACCACCAGGTTTGTGAACAACTCTACAGCCCAGTCGGTATCTTCTTACCAGTCATCAAGGAAGACATGATTTGTGCTGGTGATATTCATAAAATGAAGAATAGTTGGAAGGTTAGGGTTTGCTCTTGAGACTTTTTTTAAAACATGAGATCTTAATTTGGATCCGAGTTTTTCTCTCTGTAAATAATACTGGATTGGGAATCAGGAGATGAGGATTCTGACATTAATTCTTATCTTACCCTGAATCAATCACTGAACCTATATCTACAAAATTAATCTCTTCAACTATAAGACTACTGAGCTAGACCAATTTTAACCATTGGTATTGACTTTTACAGATCTGTAAATTTTCATAAATATGTTAAAAGGTTGACCCAGAATTGCTAACCTTTTATTTTTTCAAGTAAGAACACTTCATGCTATACCAAAAATGTCATTATATTGCTTCCTGATCATAACTGTCTGATGAAAAAAATCGACCATCATTTGTATCTTTGTCTTTTTTTTTTTTTTTAACATAGCCCAAGTCATAGAAGCCTATCATTTGTATCTTTGTTCCATTAAGTGTAATGTGTTGTTTTGCTCTGGCTGCTTTCGAATTTTTTTTCTTTATCTTTGATTGTCAGCAATTGGAATGTGATGTGCTAGGTGTGGTTTTCTTTGTATTTATCCTATTTGGGGTTCCCTAAGTTTTTGTTTTTCTTAATCTGTTCTTCTATGTCTTTTGCCAAAACTTGGGAAATTTTCAGTCATGATTTCTTCAAAAATTATTCTGTCTCATCTCTCTCTTCTCCCCCTCTAGTTGAAACCATAAACTTGTAAGTTATACCTTTTGATATTTTCACAAAGGTCCATTTTATTTTTACCTTTTCTTCTCTGTTCTTCAAATTAGATACTTTTTAATCAATCTATATAGAAGACTATTGCCTCTTTCTGATGGTATTTACATTTATTTTAGCATTAAGTCCATCTAGTGAAATTTTTATTTTAGATATTTTATTTTTAGTTCTAGAATGACCAGTTGGTTTTATTCTTTTTCTCTCTCCATCTCTTTCTCTCACTATATTTTCACTATATATTTCCCTTTACATGTATGATCACAGTTATAATAGCTGCTTTAAAATCCTTATCTGCTAATTCCAAAATCTGAATTATCTCAGAGTTATCTCCACTGGTTGCTTTTTCTCATGGGTAAAATTTTCCAGTTTATCTTGGGAAATATTTTCCTGTTTTGTTTTCTTTGTTTGTTGTAATGTCTAGTAATTCTGGATTATATCCTGGACAATGTCAGTGATATGGTTGGTATAGAGAATACAGATTGTTATGTTCCTCTAAAGAATGCCAATTTCCTGTCTCAACAGGCAGTCAACTTGGCTGACATCAAAATCCAAACTGGATCTCTCTTATGAAAGGCAGCAACAGTTGTTTTAGTCTTAGCTGAGCTGCTTAGAGTCTAACCTGAACATATGTAGATAGTTCAGGGTTCAGCCAGAGATCTGAGTAGAGTTTACATGCAGAATTCCCAAACTTCCTAGTATGTCTCCCTTCACTTTCCAACTGCTGTGGTAAGTTAAAACTCTATCCTCTGATTTCTCAAGCCAGTAAGACTATGGGTTTCCATTTAAGTTCCAGTCACTATGTATGATGATGACTAGAGTCTGCTTCAGAGAAAAAACACTTTTTAAAAAAAGTATCATTCTTTTCTTCCAACCATTGACTCCAGTTTCTGCCTGCTGTTGGCCACTCTCCACTGCCTTCAGAGAGTTGGCTTTTACTTTGTCCACAGCTTATAATTCTTATCTGAAGCAGAATTAGTCTGACATAAATTACTGTCATAAGAAATTTTTAAAACAGAAAGAGTCCTAAGAACAGCAAAATATACTTTCTTCTTAAGTGTACATGGAACATTCTCCCAAATAGACCATGCATGAGGCTGTGAAATGAGCCTCAATAAAGTAAGAAGGATTAAAATCATACACAGTATATTTTCCATCACAGCAGACTGAAATTAGAAATGAATAACAGAGAGGAATATGAAAAGTTCATATTTTCATATTTCAATAGACACAGAAAAAGCATTTGACAAAATCCAACAACCCTTCACGATTAAAAAAAACAAAGAAACACTCAAAAAACATGGAATAGAAGGGAACTTTCTCAATCTAATAAAGTGCATCTACAAAAAACCCACAGCTAACATCTTAACGATAAAAGACTGAATGCTTTCCCCCTCAGATCAGGAAAGCAACAAGGATGTCTACTCTTGCCATTTCTGTTCAATATTGTACTGGATGGAGGTTCTAGCCAGGACAACTAAGCAAGAAAAAAGAAAGAAAGGCATGTAGATTGAAAAGAAAGAAGTAAAACTATCTCTATTCACAGATGACATGATCTAATATATAGAAAATCTGAAAGAATCCTACCTCACAAAAAAATTACAACTAATAAACACATTCAGCAAAGTTGCCAGATATAGGAATAACATAAAAAAGCACCTACATTTCTATATACTATATACTTGCAATGGTTAATCCAAGGAGAAATTTAAGAAATTAATATTCCATTTATAATAGTATGAAAAAGAATGAAACACTGAGGAATAAACTTAATATTATTTAAATGGCAGTATTCTCCCCATGGATCTATAGATTCAACACAATCCATATCAAAACCCTAGATGGTTTCTTTGAAGAAATTGACAATCTGATCCTAAAATTCATATGGAAATTCAAGGAGTCCAAAACAATCTTGAAAAAGAAGAAAAGAGTTGAAGGACTCACACTCTTCTGATATCAAAACTTACTCCAAAGCAACAGTAATCAAGACAGTGTAGTACTAGCATAGGGCTAGACATTTACAGATCAATGGAATAGGATTAAGAGTATAGAAATAAACCCTTATATTTATGGTCAATTAATTTTAAACATTAGTTTCAAAACAATTCAATGAACAGAGAATAGTCATTTCAACAAACTGGATATCCATATCCAAAAGAATGAACTTAGGGCCAAACACTGTGGCCACAACTATAATCCTAGTACTTTGGGAGGCAGAGGCAGGAGGATCACTTGAGGCAAGGAAGTAGAGACCCAGCCTGGGCAATAGTGAAACCCCATCTCCACAAAAAATTTTTTTAAAAATTAGCTGGGTATGGTGGCATGCGCTTGTAGTCCCAGCTGCTCGGGAGGCTGAGGCAGGATGATCGCTTGAGCCCAGGAGTTTGAAGTTGCAGTGAGTTAGGATCACGTGACTGCACTCTAGCCCGGGCAACTGGGCAATAGAATGAGACCCTGTTTCAAAAAAAAAAAAAAAAAGAATGAACTTTAACCCCAGCCTCACCATTAAGACCTAAATATAACAGCTAAAACTATAACACTTTTAGAAAAAAAAAAGAGGTAAATCTTTGTGACCTTCATTAGGGAACATTTTCTTAGATATGATACCAAAAACATTAGCAACAAAAGAAAAAACAGATTAGAGTTCTTCAAAATTCAAAACTTTTATGCTTCAAAGGACACCATCAAGAAAGTAAAAAGGTAGCCTATGAAATAGGAGAAAATATTTGCAAACCATATGTATGATAGATTCTAGATCTGTATCTAGAATATAGAAAGAACACTTGTAACTCAATAATAAAAAGACAACACAATTTTTAAAAGGGCAAAAAAAATCTAAATAGACATTTCTCTAAAGAATATATACAAATGGCAAATAAGCACATGAAAAAATTCTTAACCTCAGTAGCCATCAGGGAAATGCAAATCAAAACCACAATGAGACACTGCTTCACACCCTCTAGAATGGCTATGATCAAGATAGATAATAACAAGAATTGGCAAGGATATAGAGAAATTGGAACTTTCAAACACTGTAGGTGGGAATGCAAAATGGTACAGCCTCTTTGGAAAATTGTTTGGCAGTTCCTCAAAAGGTCTAATATAGCAGCGGTCCCCAACCTTTTTGGCACCAGGGACCAGTTTCATGGAAGACAATTTTTCCACGGACCAGGGGCAGGGGATGGTTTGGGGATGATTCAAGCACATTACATTTATTGTGCAGCTAAACCTCTCTGCTAATGATAATTTGTATTTGCAGCCACTCCCCAGCCGTAGCATCACCCCCTTAGCTCCACCTCAGATTATCAGGCATTAGATTCTCATAAGGAGTATGCAACCTAGATCCCTGTATGCACAGTTTACAGTAGGGTTTGTGCTCCTAAGAGAATCTAATGCCACCGCTGATCTGACAGGAGGCGGAGCTCAGGCAGTGGTGTGAGCGACGGGGAGCAGCTGTAAATACAGATGAAGCTTAGCTCACTAGCCGCTCACCTCTTGCTACCGATTCCTAACGGGCCACGGATCAGTACCAGTCTGCGCCCTGGGGGGTGGGGACCACAGTAATATAGAGTTACCATATGACCCAGAAATTCGACTCCTAAGTATACACCTAAGAGATATCCAAAATATGTCCATATAAAAATGTGTACATGAATGTTCATAGCAGCATTATTTATATAGCCCAAAAATAGAAACAACCCAAATGTCCATCAGCTGGTGAATGGATAAACATAATGTAGTGTATCCATACAATGGAATATTACTCAGCTATAAAAAGGAATTGAATACTGATACAACATGGATGAACCTTGAAAAGAGTATGCTAAGTGAAAGAAGCCAGACACAAAAGGTCATATATTATATGATTCCACGTATATGAAATGTCTAGAATAGGCAAATCCATACAAGCAGAGAGTACATTACTGGTTGGCCTACAAGGGTTGGGAAGAAATGGGGGTGATTAACAAATTAGTATGATGTTTCTTTTGGGGGTTATGAAAATGTTCTAAAATGGGTTGCGATGATGGCTGCACAACACTGCAAACGTACTAAGAACCATCCAATTGTATATTTTAAGTGGGTGAATTGTATAGTGTGTGAACTATATCTCAGTAAAGCTATTACAAAAAAAAGAAAGAGAATGAGATTGAGAGTCATACTACCAACTACTACCATTATCATTTTATATATGAGAAAGGATTATTTTAACACTAAAAAAAAGGCAGTAAGAACCTAAAAACAGAAGAATAAGGGGAGGTCATTCAATTGAATAAATTTAGCTTTAGTGAAAAACTCATGACATTAATCTTATTTTTCTGTCACAGATGAATATCTTGAAATTACTAATATATTTCACTAAGGTCCCTGCCAATTTCAAATTCTATGATTCTAAAATTCCTGTGATCTCTCCCTAAAGCAGTGGGAAGTCCAGCTACCTCCAGAGTTCCATAGCTCCATGGGTCTCATGGCCCAGTTTCAAAGAGCTCTCCACCCCTTATGATTACTCTCCTCCTCATATTCCTTTTCACTATACTCATGACTTTTATCTCCTCTTTAGGGTGATTCTGGAGGGCCTCTGTCATGTCCTATTGATGGTGTATGGATGCAGGTAGGAATGATAACCTGGGGATTGGAATGTGGTAAATCTCTTCCTGGAGTCTACACCAATGTGACCTACTACCAAAAATGTATTAATGCCACTGTCTCAAGAGCCAACAATCTGGACTTATCTGACTTCTTGTTCCCTATTGTACTACTCTTTCTCACTCTCTTGGGACCCTCCTGTGCATTTGGGCCTAACATTATACGAGAAAAGTAGGCATTATAGCTGAAGCCCCTGGCTGAGTACAGGGCTGAGAAGAGAATGCACGGAGATTAAGTCCCAGGGGCAGAGAACTCACAGGAAAGCCACTGGGAACCCTGGATGACTTTTTTTATAATTTGAAATGATTTTGCTTTTAAGGTTCTTGATTTTGGAAGTATGTTTTAGTGGTTGGAATGTGAACAGCTAAGAAATAAGGCTGCCACCTCTGCGCATGATATTCTTTGTCCCTGACTAATGCATCTTGCAAGGCAAGAAGAATGTCCTCTACAAATAAGTACTGTTAGACATAAATTTAACAGCTACTTGGAAAGGCAGACAAGGCAAAAAGTACCTGCGATGCAAAAGGGAAGTCCTCAAGGAAATATATTAAGGGTCTACTTTGTGCCCATCAAAGGCTTTTTACCTGGTCTATATTTCTCATCTCTTCTACTATCTTAAACATCCCTTCTAACCCCCCTTCTACCCACTCAACCTATAACAAGGAGGCTAATAAGAAATGCATATATGTAGT
This sequence comes from Daubentonia madagascariensis, assembly GCA_023783475.1. Taxonomy (NCBI): domain Eukaryota; kingdom Metazoa; phylum Chordata; class Mammalia; order Primates; family Daubentoniidae; genus Daubentonia; species Daubentonia madagascariensis. The sequence continues at coordinate 45,840,958 of JAKFHU010001209.1, forward strand.
TCAGCTCTGTATTTTTCTGAAGTTTTTACTTTTTAAAATACCAATGTGACCTACTACCAACAATGGATTAATGCTATGGTCTCAAGAGCTGAGGTCTTAGGGTTTCAACAATCTCTGGACCTATCTAGGTGGTTTAATGTACTTCTATGATAAAGTACTTTAAAAGTTTAGAACAAGGAAAAGATGATATCCATGCTTCCTTTATTAAACAATCACATGACTTATCCTATTCCCTTCCATGCTTAGGTGGCCAGGGTCTCAGAGCTGAGTTTTATACACAATTGCAGTCATTGTCTTCATCCTAGACTCTCTGGTATAAGGCCATTCCTGCCCCTTTAAGTCATCCTTTATTTCTCATCTGAATGAATTTAAGTCTCATCACATCTGTGTCTTTTATGGTAAGTAAACTTTCAAAAACAATTTTTTCAATAAATAAATACATTTAATAGGAAGTGAGGGTAGATTTGGAAACTGAAAATTCTCGTTATCCCCTAACTCCCCCAGGTTAGTGGCATCTAGACTGCCACTATAGCCTCCTAACTGGCATTCCCATGTCCTTTCTTATGACTTATACCTACACCCAACTCCATTTATTCTCCACAACATTCAGGTTACTGTTTTAAAGATAAAAATGTTTTTTATACCTCTCCCCTTTTCTCCCTGCTTACACACTTCAAAGGCATCCTGTTGCTCACAGAATAAGAACCAAATTCCTTAACATGACCTACAAAGCCCTGCACAATCTGACTCCAGCCTGCCTCTTCAGCCTCATCTGGCAGCACTCCATCCTATTCTCTCTGCTTAAACCTTCTCAAATGCTCCAAGCACCCTCTTAGCACCAGACCTTGGCATATGCTATGCCCTCTCCCCTGCTGCCCTTGCCTGGTTAATTCTTACTGCACCTTCAGTTCTCAGTCTACCCTTCACTTCCTCGAGGAAGATATCCTTGTCTCCCTGACCAGAACAGATCCTCCCAAAATAGCACTATGGAGCCCTTCTCATAGCACTGTGGAGCCCTCCTCTATAGAACTCAACATAGCTATAATTTAATATTCGTTTATATAGTTGCCTAATTAATGTATGTCTGTCTTATCAAAATGTAAGGTTCATGAGGATAAGAATTTTTGTTTTTACCCACCACTGTATCCCAGTCTCAGTAAGTATTTGTTCAATACATGAATGAATAATAAACATCCAATTAATTTATTTGTCTCCCCAACAGTCCTGTGAAAACCTGAGTGTTCTATTTACTGAACCTGACACAATGTTTTGCACAAAGTAGGTTTTCAAGTTAAATAAAAGGATGAAGGATGGAAAGGATGTTCCAATGCAATTCCCTTCCTCACTCCTCTCCAGCCATAAGCAACAAAGGAGAGAAAAGATTACACAAAGTAAGTAAATTGAAAGGTTTCTCAGAGGCAAGAACTCAAGCCAAACAGGCTCTGGAATGACACAGACAGCAAAGCAAAATGGCAGCTGAGAGAGAAGAACAAGAGAGAGTAAGGAGAGGCAAGAAAGGAAAACAGAGGAGAATAGACAGACTATAATTAAGAATCAGAGAGGAACAAACAGGAAGAGATAGATGAGTGTGTGAGCCAGGATGACACATAAAGAGGACATAAAGATTAAGAAAGCCAAAATATTGCTTCCTATCATTCTTCTAGATCCTCAGTTCAAAATGGGAAGAAGCAACTGTTCCACAGCATAAGATATGGCAAAATTTTTCTCATGAATGAGGAGTTGAAACTTAAAGCTTTTGGAGGAACCAGCCCATGCAAGTAGAAACAAAGGGATATCAAGAGAAGAGGACCACATAATCTCACTATCCTGGTCACTACTGGTTGGATGTACCAGGCATGGGCACCTGACATAAAAGTTGCCCAGGGAGTGGTAGGGCAGTTAGGCCAGCATCTTACCCAATAGATACACTCAATACTGGACAATGCAACAGCCCCCCTCCTTTGGGGAAGCCTAAATGCGAGTCATATAGCATGTCTATGTACATCCAACAGTATTAAGTACCCATCCTGTAATAGGCACCATTCTAGGCATGGAGGACACAACAGTACATATAACACCAAGCTGGCCTTCGAGGAGTCTACACTTCAATGAGGGAGAGACAATAACCAAATGTAAAAGAAATGCATATGATAATGTCATATACAAGAAAGTCTGATAAAAAACAGAAGCAGCAGCTAAAAGTATCAGGGTGGGGGAATTCCTCCTTAGGTAGGGTTGTCAGGGAAGCTCCTCCGAGGAGGTGACTTGATAGAGGCTGAATGAAGGAGGAAGCAGGAAAATATCTGGAAAGTGCATTCCAAGTTGAGAAAAGAGCAACTACAAAAGTTGTGAGGTGGGAGCATGCTAGGTGCTTGTGAGGAAGAACAGGCAGGTCAACGTGTCTGGAACACTATGAGCAAAGGGGAGAAGGGTAGGGACTGAGACGAGAAAGGAAGGGAGCAGAGACCAGGTGCCGCACAGCCTACTAGGCCTCAGTGAAGACTCTGAATTTTAGTCTCAGTGAGATGAGAAGCCATTGGAGGACTGAGAGCAGGGGAATGATGAAAGAACAGAAGAACAGAGAATCCCACACCACTGCTCATGGGAATATGCAGAGGCCAGGAGGGGGCCAGGATGGCAAAGAGGGTAGTCAGATGGTAGCAGAGTCAGAACAAGAAGCAGAGGGAAAGAGAACCAGACACCAAGGCACTAAAGTAGAGCTGAGCAAGACATTAGAGGGCTGCTGTATCCTGAACATCAGTGAGCTTCCATGAGGCCATGTGCAGATTTTTTTTAATCTTCCCCTATTCCTTATCTGCACTGTCCTTACAGTAAGGCCCCATTTACCAAGGTGACTTGAGAAAGGCACAAGCCCAAGTTTCTTATCATTCACTTTATAATTCATCACTAAGACACCTGCCTACTTCTTATTTGTTTTTTTCCTTCTTACCCAGACCAACGTTCTCATTCCTTCATCCCATTTCCACCTCAAGGCCTCATTCCATTTGTCCTCTACACCTGGAATACTCTTCTACACACTTGACCTTAGCCCAAATGCTGAGACGTGATGGGATATTCTTCTTTTGTACACTTCAACCCACTTCTGTCCACTGATTAGAAAAGCAGGTAGTGAATACCTGAAAAACACATTAAAAGGATCCTAGGAAATGGTTTTAAAAATGAACAGGAGGCTGGGCACAGCGGCTCGCACCTGTAATACTAGTGCTTTGGGAGGCTGAGGCAGGAGAAATGCTTAAGGCCAGGAGTTTGAGACCAGCCTGAGCACACAGTGATACCCCATCTCTACAAAAAAACAAAATTAGCTGGGCATGGTGGTGCAAACCTGTAGTCCTAGCTATGGGGGAGACTGAAGTAGCAGGATCACTTGAGCCCAGAAGTTCAAGGTTGCAGTGAGCTGTGATGGCACCACTGTACTCCAGCCTGGGTGACAGAGCAAGACCCTGTCTCTAAAACACATAGACACACACATGTATAAGAATGACCCTAGGTTACTGGTCTGAGAATGGCTGTATCATTAAATGAAATGAGGAAGGTTAAAGGAGAAACGGGTTTGTTAGGCTATCAAATCAAGTGGTAGGCTAAACAATGGTTCCCCAAGGATGTCCATGTCCTAATCCCCAGAACCTGTGAATGTACATAGTAAAAAAGGGATTTTGCACATATGATTAAATTAAGTATCTTGAGATAGGGAAATTGCCCTGGATTGTATGGGTGGGCCTAATGTAATCAATTGCAAGGCTTCTTAGAGCAAGACTGGAGGATCAGAGTCAGAGACGCTCATGAGAGTGTGCAGAAGATATAAGGATGGAAGCAGAAAGAAGAGAGGACTGAAGATGCTACGCTGCTGGCTTTGAAGATGGAACAAGAGGCCATGAGCCAAGGAATACAGCAAAGAGGCCTCTAGGAGCTAGAATAGGCAAAAACACGGATTCTCCCCCAGAGCCTACAGATGGAATGCAGCTCTGACAACACCTTGATTTTAGCCCAGTGAAACTGATTTCAGACTTTTGATCTCTAGAATTACAGGAAAATAAATTCATGTTATTTTAAGCCACTAAATTTGTGGTCAATTTGTTACAACAGTAATAGGAAACTAATACAGACATGTTAGATTTCAGAGGCCTATTAGATAGCCAAGTAGAGATGCTGAGTAGGCAGTCTTTAGCTTGGAAGAGAAGGTAGGAATAGCGAAATAAAATCAGAAGATTCTGTTTGAATCATGGACCCTCTTCTCCACATCACCCTAACACTGCACCCCAAGAAAGCACTTAAGCACATTCACATTTTTTTGTATAATTTCAAGATGTTCAAGAATTCCCTACATTCATAGAACTACCAGAATATTATAACTAATCACAAAGCAGCCTGCTCTAATCCTGATAATAAGATTACTGTCTCCGTAAGGAGAAAATCAAATAACTTTTCACTTAAGGAAACTTAAAAAAAAAATCCTTTCCTCCACTTCTTATTAAAAAGAAAAAATCAAAGTACCACAGAAATACCTAACACAGAAAGTTCAAATGCCCCACGTAACTGCAATGTTCCTCACTATTACCCACCACCCTCTTTCCTCATCCTTAAGGATTTGTTTTGGTCAATATGCCACTGACTCCTTTCTAAATGTTTAAAACCTTGCTTTTGTAAAAAAACTAAGCTTGATTTTTAAAATTAGTTTATGAAAACAGAAAGCTGTGATTGCAACAACTGCAAAGCTTCTGAGTTCAGAGAATAGTAATTTTATTAAAAATTCTATATTACTAGGCCAGATAAAAATAAAGGATAGCAGTTGGTTGATCAAAGAAATCTGTGCTGATAAATTTTAAATAATGAAAACACTTTGGCCTTAAAAATTTTAAATCACTGGAGCATCTTCAAAGACAAGTATTTGGATTTTAGGAGAAATCCCCTATCCCTCTATGAGTTCAATGAAGCTATTTTTATTTCTGAAACAGAGGGGTAACATGAAAGACCTCAAGGACATAGTACCACAAACAAGAAAAAAAAATGAACTCATGTCTTACATTCTTTTTGTCCGGAGACTGCTGAGTTAGTGTCATACAAGGAAAAGTATGTTAACACATTTAAAGAGGCCCAATAAACAATTATTTCTAAAATGGGCACATTTTAAACTTCTAAAAACAGGTTGCAGAGAAAGTAAAATGAAACCAGTGTCAACCTAGTTTCTTTAGAGACCAGTGGTTATCATTCGGCTTAGCCAAACCATTCTGAGAAGGAACAATCTATTGAGCATAAGGATGGGAGCGTCCTGCATTGGACCATATTCAATACTATACACAATCAGTTTTGCACAGTATTTTTCTAATCAAGTATTTGAGTCTCTACAAGTGAAAAAATCTAGCAAATATTGAGTTTATAAAGTATGCTTTAAAAAATCTTTCTAGAAGATTATATTTTTACAGCCATGTAAGCTGAGCATAACAGGACAGAACTGGGACTACCCAGAAAAAAATAAAGGGAATAAAAGGTGTATGGCCATGCTTAGAAATTTGAGCTTTAAGGAGAGGATACAATGTACAAGTCACTGAAATGTTTTAATGCAGGGGAATGGCATGGTCAGTTTGCATTTTAGATAAATCACTTTGGTGGTTATATAGAGGGTGGATTATAGAAGTCAGGAGACAGAACGGCAAGTTACAAGCCTGTTGCAAATGGCAAGAGGTTCCTGGACCAGGATGGTGGCCGTGAAGATGGAGAGAAGAGGACAGAACCAAGAACCACACAGGAGATGGATTCAATAGAATCTGGTAACTGACTGATTATATATAGGTAATCATGGTGAGGAGGAAGTTATGTACTTCACCCAGCTTTCTGGCCTGGGCAACTTGAGTGATGTCATTCAGTGAGATATGGAACTTTAGAAGAGAAATAGTTTAGAAGTGAGAAATTTAAGTTAAAGACATCAAGATTCTACAAAAAAGAAATCCAAAGACACACTATATTCTTAAATTGACCATTAAATAAGTTGAGAGAACAAGAATATATTCCAAAAGCTCACTGGGCCAGTTTCTAGTTACTTATTATTATATTTGCAAGAAGTTTATGAAAAATAACACATAAAGAATTCCAAAACCAAGTTTTTGCCATGAGTTTCAGTCTGCACCAACCAGCAAACCTTTTCTAAGGAGGCTGTGGTAGATGATATTGTTCCCAATGACTCACTGCCCTCTGTGTAAAGGATTATGCATCCACTCAAGGTATCAGGTAACCTGCAGGGCCTCCTGCAGAAGGATGATATTTCCCTGTACCATTAATATCAGAATAGGCAAAGAAATGTGAGTGGAAGTGATATATGCCACTTCTGAGCAGAAGTTTTAAACACCAACACATGGTTTGTCCATTGTTCTTTTTCCCAGATAGGGATTGCTCCTTTAGCCAGGATCCCAAAATGAATACCACAGGTGAGCCTGAGCTAAAGCTCATGGGTTGAATATAATTGTTATAAGACACTGCGCCCTATAGGTCATTTGTAACCACAGCATTAACAACAAAATATGACAGGTACAGATGTGTAACAAATAATAATGTGTTTTCCCTCTTCAAGTCAAATTTTCTGGTGATTTACTAAGAAGCAACCAGATGAAAAAATAGTTGGCCCAAGTATCCCAAAACTATAACAAAGAATTTTGAACATGAAAGGAAGTTTGACAGTTAGAAGTCAGCAAACTTTCTGTGAAGGGCTAGATAGCAAATATTTTACGCTTGCAGGCTACATAGACTCTGCTGCAATCCTGCAGATGTAGGACAAAAGCAGTTATAGACAATAAAACTTTATTTATAAAACTGTCAGTGGGCCTATGCGCTGAGTCTAAATTCTTTATATTGTCAATGAAGAATCTCAGAGATTAAATCAAGGTCATATAGCTGACTAGTGGGAGGCTGAACATTAGAATACATGTCTCCTGGCCAGGTGTGGTGGCTCACGCCCGTAATGCTAGCACTTTAGGATGCCAGAGCAGGAGGGTCACTTGACTCCAGGAGATCGAGACTGGTCAGGGCAACATAGTGAGACTCCATCTCTACAAAAAATAAAACAATTAGCTGGGCACGGTGGCATGCACCTGTAGTCCTAGCTACTCAGGAGGCTGAGGCAAGAGTATCATTTGAGCCCAGGAGTTGGGGGTTGCAGTGAGCTATGATCACACCACTGCACTCTAGCCTGGGTGAACAGAGCAAGAACCTGTCTCAAAAAAAAAAAAAGAATGCACATCTCCTCCTGGATCTAGGTCTGTAGAATAGGTTCTGTTGGGTCACAAGGTGGAGATGAAATACACAGGAAAAATAAAGCAGAGAATGCTAGGGGTAGGTTTTGATTATGTTAAACAGCTTTCAACAGTTTGGTTATAAATAAGGATTTGCTTTTCAAGTGATTATAGGTTTCATGAAAACAAGTGAATGTCATAAGACCAAAGAGGTGAACAAATGATAAATTAGCTAGCGTTTTGAAAACTGATCTTCAGAGGAAACACAATTATATACTCCTTCCTACTATCATTTCCTCAAAGAGTTTACCAATCATTTCTTTTATCAACAGGACAGCATTTGCTATGATCACTATAGTAACTCATCTTAGGGAAAAACAGGTTTTAAAAAATACCATAACATGAGCAACAAATACACTAGACCAGAAGGCAATTATTTTTCATGGTATTTTAAATTTGTTTTTCATTGTTCTAATTTCAAAAGTAATATTGGAAGAAACTCAATACAGAATTATAAAGTAACAATTTCCAAGCCCTCCTCAATTTCACTCCCCATATTATTTTTGAACATGACAGATTTGTTCAGAAGAGTGCAGCAAAGCTACTTCCTCTGAGCCACTCTAACAACGAAGAGGAATATGGGGTTCCCCTGGCCAGATAACCCTTGGAAATCATGTCTTGAAAAGTAACAAAGGGGTTAGGAGTTATCTGTAGCCTGGAATGGAGAAAAGCAAGCTGGCTGTGCAGAGTTTGAATGAGGGGTCTTGAGCCCAGCTCTGTAACCAGCTGAATGAGGCTCCTCTTTATAGAAATACCTTGATAATGCTACAACAGAATGCAGAAAAACTTCAAAAATGGACACAAATATCCCTACCTTCTCTTTTGGTATTTTTGTTGTTGAAAACTTGAGCTTATTTGCTCATAAAAAAGACTGATGATCTTAATCGTCTTTTTTTTAAAGGCATATTTGGGGCCGAGTGTGGTGGTTCACACCTGTAATCCCAGCACGTTGAGAGGCTGAGGTGGGAGGATTGCTTGAGGCCAGAAGTTTGATACTAGCCTGGGCCACTTAGCAAGACCCTGTCTTTACAAAAATAAGAAAAATTAGCTGGGCGTGGTGGCACGCACCTGTAGTCCCAGCTACTCGGGAGGCTGAGGTAGGAGGATCGCTTAAGACCAGGAGTTCAAGACTGTAGTGAGCTATGACGAGGCCACTGTATTCCAGCCTGGGCGACAGAGTGAGACCTTGATGTAGCTGTGCAGCAAAAACGGCAGGACAAGGAACTCCAAAAGCCCATCCTTCCATAAAAGCACTAAAACACTGGCAGGAACAACTTTTTCAGAACTCTAGAAACTAACCAAAAGCTTTTTGCAACCAGTGAAACACTTAATCCAGAAAAACTATACTGTGCCTGTAGTCCCAGCTACTTGGGAGGCTGAGGCAAAGAGATTGCTTAAGCCCAGGAGTTTGAGGTTGCAGTGAGCTATGATGATACCACTGTACTCTAGCCCAGGCAACAGAGCAAGACCCTGTCTCAAAAAAAAAAAAAAAGAGAGCGAGAGAAAGAAAATGCAAATTAAAACCACTATATAATATCACCACACATCTGTTAGAATGGCTAAAAACAAACAAACAACAACATACAAGAAAAACCTGGCAACATCAAGTGCTGGTGACAATGTGGAGAAATGAGAACTCTCATGCATTGCTGGTGATAATGCAAAATGGGGTAGGCACTCTGGAAAACAGTTTGGAAGTTTCTTATTAAGTTAAACATATACTTAGGACAACCCAACAAACTGGTATCTAGGTATCCAAACTAGAGTAATAAAAATTTGTTTACACAAAAACCTGTACACGAATGTTTATATCAGCTTATTCATAATCACCAAAAACTGAAAACAATCTAAATATCCTTCATCAGGAAAATGCATAAACAAACTGGTACATTCATATAACAGAATACTACTCAGTAGTAAAATGGATCAAACTATTGATACACGTAACAAAATGAATGAATCCCCAAGGCATTGTGCTGTGTGAAAGAAGCTAGTCTCAAACGTTATGTACTTTGTAATTTCATTTCTATAATATTCTGGAAAAAGCAAAACTGTAGAGACAGAACAGATCCGTGGTTGCCAGTCTTAGGGGTGTAGAGAAGGTTTGACTACAAGGGGCAGAACTGGGAATTTCAAGATGATGGACTGTTTTGTATCATGACCATGCAAGTGGTCACAAGAATCTATACACGTAATAAACTCATAGAATTGTTCACCAAAAAGAAGTCAATTTTACTGCATGTAAATTTAAAAATTAAGGAAGAAAAGACTGTAGGGGTTCACATCCCAGCTGCACTTAACTTCTCTTTATCGTATTTTTCTCATCTTAAAAACAGGCTCATAAAAGAACCTGCCTCCCAGGGTTGTAAATGAATTCCTGATATTAAGCACCAAATAAATGACCGATAAGCATTTTATTCATATATACTTAAAAAATGGTACTTTTCTTTAAAAGCCAACTACTGGAGTAAGAAAGCTAGAGATTCAATTAAAAGAGAAAAAAATTATAGAATATTGGAATTAAAACCCCTAATTCTTCATTAGCTTCATTAAACATTCACTGGAAACCTAGGAGGCTGCCGTGGCCTGTTGGGAACCGGGCGGGCATAACTGCCTGAGCTTCCCCCCAACCGCCCCCACCCCCCCAGTCCGTGGAAAAATTGTCTTCCATGAAACTCAGGAACTGGGCCACACAGCAGGAGGTGAGTGGAGCGAGCAAGCGAAGCTTCATGTGTATTTACAGCCGCTCCCCGTCGCCGGCATCACCACCTGAGCTCCGCCTCCCCCACCCCCCCACCCCCACAGTCCATGGAAAAATTGTCTTCCCCGTCCCTGGGGTCAAAAACGTTGGGGATCGCTGCTAGGAGGTGATCAGTACCAAATTACATTCTACGAGGTTTACAAAACCCCTGTGCTCAAGGAGCTATCGAAAGGTTTGCTCTAAATGCTACATAAATACTCAACAGTATATTTAACACTAATAGCAAGCACGCTCTAGTTAAGGTTTAATACTAAATGTTCAGTATCATTGCCTCTCTCCTGAAGATGCTGTCAAATGGCAACCACCTTTCTCCAAGCCAGGAAACGTTAGCAACACTGGGCTTGCCCCGACGTGGGCGCCCCACGTCCCTTGTGTCACTAGCCCAGTCGATTCTTCCTCCGAAATATCTTTAACTCCACCCTCCCACACAGTTCTGTACAATTGGGGGCTGTTGGGGAGGTGGCTGGAGCTTTTGAAAAGGAGCATGTTGTGATCACTCCTAATGACTACGATCTTCCTATTGTTTCCCTCCTTACCTGACAATTAGCCTCCTTTGGCCAAGTATCCAAATCTGCATTTGCCCTTCCAAGTTCAATTTACTGGACGCCCAAGATGGCGGTGCCGCTCCGCCAACGGCCGTTGCGGCTCGCGGGCCAGGCCGCCTCCGCCCTCCGCGAGCTGTGTGCCGCGGCGCCTGAGGAAGGACCACTGCGCCGGGAGTTCGCGGCCCTGCGGCGGCGCTTTGCAGTCGCTGCCAAGGACACCTCCAAGGGACGTTGTGGGAGGGCCTGCGAGCGCTGGACTTGACATCCAGAACCGCCCAGCAGCCCAGAGCCGGGCATCGGCGGTATGGACACCAAGTGGCAAACATCTAAGGCCCTTTAGACTAACAAGGAAACAGGAAAACATGAAGTTCTTGCGTGTTGGCATATATTGTTTCCCCTCAATAGGGTGAGCCATGAGCAGAGTAGGAATTTACCTTCCAAACTTGTGTACATAAGAATTCGGGTTAGCATGAAGCGTAATCAAACTAAAAGTAAAGACTACATTAAACCATTTTGCAAAAATTCAAGTCTGTTCTGTTTGACACCTATGTATTGACCATATGTGCCAGGCATTGTTCTGACTTCTGGGGATATAACAAGGAACAAAGTTAAGTCTCTTCCCTCGTGCTGAAAGTCACAGTGTTCAGGTCGCGTGTGGAACCTGCCAACTTTACCCTCTTTCCATTCTGAGAAAACTCGGAGTACCCCCACAGGCCAAGGTCCCATCTGACAAAAGCAACCGTAGGCAGTTCTAGCACGTAGGTAAGCCACGTGGGCACCACAGAACTCTGTCTTCCTGCCCCAGCAAAGGGACCTAGGATGGGTCTGCAGAGGCAGCTATCTGTAGGTTTGCCAGAGACCTCTGAGGTAAATGGGCGTGAAAACCCTGCCCAGAAAGGCCATCCTGCGCAGGACTGTGGCTGGCCAAGCTACTTAGAGCCTCTCTCACAGGGAGGCTGACTGAAAAAACGAAAGAGCCAATTATTCAGTACCTTCAGAAGCCATGGAAACAGGCTTAGATGAACTGAGTCACAAAAATGGTGATGTCACTAATGTAAGAAGCAACTGAGTCACTCCAAATTACAAAAGAATGTTCTCTGTAGTAGCTATTTCTGCAGTCAGTTTTTTAGAGTTACTCTTATTTCCAAATAACTTTGGAAACTACTTCCTGTGTCTTTCAACTTACCTGTGTATCCTTACAATAACCCTCTATCAGCTGGGTTAGCAGAACAGGCCTCCATTTCTTGCAAGCTACAGGAGCATAACTAACACATACGGTGCTTTCCAGTTACTTCAATGATCGCTCACTACACCATTCTTTATGTGGAGCCTACTTAGACTATAAGATAATAGAGGGATTGAATAAAATCCATGTACAAAATTCATGGTAGGACTAAAAAGTCTCTTCATGGCAAAGGAAACAATAAAATGAAAAGGAAACACATGGAATGGGAGAAAATATTTGGAAACCATATATCTGATAAGGTGTTAATCTCCAAAATATATAAAGAACTCATACTACTCAACAGTAAAAAAACACAAATAACCAGATTAAAAAATGAGCAAAGGACCTGAATAGACATTTTTTCAAAAAGGATATACAAATACAAATGGCCAACAGGTATATGAAAAGGTGCTCAACATCACTAATCATCAGGGAAATGCAAGCCAAAACCACAATGAGATATCTCCCACCTGTTAGGACGGCTATTACCAAAAAGTCAAAAGATAAGTGTTGGCAAGGATATAAACAAAAGGGAACTCTTTTACATTTTTGGTGGGAATGCAAATTGGTACAGCCATTAGGGGAAACAGTACAGAGGGTCTTCCAAAAAATTAAAAATAGAACTACCATCCAGCAACCCCACTTCTGGGTATACATCCAAAGGAAATAAAATCACTCCCTAAAAGAGCTATCTGCACTCCCATGTTCATTGCAGCATTATTCACAATAGGCAAGACATGGAAACAACCTAAGTGTCCAGCAATGAATGGATAAAGAAAGTGTGATATATACAATGAAATATTATTCAGCCTTAAAAAAGAAGGAAATCCTGTCATTTGCAACAACATAGATGAACCCAGAGGACATTATGCTAAGTGAAATAAGCCAGGCACAGAAAGACCAATACTGCATGATCTCACTTACATGTGGAATCTAAGAAAGTCAAACTCAGAGACACAGAGTAGAAGGTCGGCTATCAGGGGTTAGCGGGCAGAGGAGGTTGGAAGGAAGGGGAAATAGGAAGATGTTGGTCAAAGGGTATAAACTTTCAGTTATAAGATGAATAAGTTCTGGAGACCTAGTATACAATTATTAATAATGGGTATACTCAAAATTTGCTAAGAGAATAGATCTTAAATAGTCTTACCACCAAAAAAATGGTAACTACGTGAGGTGATGGATATGTTAATTAGCTTGATTGTGGTAATCATTTCACAATGTATACATATATAAAATCATGCTGTGTACCTTGAATATATACAATTTTTCTGTCAATTATACCTCAGTAAAGCTGAAAAAAGGAGAAAAAAGAAAAAATGCATGGTAGATTCTGTTTATTCTGTTTGAATAAAAGTCATCACAACATGAATTATTTATGATGGAAAAATACAACAGTTCAAATTACAAGAAATCACACTGAAACCACTCAACATTATATTTTTTAATAGGATACTAAGCCAGTGATTCTCACCTCACATAGAAATTAAAAAATACAGTTCCTCAGTAACTATTCCAGATGTAATTAATCCAGAAATCTGAGGGTCAGGTCATGAGCACAAGTCTTTTTTAAAGCTTTGACCTGATTCTGATGCCCTGCCAGAAGTTGAGAACCCTGCCCCTACAGTAGAGATAATTTGAGTGCTTTGTTACTCAAAATGTGGTCCAAGGAGTAGTAGTATCACCTGGAGCTTGTTAGAAATGCAGAATCTAGGCAGGTGCAGTAGTAGTCCCAGCTACTTGGGAGGCTAGATGCAGAATCTAGCCCGGTGCGTGAAGTCCCAGCTACTCAGGAGGCTGAAGTGGGAGGACCTCTTGAGCCCAGGAGTTCAAGGCTGCAGTGAGCTGTGATTGTGCCTATGAATGGCACAATCCAGCCTGGGCAACATAGTGAGATCCCATCTCACAAAAAAAAAAAAAAGAAAAAGAAATGCAGAATCTCAGGCTGTACCCAAAACCTACTAAATGAGAATCTACATTTTAACAAGATCTCCAGATGATTTGTAGGCATATTAAAGTTTAAGAAGCACTGTTTAGAGTTCCCATTGCTACAGAAATGTGAGCGATACCACATCATGTTATAAAGTTGAATACATCAAGAAATTTTCTATGAAGACAACATAGGAATAGAAAAGAATGGAAGATAAAATGTTTTTTGCAATATTAAGGCATAATTATCACACTATTAAGCATCTAGTTAAGAGTAGTTTTCAAATACAAATCTGAACATTTTAAAACCTGCCATAACACTCCTTATTCCAAATGAATACCATTTATAGACCATACGCTCCACTGGCAATAGTTACACCTCAATTGGGTAACACAAATCTACCCTGTCATCTCCAGATAGCTCTAGTTGTCTCCACTGAGCTAGTGTGTGTGTTGAGGGGGAGTCCTTGTGAAGTAATGAAGAAACAAGGGGTGTGGTGGCAAGATAAAAAGGGATCATTTACATGGGTGACCCCATGCTGGGGGCCTTCACGTGTTATGTGAACACCTCTGTATAGTTTCAAAGGACTATTTGGAAATGGTAATATTTATTGCCAGAAAAACTAATTCTCTACATGTTGTGCAAACATTTTCTTCTGTGCCCCTTGTTCTTGGCCAGCTCTCAGAGAAAAAGCATTTAGCCATCTTCCAGTATAATGATTCCTTGATTAATGTATCTTTTGAAAACAAAGCTCCGGTATAATGAAGGCAGCCATACTGAACACAAATGAAGTCTGAATCCCAAGCAGCAGCCCTGGCATGGCTTACAGGGCTCATCAGCAATGCAATTGCTAATCTGCTCAAATGCATCATAGCAGGAACGAAATCAACTCCTTCACAGCCTCCATTATTTATTCTGAATTAAGCGGGCATTAGGCAAAATGACAAAACCAGAAAACTGTTTTCAGATTCTATATGCTTCCTTTTCAGTACTCTTGAACTTGTCCAAGGATGACTATGACCCACTTCAAGAACTACACATCACACGTGAGAACTTAAAGTTTACAACAAGCATGTTCCCCATAATGAACCCGTAGAGTAGTTAAGAGAATCAATAATTCCCATTCAAAAGATGCCAAAAAAGGGGGCTGAAAAACCTAATTGTTTTGTGCAAGGTCACACTATAATAAAGTACACAATCCTATTCCGTCACTTACTAGCTGTGTGACCTTTAGTAGATTATTTACCATTTCTAGGCCTCAGGTTCCTCATCTGTAAAAGGAAGGAAATAGTCATACTTACTTCATAGGATTAGTTTGAGAACTAAATGAGAAAAATACACGTAAAACAATTAGAATACTACCTGGCACCCAGTGCACAATAAATATTAACTCATTATTTGATTACCCTAGTCCAGTGCTTTTCCAAATTACTTTCCTACTCTAACTTCCTCTCCATTTCCAAAGCTGGAAAGGAAATTATACTAGTCATTTGTACCTGCTGATAGAGGACTCTAGGGTGAATGAGTCCTAGTCACAGGTAGCTTCAATCAGACATATGTGTTTCATACCTTTCCTTTCTAATTTTGAAATGAAATTATCTGCCAAACACCAGCATACATTGGATAATTTCGACAGAATTAGGGTGGAGGAATTGAGTTTACATTCCTCAACAGGCAGGGCCTAAAGATAATCCTAATGTAGATCTCTGGAGAGACTGAAGAAACTAAGAGAGTAAAACAGAATGGTCTCTCCCACGCAAAATAATTCCAAATCATTTATATAGATACTCTACCCGTAAAGAGGTGTAGCATAATTCCTTACTCCTTAAGTGTGGGTTGTGCATAGTGACTTCCTTCTCTTCCTACAGTATGGAAAGGGAGGGAAAAAGTAATTTTAGAGTAGGGAAACTTCACAAACACTACCTCTGCCAAGTAATCAAGGCCAGTGATAAGTCATGTTAATAATATGTACCCTTGATATGTGATAAAAATGGCACTTTACCTTTGTGATCTTCCTCCCAAATACCCATAACCCAGCCTGATCATGAAAAAAACATCAGACAAATCCCAATAGAGGGACATTGTACAAAATATCAGACCAGTACTCCTCAAAATTGTCAAGGCCATCAAAAACAAAGAAAATCTGAGAAACTGTCATAGCCAAGAGACATGACAATTAAATATAATATGGTATCCTAGATGGGATCCAGCAACACAAAAAAAGATATTAGGTAAAAACTAAGGAAATCTGAATAAAGTCTGGACTTTAGTTAATAATATATCAATATTGGTTCATTAATTGTAACAAATTTACCATGCTAATGTAAAATGCTAATAAATAGGGGAAACTGGGTGTGGGTTGTGTGGGAAGTCTCTGCACTATCTTCACAATTTTCCCATAAATCAAAAAATATACTAAAAAGCAAATTTTATTTTAAAAGAAAGAAAGAAAGAAAAAAAGAAAGGTCTACAGCCCCCACTCCCACGAACCCATCTCCACCCCAAGGGCAAGCTTACAGTTCCTAAAGGTGAGGCCTATAGCTGCTGAGCAGCAGACACTGTTGTTCCAGCTTCTTCTAAACAGGAGGCCGGGCCTCCGCCACAGCCTTCTCCTTCCTGTCCTGTGTCAGGCTATGTAAGCTTCCTCCCCAACCTTAACCTTGCCTTATGCTCTGAAGCTACCAGACATATATTTCCATCTTGTACTTGATAACATTTCCCTCACACATATGTAGAGTACTATAAATTCCCCTAGAACACATCCCATGTCTTCCACTGATGAAGAGGAACATTGCCACTGTATCAGTGGAGCCTGCACAACACGTTATGCTAGACAACTCACGCTAATGCAACTGCCCTCTCCAGGCGAGGCACATCTTGAGCTCTGCACCTTTGGCTTCTCCCTCACCAATGGAGCAGTTCACAAGGAGACCAGGAGAATCCCCCTCAAGATCTAACGTAGCACACTGGCAAACTTCTGTAAACCAAGTCAGAAGTTCTTTTTCTTCTCATCTCCTAGAACCATTAAAATGTAAAAGTGGAAGCCTCATCCTTTCAATTAATAAAGCAAAAGCTAAGGCCCAGAAAGATGCTATAAGCTGTTGGAGACTACAAAGCTAATTGAGAGAGATGGGATTAGAACCAAGCGTTCAGAGGATTAGTCTCTAAGTACCATTGGATGAAAAGCTGAAATGATCTGAAGGAAAAGAGTGAATATATTGTCCCCAGAATAAAATATGCCAATGAAGTTATGGAAGTTCTGGATGAATATTGTCAGGGGAGGGGGAAAAAACAGAATGAAGGGATATGCACCCTGCTTAAAAATAGGTTGTGAGATCATCAACTTACCTCTGATTTGCCAAAATCACTTTGAACACAATTGCTTATATCACAAGAATGAGCTTTTCATTTGTGACAATAAAGAAAGCTAAACATCACTACCAAGCCATGATAAAATAATTTTTATGGCTTAAGGAATACCAAATGAAGAACTAGTCTCCGTCTTTGGGGATCTGGTAGAATTAAGATATTTCCAAGAGATGCACGAACTCCAAAGCAAAGCAACTACATTTGATTATTAAATGGTGATGTTGCAGATTTACCTTCTTTTTCTCTGCCAACAAGAAACCCATAACTCTTTCCAAATGAAGAAAAATGTACACTCAACTAAGTGTGAAATATTTTAACAATAATAACAAAAGGTAGCCACAAAATTAGTGTTAATAACTTTCTAGGTATTTACTATGTGGTGGGCCGGGTTCTAAGGGCATTATATATATTAACTTATTTAATCCTCAAACCCTATGCAACAAATTTCATTATTATTCAAACCTAGAAATACAAATAAAGAATGGAAGCAGAGAGGTTAGGAAACTTGTCCAATGTCATACAGTTAGCAAGTGGTAAGCCCAGAAATAGACGAAGATAGTCTGGTTCTCTTACATTAAACTTTGATTGATAGTCACCATAAACTACTTTATATTCTTAATTATCTTCTTTAAAGTATATTAATCTTACCTTCCCTAACTCTATGGCATGTTCTTTTAAAAGCAAGGAGTCTATTTCATATATTTCTTTGTATTACCAGTATTTTCTGTACCATTTTGCACAAATTATATTGATGGAGATAATTAGATGGGTCTTCTTAAAGAACTTGGTGTGTACAGGATTTTCTAACAATGTATAAATATAGGCCAGGTGCCCTGGTGGCTCATGCCTGTAATCCTAGCACTTTGAGAGGCTGAGGCAAGAGGATTGCTTGAGGTAAGGTGTTCGAGACCAGCCTGAGCAAGAGCGATACCCC
The DNA here is from genome assembly GCA_023783475.1 of Daubentonia madagascariensis. Taxonomy (NCBI): domain Eukaryota; kingdom Metazoa; phylum Chordata; class Mammalia; order Primates; family Daubentoniidae; genus Daubentonia; species Daubentonia madagascariensis. The sequence continues at coordinate 45,859,020 of JAKFHU010001209.1, forward strand.
ATCTCTACCAAAAACAGAAAAAATTAGCCCGGTGTGGTGGTGCATGCCTATAATCCCAGCTACTTGGGAGGCTGAGGTAGGAGGATCGCTTGAACCCAGGAGTTGAGGCAGCAGTAAGCTATGGTGATGCCACTGCACTCTACCAGGGCAATAGAGTGAGACTCTGTCTCAAAAAAAAAAAAAGTATAAATATATCCATAATTTCCATGGGACTTAAAATAACTTTCTCAAAATAAATTAGACAACTTTGGGGTATTCTAATAACAAAAACTAAGCTGGTGGCCCAGAAGAACTACTGCAGTTTTCAAAACTATCTAACTCTTTAGACAGAGCCACAAACTCTGGAAGAATATGACCTGGCATGTTATATGAATCAACTAAAAGAAACTCTGTAACTTGCAACACACAATAAAGGTAACTGAGGTTTAGCTATACCTGGCTGTATAATTTTAGATGAAGTCTTCCAACACTTCTAAGTCTCAGTTTACTCATCTTTAAAATGTGAATAATAAAACTTACCCTCTTCCCTCTCAGGTTGTTGTAAGAATCAAATTAAATGAGGTTCTGAAAGTCCTTCCTAAATAGAAAAGCATCAGATAAATGTAAAGTACTTCTAAAATAAAGCAAGCAACATGCAGGTTTGCAGCATCAATAGTAACTGACTTATATTAGCAGTCAGTTTGATAGCCTGGGAGAACATGGACTTTCACTTCAAAAAGACCTGGATTCAAATCCCCATTCTACTATTTAGTAGCTGAGGGACCTTGAACAAGTTGTTTAAATATTTCTGAGCCTCAGCTTTTTCAATGATAAAATGAAGAAAATAATATCCACCTCACAGGGGTAACATATAAGAAGCACCCGGTACATAATGAACACAACGAATGTTATTCTATGCCCTCATACTGATGATGACAAAGTTATTTCACTCAAAGCACAAAAGAGAAAGTTATGTATCAGTCCTTCCAGGGTTTACCATTCCACATTAAAATATAGAAAGAATAAATTAATTAAGTGTTTATTAAGCCCTATAATATGCCTACTACTCTTCCAGATGTTTGAGGGAGGACTCAGAATTTTGTATACCAGCCCTTTGGAGAAACAATATAAAAATGTTGTATGTCAGTCAGAGGTTCTCAAACCTGTTTGAGACTCTGATGAAAGCTATAGTACTTCTCCCCAAGGAAAACTACAAAGCTTTTAGAGACAATAAAGGAGATATTGGAGAATATTTTCATGACCTTGGGGTAGGGAGAGTATTCTTAACCAAGGGTAAGGGGAGACATAAATTATAGAGGAAAAGATTCATACATTCATCTACATTAAAATGAAGAATTTCCACATCAAAAGAAATCATAAAGTGAAAAAATAAGCCACAGAGAGGAAGAAGATATTTGTAACACAACCAACAAAAGTTGAGATTCCTAGGTAAATAGAAAAATCTAATAAATCAATTTTAAAAAAGACAAAAAGTATGGTGCATTTATACAATGAAAACAAAAAACTACAGCTACATGTAACAATATGAATAAATCTTAGAAATGTTGAGAGAAAAAAGCATGGCACTCAGTCTGAAGCAGCAATGTTAGTATAAATAACATTAATAGCCTTTATCCTCCCTTCTCCCTCCACCCTGCCCCGCAAGGTCACTAGGGTGACTATTCTTGAGTAGCCTGGGACTGAGGAGCTTCCTGGGATGGGGAACTTTTAGTTTTAAGAGCTAGGAAAGTCCCAGGAAAACTGCAAAGAGTTGGTTACCCTGTCTTCTGCCTATTCCCCCTACTCTCTACTTCTTGCCCTTGGCTGGCGCTAAGTAGTGCTAACACAGTGGCACTAACACAGTGTTGGAACTCAGAAAACAATACCCCAAAATGAAGGCCTCAAAAGCAGCCTCAGAAGCACAAGTTTTCCTCTGACCTCCTCTTGTCCTCCTGTCTCTCATACCCATTCTCCCCTGAGGCTAGCCATAGAAACTAGAATCCCTCTTCCCCAAGGCGGGTCATAGAAACCAGAACCCCTTTTTTCCAAAGCCAGCCATAAGACCTAAAAATATTACTCTAACTTTCCCTCTCCCTTTTGGTGTAAAAACTGGCCATAAAGAAATTATCTGACCTACCTTGTTTGACTGTAGGTCATAAGACCCCCATTCCAGAGAGGGTCCTGCCCCATACTCAGGAGGAAGGAATGCATGCTGAGAGAGGCCAAGAAGAATCTAGAAAGACAGGCCTTGCTGAGTTACCCCACTGTGCATTAGCATTAGATCATACCCTCTTGGTCCAAACATATTTCTACACAGCTCTCCATACTTAGTTGAATCTAAGCATTAAAATGGACAATTTCCCCTGTATCTTTGGGTGTTCAGTCTGAAGGTTCCCGTGTTATGAGTTGATTTTTTCAGTGAATCTTCAGAGGGCGAGGGGAACTTTTCCCTTGGCTCCAACAAAACTAAACTTAGTTGTGCAGATAGAGATGAAGAACATTCAATCAATGACACAAAGAAGAAAATCAAGAACAAAGAATGAAGTTGATTATAAATGCCAGGCTATCTAAATCAACCATGAAATCCTTTAAGCTACTGAGAAAATCCACAGTGGAAATTAAGTACTACATGCTAGTCTGTGGAGATCTCCATGTTTATCTCATAGTTTTTTATCTGATCTGTTCAAAAGGACAAATTAGCCAATGAAACTATTTCTTAGAATTTAAGACTCAGTGGGGGGGTGTGATTTCTCTCTTGATTACATGGAATTTGCAAAGATCATCACCCTTTTGAACTAGCAGCATCAGTATCATCTGGGAACATGTCAAAAATGAAAATTATGGCTGGATGTGGTGGACCACACCTGTAATCCCAGCACTTTGGGAGGCTGAGGCAAGAGGATTGCTTGAGGCCAGGAGTTGGAGACCAGCCTAAGCAAGAGCAAGACCCCATCACTACAGAAAATAGAAAAATTAGCCAGGCGTGGTGGGCACATGCCTGTAGTCCTAGTTACTCAGGAGGCTGAGGAGGGAGGATCGCTTTAGTCCAGGAGTTTGAAGTTTGAGGTTCCAGTGAGGCCACTGTACTCCAGCCTGGGAGACAGAGCAAGACCTTGTCTCAAAAAAAAAACAGAAAGAAAATCCTCAGACCCCCTATCCCAGATGAACTGAATCACATACTCTGGGGATGGGGCCCACCAATTTGTAATTATACAACCCATTCAGGCAATTCTGATGCATGCAGCAAAAGTTTGAGAACCACTGAATTATAATAGTACACCTACATCCTATCTTCCTTATTTGTAAGGGACACTCAGTGGATTAGTAAGACACCCCAAGAATTTAGGTGTTGTGTCTAGCTTTCATATTACCACACTATGTCAGGTTAGGCAATTAAGGATCTTGGATACTACCATCAATACCATCAACAGTAAATATCCCACATGGTACCAGATTCACGACACTTTAACGTCAGTGCATGAAATGTAAACAATGGTGTCCTTTCTGCACCCATTTACCTTACACCTCTCCTATGTCTGCTCATAAATTAATCTTATGAATCATAAACTGCTACAGAATTAACCTTTGCTGAACTGACCTCAGCACTTCATTACTCCTACAATTCTGCAAAAAATCAACTGAGCTTTTCATTTTCATTTAGTGTCACGTAGAAGATATTTTATTACTTTAAAAGCTGGCAAACATCACAAATGTTAAAGAAGGTAAGCACCAAATCAATTATCATCCTATGTTGTTAGATGAAATCGTTATTCCTCAAGCTTGATTTTCTTTTAAAAAATACCTTTACTTCCTAAGAATGCCTTACAAGGACTGTCTTTCTGTGATCATATCTTGCCTGGGGCTCTTGGCCTTCAAATGAAAAGAACTCATTCCAGACATTTTGTAATCTCAAGTCATTACTTGCTTTCTGCTAGGTTTTTAAAATACAGGATGATTCTACTTTTAGGAAATTTTAAAACAGGTAAAACCAAACAATATTGTATAGGGATGCATATGTGTATGGTAAAACTGTATAGAAAAGAAAGGAAATAATAATCACAAAAGTCAAAAGAATGGTTATCACTAGGGCAGGGAGGAGGCTATGTCTGGGAGGGATGGAAGTCCTCTTCTAAGGAACTAATATTCTATTTCTCACTTGGGCATGAATTACAAGAATTTTCGCTTTAAAATCTATAAATTTTATATGCTCTTCCATATGGTGCAAAAATAAATAGATGCACTTACACACCACACCTAAATTTAGCGAAGGAGCAAAGGAAGAATTCACAGACTCTCTCAAGTCCATAAACCCCAGGTTATGGGTATCAAGATATGTGAGCTCAAAGAAAAGGAAAATCCTTAGATTATAAAGTGGTAGAGGAAGGAGGGAGTGTTGAGAACAGGAAAAAATAAAAGATGAAAAAGAAGACGCAGAAGAAACACTAAGCTCTGGGTCAGTTCATAGTCTCTCACTTGGAGGAAGAGCAGCATCTGGCACAGACTAACAAATGCCCAAGCTTGGTAAGGAATGCGATGGTGCCTGAAAAACACGTTAACCAATGAAGGGAAAGAGGAGCACAGTTTGTAAAGAAATGTAAACTATTAAATAATCTATCCCCAAAGAAATAAAACCAAAAATTGCAAGTTTAACCCTCTATCCATTCTATAACATTGCTGTCTCTACAACCCTTAATGAACAAAGGGCATATAAATGGTTAGAGGACTCCAGTTTTGGAGTGCAAAAAGTACACGACGTCATGTCTCAGCAAAATATTATCATAGAACCTAGAAAAGCTTTTGCCAGCCTCGTGGGGAAATCATGGAACTGGTAAAAACAAGTTACAAAATGCCATTTCCACCAGCCTTGGAATAAATACATATTGCAACTAAATGATAAATATACATCTGGATCATATCTAGTCTGAACTCCAATTACAGCTCTGTAAGAAAGAGTGAAGCTTTTGCTAAAGGTAACAGGAATCCAAGGTAGTCTATGCCGTTTGAATCAGTAAGTCAATGGCGGTACATCTTTGTAGTTTTTTCATTGTACTCTTGCAAGAAATATTTACTCATACCCAGCAATTCCTCATTCATTATTTCACTAGGTCTGGGTTTGCAATGAACAAAACTATCAATTATTTTCAAAACAACTGGTGTTCATGTAGACAGTCAAATGCCTTATAATTTGCATAGGGAATTATTTTTATGGTTCCAAGATTCAACCAAGGGCATTAAATTGACTATTTCTTCATGATCTGTTCAAGTTCTTTCCTTTCATCTCCTTTTCTACCCTCCATTTGTTCCCCATAGACCCACTGTCTTCTCTAACTTTCCAACTTTCTCTTAGTGGTTAAGGGAGCCACACAGAAAAACTTCTCCATGGCTTCATGGAATATTCACTATATTCCGCTTTCTAAAGAGGCTCTCCATGAATCATGTGAATCCTTCCCACTTCCCTATCTCCCTTTTGTTGTCATCCCCCTAGGCTTGTTCTCCCCTCTTGTTTCCAGATAATTCGGACTACCCAGTTGGAACTAAAGGCCAAAGAATTTCCTCTCTATTATGTCAGATTGAAAAGCCGCCCTGGGAAGAGGGAAGGGGTGTGGATCCACACTTACTCACTCTTCCACTTATGCTCCAAACTATTTGATCCGTGCCGCTTTTGTGTACCCAAAAACACAATATCATAAATGTAATTATGAGCCCTGAAATGATTCTCAGTTCCAAACGAATTGCCTTTTGCAATGCTATTATATATTCTGGACTTTTCTTTGGGGGCGGGGGGGTGAGCGTCACACAAAATAAAGCAAGTCGTACAGAAAACTAGTGAGGTCTGTTGGTGGCAGGAGGGAGGGGGTAACAGGTCCGAAGTCCACAGGACACGAGGGTGTGGGGGGCAGACGTGACTCAGGATTAGCATGTGCTTTGACCCGGTTGCGGCGGGGCGGGCAAAGCCCTCGGGAGGGGTCGTTGTCCACCGAGACGGCCTCTGGCCGCTGACTTCCCCACTGGCCTCTGACTCACCCGGAGATAAGTAATCACCTGGGCCACAAGTTCCAACCCAGCAGCTCCTGGATTTAGTTTGCACGGAGATTCTGGAGTTTCGGCTCCAGGGCCACTAACAGGTAGAGACCGATTTGAATTTCCTCGGGCTCGGCCCGAAAGTGAGGATGACGATGGAAAGGCCATTCTCCCTCCCTCTGGCCTCCAAGAGTTAAAGGTGCCGGTCCCACCCGGGCTGGTGAAGGAGCTGCCGCCGTCCGGGAGCTGCGAGGCCCCAGAGCGCCCAGCCCTCGGTCCCTCCCGTCCCCCGGTTCCCGCTTGCTCGCCCCGCGCCCCGCGCCTCTCACCTGCGCCCGAATGGCCCGAGAGCGCACGGCCCCGGGCGCGGCGCGGGCCACCGAGCTCGCGGCGCTCGCGTAGCTCTTCCTCCTCGTCCTCCCGCCGCCGGCCCTCAGCCATGGGCGAGGCGCGGAGGCGCAGCCGGGGGGTGGCCGGCGAGCTGCGGGCCCCGGCACCCCGTCCGCGGGCACACGGCGCCCCACGCCACCACCCTCGGGGCGGGGGAGGCGGCCCCCTGGAGAGGAGGTGGCGGCGGCGGCGCAGGCACGGCTACCTCTGCGAACTCCACCTGCAGCCGGCGGGGGAGCGGCGGGGCGCCGGCTGAGCCGATTTCCCCGCCTCCGCGCAGCGCACCGGCGGCCTGGTTCTCCCTCGGCTTTCCCTCTCCCACTCTGCCCCCTTCCTCTTCCCCGCCCCGCCCCGCCCCGCGGAGTTCCAGCCGCCGACCGGGCGGGTTCGCGCCGGGCCTTGCCTCTTCGGGGAGGGGTTGCCGGCCCCTGAGGCCGCCCCACAGCCACACACGCTGCAAACACCCGCGCGTACAAATAAATAAACGGGGTAGGAACAAGGGAAAGAGGAGATGGCCTGGCCTCTTCCTGCCCTCTCACAATATTCCGGTGTCAACAGGAAACCCATTTGCTTGACACTTAAACAAAAGGAGGAGGAACCTGCCCTGAGCCGGAGTTGGAGAGATGGGACGGCTGGGAGCTGCTGAACTTGGGAACAAAGTTGGCTTGGAGCTGGGTCGAGGGTCTGCAATGCACGCTTTTTTCTTTCTCTTTTCACCTTTATAAAATCTAGCCTCGCTGGAGCAGAGAGGATTTTTAGGGCAGTGAAACTACTGTGTATGACACTGTATAATACATGTCATTATACATTTGTCTAAGCCCATGGAATGTACAACACCAAGAGTGAACCCCAGCGTAAACTATGGACTTTGGATGATGTGTCAGTGTAGGTTCATCAGTTGTAACAAATGTACCACGCTGGTGGAGGGTGTTGATAATCGGGGAGGCAGTGCATGTGGAGGGGCGGAGGAATACGAGAAATCTCTGTGCCTTCAGCTCAATTTTGCTGTGAGCCTAAAACTGCTGTTTAAAATAGTCTAATAAAAATTTTTTTTAATCAAGCATCGCTGTATTCCAGTTAATTTAGGGTTAGGAAATGGCCCTAGAAGGACAGGAAGAAAATGTATTTAAGGAGCCCCATACGTGATTATTTGTACAGACTCGATTTGGGGAACTGGTGGGAGCACTGGCTCTGAAGTCAGAAACTGTCACTTGTAGCCCTCAACTGTGCGACCTGACCCGGTGAAAGTATTTCCAAGCTGGAAAGAACTGTGTAACAAAAGTTGCCTGTACTGTACAATACACATCTTAGGTTCAGTAGGTGCACATACATACTTTTACACAGAGAGGCGCAGATTCTGGAACCTCACGAAAAGATTACCTAAGCAGCAGGCAGAAACATTGCCTGGACATGAAACCTTAGGAAACTGCCGCGTGGGATGAACAGGCCTTTATTTTCAGCCTCTTGCTCTATTTCTGAGAGATTGTGAGAGCTTCTAATGTTCAGCGTGTAAGAGAGAAAAAGGGAAAAAAGGGTCACTGAAAATAGAATTGCCTGCCATACCTGAGTGCTGTTTCTTTGTCTTTTCAATGGTGGTTGTTGCTGCCTGAGAAAATCTTTGCACTTTTAAGCAGATAAGAACCACAATCAATTTTGTGGAATTGAGGTCAAAGCCACAAGTTAAAACTTTATTACTGCATAAGCAGTTAAATCAGTAGACACTTGCAGACTGGAAATTAAACCAGGAAAAAAAAAAACACAATGGTTGTGGACTTTTAGAGTTGTTTTAAGCGTCTGGGTTCACTTTCAATGAAAGCTATTTGTCACTTCCCTTCAAGGATGAATAATTTGGAGGCCCCTACCTTGACAAGAGCACAGCTTCACTAAGCTGTGGGGGTCAGTCTCTACTATCATTCAGAATATTGTTTTGGAAAGGCCTGAAAGTTGTTCTGGATCTCCCACCCAATCAGAGCTCTGGGAATCCACACCCTTTTTTGGGGCGCATGCTCAAGCCCACTCTACAGTCAGCAAACCTTTATGCTAACCACCGTGTGCCAAGTACAATGCTAAGTGCTGTGGGGAGACTCAAAAGAGGGAAAGAGGCCAGGCTCGCCGCCGGGGATCTCGCCTGTAGTCCCAGCACTTTGAGAGGCTGAGGTGGGAGGATCTCTAGAGCCCAGGAGTTCAAGGCTACAGTGAGCTATGATCACACCACTGCACTCCAGCCTGGGCGACAGATGACACCCTGTCTCTAAAAAAAAGGAAGAAGAAGAAGGAAAGAAACACTCGCTATCAGCTTCCCTATGGTAGCTGCTTTTCACAAACATCTCATTTTAAATGAACAAAACATGTTTCCTGTCCTCCGATGACAGAGAAATCTATCCAGTTTACCATGAAACAAGGCAAAATTTGGTAAGTTCTATAATTCAGTGGGGAAGGAATAGTCTTTACAAGTGGATATCCCCATACAAAAGAATGAATTTGAACCTCTACCTCATACCATATACAAAAATTAACTCAAAATGGATCATAGACCTAAATGTAAGAGCTAGAACTATAAAACTCTTCAAAGAAAACATAGGATTAAATCTCTATGAGCCTTGGGTTAGAAAATAATTTCTTAGATGTGACACCAAAATGCATAAATGACAGAAGAAAAAATAAATTAGACTTCACCAAAATTAAAAACTTTTGTGCTTCAAAGGACACCATGAACAAAGTGAAAAGACAGAATGGGAGAAAATATTGGAAAATTGTATATGTAATAAGGGTCTTGTATTTAGAATATATAGAAAAACTTACAATTCAACAATAATTTTTTAAAAACCCAATTAGCCCAATTTAAAAATGGGGTGGGGCACGGTGGCTCACTCCTATAATCCCAGCACTTTGGGAGACCAAAGCAGGAGGATTGCTTGAGCCCAGGAGTTTGAGGTTACAGTGAGCTATGATAGTGCCACTGCGCTCCAGCCTGGGTGACAGAGACCCTGTCTCTTAAAACAATAAAAATAAAAATAAAATAAAAATGGGCACTTTCCAAAGAAGATATACACAAACAGACAATAAGAGCGTGAAAAGATGCTCAACTTCATTAGTCGTTAGCACATTGACTGCCACACTAGAAAAAAAATTCTTTCTTTGGGGCCACAGTGTTTTATTACAAAAATAGAATAAAAACTTCCAAAACAAAATGATCCTTTCTAATTTAATGAAAAAATGTGTTATTTTTTATTGTTTTCTGTGCGTGAGTTATACACAACTTGAAAAATAGTTCATGCGGCTCCCAAGGTGAAGAGACATGTGAGTTACATATGCTTCACAAGGCCCCGGGCTCAAAACTAGCATGAGTTAAACACAATTCACATGGCAGTTAATGTGTTAGGGAAATGTAAATCAAAACCACAATGAGACACCACTTCACACCTACTAGGATGGCAAAAATAAAAAAGATAGACAATAATAAATATTGATGAGGATGTGGAGAAATTGCAACCCTCATACATGGCTGGGGGGAATATAGAATGGCGCAGCCAGTTTGGAAAACAGTTTGGTAGTTTGTCAAAAAGTTAAACATAGAGTTACCATATAATGTAGCAATTCTACTCCTAGTATATACCCAAAAGAAATGAAAATATCTCCATACAAAATCTTGTACATGAATGCTTATTGGGGCATTATTTATTATAGCCAATAAGTAGATACAACCAAATGTTCATCAACTGGTGCATGGATAAACAAAATGTGGCATATCCATACAATGAAGTATTATTCAGCCTCAAAAATCAATGAAGTACTGATACATGCTACAACATGGATGAACCTTGAAAACATTATGGTAAGTTAAAGAAGCTGAGACAAAAGATTCCTGTGATGCATGATTCTATTTATATAAAATGTCCAGAATATGCTAACCCATAGAGACAAAAAGTAAGTTAGTGGTTTGCCAGGAGTATGGGGAGAATGGGGAGTAATGGCTAATGGGTACAGGGTTTCTTTTTGGGGTGATGAAAATATTCTAAAATCAGAAGTGGTGATGGTTGCACAATTTTGTAAATATACTAAGGGATGAATTGTATGGTATGTGAATTATCTCAACAAAGCTGTTTAAAGAAGAGTTTAACCAACTCACTGTAAAAGCATAGGAAACAAAGACCAGGGAGAGGATTGCACTCTGAAGTTATCATATTGAAGAAGAGAAATCAGGCAGGAATTACAAGTAAGAACAATTCACAAGCAAGGTGTAGCCAACTAGCAACTAAATAAACATGCCTAAACGTCCTACCCACCCAAGTGAGACAAGAGCCAAACTCATAGAAGGAATATGATAGGAAACTTGGAATGAAAACTTACAGACTATGAGTAAAACAAGACTCATCTTCAAAACTTAAAGGTATGTAAAAAAAGTTGTAAAAGATATTGAAAAGGGGCCCCCATTATAAAGGAAAATGTTCTTGGCTTCTCACTTTAGATATACAGCCTAAACTGAAGCAAAGTGGTGTGCAAATAGCAAACTACAAAAAATAAGAATATACTACATAAATATATATGTGGTGCAGTGTTTGGCAAATAGAAGCACAATAAATATTTGTTTAATGACTGAATGACTATTCCATTTTTTTCCTTGCTGGATCACCAGAAGGCATGAGTCTCAAGTCCTTTAGCTTAAATAAAAAGTAACAATCTGGAATTAAAAGTTTACGGCTGAAGACTTCAAAGAAGAAAAAGTAAGGATGAATAGGGATATGCAGTGGATTTTAAAAATACAGCATCAAAACTTTGGTTTTGTTTCTTTTTTGTTTGTTTCTTTTTTGCTTGTTTGTTTTTGAGACAGGATCTCACTCTGTTACCCAGGCTAGAGTGCAGTGGCATCATAGGTCACTGCAAACTTGAATTCTTGGGCTCAAGCCATCCTCCTACCTCAGCCTCCTGAGTAGCTGGGACTACAGGCATGGGCCACCACGCCCAGCTAATTTTTCTGTTTTTTGCCGAGATGGGGTCTCACTATGTTGCTCAGGCTGGTCTTGAACTCCTGGCCTCAAGTGATCCTCCCACCTCAGCCTCCCAAAGTGCTAGGATTACAGGCATAAGCCACCGCACCCAAAGTTTTGGTTCTGAACATGACAAAATTTTTAGATTTATTAAAGTAGGATGGTGGGTTGGTTTATTTTATTATTCTTCATATTTTCTATGTGCTTTTAAATTTTCACTTACAAAAATAAAAAGCAAAAAATAAAAAGCAGCACAGTATAGTAGACTGAGATAGCTATAGTTTCTGTTTGTTCCATGTACTTTAGGAAATTCTGCTATGGTAGATTGTTGCAAAACTGTCCCCAATTCTTTTACATCTCCCTCTATTTATACATGTTACAATGTGCCTTTCCATCTCCTCCATCTGGAACCGGTTCCCTACCCTCATGAGGCTGAGCTAGCATTGGGATTTGCTTTGGCCTATAGAATATGGCTGAAATGACAGTGTGTGAATTCCAAGTCTAGTACTCAAGAGGCCTTCCTTGCTTCAGCTTGTTCTCTTGGAAGCCTTCTACCACCATGTGAGCAAGCCAAGGTGAACTTACCAGAGAATAAGATACCATGTAAAGCAAAGACTGGCTGTCCCAGTGAGGCCATCTAGACCAGCCCATAGCCAGTCAACCCCCAAACATATGAGAGAACCCAGTCAAGATCAGCAGAACTTGTTATCTGACCAACAACTGACCACAGATCCTTGAGTGACCCAGCTAAGGTACTGAAGCAGCTGCCACCCGGCCTGTAAACTCATAAGCAGTAAGAAATGCTTAATGTTTTATTTCACTAAGGTTTTGTGGTGGTTTGTTATGCAGCATGTGCTGGTTTTGGATTCTCCAGGAATCAGTTGCTGAAATAGAGTACAAAAAGTTTAGAGAGCGACACCTGTGGAGGGAGCAAGGGAAGCAGAAAGATTGGTCAAGGGGAATTGTGCAGACCTGACAAAGCCTCTGCTAGTCCAACAGGAAGCCCTAGAATAAAGATTGGAGTTCCACTTTTAGTGTAAATGGGTAGGCCCATAACTCACCACCTTGCTCAGTCAGTGAGGCAGACACTGTAGGAGCTAACAGCCGGAGGCTATCAGCCTAACATATCCTGGGCAGAAAGGCTTTCCCAAAGGGAGATTGGAGGCCACCGTGCTACAATCACTCCTTGCATCATGCAATCCTCTCCTACATGTCAGGATAGCTGGTACTCCTCACGCATTGTCTCGGCCTCCCATATCAGTCCCTCCCACTACCATTCCTAATTCCTCCTGCCTTCAGCTACCACCTCTGCCGATCTTGGTGGCTTATCTGGTGGTATGACTCGAACCTTCATTATTGAGTTTTCTTAGCCCCTAGTAATCATATCCTTCTCAGGTGGGGGTAGCTTCACTTGTCTCTTCACAGTTATGATTGATCAAAGGAGAACCAACAATCATGAAGCACCCAAGTGGGTCATCTTGAGTTCACCCATAGACTTCCCCGTGCCTGTTGTGTCAAATGAGCCTTACCTCCCACTGTTGATCAGAATTAATTATCTCTGCCAAGATGGTCTCTCTTCTCCTCACCTCCTGGTCCCTTGCAACAAGAAACTCAAAGAGCCCAGATGGCAGCTGTAGTTTGTAATTCAACTGGACCTTTGCTGTGTCCTCTGGTGAGAGTGTGCTCCTGTTGACAACAGAACCTCTAACCCCACAGAGGCCAGGAAACAAAAGTCTCCAGTAGGTCGTTGGGAGTGATTGTAAGTGCAGCCAATCCTGCTTCCACCCCTTCATTCTCAGATCCATGTATTCTGATTGGAGACACAGCATCACGAAAAGTCTCCAATACAATATCTATACTGCATTCTGGAAGATTAAGCCCCATCTTCTCAGAGTACTGCGCCTGACTTTGCAGTTTAGCTACATGTTCAGCAGGAATACATATATATAAAAACTAGAGGTAGGAAGCATACTATATAAAACTTTTTAAAATAAGTATTATTTTATCCATCAAAAACAAATCTATAAAGTACATAAGCATAAAATCCAAACCTCTCAAAGTCACATTCATGGAACAAGTGATTATTACTAGTCCCTCCCTTCAAATAAAGAAGAAGCCTATATCGCAAAATCAAGACCAGGGCACTTAGGAGCTGTGGCTTCAGGTTCCAAATACAACAAAATACTTGCAAGTGTCAAAAATGAGGGAGCATTTCCTGACTCCCTCATTTTGAAGAATTATTCAAACTCTTGAAACATCTAAAAAAGAAAAATGTGCTGGGTATGGTGGTTCACGCCTGTAATCCTAGCACTCTGGGAAGCCGAGGCGGTAGGATCACTTGAGGTCAGGAGTTCGAGACCAGCCTAAGCAACAGCAAGACCTCATCTCTACAAAAAATAGAAAAATTATCTAGGTGTAGTGGTGCACGCCTGTAGTCCACACTGGGCTGGCGAGTTGCTTCAGCCCGGAGTTACGTTATCTGTGATCGCCCTGCTCCGCTGGTGCAGTGAGACCAGTCCAAAATGAATAAACTAAAAAGGAAAATTATGATTTACAGTGACCTAGAGCTTCTAATGCTCTTAGAAGCTCAGGTCAGGTCAAGTTTTGATCCTTTTCCTTTGCTACTGCTTTCTTTCTCTTTATTCCTGTCCATATTTTAAGTTCAAAAATTTCTCCTTTCCTTCTCTTCTTTCTTTCAGTTTGCCTATACCTCTTTCTCTTTATTTCTCCTTGGCAACTCTCTTTGATTTTCTTAACTGCTATATGCTTCAGTTTCCTCGTCTGTAAAATGCAGATAATAATAATAGCTATTTCACAAGCAAGTTGTGAAGATTAAAACGAGTTAATATATTGTATTAGTTTGCTGGGGCTGCCATAACAAAGTACCATAAACTGAGTGGCTTAAACAACATAAATTTATTCTCTCATAGTTCTGGAGACTAGAAGTCCGAGATCAATGTGCTGAGAGGGCCTTGCTCCCTCTGAAGGATCTAGGGAAGGAGCTGTTCTAACCCTCTCTCCTAGGTTCTGGTTGGTCCTTGGCTTTTGGTAGCATAACTCTAATCTTCCCATGGTGTTCTCCCTGTATGCATGTCTCTGTGTCCAAATTTTCTCTTTTTATAAAGACACCAGTCATATCAGATTTGGGCCCCACCCTACTCCAATATGACCTCATCTGAGCTAATCACATCTGCAGTAACTCTGTACCAAATAAGGTCACATTCTGAGGTACTGGGACATTAAAAAAGGAACTAGGGGGGACAAAATTCAATTCATAACATGTGTATAATATTAAACACTTAGAACAGCCCCTGGCACACAAAAAGTACCACATAAATATTTGCTATTGATTGAATACATACTATGCATGTGGCACTGTGCTAGGTATTGAAGATGCAGCAGTGAATCAGACACAAGTTTGTTCTTCAAGGAACTCATGGTATGACAGCCACAGTAGAGGTAACACAAGGTGACCAATCATCCCAGTTTGCCCAGGACTGATGTGTGTGTGGGGAGGTGTGGAGACATAGAACCTTCAGTGCTAACTCCAGAAAAGTCCCAGGTAAACAGTCCCAGGGCCAAAACATTCACCCTAGAGTTGAACAAGATAGGGAGGATGTACAATCTCAGAGGGAACATAGGAAAAGCATAGTGGCAAAGACTGCTAGTTTCCCCCATGTCTGCTATCTCCTTGGCGTTTGCTGGTCAAGAATAAAGACTACATTTTCCAGTGTCCCATGGCACTAGGCATGGCTGTGTGACTAAGTTCTGGCCAGTAGGAAATGGCGTGTATGACTTTACAGAAATGTATTAAAGGGAAGAGGCATACCCTTCTTCACCCCTTTCTTCTGTTGACTAGAATTTGGACGTTATGGCTGGAACCAGAGCAATAATCTTGGATCACAGATGAAGCCAGATGTTGAGGAACTGAGAAAAGCCTGGACCCCTGATGATTATGGAAAAGGCATACCTACTGTAGACCTCATACTTCTAGACTTCATTTATGTGAGGAAGAAATAAACTCTATTTTTTAAAGCTGTGGTTATTTTGGGTTTTCTGTTGCATGCAATGTGATTCAAACTAATATAGACACTAAACTCTCTAGTCATGGGAGTAGGTAAGAGGGAAGGAAAATGTTCCAAATAAAAGAAACAGTATATGTCACAGCTTGCAACCAAAAGAGTCTGGAATAACTTCTGATTTAATAGATGGATGAAAGTATTACAAAATATCCCTAATAAATTAAGGGAAGTCTCCAAGGGCCAAAAATAAATAAAGAGCTATAACCAGAGTGTTAATAATAGCTGACACACATATGATGCTATTCTTGGTGTTTTACATATCTTAACTCACTTAATTCTAACAACAACCCTATGAGGTAGATACTATTTGTATCGTCGTTTCACAGAAAAGGAAACTGAGTTACATAAGGGTTACAGAGATATAACAAAGATACAGTGAATGTCCAACAAGAATTTTAGAAAGGAAAAGAGAAAAGAATTGAGGAAAGGCAACATTTGAAAAGATAATGACTGACATTTGTCCAGAATTAATTAAAGTCATGAATCTTCAGATTAATGAGGTACAACAAATCCCATGTAGGTCTCTAAAACAACACTAATACAGGCCAGGCATGGTGGCTCACACTTGTAATCCCAACACCCTGAAAGGCTGAGGTGAGAGGATCACTTGAGGCCAGGAGTTCAAGACCAGCTTGAGCAACATAGCAAGACTTCTGTCTCTACAAAAATTTTTTAAAAATTAGCCGGGAGTGGTGATATGTGCTTATAGTCCCAGCTACCTGGGAGGCTGAGGCAGGAGGATCACTTGAGCCCAGGCATTTGAGGTTGTGGTGAGTTACGATGATGTGGCTAGTGCAACTGAGGAACAAAATTTTTAATCTTGTTTAATTTTAATTAATTAGAATTTAATTTTTTTTTTTGGAGAGAGGGTCTTGCTATGTTGCCCAGGCTGGTCTTGAACTCCTGGCCTCAAGCAATCCTCCTGCTTCAGCCTCCTGAGAAGCTGGGATTACAGGCCCAGCTAAAATTTAAATTTAAACTCCTATACGTGGCTTATGGCTACCATATTGGACAGCACAGGTTTAGAGCTAATGAAGAGGTCCAATATGAAGACAGGTTAATTCACTAATCCTCTTGTCTTTATACTGAAATAACTAGGTGATTCCCAATTTTAGATGAGAAAAACTGATAGAGTGAAGTTGCTTCTTAAGCAGGGGATAGTCAAAATTACCCTTGAATAGCTTTTAATTGCCTATAAAGAACGGTCATGCCTGTAATCCTGGCGACTCAGGAGGCTGAGGTGGGAGGATCACTTGAGGCCAGGAGTTCAAGGCTGCAGTGAGCTATAGTGGTGCCACTGCACTCCAGCCTGGGTGACAGAGTGAGACCCTGTCTCTCAAAAAAAACCCAAAAAACAAAAAAAACACTGTGTACATATTTTGTGTACGCCACCATGTAGGGTAATATATGTATGTGTAGTGTATATAGGAATGTTAGAGTTAGGAAAGATGAACAGAAACCTGCAAAGAACTAAAAAGAAATGTCTAGTGAGCTGGGAGGAGAACCAAGAAAGGAGGCTGTCCGTTAAGCAACATGAGGAACGTACTGGAAGAAGAGAGTGCAGTTCTGTCAGATGTTGCTAGTAGCTTACTGAATGGAATAACCAAGGGAGGTTATTGCTCACACTATTTAAATTATTATTTTTTTCCTCTAGGACGTATGGTAGAATACAGGCAAGTTAAATGTCCCTATCATGTGAGCACCTTAAAAATACATATGTATACGTGTGTACATATGTACTATAAACTTCCTTGAGGTATAAAGCATTGTATTAGCTTTCTCTTGCTGCATAACAAATTACCAGAAATTTAGCAGCTTAATATAACGGCCACTTATTAGCCCACAGTTCTGTATGTCTGTAGCCAAGACTGGCTCAATTGGGTTTTGTGGTTAGGGTCTTACAAGGCCAAAATCAAGGTGTGGGCTAACCCAAGCTCTTTTTTTGTTTTAATTTTAATTTTTTTTTTTTTTTTAGAGACCAGGTCTTGCTCCGTTGCCCAGGCTGGAATGCAGTGGCATCATCATACCTCATTGTAACCTTGAACCCCTGGGCTCCAGCGATCCTTCTGCCTCAGCCTCCCAAGTAGCTGGGACTAAAGGTGCGCATCACCATGCCTGGCTATAATTTTTTGTAGAGATGGGGTCTCGCTATGTTGCCTAGGCTGGTCTTGAACTCCTGGCCTCAAGTGATCCTCTTGCCCCGTCCTCCCAGAGTGCTAAGGTTACAGGCGTGAGCCATCATGCTTGGCCTAAGCTGGGCTCTTATCTGGAGGCTCTGGAGAAGAATCTGCTTCCAACCTCATTCAAGTTGTTGGCAGAATTCATTTCCTTGCGGATGTAGGGCTCAAGTGGTCGTTTTCTTGCTGGCTCTCAGCTTATGGAAATTGCCCTCAGGTTATTTCCACATGGTCCTTCCATCTTCAAGCCAGTAATGGCACACTGAATCCTTCCTATGCTTTGAATCTCTGCCTTCCTCTTCTGCAACCATCCAGAGAAAATTCTCTGCTTTTAAACGGTTCATATGATTATATTAGGCCCATCCAGAAAAATCTTCATATAACATAGCATAACCATAGAAGCGATATCTCCTTACACTCTCAGGTTCCACTCACACTCAAAAAGGTGAGGGTCATAGGGGATCATCTTGGAAATCTGTCTCCCACAAACATTATATCCTCTACCTTCAAAATGATGTAGAATAGAAAATATTTGTCAGCTGAGAAAGTTCTTTAACCTAAAAAGTTTCCTAAACAGAGTGCTTTTTGAATCCATAATGTCTTGAAAATCAGTGAAATATGATTATACAAAATCTGTATTTAAAATCTGGCCAACATTTGTTGAACTGCTATTATGGTTAGGCACTGTCTCAGGCACTGGGGACACAGAAGTGAATAAGGCAGATATAGCTCCCAATGCCTCCTCCTCAGTACTCTGTCTTTGACTCTTTCTTTGCCTTTGTCCCCCATTTTGATCAGACTGAAACCTTAAATGTTTTTGGGGATCCAGGAGGTGATATAACTGAGAAGACAATACGGAGCTGGGAAGGTGATGTGAACGGGAGCGCTTACACCCATCCAGTAGGGGCAGCAGCAACTCCGGGGCTGCAGGAATGTGGAACCAGTCTTGACAGATGTTCCAGGGGTGAGAGCACCCACAGAGTAACCATGGTGACAGTTCAGCAGAAGGGTTCTTGAGGCCAATGCAAAGACGTCTATTAACAGATATTCTGTCCAAATAAGTGCCATGCTAGAGAAAAGCACTGAACTGGGAAGTAGTAGGGGCAGGAAGGTATCATTCAGTATCCAGAGGAACTGAAACACAGAGATACCTGAATTGGACACCAGACAAAGCCCTGAGCAATAAATCAAGGTATTGTGTGTTATGCATTCAGAGAAAATGAGTAAAAAGAACTGCTTGGTCTTTGCATTCATCCTTAGGAATGCTGGGCTTGGCCTTGCTGGGGGTGGTATCCTTTATATTCCTATCTTTCCTGCTTCCCTGAGGAGAAGAGCTGCCAAACAGGACAACTGGCTGGTGTCTAAATGAACCCTGAACTGACCCACAAAACCACCAACGCCAACACTCAGCCTGAAGCACCATCCTGCACCACTCCACTAGTAGACATCTGCTACGTCTTCCTGGCTCAACCAGAGACTCCATCTTCCTAAGGAAGCATCTCCTGAACCCATTCCCCTCTCTGACTGGGATGCTGTTTCTCCTTTCTTTAGCCTCCATGCCCCTTTCTACTTCCCCTTGTGAACATTTCACATTTGTCTAGTATTATGATTGTCTGTAGATACATGTCATTCACCCATATATTATTACCAAATGCTCCATAGCCCAAGAAAAGAAAAATTTTAATTTTACTCTATACCTTCCTTCTTGATATTACATCTTACAATTTTACATATTAATATTGTATGCCCTTGCTACAAAGCGTGGTCCATGGCCCAGCAGCCTGCGTTACCTGACAACTTGTTTAAATAAAGAATATCAGCTCCATCCCAGACCTACTGAATCAGAATCTGCGTTTTAATAAGATCCCCAGGAGATTCACACACATAGTAAAGTTTGAGAAGCACTGTTCTAGGCACTCTCCAGGGCAAATCTATTGCAACATAGTAACAAAAATATCTAACTTTAACCCTTTGGTATAATTTTCTGTACCAAACTCTACTGTTTCAGACTGTAAACTCCACCAGTGCAGGGACTGTGTCTGCCTTCAACGTAACTATATTTTTAGTGCCTGACACCAAGCTGAGTACAGGGTAGATCCTCAATAAAAACAGGTTACATAAGTAAATAAATACTGGCAGAAAATGGATAGGTTTTTGTTATAAGAATAAGAAAATATGGTATTGAAATGACCTCTTTTGTTATATATACTTTAAAATATATCAGATTAAATAGGTATTGGTAATGTTCTTAAATTGTTCTTAATTTAAAGTCAATGCTAATGCTTTTTCTGTTATATTAAAATCAATGCCAAATGTATTATTAAAAATAACTAGGCAGAAATTAATTTTCTTTTTTTTCCCAGAAGAATACACATAGCATCCACCTCCTTCAGTTTAAAGCATATGATGTTTTCAAGGGTATAATAGAGATCAAAGGTAAATTTTCTATTTATTTCTATTTCTCAAAATAAAGAGGTCATAGGATGGTGAAAGGAAATGTACCCACATGTAAGCAGTCCAACCAGCTGGGGAAGAGAGAGGGTGAGTGTTCTCTAAAGACTTGGACTTGGTCCATTTCAGTTTCATTTTCTGAAGTTTCTCTTCCAACTGGTGTTTATTTGCAAAACTTGTTATGTATGGAATCTTGATTTAGTGTGCTTCCCTCTAATTTTGCTTTTGGAAGACAAACATTTTTGCATACCTTTGCTTATGCAGCGTCTCCATAGCATATGTCAGAACTCTTCCTCAGCAACAAACCCACTATTGACCCTAGCAAGACCAAAAAATGTCTTGCACAGAGCTTGTCTTTTTCCGTGCGCTACAAACGGAATGCTCAGCTTCAGCAATTCTTAGAGCTAAATATCATGAGCAAGTTAGTGGGACTGACACATTTTATGAACTTCAGTACTTGGAGGCCTTCATAGCTTGGCCATGACCAGCATTCACCACCCACTGCTTCCTTCCCCACCCTCTGTGCTCCAGCCACACTCAGCTTGTCACTATCCCCAACACACCCTACTCTTTGGTGTCTCGCCTGGGACCCTGGTGTTGTTTCTGCCAGGATCACTGAGAGAGCAAGAATGAAGAGAGAAGATGGGCTTTGGGCAAGCTCAGTTTCCCTTCCTGATTTTGTGATTTTTTGAGCAAGTTATTAATAATTAACTCCTCTGAACTGGTTATTGATCAGAAAACTAAAAAATAGCAATATCTAGTATTTAGAGCTGTTGTAAGGACTGAGTGAAATAATAAGAATAGTTAACATTTAATGAGCACTTATTATTTTTCATTATTGTATTAAATGCCTACGATACCTGAACTAATTCATTTTTTTCTTTTTTTGACTCTGTACTTCAATGGAGGGAAAACATGTAATGCTTTTTTTTTTTGACCAAGGCTCAGAAGTCACACTCAGTCATTTTCATTATATTATATTGGTTAAAGCATTTACAAAGGGTTTGCTCAGATTGGGGAAGTGGGAAACTAGCCCCTACCTCTTTTTTGTTTGTTTGTTTGTTTGTTTTTGAGACAGGGTCTGGTTCTGTGGCCTGGGCTAGAGTGCAGTGGTGTCATCATAGCTCACCGCAACCTTCAGCTCCAGGGCTCAAATGATCCTCCTGCCTCAGTCTCCCAAGTAGCTGGGACTACAGGTGCACCACCACACCAGGCTAATTCTTTTTTCTTTGTAGAGGCGGTGCCTCTCTATGTTGCCCAGACTTGTCTTGAACTCCTGGGCTCAAGCGATTCTCCTGCCTTGGCCTCCCAAAATACTGGGATTATGGTCATAAGCCACCACACCTGGTTTGAATTAATCCTTATATCAGCAAGATACCTACCCTTTTAGCAGCCATTTATATTATGAAATAATGAGGGTTTTTCTTTTTTAATATATCTGTCTTATAAACTAAATTGTTAGTTCCTCAAGAACTAGGAAATTATCTTCTTTAAATCAGGCAAACACCATGCCTGACACGAGGGGCCTAATGAATGTTTATTTAATGGATTAATAGTACGACATTGTTGATACTTTGGCTATCTCTGCATGGTCACTTCCCCTCATCAAATTTCAGGTGTTCATCTAGTAAAAATACTTACCTTGTAGAGTTATTTTTAAGATTGAAAATAATAATGTGCCGCAAAGAGATATGGAGGAAACCTAAGAGCAAATTGCTAAGTGAAAAAAGCCAGTTTGAAAAGGCTGCATGCTAAGACTCCAACTATATGACATTCTGGAAAAGGCAAAATTATGGAGACAGTAAAAAGATCAGTGGTTTCCAGGGGTTGGGGGCATAGAGGGAGGGAGCAAGGATACATAGGTGGAGCACTGTGGATTTTCAGGGCAGTGAAACTATTCTATATGATACAAATGTAACTATTTGTTAAAACAGAATGTGTGACACAAAAAGTGAACCCTACAAAACTGCGGACTTTAGCTAATAATAATGTATCAACACTGGCTCATCAATTGTAACAAATTTACCACATTAATGCAAGATGTTAATAATAGGGAAAAGTGTGGGGGCAAAGTGACCAGGTATATGTACTCTGTACTCTGTACTTTCTGCTCAATTTTTCTGTAAACTTAAAGCTGCTCTAAAAAATAAAGTCTATTACTTTTAAATTAAAAAAAAATGTGAACATATTGTCTTTCAATATATGACAGGCTATACAAGAATTACATTTAGTAGCTGGGTGTGGTGTCTTATGCCTATAGGCCCAGCTACTCGGGAGGCTGAGGCAGGAGGATTGCTTGAGCCCAGGAGTTCCAGACCAGCCTGGATGACACAGTGGGACCTTGTTCTTAAAAAAATAATAATAATAATAATTACATTCAGCAAATATTTACTGAATGTACTCTGTGCTAGCCTCAGTGATAGATACTGGAGTTGTGTAAATGGAAGACTTTGTCCCTACCCTCAAGGGATTTAAGTCTCATGTGAAATAGAGAGATAAAAAGATCATTTTCAATATTATGTGGTAGGCTCAGGTATGCACAGAGGAAGCACGTTTAACCCAGTCTGGGAAGGAGCTGTGGCTAAGGCAGGGATGTCTTGCTGGAGGAGATTATGCCTGAAATGAGTCTTAAAAATAAGCAGGCATTAAGCAGGCAAAGAAGAGGGGTGGGTATAAAAAGAGACTTCCAGGCATGACCAAAAGGGAGAGTTGTGAACACAGTATTCAGGGACTTACAAGTAGTTTGACATTTCTGTGACCAAGAGAAAAAGGCTATAGCGCAGCAGGTGAAGCTGGTGAGACAGGCAGAGGTGAAATTATAAAGAGCCTTGTGCGCCATGCTGAGAGACCCATTGCTGGGGCACAGGGATCCATGGCAGGGTGTTAAGCAGCAGAGTGACCTGGTGGATAGGAGGAGCAATGAGGAGGGCCAACATTTTGAATTTAGCTCCCTCTCCTTATCAAACCCTTAGTCTCTGGGTAGCATTGCTGCTATCACTTAGGTGGTTTGTTTTCCTAGAAAGGGTCTGGGTGCTGGCAGTAAGTGAAGATTTGGAATTGGAGATTTTGGCAGCCAAATCTGCCAGATGAGGTGGGGCATGAAATGGAGGCAGAGAAGATGGAGCTTTCTCTGTCTGCTCATGGCCCATTGAGGCTGTTTTTCTACAACATAGACTCTTTCCATGTCAATCCACTACTCATTGGCTGAACCCTCCAAAGTCCCAGGAGAGGATATAGTCAAAATATATAAGGAATACAACTATTAAATATTCTTTTTTCTCAAATCTTTTGTCAACTACTATAGGTGGTTAATAGGAAACTGAGCAGCAAGCACAAACCCAGATACATAAGAAAATGGCATGATGGTACTATTAAACAAGATCTCAAAGAGGACAAGCTGAACAGAATTTCTGGGCCATGAACTGGCTTCAGCTTCCATGAAATGTATAAGAGCCACTTCTGGGGAAATCAATGGGTGAGGTCATGGGTGAAACCTGGGAAACACAGAACTCACTACAGTTGGAGCAATTGGAAGCTGGTCTGTATACAGGACATCTGGCAAGACTAGGGATGGGGGAGAAGGTGGCTCTCTACTTTCTGCTTCAAACTTCACCAAAGCCCATCTCCAGTTCTGTAGTAGGTCAAAGAAGAAAACTTCTGTGGGGTTTAATTAGTGTCCTCAGCTCATTGAGGCAGTAGGACATAGTGGGGGACAGGTAGGTAGGAGAACAAAAACTCCATCAAAACATGGATAAACCAATCAAATACAAACAACATGAATTAGGCTTATCCAGGCATTCCATCCACAGATTTTAAAAAGTGGTATAAGGGCAGGTGACATCTTAGTGATAACCTCCATCAATGCATCTTCTCTCTTGAGTCACATTGCTCCAATTTGGACTTGTTGCTCCCTCCATCTGGTATATAGCTAACAGACCATCATCCTGAGGACTCACTTCACCTATTTCCTTAGTTGGATCTTATGCTTTCCTATAATCCATCCCTTCTTCTTTCTTGGTTTACTCCCCCTTTTAAATTTAGCACATCCTCCCTTAGCTGCTTCAGAAATGTTGCATGGAAAGAAAGCTTTTGCAGAATTTATGTACATTCTACCTTTATTCTTGAGAAATGATTTAGCTGGGTATAGAAGTCTAGCCTGAAAATAATTTCCCTTCAGAATTCTGGAGGCATTGCTCTACTGTCCTCTAGGTTCAGGGTTGTTGTTGAGAAGTCCCATGCCATTTTCATTCCTACTCTTTTGTATGTGCTTTTTCTCTTTGGAATTTTTGGATATTTTGTCTTTGTGCCTAGTGTTCTAAAATTTCATGATAATATGCTTTGTATGGGACTGTTTCCATTTGTTGAGCTGAGAGTACTTGGTGAGCTCTTTCAATTTGGCAATTTAGGTCTTTCTGTTATCTTTCATGTCACAGCATTTCCTCAGATGCTTGGTAATACTAGTTGCCTGCTCATATTTAAGGATGGGATAGCAAAAAGTTGATTAGAAGCTCTGTGCTTTGGGGAAGACCTGTTGATCATGAGCTTTATTGTAAAGTGATATGGGCAGGTACTTTGTTGGGGAATTCTAACCCCACCCCATTCCACCCCTATATCACTATCTTTAGGGATTTTTTCCTCTTGGGCTGTTCATGTTTCTTAGAGAAGCTTTTCCCATCTTCTGCTTGGAGGGTAAGGCTTGACTTCCAGCATTTCAGGAATTGGAAAGGACCTGAGCAT
The DNA here is from genome assembly GCA_023783475.1 of Daubentonia madagascariensis. Lineage (NCBI taxonomy): Eukaryota > Metazoa > Chordata > Mammalia > Primates > Daubentoniidae > Daubentonia > Daubentonia madagascariensis. Next base: position 45,883,845 of record JAKFHU010001209.1, read on the forward strand.
ATAGTATGCCTGTATTAATTAATCCCAGTTTTCTCTCTGGAGTCCCTAGCCCCTTCAGCTACGGCTAAGAAGGGGATAAACCTCTGCTTCTATTAGGGTAAAGGAGGGATAGTCACTCAGTATGACAGTGGGGAGAGAGGATATAAAAGCACTGCTACTTAAGTAGTTTCCAGCCTCCAACCGACTCTTTTATTTCATCAGTTCATCTTCACTCCATATCCAGAGGAGTTTGCAATGTCACTAACTTAGTATTTGGTTTTCTCAGACCTGCCAAGTCCTTTATCACTGCTCTTTAGCCTCCAAAATTCTGTCGCCACTGCTTCGTCTCCCTCTCTCCCCATCCTTGCGGGTTTTAGTGGGGTTCTGGAGGGAGTGAAATTAGAAGCATTTGTTCAATCCATCATCTCTATCTGGAACCAACAACTGTCAAACATTCCAAAAAAACTGAGATTCATTAATCCAATAAACATTGAGTGCCTATGATGTTTTGGGTACTCTGATAAATGCTGGAGATGAACTGTGATTTATCTTCCATAGTAATGACTGATGCTCTAACACAGTGTTTTGAAAGGAAAATATCCCTTTCCTTCCTACCACCCTGAAGTCAGAATTTTATTTTGTGGGATTGCTAAATGCTGGGGTTACTTGGGGCTAGTGCAGCTTCATAACTGATACTGATTTGAAACCACATCTAGAAGCTTTGGATCATTTCTGATATCACCCATGCATTCTTCCATCCTGATAGTGTTTCTGAGTGTCTGTGGGTTAACTGGCCTGGCACCTATTCCAAGAGTATATCCTGTGTCAGGGCTGATTTGCCTTCAAGGCCATTCATTCTGATTCTGCATAAGCAAATATCAGATACCCCAGCTCTAACTGAAGGGTGGATGTGCAGTTTCTTAAGAGAATCCTTACATGCTCCTGATTGTGTCTCTGTTCCTGGTGGCAATTTATTTTAAACTTGTCTTCAAAGTTTGCTAATCACAATGGTAGGTGTGACAATTATTGAGTGCCTACTATGTGCCTTGGTACTTCCCATTTAGTAACTCATTTAATTTAATGTTATTCCATAATAAATTCATACACATGGCAAAATTCTCCTGGAATAAAGCAAACGGTTCAACCATTTGTCACTCTCTTTTCAATCCTCTCCTTACTCAGAATTCACACTCCTGTTCTACGTTTCTGTATTCTATTTTATCAAATCTCTTGAAGCCAAACAGACATATTTACACAAATTACATGCATGAGAGGGTGTGCTCTCAGGATATGTCGATAACCCTGGTCCATCCTGTTTTTATATTCCCAAGAGATGAACTGCATGCATCTAGCAACATGGCCTGGTTGCTTTGGTGGCAGGTTTGGGGGACCCGTGGAACAGGCAGAGGCCAGGCAGGCTTCCCTCAGGACCAACCTCCATGGACCAGAGGTAGCTGCCGTTTTTGCCTGAAATGCCGGTGTCCACTAGTGATAAGGTTTCACTTTGAGAAAACTTTCTTTTGGCCCCCAGACTTTATCCTGACATTGAAAGGATACATAGGTTTTTTTTTTAATGGATTGTGTCATTTTAAATTTCTGGCCCTGACTATTGATCAGAGTCTATGATGAACTGGGAAAGAGAGAAAATTATCTTTGCTTGTTACTGGTATCTCATATTAGCAAAGAACTGAAAGACCTCCAGAGTTCTTTATCTTTTTATGTGAGTCAGGAAAATCACACATTTGGGACAGCTATAAGTAATAATGATATTAATAATAACATTTTATTTTTGCATAGTTCTCAGAGGTTACAAAGTATTGTTATACTAGTTCCTCTAAAAAGTCTTGAACTTGGTGTTCTGTGATTTATAACTGTGTGAGTCAAAGATTACACTGTAAATTCATTAATGACTAACATGATAAAAATTTATCAACTAGTGATTTTCCAATCTCTTTTAAAGCTATGGCTTATTTTGAAAATTCTCCACCCCAATAATAGCATCCCCCAAAAATCAGAAGAACAAAGGACTGTGGCAAACAAGCTATTGGAATCTTAGGAGTCATACCTTAAGACAGAAACGTAAAATCTCAGTGAGGGAAGAAATGCTGAAGATCAAACCTCTCTAATTAAATCCTGCTCTGCATTTAAATATTCTCCCCCAGGGGAAGGCTCTAAACACTCCCCAAAACATTTTTCATTTCCCAGATAGTGGATTACCCCTGGAGCCCAGTGGGCAGTTTACAGCAGTAGGAAGGAGAATAAGGATCAGTGGGTAAATAGTTGCAGAAGGAGGAAAGGAAGGGAGAGAAATGGAAACTGCCTTAGGGAGAGAGGAGGGAAGAGTTTATAGGCATACTCATTTTATCGTGCTTTGCTTTATTGCGCTTAGCATATACTACATTTTTTACAAATTGAAGGTTGAAGCAAGTGTATAGGCACCATTTTTCCAACAGCGTGTGCTCACTTCCTGTCTCTGTGTCACATTTTAGTATTCTCACAATATTTCAAACTTTTTCATTATTATTATATTTGTTATGGTGATCTGTGATCAGTAATCTTTGATGTTACTATTGTAATTGTTTTGGGGTGCCATAAACTGCACTTATATAAGATGGCAAATTTTTTTTTTTGAGACAGAGTCTCACTCTGTTGCCTGGGCTAGAGTGCAATGGCATCATCATAGCTCACTGCAGCCTCAAATTCCTAGGCTGGAGCAAGTGATCCCCTTGCCTCAGCCTCCCAAGTACCTGGGACTACAGGCACATGCCACCATGCCTGGCTGATTTTTGTATTTTTTGTAGAGACAGGGAGGGTCTCACTATTTTGCTTAGGCTGGTCTCAAACTCCTGTCCTCAAGCAATCCTCCTGCCTCGGCCTCCCAAATTGTTGGGATTACAGGTGTGAGCCACTGCGCCCAGCCAAGACTGCAAACTTAATTGATAAATGTTGTATGTATTCTGACTGTTCCACCAACTGGTCTCTCTCCCTCTCCTCAGGCCTCCCTATCACAACAGTATTGAAATTAGACCAATCAATAACCCTACAATGACCTCTAAGTGTTCAAGTGAAAAGAGGAGTCACATATCTCTAACTTTAAATCAAAAGCTAGAAAATTAAGCTTAATGAGAAAGACAGGCTGAGAGCTAGACCTCTTGCACCTGTTAGCCAGTTGTGAATGCAAGGGAAAAGTTCTTGAAGGAAATTAAAAGTGCTACTGCAGAACACATGAGTGATAAGAAAGTGAAACAGCCTTATTGCGGATGCAGAGAAAGTTTAAGTGGTCAGGATAGAAGATCAAACCAGCCACAATAGTCCCTTAAGCCAAAACCTAATCCAGAGCAAGGCCCTAACTCTCTTCACTTCTAGAAAGGCTAAGAGAGGAAGCTACATAAGGAAAGTGGGAAACTAGCAGAGGTTGGTTCATGAAAGTTAAGGAAAGAAACTGTAGGGATCAAGGGAAAAGTTCCCCTTTGTTCTCTGAAGGTTCACTGAAAAATCACTGACAAGAGGCAGCTTAATAGGAGAAAAGGCATACAAATGTATTTAACATGCATAAGTGGCAGCCTTCACAATGAAGACCCAAAGATACAGGGGAAATTGTCCATTTTAATGCTTAGGTTCAACAGAGTATGGACAGCTATGTAGAAATATGATTGACAAAATGGGTATAATCTAATGCTAATGGACAGTGGGGAAACTCAGCAAGGCCTGTCTCTCTAGAATCTTCTTGGCCTCTCTGAGCATGTATTCCTGAGTATGGGGAAGGACCCCCTCTGGAATGGAGGTCTTATGACTTACAGTCAAACAAGGTAGGTCAGATAATTTCTTCATGGCCAGGTTTTACACAGAAAGGGGAAAGGAAAGTTAGAGTAATATTCTGAGGTTTTATAGCTGCCTTTGGGAAAAAGGGGTCTGGGTTTCTATGACACACCTTGGGGAAGAGGGATTCTAGTTTCTATGGCTAGCCTCCAGGGAAAATAGGACTGAGAGACAGGAAGGCAGGAAAAGGTCAGAGAAAAACTTTTGCTTCTGAGGCCTTCTTTTTGGGGTGTTGTTTGCTGAGCCCCAACAAAGCCATCTATAAAAGTGCAAGGTGAACTAGCAAATGCTGATGGAGAAGCTGCAGCAAGTTATCCAGAAGATCTAGCTAAAATAATTGATTTTCAGTGTAGATGAAACAGCCTTCTATGGGAAGAAGATGCCATCTAGGACTTTCCTAGCTAGAGAGAAGTCAATGCCTGGCTTCAAAGCTTCAAGGGATAGGCTGACTCTCTTGTTAGGGGCTAATGCAGCTGGTGACTTTAAGTTGAAGCCAATGCTCATGTACCATTTCAAAATGCTAGGGCACTTAAGAATTATGCTAACTTTTCTCTGCCTGTGCTCTATCTATGGAACAATGAAGCCTGGATGACAGCATATCTGTTTACAGAATGGTTTACTGAATATCTTAAACCCACTGTTGAGACCTACTGCTTAGAAAAAAAGATTCCTTTCAAAATATTACCACTCTTTGACAATGCACCTGGTCACCTAAGAGCTCTGATGGAGGTGTACAAGGAGATTCTGCTAACACAACATCCATTTTGTAGCCCATGGTTCCACAAGTCATTCTGACTTTGAAGTCTTATTATTTAAGAAATAAATTTCATAAAGCTATAGCTGTGCTAGATCCTCTGATGGATCTGGGCAAAGTAAATTGAAAACCCTCTGGAAAGAATTTACCATTCTAGATGCCATTAAGAACATTGGTGATTCATGGAAGGAGGTCAACATATCAATATTAATAGGAGCTTGGAAGAAATTGATTCTAACCCTCATGGATTACTTTGAGGGGTTCAAGACCAGTGGAGGAAGTCACTGCAGATGTGTTGGAAGTAGCAAGAGAACTAGAATTAGAAGTGGAGCCTGAAGATGTGACTGAATTGCTGTAATCTCATGACAAAACTTGAACTGGATGAGGAGTTGCTTCTTCTGGATAAGCAAAGAAAGTGGTTTCTTGAGATGGAACCTACTCCTAGTGAAGATACTATGAACATTGTTGAAATGACAACAAAGGATTTAGAATAGTACATAAACTTAGTTGACAAAACAGCTGCAGGGTTTGAGAGGATAGACTCCAATTTTGAAAGAAGTTCTACTGTGGTAAAATGCTATCAAACAGCATCATATGCTAAAAAGAAATTTTTTGTGAAAGGAAGAGTCAGTCAATGCAGAAATTTTCATTATTGTCTTATTTTAAGAGATTGTCACAGCCATCCCAACCTTTATCAACCACCATCCTGATCAATCAAGAGCCATCAACACTGAGGCAAAATTCTCCACCAGCAAAAAGATTACATCTTTCTGAATGCTCCGATGATTGCTAGCATTATTTAGCAATAAAGTATTTTTATTAATAAATGAAGGTACGTACTTTTTTTAGGCATAATGCTATTGCACACATATTAGACTACAGTGTACTGTAAACACAACTTTTATATGCACTGGGAAACCGAAAAGTTCATATGACTCACTTGATTGTGGTGACCTGGAACCAAAGTGCAATATCTCCAAGGTATGCCTGTATTTTTTTTCAGTAGACACTGACTCCTCCCTCCTCATGGACCAAGCACAATTGGTGCTGTGGGGATACCCAGGCAGAAAATATAGACCTGGCATTCAGGGAGTTTACAGCCTAGTGCAGAAAAAAGGACCTCTTGCAGGAAGCAGTTAAATGTAGGGTGTGCCAGTGAGTCAACCCTTGAACTCTAAGAATTGGACTAATAAAATAAAGGCAAATCAGATGACACCAGATACAGGGACTTCCAGATACAGGCACTTTAAAGGAACCAAACAATTTGCAGGCCAACCATGTGATTTGTTTAGAGTGGAATTGGGAGATATTAAATAACCTTAAAGAATTTATTAACCAGTTGGAGGGGGTTGCAAGTTAGGACTGAAAAAATAAGTCTGAAGGGGTCTTGAGTTCCTAATCCCATTCTGAGAAGAGACCTAAACTCTGGCTGCAAAGAAGTTTCCAGTTGTGGACAGGGCCTCGCGGGGCCTGGAGGTGCCACATCCAGGACTGCCCACCGCCTTTTGCTGTTAGCCCACTCTTAGCAACAACCTTCTCCGCGGTCACTGGTGTTGCAGGCACAAATCCTCCGTGAAGTTTTCCTGAATGTGGTCCCTCACCTCTGGGGTAGAGTTAACCACTCCCTCCTCTGTCGCATTTATTGTGTACGTACCTCTCCTACGGACCGACTGTACCACACAGTATTTGCAGTGCTTGGTTTACACATCTGTCTCCCCTACCATACTGGAAGACAAGGAGCAAGTCTTTGACGTTTGTGTTTTCTTGGTGTCTCTGCACTGTGCTTGGCACTCAGCAGATGCTCTGTCAATATTTGAGTGACAGGGTGAGTGAATGTGTGAATGAATGGGTAAATGATTGAATGAATGAAAGGGTATATGGAAAATTAATATGAGCAAAGAGCTCAAGTCAACACTGTATCCAGGGAACAAAGATAAGAACGACTTGCACGAAGCTTGTTTGGAAAGAGTCAAAAGAAAATGGGTTAATAGAGTTAGGCCAGGTAATGCAGCATTTTGAGAAAGAAATGCTACTTTGTTTATTCACTCATCCCCCTTTCATAGGCTATAAACTCTTTCAGCCAGTGTGGATGATACAAGGTGTCAGTCTTCATCCTCAGGGAGTGTACAATTGAGGAGGAGAGGATGCCCTTCCCAGAGCTACATTAAAAGGTAGATGGTGGCAAGAGTGGTCAGAGAGGCACCACCAAGGAGCTCTGGAAGTTCAAGGATCAGTAGGTCACTTCTGGCTGTGCTGACAAAAAAGCTGGCCTTCAAGTGTAAGGGGACCGGCAGAAGACAGGTATCAGCAGGGAAGCAGAGGTGGGGCTATGCAAGGCATGGGGAGGCCCTGGGAGTGGCTCCCCAAGGCTAAAGCAGATCAGGAAGCAGAGGATGAGGTGGAAGGTAAAGGCGGAAGAAGAGGTCGGTGAGCCTGTGTGGGGTTTTTGCGGGCTAAGGCGGTACACTCTATTCAGAGGAGCTGGGGAAACGAGTGGCGAGTGGTGACTTGCTGGGTATTTGGGTAGGGCTAATTACCATGGGCACTGAGAGCTGTCAGCCCAGTCCTGGATAAAAAGGTGAGGCAAATCTTTTTGACAGGGTTACCTGAGGTTCTGAAATTTTTTTACTCTATAATTAAGTGTCAAATGCTGAGATCGTTTCTGAGGTTTTTACATAAAAACTCGTTCTTCTCAGGCTGCACTCTCATGGCACCAGATACTGTCATTATCATTGCTTGGTGCTCTAAGACAGACCTCAGCTGAGACAGATAACCACAGATCTGGAACAGGGTAGGTTCTCCTTCTCCTAGTAATGACACCCTTGATCACTGGGTCAGTGAAGCCTCTAGCAAGTGTACTATGGAAACTTTCAGTTCGAGTTAACAGTGCTTGGCACATACTAAAACCTCAGTTACTGTTAGCCTGTGTATAGCTGTACTCATCTAAGGGGAAAATATTTCATTTTCTGCAATCTTAGAACAGAACCCAACTCTATTTTCCAGGATTCCGTTGGTTGTAAGTGACAGCCCAAACCAACTTATGCCCAGAATTAGATTTATTGGATAGATACTGAGGTAGCTCACAGAACTGAAAGAAAAGCCAGGACTAGGCAGCTCTGGGAACTTGAAGATTATAACTGGGCTCAAGGTTGCCCAGACTCTACATCTACCCTTCCTTTCATTCCCCTTGCTGGTGGGGAGCATGGCTTCTGACAGCCCCACATTCACATCCTTCCTGCATCATGACCTAAGAGGCAAGAATGAGCCTCCTCACTACAGCCCCAGTAGAAAATTCTGGATAAGGGCTTGAAACTACTTGGTTTGACTCATGTGTGCATCCTGGACCTAACATTGAAATGGGGTGGGTGGTGGTGTCAGAGATAGAGCACCACGATTGACTCACCATGGGCTACATGCCCTCGCCTGTGGCCAGGGGTCTAGGACTCTTAAGAGTGGATAAGAAAGCAGGGCAGACAAAGACAACAGCTACTATGCAGAGGCAAAAAGTCTCATGGAGGTGCTCAGTTGATTGTGGCTAGAACTCTGAGGATTTCCTGATTCAAGTTCCAAAGGCTTAAATTTATGATTTGGTTCCACTCTGAGTATGAATTAATTCTGTCCCTATACTTCAGTGTACCTTAATTATGTCTTAATTACTTCTGGGTCACTGACACATGGTCTAAGTGCTTCAAATTGTTTAAAAGGTGTTCCTTTTTACCTCTAATCTCTGTTTATCTGGAAAGACATCTGTCTTTTAATTTCCTTAGCTCAGAAATGTAATTTTCAATGTCTAAAATCCAGTATATGCTTTAAAAGACACCTACAGTAGCTTTTGTGAGCTTTTTCCCCTGGTGACCAGGAAGTGACTTGGCCGTGACTCACCAGCTGCGGATCTATTGCAGCCTCTCCAGTGTCTGAAGCTGGAACGGGAGCACCGGCGTTGGCCCTGCTGGGTCAGAGCTCAAGAGGGAAGGGAGAGGAGGGTCTCTAGCAAAGCTGCCAGGGGAATCCTCATTCTTCTTCTTCTTTTTCTTTTTTTTTTTTGGAGACAGGGTCTCACTCTGTCACCTGGACTAGAGTGCAGTGGCATCATCAAAGTTCACTGCAACCTCAAACTCCTGAACTCAAGCGAGCCTCCTGCCTCAGCCTTCTGAATAGCTGGGACTACACTTGTGCGCCACCACACTCAGCTAATTTTTCTATTTTTTTTTTTTTGTAGAGACAGGATCTTACTCTTGCTCAGGCTGGTCTCAAACTCCTGGCCTTAAGCGATCCTCCTGCCTCGGCCTCCTAAAGTGCTAGGATCACAGGCATGAGCCACCACGCCGGCCTTTTTTTTTTTAATGGCAGAGGACAATAGTTCATGGGAATTGCTCATTCTTAAGCATTTAATGTCACTTGGATCCTGTTACAAGTTGAATTGTGTCCCCCCAAATTTATATGTTGAAATCCTAACCCCCAGTACCTCAGATAGTGACTGTATTTGGAGACAGGGTCTTTATAGAGGGAATCAAGTTAAAATAAGGCCATTAGGGTGGGCCCTAATCCAATATGACTGATGTCCCTGCAAAAAGAGAAAATTTGGAGACAGACACACATACACACGGGGGAACGCTACATGAAGATGAAGGCAGAGATCAGCGTGAGATTTCTATATGCCAAGGAATGCTGAAGATTGCCAGCAAACCCCTACAAGCCAGGGGAGAGTGGCACAGATTCTCCCTGTGCCATAACTGACCTCAGAAGGAACCGACCCTGCCAACACCTTGACCTCAGACTTCTAGCCTCCAGAACTGTGAGACAGTACGTTTCTGTTGTTTAAGTCATTTAGTCTGCGGTACTTTGTTATGGCAGGGCAAACTCATACAGATCCTTTATAGCAATAGTGTAAATTTAACTAACAACCCCAGAGTCAGAGAATACACCCTTTCTCTTGCAGAGTCTCTTCCCTCCTTGGCCTATACACGTTCCTCTCTTGGCCTGGTTTTGGACCACATATGTTCACCTTACTCCTTGCCTTGTTCCCCTCCTACCCTGTCTTCCAATCCTTATCTTCCTTTGCCTACCCTGTGATCCCCCCGTTCCCAGCCTTACTGACTTCTGTTCTAGACCCTCCCCTATTACCAATCTCAGGAATAACCCACCCTGTGTCACCTCCTAATAAATCAAAATCTCACTCTGGCTGGGTGCGGCGGCTCATGCCTGTAATCCCAGGGATTCGGGAGGTTGAGGTGGGAGGATCGCTTGAACCCAGGAGTTTGAGGCCGCAGTGAGCTGTGATCATGCCACTGCACTCCAGCCTGGGCAAGAGAGTAAGACTCTGTCTCTAAAAAAATTTAAAACTTAAAAATTAAATAAAAAAACTAAAATCTGACTCAGAAGATATCCTGCTCCTGGTGTGGGCTGAACCCAGGTGCCTTAATGCACCCCCACAAAGCACTTAAAGGAAGAATACTTTTAAAGGAGCAGGGGTGGGCTGACATTCCCAAGGCTGCAGTGGGCAAGGGTCAACCCTGAGTGAGACAGGCATTCATCCCACAGGCCTCATCACCCCTTTGCAACAGAACCACAGCGGGGCTGCCAAAGCAGTCTCTCAGCAAATTTCAGATAATTTATTTCTTCTTCTGGCTTTGGTTCTATTATTATGGGAGGCAAAAGAATAAATAAATAAAAAATAAAAAGGTTAAAATATAAAATTTGGGGTCAGAAAGATCTAGGTTCTAAAGGTAGCTCTGACATGTCCGGTTGTGTGACCTTGTGGAAGTTCCTTAACTTCTCTGAGCTTCATCTGTAAAGCAGGAATAATAGTTTATATCTCAAAGGGTTGTTATAAGGATTAAATAAGACAATAACAATTACTCAGATTCGTTGAAAGCTAACATTTACACGCAAGATGCTATGCTGCATGAACCATTTCATTTTAAAATGCTTTTAAGCACTTAGGACAGGATCTGGGAATATAGTAAAAACTTCTAGTAGGGCAGAATAAGAGAGGTGAGTAACTTACAGAAACACTTTTTTCCCTTATTTAGATGTTTAGAATAAAAGCCCAGTATATGAAATATACTTGACTAAGAAGGACAATTACAAAAAAATCCAAGGGTCCGTTCAATTTTTTAATATTCTAATTATATTGTATTTGATATTTTTGAAATAAAATGACTCTCACTTGGAAATATTTTGGTTCTAATGAATTTTTATATGATTGTACTTTACAGTGGATTATGCCTATGTATGTATAGTCAATCAAGACCTTAATTCAAATAATTCACCCACAATTACTTTCTATCAGTGGTTCTCAGCCAGGGATAATTTCTCTCCCCCAAGGGTATATTAGGCAATATCTGAAGACATTTTTGGTTGTCATGACAGGACAGCCCTTTAAAACAAAGAATTATCCAGCCCAAAATGTTAAGAATGCTGAGGTTGAGACCCCCTCATGTGCGCTCTCTCTCTCTCTCTCTCTCTCTCTCTCTCTTTCTCTCTCTCTCTATATATATGATGGACATGCAAAAGTATAATCATCAAAGAATCAGAGTGAAAATGAGCTACACAGTAAAAAAAAAAAAAGGACTTTTCCAAGATAAATGCTGACAAGGAGGAGAGGTGGGGAGGTAAACTGTGTGTCAGAAAAGTTTGTCTGTGGAGGCTGGAGATGATCAGGATGTCAGGTTTCTGAACACGTCAGCCAACTTTCCAATCCATTTGCCAAGAGCATAGCCCAATTCTGCCTCAGCCGAGTGACCCATCTGTGAGCCTTGGCTCCTGGAGACAAAAGTGCTGCTATCTCCTCGTAGAACTGGGCACAACTGCAGAGTAATGCACACTGGCATTCTTGTTAGGAGTTGGCAAGTTCACAATCAGCACAATTGTTTCAGAAAGTGTGCGAGTGCACTATTTCTTCATGTTATTAATGTCTGCAGTGTGTTAGGAATAAAAGGATGGCTGGGGGAGGGGGTATATAAGTTTTAATTATTCAAATACATGCAGAATTTTGCAGCCTTAAAGACTCTATTACTGAGGCTCCTTCCTGCATCAACACAATGTGTCAGATTCTACCAAGTACTTAAAATAACTCCCTTGCTTTGAGTTAGGAATTTAAAAGAGGCCCATTAATTCCTTGGGGCTACTAGGTGATCATTTGGTCATTCCTGCTGTGGTGGAAAAAAAAAAAATCAGAAATGACAAAAGCTTGGACTGGTAAATGTCCCTTGGTCTACCCCACTAACTCTTTTTTGTTTGTTTGTTTTATGTTGCAGCAGTTCAGAGGCAGTCTTTCATCATAATTCCCATATTTTATTCAGTCCTGTTTATCATCTGCTGTTATCATTGCTTTCTCTTCTCATTTTGTTTTTAGCTAAAATAAATATTTGGGGTTGTATCATGCCAGTAGCAAAAGACACTCACTCTGTGACAAGTTCTTATGTCTCCAAAGAGAGAGATTCACAATGTCAGGCTACCCAGATGCTATTTTGTGTTGGACTTAAGGGTCAAAGAGTGATTCCAAGTAGAATGTTGTTCAGTCTTATGTGTATTAATCAACAAATATTTAATGAATGACCGCCATTACTCATGACCACTGGTGTTAGGTGCTATGAGACAGATAAATATGTGCTATGGATCTATAAATATAAAAGTAAATATGAATATAGAAAGGAAACATATCAGACTTTTGCTTGAGTGGGCCAGAAACAGTATTTATGGTGAAGGGGTGTTTTTGGGGGGTAAATCAAAAGACTGTTGTATGGCAGCCAGTGAACAGAGTTTCAGGCTTCAAGGATATCATAATCTAGTTAGACAGACAAGTGACATTGATAGTAGAGAATTAATGAGTGTTAAATAGTTTGGTCTTAATTATCAGTGTAATGTTAGTTTATAAAAGGAAAAACCAGATTGGCTTGAATAAATGGTTTATTCTGTGAAGTAGTCAGAAATAAGAGGTGACGAATAATTCATATTATGGAGCTAGTCAAGCCAGAAAGTCTAAAATTGATCTCTCTCTCTCTCTCTCACACACACACACACACACACTGAAGCAAATCCCTTGAACAAGGGAATGACAGTCAATCAAGGGCCATAGTGTATGCTGGGCACTGTTCCAGGTGCTAGGGGCACCAAGATGACCAGTGTATGGTTCTTGCTCTTATGGAGCTCACAAAGGAGTATTTTAGGAAATCAGTTTGGCTGCAGTCCACAGGACAGACAAGAGTGGGGAGAGTCTAGATCTAAAGAGACCAGCTGTGAGGACGGGCAGAGAGATGACGAGGGCCTGGGCTAACGTGGAGGTCTTGGGAGAGCAGCGGAAGAGTGAGCCTGAAAGGCACCAAAGTGCTTGGAGCCTGAAAAAGGGGATTAAAAGAGAGGGAGGCAATAAAGAGGACAGGAGCATGGGAATGACAGTAGTGCCACCAGCGAAGCAGGGCACTTGCAAAAGCAGCCAATTGCAAGAGGGGAGATTATGAATTTTTTGAAGATACTGAAAGTGGCAGTTCACACATGTTGAAGTAAATACTAGGAAGATGGAACTGATGTAAGATAGATGAGAACGGATGAATTCTTCAGGACATGAGGAGAGAGAGAAAACAGAGTCAAGGGGGGCATCCCAGAGTTAGAAGCTGGGAGGGAAGCAGAGGGGAGTCAAAAGCAGTTGAAAAGGTCAAGAAGAAGCAGGAAAATGTAGTGTCACTGACTCTAAGGGAGGAAAGAATTTCAAGGAGTGGGTTGTCAGGGTGCTTAAATGTCATAGAGAGGCTGAAGAGAATGAAAACCAAGATAAAGCCATTCATTGTGTAAAAGTGCACTCTCTAAAGCAGCCTGTGGGTTTTTTGTTTTAAAATTAAATGAAAAGCATAAGATATTAATAAGCTTTGAAATAAAACATATGCAAATGAACAACATCAAGGATTCAGTAACCTGCAGGGCTGAGATAACAGTACCTTATAGTCATATGGCACTTTTGCTTTCAAAGCACCTTAGAATACATTATTTCAAGTGGTCTTTATAACATTCCCAGGATGCTTATAACCTAAAGGGAATCACATTTCCTGTTTTCATCATTCACTTTCTCAATTATAGTTTGCATTTGTACAATTATCAATACTAACCATAACCACCCTGGAACTTTGTGACAGAAAATGAAAGATGATGACAATTATGATGATTCCCATAGTAATAATATTCAACATTTATATAGCATAAAATGATTTCACATATGTTATTTCATTTTACCTTCAACAGCTCTGTGAAATGTCTCATAATCTCCATTTTATATGTGTGGGCAGCTTTTGAAAATTCATGCCCAAACCAAATGCACTGTACAGGGCTAAACGGGCTTTTCATGTTTAATTAACTTAAACTTTGCTAAGAACAATGAAGGAAACTTTTATCATAAAATAAGAAAAAAAATCTCAGGACACATCAATTACTCTATCCTCTTTCTAGACGTAGACAGAATATAAAGCTGTTTATCTCATTTGAAAATCTCACAAATTTCTGCTAGTTAGAAATTTTTTTGTTGCAAATGACAAAACCCACCTCAAACTCATTTAGGGAAAAAAGTGGCGTGGGGATTGATTGCTTCAGTAATTGAACAGTCTAAGGGTAGAAGTTCAGTCTAAAGGTTTAGATGTAACTGAATCCAAGCACAACTCTAGCTGGGAAAGAGAGCAAATTTAGAGCTCGGATGGGCTCCGAGTGTGCACGTGTGTTGGGGGTGGGAGTGGGGGAGATGAGAATCAGCCCCGTCTCAATTGCAAGCACTTAGAGTAGGGAAGGGGTGGTTTTCCAAAGGAAAATTAAGGTGCTTCTAGCAGAAGAAAGAAGGGCAGGCAAAACCAGAAGATCTCCAAAATTACTCCTGTCCTTAAACAGCATTCCACCGACTTACCTGAAATTCTCACCATTAGAATTATAAGACTGGGTCTCAGGAATTTCTTCCAATGATGCAGCCACTCCGAGGCAAAGGTTCTCAACGCTGGCTGTACATTAGAATCACGTAGGTAGCCAAAAATGCTTGAAGAGTATGTGGATGCCTGAGCGTAACCTCACAAGTGAGACCCAGACATTGGTCCTCAACACCCCAAGCTTTTCTCATGCTGTAAGTGTTTGAAAGGAACAATAAATTGTGCAAAGTTGGTATCAGGAGTTACTAGTTTCTCATCCTATACCTTCTCTCTCCTCCCTTTTCCCTTCCTATGTTATCAATGAGGACTGTGACAGAATATGCACCTCATAAATATTGGCAGAATTAAATATAATGGAGCTGAACTGGAAGAATATATTTATCCTACCCATGTTCATGTTTCCTCCTTTGAACATACTATTAATAGATTCCTACTTTTGGTCTGGGACTTACTGTCTCCAAGGCGAAAAAAGTGGTGGACAACGTGAGGAGGAGTCATGTACTGAAGGACCCTCCAGTTTAGTAGAGGAGAGAGATGAGTTTACAGGAATTGCTGTTTGGAGTTGGGGGAGCACATGGAGGGGATAGCCAACCCCATCTTAGGGAATCAAAAGAAGTCTGAGTCTTAAGTGAGATTCTGAAGTCAGGCAGAGAGAGGTGGTATGGCATTTGCTCAGCACGTGTAAAGTCCAGTAAGCAAGAAGAAGCCCGGCCCATTTGAGGACTTGCTTCATTATGGCTACAGGACAGTGCTTAACTAAGGGCTAAGTGGTCAGGACTGAAGCTGGGGAAAAGAGCCAGGGACTTAAGTGGTAAGTTTATTTTTATTTAAATTCTCAGAGCTCTAAAGAAATGTTTATTTCAGACCAAAATGCCACACATATTGTCATTTTGAGCTTGTAGATTTTCTATTTGTGAGCTGAAGAAAAATATAACAGTTTTAAATAGGATTTTAAAAAATCCAAATGGCTTCCCTAAAGCCACTATGATTTGGTGCTCTTGTACTGCAGTGCCACCGCTCGGCCACAGGGGTGCAGTGCAGCTCGGCAGACAGCGGGAACTTCTGAGAATGGTTGAGGGGCAGGGGTCCAGGGAAGCCCTCCCAAAAGCAAAAAATAGGGCTCTCCTTGAACTGGGTGAAACATATTAGTCCCACTTCTAGCCCTCAACACTTCCTTCCTTTATCACCTATGCCCCTCTCCCCCAAATTCTATCATAAATAATTTGTGTGTAGCACAGACACTTTTGTAAAATGACGGTCCCTACAGGACATGCTTACATGTCTCCTATCCCGGTGAACAGTGCCTTGTAAAAAATTGGGAACTAACCAAAAGGTCCAATGATCAGGGACTGAGTAAATGACTTGTGGTATGTTCATACAAAGAAATACAATGCAGCCATTAAAAAAAAAAACTGTCTAGAGATGAGAAAATGTTAAGTGAAAAAAAGCAAAATCCAAACAGAATATATAGTCAGATCTCAGTTTTATTTACTTATTTATTTTTTGAGATCAGGTCTCACAATATTGCCTAGGCTGGTCTTGAACTCCCGGGCTTAACTGATCCTCCTGCCCCACCCTCCTTAGTAGCTGGGACTGAGATCCCAGTTTTATTAAAGCGTTTATATAATACATATTTACATAGAATAAAATCTCTAGATGGTAGAATTACTGTTGTTTTCATTTTCATCTTTATAGTGTTTTATATTTTATAAAATAATGAATATGAATACTTTTTTTTTTTTGAGACAGGGTCTGGCTCTGTTACCCCGGATAGAGTGCAGTGGCATCATCCTAGCTAACTGCAACCTCATGCTCCTGGGCTTGAGGGATCCTCCTGCCTCAGCCTCCCGAGTACCTGGGACTACAGGTGTGCACCACCACACCCGGCTAATTTTTCTTTCTTTCTTTCTTTTTTGTAGAGATGGGGTCTTGCTCTTGCTCAGGCCGGTCTCAAACTCCTGGGCTCAAGTGATTCTCCTGCCTTGGCCTCCCAAAGTGCTAGGATTACAGGTGTGAGCCACTGTGCCTGGCCTGAATACTTTTATACTTAGAAGAAAATTAATGAAGGAAATACCAAAAAAATAAATAAGCATACATCCTACCATATGAAAAGGATGACCAATTTTATCATGGTTATATGAGGCTATGTTGGTTCTTGGGACTGATTCCATGTGTGCATACTGACAGGATTTTGCACTGACACAGGCCAGGGATTGAGAAGCACGCTCACGGGGCCTTGAAAGGACGATTAAATACAGCAACATGTTAGCAGTGACTATAGATGTAGTAGTTGTTTATTTTCTTTTGAATGCTTTCTGTATTTTTCAAATTTCCTTTTTTTCTTTTGTTACCAACCAGGAAAAAGCACTGATTTTTCAAATTTTCTGTAGGAAGCATGTACAGCTTTTATTTAAAAATATAAAAAGCAATAGCAGGTACAGACTGCCTACAAAATGAAACACAAACAAATTGAATGAATAGTAAGGAAGAAGGAAGATTTGAAAGTCGATCTTACAGCCATTTAGAGAGAATTCTGCATTATTCAGTTAAACAGTGTCTTAACTTTTCAGATGTAATTTGAGATAGCTATATTTTTTCATGCTACATATATCTATTATGATAAGTGTAGCTTTCCAATCATAAAACTTCAACAATTTTAAACTTTAAAACTTAAAAAATTACAAAAGCATTATGCAATTTTTATGGAAAAATAACTTGTATAATAATTTGTTCAGGTAGAACTATATTTTGTCATATGTTCTTCCAGATATAGAAACAGATATTTTTAAACAAAGTAGAAACCTATTGTTTTGTGACCTGCTAAATTCACATACCTATATACTCTGAACATTTTCCATGTCATTAAGTATATGATTTTTGATGGCTGGGCTGCATACTTATTTTAGCATAACTTATTCAACCAGTCTTCTATTGTTTTGTTGTTGTTGTTGGTATTGTTTTGAGACAGGGTATTGCTCTATTGCCTAGGCTAGAGTGCAGTAGTGTCATCGTGACTCACTGCAACCTTAAACTTCTGGGCTCAAGGGCTCTTTCTGCCTCAGCCTCCCCAGTAGTTGGGACTATAGGCACGCACCACCACACCTGGCTAATTTTTCTATTTTTTGTAGCGATGGGTTCTCCCTGTCTTGCCCAGGCTGGTCTTGAATTCCTGGGCTCAGATGATCCTCCAGCCTCCCAAAATGCTAGGATTACAGGCATGAGCCTCCGCTCCTGGCCTCCTATTGTTAAATATCTGTTTATTTTCTAGTATAATGAGATTAATATCCTTGTTTGTTTTTGTGTGTCTTTGATTATTTTCTTAGCGTTGTTAGAACTCAATTGTTGGATCAAAGGCTTTTCATCCATTTTTGAAATGAAAGGGTGCTGCAATTTATATTCTCCTCAATACTATCTATTTTGAATATTAAAGTATTATAATAAGTCTTGAAATCAGGTAGGGTTAGTCATTCAACTTTGTTCTTATTTTTCAAAGTTGTTTTGGCTATTCTAGGTCTTTTACATTTCCACATAAATTTTAGAATCTCCTTGTGAATTTCTACAAAAAAATACGTGGAATTTTAGCCAGGAATGGTGGTGCGTTCCTATAGTCCCAGGTACTTGGGAGGCTGAGGTAGGAGAGGATCCCTTGAGCTCAGAAGTTTGAGGCCAGCCTGAGCAACATAGCCCCGACTCAAAAAACAAAAATAAAAACAAAAAACCTGACGAATTTTGACTGGGATGGCATTGATCTAGAAAATCAATTTGGGGAGAATTTCCATAATTTATTTAATTATAAATTTATCTAAATTTTTTTAAATTAAGAGAGGATTTTTTTTTTAGAGCAGCGTTAAATCTACAGAAAAATTGATCAGAAAGTACAAGATTCCCACCTATCCTCCCCACTCCTCAGTTTCCCCTGTTATTTACATCTTGAATTATTGTGGTACACTTGTTACAATTGATAAACCACTTTTGGTGGTTCATCTTTGTGTAGTACATCCTATAGGTTTTGACAAATGGTATAATGACATGTATCCACCATTACAGTATCATACAGATTACTTTTGTGCTATTGATGTTTGTGTATTGATCTTATATATTGCAACCTTGCTAAACTCACTTGTTTGAGTGGTATTTTTGTAGACTCCATTGGATTTTCTACATAGATGGTCATATGTCTGCAAATACGAGCAGTTTTACTTCTTTCTTTCCAGAATCTCCAGTACAATGTGGAAAAGAAGTATTGAAAGCAGACATCCATGACTTGCTCCTGATTTTAGGGGTATTGCATTCAGTCCTTCACAATTAAGTATGAGGTTAGGTGTAGCAGGTTTTTCATGGAAGCCCTTTATTAGGCTGAGGAAGTTCTCTACCTTGTTGAGAAAACAGATGTTGGATTTTGGCAAATGCCTTTTCTGCGTCTACTCAGATGATCATACTATTTTCTTTTTTAGTTTGTTAAGATGGTGAATTAGCTGGGTGTAGGGGCTCATGCCTGTTAACCAAGCACTTTGGGAGGCTGAGGCAGGAGGATTGCTTGAGGCCAGGAGTTGGAGAACAGCCTGGGCAACATAGCAAGATCCTGTCTCTACAAAAAAAATAAGAAAAATTAGCCAGACTTGGTGGTGCACACCTGTAGTCCCAGCTACTTGGGAGACTGAGGTGGGAGGCTCACTTGAGCCCAGGAGTTTGAGGCTGTAGTGAGCTGTGATCATGCTACTACACTCTAGCCTGGGCGATAGTGTAAGACCCTGTCTCAAAAAAAAAAGCTGGTAAATTATATTGATTCATTTTTTAATGTTAAGCCAACTCTTTATGCCTGGGATAAATTCCATTTGGTCATGATGTTTTATCCTTTCTATATATTGTTGGATTTTGTTTAGAATTTTGCATCTATGTTAATGAGTGACATTTGGTCTATAGTTCTCTTGTGATGTGTCTATCTGGTTTTATTATCAGGAAAACGCTAGCCTCATGGAGTGAGTCAGAAAGTATTTCCTCACTTTAAATTTTCTGGAAAATTTGTTTATAATTGGTATTATTTTTTCCTTAAATGTTTGGTTAGAGTTCACCAGTGAAGCCATCTGGGCCTGGAGTTTTCTTTGTGAGAAGGTTTTTAACTATATATTCAATTTTCTTAATAGAAATTGGGGTTATTTAAGTTACTAGTTTCCTTGAGTGAACTTTGTGCCTTTCAAATGGTTTTTTCCCTGACTCACAGGTAGCTTCCTCACACACGCACTAATCAGTACTCTGCTGAACACTCATGGGGGCCTTCTGCATATCTCCAGGGTTTCCACTCTGTGTATCTCTTTCTTCTCTGGTACTCTGTCTTGTGGATTCTAGCTACCTTGGTTTTCTTGGATTATCAGCTCCATCCCCTCAACGCAGGGTGACTGCAGGGCAGCCTGGAACCTCTCTCAACGCAGTAAGCTGCAGCCGTGGAGGCTCCCCTTGCTTGTTTCCTATCTTTCAGGGATTATTCTCCTACATTGCCTGATGTTCACTGCCTTGAAAACTATCGTTTCTTATATTTTGTCTTTTTCTTTTTTTAGTGTGTCATGAAGTAGAATAAATATGGTCCCTGTTATTCCATCTTGTGTGGAAACAGAAGTCTTCTAAGTGTTTCTGTATCTTCATAGCAAACGTTTTTCCTTTTAGCAGTCCAAACATCCTTAATATACATTTGGCAGATACTACATGTCTTTGAACAGCAATGAATTTAATAAGAACACCTGTTTTGAGATTATTTTGGGAATTTCTAAGCTCTCATTACTTACTCTGTGAAAATACTAAACTGTAAAGCTCTATACAATCGTTAAATATTATTGCTGTTTTCCATGTTGTACAAAAAGCTTTGTATATGCTTTAGGGTTACATTGTACTCCTGCTTTCACATGAGATTTAGAAGAGACTGAATAATGAAACTTGGAGAAACAGTATCATGAAATACTTAATTTTGGTATTTTTTTCAATTATATTTAAGAAGTTAAAATTTCTAGTTTAATGATGAATCATTATACATAAAGAATCTGGATAAGACTATTTTAAAAGTTTATATTGGAGAGGGCTTTCTCTCAATATCTTGACTTTATCTAGAACTTTAGGAAATGTTTAAGTGAAAAGAAAGGTAGCAAAAATTATAGTAATTCATGAACATTAAGGACAAAAGCTAAAATACCCATTCAAAGCTGCAAATGTAAAACTGTATTACTCATCATGATTTGAATTGAATATGCTCTAATGCACACTGAAATCTATCAAGTTCAATTATTCTATAAATGATAAAATAATTATAAGTTTTGAAAAATGATGGCAGGAATCACAGTAAGTGCTTTCGGAGCATTGGACTCTATTCAGTTCATTTTTCTTTAATAACTGGTAATACCTTAGTAAATAGTTTAGCAAGCTATTTCTTAAAACTTTTTTCATCTATGGTAGATATGTTGTATGTAACATATAAATGGGAAGAATAAACATAAGAGGGCCTGAAGATAAAGATTAAGCCAATGGGAAGAATTTCCCTTTCCAGAGATATGTATTTCCTTATTCTGCCACTGTATGGCAGAGTAACAACCACCCAGCAAATCAGCCAAAAAAATTAATAACCAATTCTATCAAGACCGCCTCATTAGTATTTACAGGTAACTGTCTCCAAGGCTGTAGAGATAAATTAAATAACTATGAATCCTTACTTGAGAAAATCCTATTCTCTGAATGATGAAAGGGGAAATAAAACTGGCCATGTGATGGGTGCTAATGCAATACATATTTTAAGAGGGTAAGGTGAAAAATTGTCATAAACAAAAACAATCAAATAGAATAAGTGAGCCCAGATTCTGAATCAAACCCTGTTTTGTATTTTGAGTCACCCAGTTTTGAATCATACAGTTACCACAACCTATCAAATACAGAAACCAGTGAGCAGGATAAATTGGACACCTGATAGCTTTCTAGTTAAGCAGTTTTTGTAGCCACTTTCGCTGAATCTATTAGGAAATTTCTACTTGAGTGGAATAGAACTAAAAGACTGAAGTTTTCTGTAAGAAAAAATGATTACTTACTGTTGTATCAATTTGGAGACTCCTGGGTTCAATGAAAACAAGCAAGGTGTATTTCCCCCAGGGGAAATACATTACATCGGACATGGAGTTCATCTCAGTCTTCTGCTTCTTTCAAACAAATACATCCTACTGCAACTACAAGGATGTTAGCCACTGTGAATTATTTTTTTAGGAGGGAAAATGTATTCCTTTCCTTATTAAAAAACAATCATAATAGCTCTGACACATGCTACACAACATAGATGAACCTTGAAGACATTATGCTAAGTGACATTAACTAGTCACAAAAAGACAAATATCGTATAATTCCACTTAAATGAGGTTCCTAGAGTGGTCAAATTCATAGAGACAGAAAATAGAATGGTGGTTGCCAGGGGCTGAGAGGATTGGGGAGTTAGTATTTAATGGGTATAAAATTTCATCTGGGGAAAATGAAAAAGTTCTAGGGATAGAGGTGAGGATAGTTGCACAGCAATGTGAATGTACTTAATGCCACAGCACTGTACAATTAAAAATGGTAAAAATGGTAAATTTTATACTTTATATACTTTACCACAGTAAAAAAAACCTCAACCCCCCAATCAAAATAGCTCTTATTATTCCTTTTTTCTTATTAGAAAATCAATTGAAAATATAGTAGAGATAATAAAAAAGAGATTAAAACTCTACAGAGTTAACCACTGCTAACTTTAACTCTATAGTTTTCTAGTCATTTTGTTATGTGTAAATGTGTGTGTGTGTGTGTGTGAGAGAGAGAATTTATTTTACAACATGGCCTCTGAGACTATGAAGCTCCATCGAAGGGGGAATGTTGGTGACTAGTTTGACATTGCTTATGCTACTTTATACAAGAGGAGAAGGTGACTGACTGCCCCTAGAAGGGAACTGCAGGCTCTGTTTGAAAAAGATTATAAGTGTGTAGTGAGAAGTTTATAGTTATTTTTTTCCCCTTGAGCCAAGTGGACAATGGTAAACAAATTATCTAGTCAGAGTCGTTAGTAGCCAGTGGTTTGACCTAAAAATTTCAGAATGTTGGTGGTGGGAATTGGGCAATGAGGTTTCGGAAGAAGCGTACACACAAAACCAAAATTAAGACAGTATTCAAGACAAAGTTCTAAAGAAAACATTTTCAACCCATACACAAATAACATAAATAGTAGTGTGGATGGTTTCTTTAATTACTAAATATTTGGGTTTCTTTTAATTTGGTAAAAAATGTTCTGAATATGGATAAATATAGAGACTAGTAAAATAAACACCCACATACCCTTCACTCAAAATTAGCAAAAATTATCATGCTGTCAAATGAGCATGATGTTTAAAAATATTTAAGTAATAAAACACTACATTCAAACGTCACAGACAGTGTTGCCCTGCCCCGGGCCTGATGCCTTTCCTCTGTTCCATAGGGAACCTCTTTCACCTTCATGATTTTGCTGTGTGTCCTTTCAGTCCACATTTTCAATAATTTTAATCATACCTATTATTCATAAAAGTATATTGTTTTGTGTATTTCTAAAATTTACATTAATGGATGCATACTGCCTGTATGTCTTTTCTTGCAGCTTGGTTTTTAAACTGTAAAGTATATTTTTAAGAGTGACTAATGTTACTAGTTCATTCTTCTAAGCCAGTGGTTCCCAACATGGGGCAATTTTGCCTCCCCATAGGACATTTGGCAATATCTGGAGATATTATTAGTTGTCACAGTGGATGGTGGGGAGGGAAGTGCTACTGGCATCTGGTGGGTAGAGGCCAGGGATGCTGCTAAACATCCTACAAGGCAGAGGACAGGCTCTGCCAACAAAGAATTATCTGGCCTAAAATGTCAATAGTGCTAAGGTTGAGATACCCTGATCTAAACCAGTGATTCTTAAAGTGTGGTTCTGACCAGCAACATCAGCATTACCTCAGAACTTGTTAGAACGAAAATTCTTTGGCTTTGCCCCTGATCCAATGAATCAGAAATTCAGGGGATAGGACACAGCAATTTATGGTTCAATGAACCCTCCTGGTGATTCTGATACACACTAGAGTGAGAAGCACTGATCTAAACTATTCAATAGTATTCATTTGTTAGGAAACACCTCAATTTATTTATCTTATTGACCATTTCACATTTATCATGTGAGACAATCTTCTCTGTACTATGATGTTCCTTTGTCCTCCTACACTACACCATAAAACCTACTTCTTTTTCTTTCAATGCCATTGTATTGGCTTCTATAAAACATACCTCTTAACAAACTAAAATGGATATTTTAGTAACAATAATTATCTATTGAATGCTTACTATTTGCTTGACATTATTCTAAGTGTTTTTCATCTATTAATTATCTGTAACAACCCCAGGAAGTAGGTGCCAGTACTATCCAATTTCACAGATGAGAAACTAAGCAGTCAAGTAATTTGCTCAAGGTCACACAAGTAATAAATGTCTGGCTGAGCCAGGATTGGAACCCAGACTGTCTGGGACCAGAACTTGTTTCCTTAACATTGCACACACTCCCAGAAACACAGGCCGTACCATTTTGGCCTAATGTTCAGAACCTAGTATAATGGATTATGCATCCAAATGTCTAACAAAAAATGATGTGAGAATGAGAGGAAAGGGTGCGGAAGAGGGAGTCTAATCTGCAGTTGGCATGCTTCCACCAAGCACAGAATCCACATTTTATCAAAAACACCTCAAAGCACCTGCTTCAGCCATATACATAGGCATTTGTATTTATATCACTAAAACATGAACCTCCACATGAAATTTGGATGAAGAATCTGGCTACCCAACACGATGTTTTGTTTTGTTTTGTTTTTAAAAGATTAAACACAGGATTTGGAATCAGGTTGAGTTCTCATCTAAGCACATGAAAAATAGAGGCTAAAACCTTAATGGTATTTACAAAAAAGAAAAAACCTTAATGGTAGCCTTTAAACATTTACTGTGGTTTTAATATTTCTTGACTGTTGTATTATATTTTGATGTGGTATAAAAGGTTTAATGACTTTCATCCTAAGATATTTTCTAACCACTTTCTGGAAATCCACAATGTTGTTAGGAAGACGAAGCACACACATGCAAAACGGTTAAATGGCAATACAAGTTCAAATAACCTTAAGAGTCTAAAAATGTAGCAGATATAAAAGGAGTAAAGGCTATAGAAACTTGGAGAAACAAAAGAATGAAGTATCTGGACTGGTTGGGAATTTTTTTTTTTTTTTTGAGATAAGTCCTTGCTCTGTTGCCCAGGCTAGAGGGCAGCGGCATCATCGTAGCTCACTGCAGCCTCAAATTCCTGGGCTCAAGCGAACCTCCTGCCTCAGCCTCTCGAGGAGCTAGGACTAGAGGCGAGTGCCACCACACTGGGCTAATTTTTATTTTTTGTAGAGACAGGATCTTGCTATATTGCTCAGGCTGGTCGCTGGGAATTCTTTATGAAGGAGGCCAACTTGCATCAAGCCAGAAGAATGGATAGTATTACAAAAGAGGAAGGGCATTCTCTGTAAGTTTGAAATTTAAAAAAACTAACAGTACTTTCAGTGATGGGCAAAACGACTTCTGGCAGCTTCAGATTCATATCCTTCCAGCCTAGTAGTCTCAGGAGAAAGATTCATGTCTGTTCCCAGCATCCTTACAGCAATCGAGGGAAATACTCTGATTTTTCCTATTCAGGATATGTGACCACCCCGGTCTAATCACTTTTCCCAGAAAGATGAGCTGCTGTTACAGGCCGGGTGTAGGTCTTGTGCTAACTACAGTGATCACATGGAACAGAGGACGTGCAGTTCCTCAAAGGAAACAGGGCTGGTGGGCACTCAAAAACAGCAGTAATCTACTCCACCTTAATATGAATTTATCTCCAACCCCTCCCCAATGTAAAGCCCACCGTGATTATCTTGCCCAAGTCAATCACTTCATTGTTTGCTGATCATGCTGCCTTTGACCCAGACTTTACAGCTAAGCATTTGCTCATATTGTTTGTCTCTGCTAGAATGTTATCACTTTTCCTTTCCTATTTTCTAAAAACTACCCATTATTCAAGCTTAACTCAAGTCAACCTTCTTCATAAGGAATTTCCTTCTAGTCCAGTTACCTCATTCTCCTGCTTCTCTACATTCCTACAGCCCCATGTTAAAAGAACTTCTATATTCTCTTCACCCAGATGCCCCATTTTCTCCATCACCCTTTTTCTCTGTTATACATGTATGTGTGTGTGTGTAGGTGTATATATCCATTATCATTAGTTTACATATATATATATATAATTATTTTTGAGACAGAGTCTTTCTCTGTTGCCCAGATTAGAGTGCAGTGGCATCATCATAACTCACTGCAGCCTTGAACTCTGGGTTCAATCGATCCTCCTGCCTCAGCCTCCCATGTAGCTGGGACTGCAGGTACACACCACCATGCCTGGCTAATTTTTAAATTTTTTGTTGAGATGTGTCTTGCTATGTTGTCCAGGCTAGTCTTGAACTCCTGGCTTCAAGCAATCCTCCCACCTCAGCCTCCTAGAGTGCCAGGACTACAGGCATGAGTCACGGTGCCCTGCCAGTCCTCAACAGTTTTAAATGTACAGGCCTCACATTCTGTGGATGATCCTCAACTTGTGTCCAGTGTTTCCACATGCATGGTGAGAATCAGGTCATGCTTTCTTGGCAGAAACAGAATGATGCTGTTCTCTTCTTAGTGTACTACATCAGGAGGCACATGATGTTGACCCATTATGTTAGCCTTGATCACCTAGTCATGTTGGTGTCTGCCAAGTTTATCCACTGTAAAGTCATCATTTTCTCCTTTCTAATAGATTAGTATTTTGTGGGGTGATATTTGAGATCATGTCAATACCCTGTTACTCATCAAACTTCTACCTACCAGCACTAGCCTCATTTAGCAGCTCCCACCTGAATCAACCACTGCTGTGATGGTTGCCACATGGTGATTTTCTGTCCCCATCACTCCTTTTACATTTTTCATTAAGCATTCTATTGTAAGGAAAGGCTTTCCATTTATTTGTTTATTATGTATATGATTTCCATTTAAAAAATTTTATTTATTTATTTTTGATATTCAAATTGTACCAGGTTTATGCAGTGGGAACACTTTCAAGGTGGCTCCTGTGTCTTCATGACATGGTCCCATTATTTTTTGAGTACTTCCTAATTTTTTGGCACAAGATATTCCAGACTCGTCTTGAGCCTCTCCTGCCCCAGCCTAGAATCATCCATTTCTCAAACAAGTCCTAAGTTTCCTCCAGTGGAGGATGGTATTTAGAAACCAAGATACAAGGGCTTGGTGTGCTATTGTCACTGGGGGAAGGGGAGGGGCATTGCTTTTAGACCTTCTCAGTGGACACAGCTAGTAAATACATGAGTGTGTATCACACAAACACATATATCTATAACTATTTGTAAATCTATCTATATACATGTAAAAACATGAGTTTATATGATCCCTCCAATTTTAATCCAATACCTTAGACTTCTTTCTAACTTTCCTTCTTTCCATGTTTGTAAATGCTTTCTCCAACTTTTTCAATGTAATTTACTTATTCACTCAATTGATTTAATTATTTGTTCAATGTAATCAATCCTTAGCACACTGGCTGTCCCCTCTGTAAGCCACCTCCACTCTCTGCCTCCTCAGTATCTTATGTTCTTCCTAATGTGCCTCTGCATGGCTACTTCCTTATCCCTTTATGTCTCAGTGCCCCTGTATACTTGGATGCCACTAGGCATACGAGCACTGTTTCTTAAAGGGGGAGCTATGAGTATTTTGGGTAGTAAAATTCTTCATTATGTACAACTCTACTGCACATTGCAGGAAGTTTAACATCCCTGCTCCCCACCACCAATTGCCAGCAGTGTTCCTAGTTATTTTAACAGTGAAAAATGCTCCCACACATTTCTGAATGTGCCCTACTGCCTTGATACTCAAAATGTGGTCCTTGGACCAGCAGCATCAATGTCACTTTGGAGTTTGTTAGAAATGCAAAATGTAGGCCCTACCCCAAACTTAGAGAATCATAAACTGCTTTTTAATAAGATCTCAGGTGATTTGTAAACACATTAACATTCGAGAAGCATGGTGGGACCACTTGTTGAAAACTATTTCCCTAAGGAAACTATTTCATATGTATCAGAAGGCATGTACAAAAATGTTCAGACTAGAGATGCTAAACATTTTGCAGTGCGATTCCACTTGTGATTGAAATCACTAACAGCATTTCTGCAAAATGAAACTGACATTCATTGTGATGCAGTCAAATGGGAGATGAGCAAAAGTCAACAAGATTATTTGAACCCCTCAAGCATCCTTGCCTGTAGCCAGTTACCTAGATATGTAAGTCAAATAAACCTGCTTTTTTGTTTGAACAGGTTTATTGGATTTCAATTACATGCAACCGTAAGAGCCCTAAGACAGAGTCGGGCCAGACTAGTTTTAGAGGCTAGGCTGAAAATGTGAACAGATATTCCTAACTAGAGATCTGTAAATGGATTACCCAAGTGACAAGAGGTTGATCTTTTTAGCCTTTTGGACAACCATATGGAGTCTGATATGGCAAGAGACTCCAGCTAGTCACCTCTAGCCTCAAATAACTTTGCCCATTTACCCTAGTGTGATAGTAATCATTTTCTATGTGTGCCTTGATGAGAAAAAGATTGCGAATTACTGCTGTCAGCAATGGAAAACCACTGGCGGTATGTATGTTTGTATTTAATTTTTAATTGCAGAAAAATACACATAACATAAAATTTGCCATCTTTATCATGTGCAAGTATACAGTTCAGTAGTGTTAAGTACATTCACAATGTTGTGCAATCAATCTCCAGAACTCTTCATCTTGCAAAACTGAAGCTTTATACACATTAAACAACTCTCCATTACCCCCTCCCCCAAGCCCCTCGCAATCACCATTCTACTTTCTGTCTCTATGAATTTGACCTCATATACATGGAATCTTACAGGATTTGTCTATTTGTGACTGGCTTATTTCACTTAGCATAAAGTCCTCAAGGTTCATCCATGTTGTAGCATGGATGTGTCATAATCACCTTCCTTTTTAAGGCTGAATAATGTTCTGTTGTGTGTACATACCACACTTTGTTTATCCATTCCTCTGTTGATGGATACTTGGATTTGCTTCCCCCTTTTGGCTATTGTGAATAATGCTGCTATAAATACCAGGGTGCAAATATCTCTTCAAGATCCTGCTTTCAATTCTTTTGGCTATACCCAGAATTAGAATTGCCAGATCATATAGTAAGAGTATTTTTAACTTTTTTGAGGAACTACCATGTTGTTTTCTGTAGTGTCTATTACCATTTTACATACCTACAAACAGTGCATAAGGGTTCCAATTTCTCCACATCTTTGCCAATACTTGTTATTTTCTGTTTTTTTTTAATAGTAGCCATCCTAATGGGTGTGAGGTGGTGGCTCATTGTAGTTTTGATTTACATTTCCCTAATGATTACTGATGTTGAGCATCATTTTATGTGCTTGTTGAGTATTTATATATCTTCTTTGGAGAATGCCTAATTGAGTCCTTTGCATATTTTGTAATCAGTTGTTGTTGTTGAGTTGTAGGAGTTATTTATATGTTTTGGATACTAACCCCTTATCAGATATATAATTTGTAAACATTTTCATCCCATAGGTTGTTTTTTTACCCCGTTGATTGTGTCCTTTAATGCACAGAAATTTTTAATTTTGATGTAGTCCAATTTGTCTATTTTTACTTTTATTGGGTATGCTTTTGGTGTCATATCCAAGAAATCATTACCCAATCCAATGCCATGAAGTTTCCCTCTATGTTTTTTTCTAAGGCTTTTATAGTTTTAACTCTTATGTTTAGGTCTTTGGTCCATTTTGAGTTACTTTTTGTATAACCACTAAGGTTTTTTTCTTTTTTAGGGATGGAGTCTCACTCTGTCACCCAGGCTGGAGTGCAGTGGCATGATCATTTCACTGCCGCTTCGAACTCCTAGGCTCAAGCAACCCTCCTGCCTCAGCCTCCAGAGTAGCCGGAATTACAGGCACAAGCCACTAATTTTTTTCATTTTTTGTAGAGAAGTGTCTCACTATGGTGCCCAGGTTGGTCTCGAACTCCTGGCCTCATGTGATCCTCCTGCCTCAGCCTCCTAAATTGCTGGGATTATAGGCATCAGCCACTGCCTCCGGCTACTCAGGTTTTCGAGTAAATGGAGTGACATAGAATGATCACCAACTAAGGATCTAGTTACTGATAATAATCATTGATAGACGTCTCATTCACATCCTCAGATTCTATGTGTTAACCATGCTAAATATATGATCAGCTTTAGCATTGGTTCTCAACCTTGGCTGCCTGGGGAAGCTTTAAAAAATACTGATATCTGATTTCTACCCCCAGAAATTTTTATTTAGTTGTTCTGGGGTACAGCTTGGGCATTGTTGCTTTTAAAAACTCCCTGGGTGATGACAATATGCAACAAGGATGAGAATCATTGTGCTAGACAGACTTCCACCATTACAAAATTAAGCAACAGTTCACTGTGTAATGATCACAGATGTTGCTGTTTATTTACTTTACTTACTGTTGTAAAAGACAGTTTATAGATTTAAGGGGGAAAAAAACATGCATATCAATATGTTTCTAATTCAATGTATTGTTTTCCCCAATATTTAGCAACATCAGAGGGAATCTGAGTACAACGATTTGTATATATTTGAAGAGCTCTTAAATTATAAACTGCCTATACTATTATTTTTATAACTATATCATGTGCCCCTTTGATATATAATGGCACTTGTTTTATCTTAATGGCATCATCTTCTGACTCCACAAAACATATTCAAAAGCAAAAAGTATTAACAAATGAAATATACTAAAGAAACTGTAAACAAGCCTAGAATTTTAAAAAATGTAACTATTTATTTATTTATTTATTCTGTGACCTTTGTTGAGAAGTAAAAAATGTAACTCTTTATATTGCAGAACTGAATATCCAGCCTACAGGTAAGGCCCCTTATTTATTTTCTTAACCTACTTAGCTTGCAAATATCACTGTTCAATTACAATTTCATAAATTCTGGGCAGGAAAACAATTAGGGACTGAAATTCAGTGTCAAAGGCTATGGACATGGAGAGGCCTCGAGAAGGGATAAGAGCAAGTAGAGGATTAAGGGAGGAATAAGAAGAGCTGCTTGTTTTTGTGTGACAGAGTTGAGCCCCAGTGACTGGGATATAGAGCAGCAAACCTGACATGGTTAGTTCAGGGATTACTTTGGTAACAGGACATCGTACACGCTTTTTTGGTGCCAGATATTATTTTTCACTTTATAAAGTCATAGAGAAGTTATGGGTGGTCAAATCCCATGGCTATTCAGAATTAGTGGAATGTAAATTGAGTATGGTAAAGAGGTTCCCTTTAAATATTTTTTTCCCCTGGATTTTACACCAGTGGTTCTCAAACTTTACTATGCGTCAGAATCACCTGGCAGGCTTGTTAAAACACGAATTGCTGGACCCTACCTCCTAAAGTTTCTAATTGGTAGGTCTAGGGCAGGGCCCAGGAACTTCGATTTCTAACAAGGTCACAGGTGATGCTGTGCTGCTGCTGTGGGTAGAAAGGAGGATGTACACTTTGTGAGCCACTGTTTTAGACTGTCTTTCTAACACTGAGCCCCACCGACCACAGGTGTCTCTTATTATTCCTTATTCTTCAATTTTCAGCCCATCTTTCAAACTGTTTTTTTAATTTGATAGGACTGCATTTTTTATTCTTTCCTGTGAACATGGTTCCAATCTGATATCTGCTTTTATTTTTCAACTGCATAAAAAATCCTACAGCATTCACATATTTGGGTATGTAAATATATTCTAATATGAGTTCACATAATCTCTCACATGGATATATTTGATTTATAAGTAATATTTCATTTTCTAACTACAACATTGAATTTTATGGTACCACCACCCTATCATATTTTGGATGACCAGCGTTGTGAATTATGGTGGTGGGAATGGCTGGTAGAAATAAGGGCTAATGGCATATAGAGAAGCAGATTTTATTAGGATAACCTGTGGATTTTAATTTTTCATGCAATTTAATCCCATGAGTAATCAAGAATTCACTGTGGCTATAATTTTCTATTGAAATTTTCCTTTTCAAAAGTTCCACATAGAAGCTTAATTATAATTTCTCACTGCCTACTCAAGAGTAACCTCTTGAAACTAACTGTAGGTCTCCTAAGTATCTAGGACTGAGGATAAAGCATGCAGTATAAAATGTATGTACTAAGGCACAAAAAGGATGCAATATGTGAGAAATCTAAAAGATGACTGGCAAGCAGTCTTCAGACTATAACAACAGACAAAATAAAGAACAAAAGGAAGGGTAGATGACTCAGAAAATGCTAGAGTTTTTCACTTCTATTTTTAAGAAATTTTTTATCACTGACTAATTAGAGTAGGTACCTCCTATGAAGAGAGAAGAAAAATACCCTCAGATGTCATGAAGGATTAAAGAATATGTTAAAGTAAAACACTGGACTATATTAGGAGGGGCTAAGAGCAGGGAACCTTTAAAATATGGGAGTACTTGACAGCAGAGCCCCCAGGAGCAGCAATAACAATAGAAAAAAGGCATTCCTGGGAAAGAGCAAATATACCATCCATCTTTTTTAAAGAAAGGGGAAAGAATTTGCCTTGTGATTTTAGGATACTGGCTTTATATTAAAAGCTTAGAAAGATAACTTAATTAGCCCCAATTATTGCTCAATCACCAAGAAATGTGCAAGGCCCTGGGAAACAGTCTACTTAGCTTTCTAAAGAGAAAATTAGGTTGGACTAACTTAAACATTTTCTATGATAATAACAGGATGATTAGAGAGAGGGAAGTCTAAACATCCATTTTAGGGCGTTTGAATTTTTCCATTTTCAATAGAGATCACACCCTGCCAGCCAGCTGGATAAAAGGTCTTAAAGACATCATCTGGGCGAATGGACCAAATATTCATGAATCTTTTAATGAAAAAGAGGGCACAGGGCTTTGTAGCTACCATGTGAGAACTGTGACCATAAAACAATAAGACACTCTACAAATTACACACAAAAACCCACATAAAAACCAATCTCATCCATTTATAGCTTTATATATATCCAGCCCAGGACATGGAGGCAAAACCACATATGTAGCTGGGTAGTCATAATTTATAATAACTCTTGAAAATCTGTTTGTTTTTATACTCCTTTTTGGTCCAATATGACTATTTCCCATTCCTTGAATATGCCTTTCTAGCTCCATGTTATTGCTCATATTACTTTTTTACAGGAAATATTTTCTTTACCAATCTTGACCTGTTAAAAAATCTACAAAATACATGAAGATTTTGGTCAAATACCATTCTATTAGCTCTTCCCTGTTTTAGCCTCAGCTAAGTTGCTTCCCTTTAAAAAATTTCTTATAACTCCGTTATTATAACTCACATCGTAACTCATATTATTCCTTGTAGATAGTGATTAGGGTAGACAGTTTATTTCTTTTTACCAGATTATGATGGGAAAGATGGTATTATGTTCATTTTTATGGCTCTCTCAAGGCCTAATATAACATTTGGAATTTAGTGAGTTCTTGTAATGTGTATAAAATATGAAAAGGAAGAAAGAAGGGAAGGAATAAAGGAAATTAAATGTGTATGTGTATATACACATATCACACACATACATACACATATATGACATACTCCTTTTCCTTAAGGCATCTATTTATACTTACATAAATGTATTTGCATGAATGTTTCATGCATTAAACCAGAGACTTCTGATTCCAAATAAGATAGTGAACTAAGCATGGCTGCTGGCTCCCTCTCATGCACATATAATTCTGGAGAAGCTAGAAAGTATATATCCATAACAATCTAGAAATAACTAATTAATGAATTCAGGATACAAAATCAACACAAAAAAATCAGTAGCATTTCTATACACCAACAGTGAACAGTCTGAAAAAGAGCAAGAAAGAAATTCCATTTACAATAGCTATAAAATAATAAAATACCTAGGAATAAGTTTAACCAGCTTATCTGTACAAGGGAAACTATAAAACACTGAAGAAAGAAATTGAAGAGGACATAAAAAAATAAAAAGATATCCCAT
This sequence comes from Daubentonia madagascariensis, assembly GCA_023783475.1. NCBI lineage: Eukaryota > Metazoa > Chordata > Mammalia > Primates > Daubentoniidae > Daubentonia > Daubentonia madagascariensis. The sequence continues at coordinate 45,917,503 of JAKFHU010001209.1, forward strand.
GCTCATGGATTGGAAAAATTAATATTGTTAAAATGTCAATACTACCCAAAGTGATCTACAGATTTAATGCAATCCTTATCAAAATACCAATGACATTCTTCACAGAAATAGAAAAAACAATCCTAAAATTTGTATGGAACCACAAAAGACCCTGAATAGCCAAAACAATCCTGAGAGACAAAAACAAAAAACAAGCAAACAAAAAACAAAGATGGAGGCATCACACTACTAGACTTCAAAATATTATAAAGCAATAATAACCAAAACATCATGGTACTGGCATAAAAACAGACACATAGACCAATGGAATGGAATAGAGAATTCAGAAATAAATTCACACACTTACAGCCAACTCATTTTTTATAAAGTTGCCAAAAATGTACATTGGGGAAAGGACAATCTCTTTAATAAAGATGCTTGGAAAACTAGACATATGCAGGAGAGTGAAATTAAACCCCTGTCTCTTACCATATGCAAAAATCAAATCAAAATTAAAAACTTAAATGTAAGACCTGAAACCATGAAACAACTAGAAGAAAACATTGGGAAATGCTTCAGGACATTGGTCTGGGCAAAGATTTTTTGGGTAAGACCTCAAAAACACAGGCAACAAAAGCAAAAATAGACAAATAGGATTACATCAAGCCAAAAAGCTTCTGCGCAGCAAAGAAAACAATCAAAAGAGTGAGGAGACAACCTATAGAATGGGAGAAAATATTTTCAAAATATCAATGTGATAAATGACTAATAACCAGAATATGTAAGGAACTCAAACAACTCAATAGCAAAAAAAAAAAAAAAAAAAAAAAAAAAAAATCCAATGAACAAATGAAGCCAGGCACAGTGGCTCATGCCTGTAATCCCAGCTACTTGGGAGGCTAAGTCGGATTGCCTGAGCCCAAGAGTTCAAGATCAGCCTGGGTGATATAGCGGAACCCTGTTTTAAAAAAAGGGGGGCTGTGGGCAACTAATCTGAATAAATATTTCACAAAAGAAGACATACAAATGGCCCAACAGGTATATGAAAAAATGCTCAACATCATTAACCATCAGGGAAATGCAAATCAAAACCACAGTGAGATACCTTCTCACCCCAGTTAAGATGGCTATTATCAAAAAGACAAAAATTAGTAATGTTGGCAAGGGTGTGGAGAAAGAGGAACAGTTGTACACTGTTGGTTGGAATGTAAATTAGTATAGCCACTATAGAAAACAGTATGGTTGTTCCTCAAAAAACTAAAAGTAGAACTACTATATAATCCAACAATCCTCCTACTGGGTATATTGGGTATACATCCAAAGGAAAGGAAATCAATACATTGAAGAGATATCTGCACTCCCATGTTTATGGCAGCACTATTCACAAAGCCAAGATGTGGAATCAACCTAAGTGCCTATCAACAGATGAATGGATAACACAAAAATGTGGTACATACATACAATGGAATATTATTCAGCCATGAAGAAGAATGAAATTCTGTCATTTGCAGCAACGTGGATGGAACTGGAGAACATTATGACAAGTGAAATAAGCCAGGCACCAAAAGACAAATGTCATGTGTTCCCACTCATATGTGGGAGCTAAAAAAGTTGATCTCATGGAAGTAAAGAGTAGAATGATATTTGCATGCTACACCTCTGATAAAGGGCTGATAACCAGAATCTATACAGAACTTAGGAAAATCAACAAGAAAAAATCAAACAACGCTATTAAAAAAATGGGCAAAGGACATGATAAGAAATAAGCAAGCAAAATCTTTGAATAACAAGATTAATAAATGTTATCTTCTATCTTTCTATATATCTAACTTTGCATGCCCCAAAAGCAAATATCTGTTTTTTCAAGTACCCATGGAACATTTATATGAATTGATTATGTGGTAGGTCACAAAAGAAGCCTCAATGAACTCCAAAGAATTAGCATCACACAGAATATGTTCTCTGACAACAAAGCCACAAATACATAATCAATAATGAAGAAGTAGATTTTAAAAGACCTGTCAATAAAAAATTAACTAAAACACTCAGGATTAAAAAGAAATCAAAAGGGAAATTATAATATGAAATTTCTTTGAATGTTTATCTGTGGCAATGCTTTGAAGCCAGGATTTAAAATGCATTCCTCAACAGGATCTGTGTTTGCTTCAGCTGGGTGCCTAGAGGCACAACCAATACAGGACCCATCTAATCTAAAATTTTATATTTGTGGTATTTTTGGACCACAGAGATAATATTAATTTTGGCTTCAAATCAGGTGTGGAGTTAGTGATTTTCAGGGGAAATATTTTTTACATTTTTATCATTCCATCCAGAGCCAAGGTTCAAATAGGTACGTATTTTCACTGTCTTCCTCTGTGAATTTCCCCCTTATTCTCCCAGTGTCCTCCTCTAAAGGTTTGTCTCCTGTACCTTCATACATGACCCTTGTGACCCAGGTTCTAGGCCACTGGGGATCAGTGGATAATTTCAAGATAAATGCCAGCTCCAACACTCATTTATTCTACTTTTCTTTATTTTAATTGAGAGATATTTCTTCTGCTGTAAAATTCATCTTCTTAAAGTATATACAATTCAGTGGTTTTAGTATATTTACAAGGATGTACAACCATTATCACTGTCTAATTCCAGAGCATTTTCATTACACCAGAAAGAAACCCCACATCCATTAGCAGTCATGCCCTATTCTCTCTCCCTAACCTCTGGCAACCACTAAGCCTCTTTCTATCTACATGAATTTGTCTATTTTAATTCTGGGCATTTCATATAAATGGAATCATAGAATAATAACTTTTGTATCTGGCTTCTTTTATGTAACATAATATTTTCAAGGTTCATTCGTGTTGTACCATACATCAGTACTTCATTTCTTTTTATAGCTAAATAATATTCCATCATAAAGATATACCACATTTTGTTTAACCATACATCAGTTGATGGACATCTGGATTATTTCCAGCTCTTGACTATTATGGCTAATGCTGCTATGAATTTTATGTACAAGTTTTTGTGTGGACATATGTTTTCATTTCTCTTGCATATATGCCTATGAGTGCAATTACTGGGTCATATGGTGACTTTATGTTTAATAATTTCAGGAACTGTCAGATCGTTTTCCAAAGTGGCTACATCATTTTAAATTTTCCCCTTCTTATTGTTTTTTGGTACTCAGGTAATTCTCTTACTTTCCTATCATGCATTTAAAAAGACTTTTAAAAACCCAGTAACAATTTATTTTGCCACCTGAAAAACCATCAGCAGTAGAATAGATAACTAATTCAAGGAATATTCACCCAGTGGAATATTATACTTGGCAAAGAATAAACCATCCATAACTACATCAACAATATGGATAAATCTTATAAATAATAAGCAGTCAAAAACAAAAGAGCATACTTTTTATTATTCCAGTTACATAATGTACAAAAATAGATAAAACTAATCTATGCAGTTAGAAGTCAGGATTACCCTTGAGGAGAAATAGTGACTGGAAGTGGGCCCAAAGATGCTTCTGGATTCTGTTTCCTGATCTGGGTTCTGATTACATGGGTCTATTCAGTTTGTGAAAATCAATTGAGCTGTATATTTACAATATGTGCACTTGTCTTTATGTGTATTAAAAGTTACGAAAAGTTTTTTAAAAAGTATTCAAATTTTGGGTGTGCAGTACCTAGACAGTTTTCCCTGGATCTTATTGCCTGATAAGTTGTTCTAGAAAAATAGAAAAATAGGCGAAGTGCTCAACTTAATTTATTTTTTCTTTAACAATTCCCTTTTTAAAAATGTGTTTATTTATTTATTTATTTCAAATTTGTTTTTTTTTTTCACAGACAGAGTCTTGCTCTGTTGCCCAGGCTAGAGTGCAGTGGTATCATGATAGCTCACTGTAACCTCAAATTCCTGGGCTCAAGAGATACTCCTGCCTCAGCCTCCCCGGTAGCTGGGACTACAGGTGCTCACCACCACACCCGGCTAATTTTTCTATTTTTTGTAGAGGCAGGTCTCGCTGTTGCTCAGGCTGGTCTCAAACTCCTGGCCTCAAGTAATCCTCCTGCCTCAGCCTCCCAGAGTGCTAGGATTACAGCCATGAGCCACCACACCTGGCCTATTTCAAAATATTAATTAAGGGTAATACAAGTGTTTTTGTTACATGGATATCTTGTATAATGCTTAAGTCAGGGCTTATGGTGTGCCCATCACCAGAATAATAACTGTTCAAAGTGATTATCAGACTCAATGCAATACCCATCAAAATACCAGTGTCATATTTCACAGATCTAGAAAAAATACTTCTAAACTTCACTTGGAACCAAAAAAGAGCCCAAATAGGCAAAGCAATCCTAAGTAAAATGAACAAATCTGGAGGCATCACAGTACCTGACTTCAAATTATACTACAAGGCTATAGTAACCAAAACTGCATGGTACTGGTATAAAAGTAGAGATGTAGAACAATGGAACAAAATTGAGAACCCAGAAATAAAACCATCCACCTACAACCAACTGGTCTTCAACAAAGTGGACAACAACATACACTGGGGAAAGGAAGCCCTATTTAATAAATAAATGGTGCTGGGAAAATGGATAGTCACAGGCAGAAGAATGAAACAGGATGACTTTCTCTTGCCGTATACAAAAATTAGTTCAAGATGGATCAAAGACTTAAATGCAAGGCATGAAACCATAAAAATTCTAGAAGAAAATGTAGGAAAAACCCTTTTAGACATCAACCTAGGCCCTAGGCAAATAATTTATGACTAAGATCCCAAAGGCAAATATAGCAACAACAAAAATAAATAAATGGGACTTAATTAAATTAAAAAGCTTCTTCACAGCAAAGGAAATAATCAACAGAGTTAACAGACAACCTACAGAATGGGAGAAAATATTTGTAAACTATATATCTGACAAAGAACTGATATCCAGAATCTACAAAAAACTCAAACAAATCAACAAGAAAAAAAAACCAACTCCATCAAAAAGTGAGCAAATGACACAAACAGAAGTTTTTTGAAAGAAGATAGACAAATGGCCAAGAAACATGAAAAAATGTTCAATATCACTAATCATCAGGGAAATACAAATTAAAACTACGATGAGATACCACTTTACCCCTGTCAGAATGGCTATTATCAAAAAGTCAAAAAACCATAGATGCTGGCATGGATGCAGAGAGAAAAGAACGCTTATACAGTGTTGGTGGGACTGCAAATTAGTACAACCTCTATGGAAAACAATATGGAGATTCCTCAAAGAAATAAATGTAGACCTACCATTTGATCCAGCAATCCCATTACTGGGTATCTACCCAAAGGAAAAGAAGTCATTTTATCAAAAAGACACCTGCACTCAAATGTTTATCACAGCATGATTCACAATTGCAAAGATGTGGAATCAATCTAAGTGCCCATCAATTCATGAGTGGATAACGAATATGTGGTATATATATATACCATGGAGTATGACTTAGCCATAAAAAGGAATGAAATAATGTCTTTTGCAGCAACTGTGGTGGAAATGGAGACCATTATCCTAAGTGCAGTATATTAGGAGTGGAAAAACAAACACCACATGTATGTACTCTCTAATAACTGAGAGCTAATAGATGGGCACACACAGGCACAAAGAGAAGTAAAGGACGTTGGGAACCAAGAAGGGGGAAGGATGAGGGAGCATGAGGGGTACAAACTTATCTATCGGTACAATGAACACTATTCTGGTGATGGGCACACTAAAAACCCCAACTTAAGCATTTTACAAGGTATACATGTAACAAAACCATTTGTACCTCATTAATATTTTGAAAGAAAAAAAATAAGCCTTACACATCAGTGGAGGAGACCCTGACCGATAGTTTAATTTCCATAGGAGATGAGATCATTCAAAAGCAACAGATTTTTAATAATGTATTTGGTGGAAAGAAGAATTTCTTGACAAGATGATTAATATTCTACCAGGATACACATTGTTCATTTCTGAGCTCTTCTTAAGAAAAGCAAACTTAGAAGATAATTTAAATTTAGATTTAATCTGACTACAAATGATAATGTCTTCATGTCCTTTTTAGTTTAGATTCCAAGTTATCTGGGACAATGAAAGGATAGCTTTGACATCCTAACTTTACACCATTCACTTCCCTATGCACTTTAGCTTCTGCTTTTCTTAAACAGAGGGGATGCCCTTTGTCTACTTCCTCATTGGGATATTAAGCTCTATAGTGAGCACTGTGAAAGAATAGTGTATGTGAGTGTGTATGTGTGTTAATGATGAGATACTGCTCTCCTTTTTCCATATGATCCCGGATAGCTAGTATTTAAAATCTTCAATAATTTGAAAAGTATATATTATAATTACATTTTAAGTGGTAAAGGTTGTAAGAAAAAGAACAGGGAGTCTTGTCAGGCTTCTACGTTAAAGAAATCTAATTTCAGTGCTTTAAAATACTACACATAACTCAGCTGAAATGGGTAAAAATAAATAAAATTAGATAAATTAATGACAAATACAATTTAGAGAAGGCTGACATTATGTTACTAACATATGCATTTATAACCAATGTATTTATTTCTAACTTGTGCTTAATTAATTATTGTTAACTTCTAAAGTGGTAGGTTCAAACCAATGGCTGTTTACTGGATGCATGCTGTTAAAAAAATGCACTGCTTCAAACCAGAATTCTTATATATTGCCATTGGGAGTATAAATTGGTATAACCGCTTTGGAAAATTTTTTGTCATTATCACCTAAATCTCATTATATATATAGCCTATCACCCAGCAATTCCACTTCTAAGAGAAAGGGATGCTTTCTTATGGCAGCAAACTTGGAAAAAGAGAAAAGCAGAGAATAAAAATAAACTGTCATCCTAGTATTGAGATAATCATTATTATGGTTTGTAAAGAGAACCTTACTTTACATACTGTTTTTTAGTAGGCTCATTTTATACAATAATATATTATGAACATGTTTCCATGTAATAGATACTTTTCAACAATATTTTTAGTGTCTGTCTGGAATATAACATGACTGCATCATAACATATAATGCTTACCATAATTATGTTTTGTTCAATACTTAGGATATTTCCAACTCTTTCACTACATTTAAATAACACAGTAATGCACATTCTTATATGTAAATTTTTAGCAAATATTTTAATATTAGAATAAATTCCAAGAATTGAAATTACTGGTTTAAAAAGTATGCAGTTTAAAGATTTACAGATCACTAAAAATTATTATAATTCATACTTACTTCAGTATGACATAATATTGTCCAACATCCAAAATAGGCATAATTATTTTTTCTAATCCTCACCAAATAAATAAATAAATAAAAACCAGTTGCTTCTCATTCTGGCTTTAATTAGTATGGATGGATTTTTATTGGCCATTTGTATTATTTCTTGAGAATTCTTGTTCATTTTTGAGCTCTTCTTTGACTCTTTTTCTATTCCTATACCTTTTCTTATTCATTTGAAAGAATTCTTTATAAGGAGTAGCAAGAAAAACCCTTTGCTTATTACATATGTTGTGGATTTATTTTGCTTGATAACAAACTTTTCATATTTTAAACTTTTCCCGAACTAGCAAATTTTTCTACTATAGTTTGTCCTCTTAAGGAAGGACAACTTAGAAGAAAGTACCATCACAGATGGATTGCATTAGGAACACTTCTTGGACTTCATTTCTTATGTTTTTATTTCATGTCCTATCTTTCCTGTCTTCCTTTCCTTCTCCTTTATTTTAGTGAGACTTATTTCCTCTAAAACAATGGCTCTGTTTCATTCCCAGAGGGCATAATGGATATATATGAAATTCTTATTTGTAGAGAGGGAACTAACATTAAGTGCCTACCATGTATTAGGCATTGTGCTAGACACTTCACTATGTTAATTAATGTTATTCTAAAACAGCCCTAATGAAGTAGGTGTTATTTTCTTCATATTATGAGCTGTGGAAATTAAGGATCATTCAAATTATGTGTCCTTTCCTTCCTGTCTTGATTTTACCCTCAACCTGCTCCTTCTGAAGTCTTCTCCACCTTCGTTATGGCAATTCCATCCTCCCAGGTGCTCAGGCCAAAAGCCTCAGAGTCATCCTTATCTCCTTTCTTTCATGCCCCCACACCCAATCTGAGGAAACCCTGTTAGTTCATTATCACCACTATCTCTCTTGTCCAAATCCGTATCCTCTTGCTCCTAGATTATTTCAGTAGCCTCCTAACTGTTCTCTGTGCTTCCATCCTTACCACCTACTGTCTATTCTCAACCCAGCAGTCAAAGTGATCCTATTACAATATGTCAGAAGATGTTACTTTTCTACATAAAACTCTCCAGTGCCTCCCACAAAACTGTCCAATGGCTCCCACCAACTCAGCATAAAACCTTCACCTGATCTGCATCACTCCCACCTCTTCTCTGATTTCATCTTCTCCATTTTTCAACCCTGTGCTCCTGATTGTTCCTAGGACACTCAGGTGCACTCCTGCCTCAGGGTCTTTGCATTTGCTGTGTTTTCTGCTCAGAAAGTTGTCTGCCCAGATATCCAAAAGCTCCCTCAGGTCTTTCTTCAAATGTTACCTCCTCCAGAGGCTTTTCTTGATCACCCTACTTAAAAGAGCACCCCTTGTACTTGTGTACCCTCTTTGCTTAATTTTTCTCTGTAGCATTGCTAATTATATGGCACTCCACATATTTTCCTTATTTATTTATCATCTGTCTTTCCCACCTGGAAGGTAAGCTCCATGAGGGCTGGAATTTTTGTTTGTATTCTCTGCTATATCTTCAACCCCTAGAAGAGTGCCTAGCATGCAAAACAAGCATTCAATAAATATTTGTTGAATAAATGAATGATTCCATCACATTCCAACTGTTAGAGCAGGCCAAGATGATCTGCTGTGCAGAACTTCTCAGCTTCTACTCTGATCTCTATCTTCTTTGCTCTTCCCCAGATGTTTACTTAGGAGCCACTTCTCTTTTTTTTAATTTAAAATTTTAAATTATTATGGGTGCATAGTAGTTGCATATAGTTATAGGATATATGTGATGTTTTGATACAGGCATACAGTGTGAATTAATCAAATCAGGGTAATTGGGGTATCCATCGCTTCAGGTATTCATCATTTCTTTGTGTTAGGAACATTCCAATTCCAGTCTTTCAGTTATTTTAAAGTATACCCTAACTTATTGTTGATTATAGTCACTTTGTTGTGCTATCAAATATTTCATTCTATTTTTGCACCCATTAACTGTCCCCACTTTATCCCCCCTCTCTGCTACCCTTCCCAACCTCTGGTAACCATCATTCTACTCTCTGTCTCCATGAAATCAATTGTTTTTAATATTTAGCTCCCACATGAGTGAGAGCATTCGAGATTTGACTTTCTGTGATTGGCTGATTTCACTTCCAGTTCCATCCATGTTGTTGCAAATGGCAGGATTTCATTCTTTTTTATGGCTATATACCCTTCCATTGTGTATATGTACCACAATTTCTTTATCTATTCATTTGCTGATGGACACTTAGGTTGATTCCAAATCTTGGCTATTGTGAATAGTGCTGCAATAAACATGGGAGTACAGATATCTTTTTGATATACAGTACAGATATTTTTTGATATATATGAAGGTATATATGTCATTCTTTTGGATATATATACCTAGCAGTGAGATTGCTAGGTCATATGGTAGTTCTATTTTTAATTTTTTTGGGAACCCTCATACTGTTCTCCATAGTGGTTGCACTAATTTACATTCCCACCAACAGTGTATGAGGGTTCCCCTTTCTCCATATCCTCACCAGCATTTGTTATTGCCCGTCTTTTTGATAAAAGCCCTTTTAACTGGGGTGAGATAATATGTTACTGTAGTTTTGACTTGCATTTCTCTGATAACTAATGATGAACATTTTTCATATACCTGTTGGCCATTTGTATGTCTTCTTTTGAGAAATGTCCATTTAGATCCTTTGCCCATTTTTTAATTGGATTATTTGATTTTATTCCTATTGAATTGTTAGAGCTTCTTATAATTCTAGTTATTAATCCCTTGCCAGATGGGTAGTTTGCAAATATTTTCTCCCATTCTATGGGTTGTCTCTTCACTTTGTTGATTGTTTCCTTTGCTGTTGCAAAGCTTTTTAGCTTGATGTGGTCCCATTTATTCAATTTTGCTTTGGTTGCCTGTGCTTTGGGGGTATTGCTCAGGAAGTCCTTGCCCAGACCAATGTCCTGAAGTGTTTCCCCAATGTTTTCTTTTAGTAGTTTCAGGTCTTAGATTTAAATCTTTACTCCATTTTGATTTGATTTTTGTATAGGAGCCACACTTCTTGATCACACTTGTCACAGGTGAAAGGCTGGTGAATCCAGAGACATACTCGTGGCAAGTGCAACCTGCATTCCTGCTGTCATCCACAAGCACAGCAGTGGTGGTAGACAGCTATGGAACCAAGTGTGAAGTTGGCATTCTCTAACTACCATGGTTGCAAGAGAGAACTTGAAACTAGATATACCTGTTTTTGGTTATCTCCTGATGTCACTCACTGAGAATAAATGGAGGAAAATACTTCCTCCTAAGGAGAATTTGGTGAGGCACCAGTAGGATGCTGCTGCGGTGGAAAACCTCCATATCCGCCTTTGCAAACTGGTGTGGCCCCACCCGCTCGGACTGTGGCTCACCTCAAGTTTCAGCCACACCAAATACAGGCCGGTGAAAATGCCAAGAGAGCCTCTAACCAAGAGTTTCTGATTCCTCTTCCGGGATTATCCAGAAAGCAGAGCCTTGACTTCGCAGCCCAAGCATGTAAGGGGCGTGGGAGACAGAGGATTGGGGAGGCGAAGCGGAGCTGCCCAACTTGGCAATGGGCACAGCCTGCAGTCTCAGACGCAAAGGCCCCGCTCAAGGCAGGGCAGGCCGCCCGGGGTCGGCAGGCCCGGGCTGTGTCAAAGCCACCATCACCCAGGGTGGTGGAGAAATGGAGCTTGCATCTGCTCTCCCATCCTGCGAGGAATCCTGAGTTGAGGAAGTTTCATCTTCGTTGTAGAACTGCACAAATTAGAGAGTTCTAATTTTTTTGGTTGGGGGGGGGGCCGCCAGCGAAAGTGTGACGCACACACGTACTTCCAACCCCAACCCCAACCCCACAAACTACTCCGCTAACACTGAGATTACCCTTAAAAAGCAAAATAGAACAAAACAGCACCCCCCCCATTCTAGCACATTAACGTCTGCTGAGACCAAATTTCCCTCTGCCCAATTCAGGCAGTTTGCCGGATGAATAACAATCTTCATCACTTGACTCAGCTCTATTGGGACTGTATTAACGTTTTAAAATTCAAACCTCGGAGAAAAAAGAAATGGAGGGGGGCGGGGGCGCCGGTGGCCGCTGTCAAACCTTTGGGAAGTGAGAAATCTGTAACGTCCGTGACGTGTGGAGTTGTCTGACTTCCTCCACTCGGCAGAACCCAGGACGTGAGCCTTGTGGCTGGACCATAAACGTCTGTGCTTTTTGTTGGGCGGTGTGTGAGCGCGTGTGAGGAGGTGAGTTCTGGCAAAAGGCGAGCCCCCAAGGGCGAGGCGTCCTCCTTTGCGCCCCGGCTCAAGTTTCGATGGAAACTTTCCCTCAGAGACTCCTCCTCCTTCACCCTGGAAACCGGCGCGGGGGGAGCCCCAGGCGCACCTGGCGGCCGCGGGTCCCAGGCGGCGGGGGCGGGGCCGGCGGCGCGCTCCCAGGGCCGCCCGGCAGGTTGGGCCCCGCCCCGGCTCCAGCCCCGCCCGTGCTCCCGAGGGCGCGGGGGGGCGGGGGCGAGCCCGGGACCCGCGCGCCTCAGCCACCGGCTGACGCACCGTCGAAAAGTTGCGCTCCGACCTTCTCGCGTCCTACTTTCTTCCCCGGTACTCCGGCGGAGTTTGAGCCGGGGTTCGCAGCACCCCGGCCGAGACTTGCGGCAGGCCGGCCCGGTCGCGGAGAGGAGTGTCCCGGACTGGGCGACGAGCCGGCGCCGCTTTTCTCGCGGTGCCCGGCGCGGGTGGCGGCTCAGGGACCCGTGTCCCCGGGACCGCGGCACAAACTTTCTGGACTGTCGTGAGGACACTTGTCCAGCGAGTCCCGCACTACGCGGGGAGGAGGAGCCGCGCCCGCGACAGGTACGTGGCGTGCTGACCTGAGATTTGCGCTTGAGGGAGTCTTTAGGGGGTTGAAGGAGGAGGGAGGGTTGCAGCGTCTCTTCCCAGCATCCCCCAGCTGGGCAGGAGGAGCAGGTATTGGGGCTGGGGCCCGGCGGGGAATGTCTCGAACGAGATTGCTGCGGCGGGGCTCCCAGGGCTGTGGGCTTCTGGCCGGGGTGTAACTCGGTGACTGACCCTGGGGGAGAGAGAGCCTGCTTGTTTTGACGAAGGAGGATGTCATTAGGGCTCTCCACCCCTTTCCTTGGTCTCCGGGTCCTACGGGGAGGAACGGGCAAAGGCAAAGAGATCTGGAGTTCAGTTTTCCTCTCCCAACCTCCTTCCTTACACCAGAGACCGAGGCGGTGCCACTCTGAGGTTTGCAGCACTTTCCTGGTGTAAAGACTTGTTGGGTGGCTGTTGCTCAATTTCATAAATTCTCTGATGAAACTGCGTTCAGGTTGCGGTTGTTACTGATAGTCTGTGTGTGCTTGTGTTTGTGTTTTCCCTGGCCTCAACAAAGGTTCCTTGTTAGCTCCAGGGAGTGGAACTAGCTGCTGCCTTATTTCAAACTTGGCTAGAGCGAGGTGGTGGTGGTGGCGGGGGCAGCCCTGTTTTCTTGGGACTTTGGGAATCGTGTTAGCAGATCTAGTGAATTAGCCCAGTTCTGTCCCCGCCTCCAGGACCCATCCATTCATAAGAGATCCAGCTTCCACTACTTAGTAGGTGCTAAAGCCCCAGCCACCCAGGGACAGGGAAAACCCCCTGGAGGGAAAGAGCCAAAAATTGAGAAAGAGAGACAGCTCTCAGGAGGAGGAGTAAACAGTGTCTACCAATTGTTGCTTCCCTGTAGATTGGGCTGGCTCCCTTAGCTTCTCTGGAAGGACTCTGCTAGCAAATTCATCTCATTAGGAAGTCAGCTGCTCCCTACTAATAGCCATAGCAACCCTGAGGAAATTATATAGGTCACTGAAAAATAATTCCTGCTTAATCACCTTTATCCTGTTGATTAATGAGGAAAAGATTTCGTCTCCTTAATGTACCATGCCTGCTTGCCAGGGTCACCTGCCTGACGTCAAGTTCACTTGTATGCCTGGCACTAGATAACATGCTGTCCCTAAAGCTGCTCGAACCTAGTGAACCACAGCTGAAGTCCACATTTGGAGAACTTCAGTGGTCTTCTTTGGACAGAAATTGAGCAGGAAATTCAGCCCATAAATTTACTCTTTAATACAGCATACTTGTTGGCTTTAGATAACTTTTCAGATAATTAAAGGCAGATCCTTTTTGGCTACAGTTAATCCCTTTCCACAGAGCTCATAAGAATTATGTCCATGCCTATCTTGAAATAAATTATGTTTGGGGTCCCCTTTGTGGTTTGTCCTGTAGCTTTTAGGAACAGGATTAAGCTGTGTGGCAGGGATGGAAAAGGCGAGAGAAACTGGGCATCACTGAAATAGATTCAGAGAGTGATTTAGAGTGGTCTAAAAATTTAGGCCCAACTGCCCAGCTAGCTTCCTTCTTTTCTCTAACATAGAGGCTTTTAATGTAGGACTTGGAAGACTAGAAATGAAAGGAGTGTTTTAATTTTACGGAGTCAGAGTAATGCATTGCTGGACAGTTCTGTACTTCCTAAGTTTGGTTCAAAACACTTTTTGTAATAGAAATTCAACAGATAATGACTGCAAATCAAGAAGCAGATGTATAAATGTTATGTAGAAATATGGAGGTAAATATTAGAAGAAATAAATGGGTTGTCTCTGAGGTGTGAAATTATATTCTTGTATTACTTTTAAAAATAAAATTTGATAAGGAACCTCCCTTCTCCCTGCAAATATAAAACAAAATTTCTTTCTCTGATCTCTGCTTAGATACTTGATCTTTATTTTGTGTACATTTGTCTCATAGGGCAATACATAGGCCCATTGAAGATCTGGACTCTCAGATTCTGGCTTTGAAACACAATTTACATCTACCTCACTCTTAATTTTAGAAACTTTCAACTCTTAGGTTTTAGCTCGGGTAGGGAAGCAGTGCTCAAGAGTGACCAAAAACTCCAGGGATTTCATTTATATGGATCTCTTAGTGAAGATAATTACAAAAGTGAATATTTCTATAGTGCTTTATGATTAACAAAGTGCTTTCACATGTACCATATTTGTGCCTTGTGATTTAACCATTTTGCAGTGGGTGCTATTGTACTTAGACTACACAGGAGGAAAACAGATGAGGGTCAGAGGTAATAAGAGACTTTTATGTGTATACTTTGCCTCTTTATGTTGTGGACTTAGACCTGAATACAGGATTTCTGATTTACAGGCTATGCTTTTAATTTTTTCCCTGTTGCATTTTGTGAAGTGGTTGTATGTGAAATGGGATCTTATTTCTTATTAACCAAAATGTGAGCTTGTGTGGAGACAGGATGACAGGACTATGTAAAAATATGTGCATATATATGTGTGTATATAAAATATATGTACATATGTAAAATCTTTATATCCTTAGTATCTTAAGAGTGTAGTTGTCCAATGACATTGAACTAACTTACATTAAATTTGGGAGGGAAACCCTAGGGGGTGCGGTCGATGAATAAATGCCCCAGTAGATTGAATAAGGAACTTTTTAGTAATGTCTAAAATTGAAAAAAATCTGGAAATAGCAGTATAAATGTGTGATTTACAAATATGAAGTAATTACCGAAAGAAATAATAGCTAGAAGAGTTGAAAGACCTTCTTTTGGGGAGTGGAACTCAGGGGTGAGGAGGAGCTGGGCAGGAATCTGCTGTTTTTGGCTATGGACGTTATAATATTAGATAAAATTTTATACTGTGTGCAGTGTATTACTTTTTAAAAAAGCCCTTTGGCAACAATAAAGTCTGTTGTTAGAATTTCAGAGCCCAAAAGGACCACAAAGATTGTTTATTCCTAGTTCTTTCATTTTACAGGTGAGGAAGTTGAGGTATTGGAGTTTAAATGTTTTACCCAAGGACATGTAACAGTAGAGACAAACCTCTCCTAGTATGAGTTCACACCCTTTCCCAGGCAGGTGGAAATTTTCCCCATGCTAGTGATTCCTCAATTACCTTTCTATACAATTCTTTCTCTTCCTTCTGTCTAGTTTTTACAATGTTTGAGTAGGTTGTGGCAACAGTCCCCAACCTTTTTGGTACCACGGATCAGTTTCATAGAAGACAGTTTTTCCATGGACCGGGTTGGTGGGTGGGATGGTTTGGGGATGATTCAAGGTATTGCATTTACTGTGCAGTCAAACCTCTCCGCTAATGATAATCTGTATTTGCAGTTGCTCCCCAGCACTAGCATCACTGCCTCAGCCCCACGTCAGATCATCAGGCATTAGATTCTCATAAGGAGTGTGCAACCTAGATCACTTGCATGTGCAGTTTACAGTAGGGTTCGGGCTCCTATGAGAATCTAAGAATCTAATGGCCTGATGATCTGACAGGAGCGGAGGAGCTTATGTGGTGATGCAAGCGATGGGGAGTGGCTGTAAATACAGATGAAACTTTGCTGGTTGGCCACTCACCTCCTGCTGTGCGGCCCGGTTCCTAACAGGCCGCTAACAATACCAGTCTGCCGCCCGGGGCTTGGGGACCGCAGGGTTACAGGACTATGGATTCAAAAGTAGTTATCTCTAATTCCTCATATTTCCATTTTGAAAATGCTTCAAATATCTTTAGAGTCTGCAAAAGCTGTACTTTTATTTGTTGTTAATTCTGTAATTACTTTTACTTAAAATTAGAGATGCACAGTTTGTCTGCAACTGTTTAGAAGCTGGCAGTGTTACTCAGTTGAATTTGGTAAAAAATGGAATTTGAGTTAAACTTTTATCCTTAGAAGGTATACTAAGGGGAGATGCTAAAAGGGCTTTTCCAGTATCTGTGTGTTGCCTAATTTCCATGGTGAGGATACTACTATCTTCTAAAAGAGAGGTAGAGACACATGATACTTTAGAGCTATTATAAAAAGTTAACATCTTAAGTTTTCCCTTTTCTTTTTTTCTTTTTTTGAGACAGGGTCTCGCTCTGTTGCCTGGGCTAGAGTGCAGTGGTGTCATCATACCTCACTGCAACCTCAAACTCCTGGGCTCAAGCCATCCTCCTGCCTCAGCCTCCCGAGTAGCTGGGGCTACAGGTGTGCACCACAACGCCCGGCTAATTTTTCTATTTTTGGTAGAGACTCTTGCTCAGGCTGGTCTTGAACTCCTAAGCTCAAGCAGTCCTCCCGCCTCAGCCTCCCAGAGTGCTAGGATTACAGGTGTGAGCCACCTCACCTGGCCTCAACTTGGTTTTTATTTTTAACTTGGCAATGTATCTTGAAAATGTTTCCCCATATGTACAGATCATCCTCCTTTTTTTTTTTATGGGCTGTATTGCATTGAATAGATATATCACTGGTTATTAAAACAAATTCCTATTATTGGCAAGTTGGGTTGTTTCCCATTTTTCCATATTAAGAATAGTGATTTAGAGAACATCCTTTAAAGTAGGTTGTTGTACCCTTGTTTGTTTTCTGTAGGAAAGCTCTGTGAAAGAGTCATAGATGTGAAAATGTTAAATTTCTCCAATTTACACTTCCTGTAGTTCTGTCCTTTCATTTTTAGTTATGTTAACACCCTCTTTCTTTCTGAATGCACAAAACCAAAGATAGAAATTAGTAATATATGACCAGGCACTGAAATAAGAGGTCATAACAACGAAAGGTGCTGAGCTTTTAGGTAGGACTCACCTCATTTCCTTCAGGTTCTTTTTGGTTTTAATGTTTTCCCCAAGAGAAGATAGTAATTGATAACACTATAAAAATACTCTGCAGTTGTTGGATGAGCTGTTAATTAGCTTTTATGGAGCATAGTTTTTTTTTTTTAAACATTTTCTTCAGAACATTATTCTAGGGCACGCCATTAAGGAGTTCAGAAAACCCATTAGGTTTTGCATGATGCAGAGTGAGTGTATTTTAGCTCTTATCCTTGGATTGTTAAAGTTTACCTCTGTTGAAATATTGGTCATGGGTCAATTTTAGGATCTTTGGGCTTGTAGAAAGTGCCAGGAATTGATTTTCCACATCTGTGTGTGGAAAATGTGAAATAAGATACTTTGGCTAAATTTCATGACTCAGGCTCATTGAGGTGGGAACGTTTCAGGAATTCCTGTGGCAAAGTTTTTATTGACCATCTAAAAGAGTTGATTAACATTCTCATTTAGTCTAAGCATTTTTCTTAACCATTTTATTAGAGGAGTATATTTTATTCCTCAAAATTAATATCTTCTGTTTCGTTTGTGTTCATAGAACTTTTACTAATACTTGGAGTTCTTTCATTTTAGGTTGATTTTCTTTGTAATGTGTTAGAATGAGTATAGAAAAATACGTTTACATATATAAATCTCTATACACATACACATAGACCCTATGTCTATATACACACATATATACTGTACAAATTTATATAATTTATTCATGTATATTCACGCCTAAGTATATAGTGATACAAGGTATGTTTTAAAAATATGATCATCAGATGCCATAGCACACTAGTCTGGGCAACAGAGTGAGACCCTGTCTCAAAAAAAAAAAAGAACTATATATATGATCTTCAAGTCATTTAACAGAAAACCGTGTGCATTCTCAAAATAAGGATGATGTCTCCATATTTATTAGGAAAAATATTTCTTGATTTTTTGGTATAAAAAATTTTCTTAATAAAATAAGAATTTCTTAGGACACGGGGAACTTTATAGTTTGTATATACTCATATTTTGATCTTTTTTTGGGAAAATGCAGCATGTCTAATGTGTTATTCCTGATTATTGCCTATTCTGTAACACTAAGTCGCTTTTAAAAAAACTCTATAATTTGTGTATGTTACAAAATGTTTGCACTTTTGGCTTATTTTAAGCAAGATGTAGTAGTTTAAATGCTTATGAAAAATCTTACAACAGGAATTTCATTGACCTTGATTTGCTTCGGGAAACACCAAACTACCTGATATTTACTTACTGGTTGTATTAAAAATTTAGGGGTTAATGCTAATTCCTTATCAGTTTGATGCAGTTTGACCTCTGAATTTCTTCCTTGTGCCGTTTTGGTATAAATGCAAATAGGACTTTGCATGTCCTATTTGAAAAGTACACCATGGAGTTGCTATAGATAGTAAGAACCAGCTTGCAACAGTTGGGGGACTGGTTGTGTTACACCTTCCCTTTTTTTCCTTAAAGTAATCCTACCTATTTATCATGTCTTAGGATTGGTTTGTCATTGAGGAGTGGTCATTCCTTCACAGTGAATCACAAAATGAGTAGGTTTGACAGGGTTTCCTGACTCAGCCTGGCTGACTCAATCTGCTATTCTCCGAGCTTCTGTCAGCATAGGCATGCCGGGAGCAGGCTCTCAATTTGGCTCTCCTCCCTATGTGGATAATTCCTAAATCTATTTCTTCATTGCTGACCTTCGGATCCCAGGCTTGCTTCTTCAGTTCCTTCTGGATAGGTCCACATTTACATCCTGAAATCAAACTAAACTATAGGGAGACAATAGTAACTCTGCATCTTAATCACCTATACCTTATATTGAATAGAATCCCATCAATGTTTGTTATTAATGATCTGCCTCTTATTGTCACTTGGGTGTTTATTAATAGAATATTTTTCATCTTGTTTCTGTTTCCAGTTTTAATTCCTCTAATTCATTTTCAAGCCATAGTCAGTTTGATTTTATAAAGTACAGTCTTGTTTATGTCACTGATCATGGTCCCTGTTGCCTACTAGGTAATGACTCAACTCAAGGTGTGATGGTTAATTTTATGTGTTGACTTACCTAGGCCACAGGGTGCCCAGATATTTGCTTAAACATTCTGGGTGTGTCTGTGAGAATGTTTCTGGATGAGATTAACATTGGAATTGGTGGATGCAGTAAAGCAGATTGCCCTCCCCAATGTGGGTGTGCCTTATTCAGTTTATTGAAGGCCTCAATAGAACAAAAAGCCTGAGTAAGGGAGAATTTGCTGTCTGTCTGCCTGATTGTCTTTGAGCCGGGACATCGGTCTTCTCCTGTCTTCAAACGCAGACTCAAACTGGAACTTAAATCACTGGCTCTCCAGTTTGCCAACTGCAGATTTTGGGACTTGTCGGCCTTCATAATCGCACAAGCCAATTCCTTATAATAAATTTCTTTATAAGCACGCACACACACACACACACACACACACACAAACACACAAACACTCACATACATCTACTAATGGTTCTGTTTCTCTGGAGAACCCTGATGAATGCTCAAGGCATCTGTGGTCTGGTGCCCTGTGCACATCCTTTGCTCTGGCTGCCTTGGTGGTCTTTTCCTCATTCCTGCTGACTGCACCCTGTCTCTTTCTCTTTCTCCATCTCTGTTGGGACCCGTCCTTCCTGCTTCTGGTTATGTCAGTGATGTGCATTCTTCAAAGCTTAAGGCTGAAGTATTGTTTTACAACTATTTTTGCTGTCATCTGCTTTGCTTTGTCTCTTATAATTCCCTTTGCTCTGCCTCTTGCTAAGTCTTTTCATATCTTCCTCCTTATGTATGCTTTGTAGCAAATTTGGGGCAATAATTTTGAATAAGGGTGAAGGAGAAGAAATATGGAAAATAAGCAGTATCTTCCTAGAACATTTGAATTTGTCAAATTTTACGCAAATTTCATTCAAGCACAGTGTGACTTTCCTTATTTTTCCTGAAATTGGATGTAGTTTTTGAGGAACATTGTTGGAAATCTGACCTCATTCTTCTTTTTGGCTGTTCTTTTAAGCTCAAAGTATTGCAGACCCTGTGCACTTTTCATCCCTCCTTACTCTGTTCTCCTACACTTTACTTTTAACATGTCACGGTTTACTTTTTTATTATGTCTTTTGTTTATTGACTGTCTCCCTGAGTAAGAATATAAAGCTCTATGAAGGGCATGGATCTTTGGCTATATTAGCTTTGGCAATCTTGGCTATATAGCCAAGACATAGACCTGTGCCTGACACTGAATAAATGTTTGCTGAATTGAGTGGGGTTTGCTAACCTGGGGCCCTTCCCTCCCCACATCTCCTTTGCTACCTAGGCTTTCTATTGCATCCTCTGGGACCTTTCTTTCTTTTTTCTTCTTGTTGCTGAACACCCCCGCTATCTAGACCTGGGTAGTTCCTTCAAATCATACAACGACCTGCTTCCCAGGTCTGTGCCTTTGTAATAGCCACGTCAATAGCAGAAGTAATTTACATTCCCTTGGCAGTTCATGGGTTACGAAGCACTTTCACATATATGATCTCCTTTGAGGTGTTCTTGAGTCTGTGACAGTGATGGTAGTCTTTAGGACCTGCCTTTCAGCAAACTGTGGAAGTTAGCAAAATATTCTCCCACTAGGGGATGCAACCATTTTTTCAGTACATGCTGGGCTACCCTTCTCTGGGCTATGCTGTTGCCAAATTGTATATGAGGAGTGTGCCTCTTTGACAATATCTTCTGGCCCTGTAGGAACACTCATTATATTCTCCAGAAGAGTACCTATATGTGATAAGGTCCTCAAGTAAAGTGATGAAAGCGGGAGTGGAAAAAGAAAGGGGCAGACCACCATCACCAAATATTTATGGGAGACTTTTCAATGGAGGTACTTGGCTAGATGCTGAATACCCATTATTGCCCCAAAGTTAATTTGTTAGCCGGTGGAAATACAAGCGCGGAATTGAGAAAGTTGGCCTGGAGGATGCAGATCGTGTAGAGATGAGAGCTGATGACTTTTAGGTTCTCTGCTAGTAAATTGCTGTTGCTGTCTTCCTGACCCCTCTCCTTGCTAAGCTGTGAAGATGGAATCATTTTCTTCCTAAAGGCCTTCTGTTCTTGCCTTCAAGCTATGGGAGTTCTCAATTACTATTACTGTCTAACGATGACACAAGAATGGTCCTCTGAGCAATTGGAGAGCTGTAGGCGTGTCACACATTGACAGGTGTTCACAAATCTCTTTTTGGTGTTTTGAAATATCACTGTCAGGGGAGTTGTATACAACTTGTTCTGACAGAGTAGTCTTAAATATTCATTCCTTTTACCCATTACTTTAAGAGAAATGCCAGTGTTTAGTGTTTATGTTGTCAGTAGTAATTTTGGAGATATTGTATTATAACTTTGTCAAGATACTGATTTTCATACAATCCACTTATTTATGCATTAATATATTAATGTTACTATTTTTAATGATGAAGGAACATACGCTTTGAGGTTGGTGTAAATTCAGGGGTTAAAATATGGTCTTTGATCAATTATGCTCTCTAGTAAGTTAATTAGCAAGTATTTAATTTTGTGTGAGGCTATATGGGCATGGTGGAAAGAGGATGCAATTTGTATGCAAATATGGTTCAAATCCCTGATCTACCAATTAGTAAATTAGTGACCTTGGGCAAGTTACTTTTCTTTGATGAACCTTAGCTTCCTCATCTATAAAGTGGAGATAATAATGCCCACTCCAGGGAGTTTCTGTGAGGGTTCAATAAGATAACACATGCAAAGTGCTTAATATGGAAGTAATAATCAATACATGGTAATTGTTACTTATGTACTGAGGCTCTATTAGCACTCTTCTAGGAACTGTGGGGGAGGTTCAAAAGGTGTGCAAGATATATGTCTACAAAGCCACAAAGGATGGTGACAAATGTGTATCTGACACACAGAAAATCAGGACAGTATATAATGAAGTGTTATTTGTACAAACAGGAAGTATAAGGTACTGGAAAGATAGAGGTCACTGTGGTCATAGCCTTCAAAATCATAGTGGGGGTTGTATTACAATTCCTTTGGTCACAAAGGAATCACAAATTGTAGAAATCTAAACTGTATAGAAGGGGGATTTGTTGGTTCACATGGCTAAAATGTGGGAGAGGTGAGGTAGGTCTCAAGGATTCCAAAAGTGGGAACTCCTGCACCATCTAGACTCTCTGTTTTGAATCTCTTTGCCTGTCTTTGAGTCATTTTTCTCCACATGGCTTGGGGTGTGACTGCAGCAAGCCAGAGATCACCCAGAGAGAGTGCCTGACCTTCTTCCCTTAGTCTGAATTCTCAATATCATGGTGTGGTTCTGGTTGGCCTAGCTTCAGTGATGCCTCTGTCCTTGTGGCCAGGGGCACAAATTACTGGATAATTTCTAGAGGCAGCCCCTTCTAGAAATACAAAGTTGGGCTTGGGAAGAGGAACAGTTTCTTAAGAAGAGGATTATACCATTCTTGGAAGAAAGGACGTATGTTTACTCCTGAGAGGGAAGAGGAGAGCTTGAGCTGGTTGCAGGGAGAGAGTCAGGTTTGTAGACCACTGAACCAGACGCACGGAGTCTACAATGAGAAGATGGTTTGTGTTAGTGAAAGGGGATAAGGGAGACTCTGTGGATAATATGAAGTGGTTGATTGAAGGACAGAAACCCTAAGAACTAACATCAGATTGACATAATCATATTGGGTACTGCATTTTATTCTTTAAAAATAGGTTTTATATTGTAGGCCAAGTATTTGAATTGGTAACTTGAGGACTAAGTTGAGTGTAGTTCAGAAGTTATATCCATTGATTGTAGACAAGGTGGCTTTTGTGTTAAAGAGGCAGATATCTGTTCTGGCACTACCTTAAAAACTAGATGCTATCAAGAATTTATTTTACCTTTCCTGTTTAAAAAAGAAAAACCCCACAAACCTGTATTTCAGAGTAACCAAATAGATGATTCAGATAAAATCCTCCTTTTAGAAGAATTCCAGCTAATAAATGCAGAATGAATGATACAAATAAAATATTACCATTTTGTTGCCTTTAATAAAATAACAGATCTAGGGAGTGATCATCAGTAGCTGCTAAAACTGTTAGCCAGAGGTTGATAGGGAACTTTATAACTGACGGATTGAACTAATAACCTCTGAATCCACTGATCAATCTTATCTTCTTACAAAAAGAGAAAGAACTAGATACTGTGCTTCTCCTAATTTGTTGCAATATGAAATACATAGACCATCTATGAAGGTTCTTGCCAAAAAACGGAATGCTATTCTGATCAAGCCTTTAGATCTACCTACTGGTTTATAAGAAGCACAGGAAAAAGATGACCATGTTAAACAATACCATGGAGATGTAATCAGCCAAATCCAGAATGTAGAAATTTCTACAGGACAAATTACTCAGTTTGTTCAATAAATGAATGGAAAGAAAAACAAAGAGGGAAAAAGAATATTATTAAGAGACCTAAGAGACATATCAACTATGTTTGGATCTTGATTTGGATAAATCAACCAGAAAGTTGTAAGTATGTATTGTATATATAAAATCATGAAATAATTTGGGAAATTTAAACTCTGACTGGATATTAGATAAATTAAGGAACTATTTTTTGTTGAAGGAATGATAGTGGTATTATTTACAAAAAGAATTCTTATTTCTTAAAGATACATACAGAAATTTTTTCAGATCATATGATATTGTATTGGTTTCTTATGGCTGTTATAACAAATTACCACAAACTGTGTGGATTAAAAAACAGAAATTTAGCCCAGGTGCGATGGCTCATGCCTGTAATTTTAGCACCTTGGGAGGCTGAGGCAGGAGGATTGGGAGGCTTGAGGCTAGGAGTTTGAGACCAGCCTAAGCAAAATAGTGAGACCCCTGTCTCTACAAAAAATTTTTAAAAATTAGCGGAGTGTGGTGGCACACACCTGTAGTCCCAGCTACTCAGGAGGCCAAGGTGGGAGGATCCCTTGGGCCCAAGAGTTTGAAGCTGCAGCGAGCTATGCTGAGGCCACTGTGCCCTAGCCAAGGCGACAGAGCAAGACCCTGTCTCCAAAAAACAAAACCAAAGCCAAAAAAACCCAGAAGTTTGTTCTCTCATAGTTCTGGAGGCCAGAAGTCTAAAATCAACATGTAGGCAGGGCTACACTCCTTCCGGAGACTCTAGGGGAGAATCCTTGCCTTTCCCAGCTTCTGGTGGCTGTCCTTGGCTTGAGGCTGCATTTCTCTGCTCTGTCTTTACATCACTTTCTTCTCTATGTGTGTCTGTGTCTAATCTTTCTCTGCCTTTCTCTTATAAGGGTACATGTGTACTTGCTTTGGCAGCACATATACTAAAATTGGAAGGATTCATGTGATTGTATTTAGGGCATACCTGGATAATCCAAGGTAAACTCTTCCTCAAAATCCTTAATTTAGTCACGTCTTTTACCATATAATATTCACAGGTTCTGGGAATTAGGAAGTGAATATATCTTTCAGGGACCATTTTTTTCTGCTTATCTCAGATATAATGTATGAGGTTTGCTTTAAAACAATCCAGTAGTGGCAAGGAGTAAAAATGGAAGATTGCAGTTGGCAGAATCAAGATTAGCCATACGTTGTTAATTTTTAAGCTGGGTGATGGCAGTTCATTGTATTATTCTCTCTACTTTGTGTGTGTTTGAAAATTTCCATAGTAAAAAGTGAAAGCATGCAAACAAACAAAAAAGATAAACTCTCATACCAAGATTCTTTAGTAATCAAGTCATCTTAGAATCTGGAAAATATGATATTAACCCTGATAAATGCAAACCTCAGTTTTTTTTTCTGTCCATGAAAATTAGGTGACAGACTTGTAATATCCTGGTCAACCCTTCAAGTTCTTACCACCTTTTTAGACATATTTCTTTGCGCTTCTCAAGAAAAGTAAAGGGTAAATGAATATCCCTTCACTTGGAATTCAGATATAATAAGTGACCTGAGACTTACATAAGATAATCCATTTTTCTTCTTACTAAAATTTTGGTGGGTACATGAAATGGTGTGGTTGTATTTGAAAATCAGTGGCAAAGTAGTTTATGACATCTTTGTCAAGTAGATGACATCATGAAAGAGTCAACATTTTTATTATAGGGAGGGCCTCATCTTTCAGCTGTTTTAATGTGATCACAAAATGTCCAATTGAGCTGCAACTTGGCACATAGAGAGCACTCCTTGACATAGCTTGGTGGTAATTAATATTTTTATGAAAATTACTTTTACATAGCCCTATAGTGGCTTGAGATTTTAATTCCTAAACCCAATCTATTGCATTGTTTTTCCTTAAAAAACAAAAATAATGAGAGTTTTTGCAGTTTCCTCTCTTTATACCTGTGCTGGAAAGATTTCAAAGTACAATTTAAGTATAACTACACAAAGTAGAGCACACCATTTCTCAAAGAGCTATTGTGGCATATCAGAAGTGTAATATTTCTTAAAATACATATGCCCAATTCAGGCTTCAGTGTATGTGTTATAAATGATGATGACTGTTAAGATCCTGTTGTATTCAAGTTACTTCACATATACTTTAATACCTTAATGATTTTTTAAGGAAGGAAAACAGAAATTCATTTGCAGAATCTCTGTTTAAATAATGCGTAGGTTGTGACTTAGATCACCAAAAGCAACATATTTAAAAGTGCACTTAGCCTTTAGTAGTCAGTTTATTGACTTATTATGGTTTTATATTCTTTCCTTAGTGATTTTTATATTGAGTTTGTTTCTTTCCAAATCAAAAGCTTCATTTTGCAGGGGTGGTATAAACTTTAGTTGCAACATCTCAAAATTAGCCTTTTTTTTTAGCTCATGGAATTAGAATTTAGATGGTACATTTGTTGTTGGTATATGAAAGTAGTAAAACCCAACTCCTTCTTTTATGTTTGTGCTGAGCTGTGGTACAAATTGTTCTGTATAAGTCAGACACCAAAACGTGTGGCCAATTCAATTAGACTTTTTGTGGTATATGTGTTCATATAGTCTCTAAGGCTGACAAACATTTTGAACTTCTTATTACATTGCTATGACATTGTAATCCAGACTTACAGGAAAGCTATATTTTCTAGAGAGTTTGAACTAGAGATAGCATATCATGATTTTAAATAAATAAACGACTTTTCCATGTAGGTAAAAACATTGGTGAGGGAATAGATCTAAATCCTTGCAAGCCTCCTGGGCATTCTAGGTGCTTACTAAATGGTTTATTATGAAATTGATGGTGATTATTAAATTTCTCAGCCATCCCATCTTTTTAGAGTTGTAAAATCACCCAATTTACGTACCCTGTAATAAAGGAGAAATTATGTATGGAAATAATCAGGATAGTGGTTTACATTCCACTTGATATAGTATCATGATATCTGTTCTGCATTTTTTAGTATATGCTTTTGTGCAAGGAAGAAATATTTACTCAGTAATATTTCTGAAGGTATGCGTTGTTTTATTTCCCAGGTGTAGCACAATTTTTCAGGAATACACATTTTTACATAAAATGAGATACGTCTTAAGTTTTGTTTTTCTCTTTGTTACTTTTTCTTCTTTATCTAAAACATGCTACAGAAATATAAATATGATGCAGAAAGCAGATTGAAAAAGATGCCTGACATTTGTATGATGGTTTTCAGTTTGCAAATAATTAAGGAACTCTTAGGCAAAACCAAAGCATTATCTTTGAGTAAATAATGAATATAGAGTCCAAGTCTTTACTGATTTTATGTCCTTAGTATTTCTCAACCATTCATTTCTCTCCATCTTTACCAACTCCACCCTCTCTTCTGTATTTTTACAGTAGTCTCTTAACTGGTTTTCCTTCTCCTACCCTGGCCACTCACCATTCATTCTCTACCCCACCCTTAGTAATATTTAAACAATGTAGATTTCATCATGTCATTCCCCCTCCTTCACTCTCTTTCCTATTTTAAAATCCTTTTGGGTCTTTTTATCACTCTAAGGATAAATAAAGATCCTTAATATGTGCAAGGCTCTCCAACTATCTTTCCTGCCTCATCTCATACCACTCTGTTACTAACTCTCAATACTTAAGGACCACTGTCTTTCTTTCAGTTCTTTTAATGTGTCATGCTCTTTTAAAAAGCCACAGAGCCTTTGCACATGCTGTTCACTGTGCTTGGAACACCATTCTTCCACCACCCGCATCTTTTCCACACATCTCCATCTCAGTTCCCTTGGCTCAGTTAACTCCCATTCATCTTCAGCTCAGACTTCATTTCCTTAGGGAAGCCTCTTTGTACTAGTTGGGTCTCACTATTAAAGGCATTTATATCAACTTGTGTCTTTTTTTCCATTGTACTTAATGGTTATAATTTGTATGCTTATGCGAACTGTTTTCCCACCTGACTGTAAACTTCATGAGGGCAGGTAGTACATCTGTTTTTGCTCACCATTGTGTCTCCAGCACTTAGCACAATACCTAGCACAGATTAAATGAACCATAAATATTTGTTGAACTAATGAATAACATGAAAGAATGGAATCAGATATGGCCATGGTCCAGTTGATTAAGTATACACACAGTGCCAATACCAAAGACATTGTAAAAAAGTGGAATGTGTATTTGAAGAGTTCAAGTGAGTCTTCTAGGGAGGTTGCCTGCTTATTCTATACTGCTGTTGTTAGAAAGGAATTTTGTAGCAATTCTAAAGAATTGTCTTTAGAAGTAGTTTGCAAGCCACATAAAAGATAAAAGCTCTTATCCTTTTGATTAAAGGTAATATCCAGCTTGATGGTTCTTTATTTTCTAAATGTACTTCCAACTTATAGATATCAAATTCCACTTTCAAAGAACCAAATTTGCCACAGTTGAAAATTTCAAAAGAATGCTGTATGCGTGAAGGCAGTCCTAAAAGAGTTGTTTCTAAAATGTTTTGAGAATTGGCAGACATTTTTGTATTAAGTGTGTAGTCTTTAAAGAGGGTAATACTGCTCTGGATGTGTGGGTTTTTCTGTTTCTGTTAACATCTTTCACAAAACTACTCTTCATGCAATAAGGTTGTTTCAGTTTTGCTTCTGGTCTTGAGGTGGAGAGATGTATTTTATTTTTTTAAGACATTCACTTCATCTTTGTGCTTTTTCTCCTCCAGGGGCAAAATAAATCTTGAAGAATTTGTTTTTTTACCAGAAGAGAATGTAATTGAGTTAACAATTATAAAGTGCTTAAAGTTCCTCAGATGTTGATTTCTGTGCTTAGGAAATTTCCCTGTTAGTGTGAAAGATCACAGAACTGGGACCACATTTTTCCATTGAAAAGGGAGGAATCAGGGATTCTTGCCAAGTTCTACTATTCAAGGTTATTTATTCAATACTTTCATTGACTTAGCCACTAGCACTTGTCCTCTTTTGTGCTAGTTAGTCCATTTTTATCTTCTGATTTTTGAAAGGTTACTGTGTGTAACTACTTTCTCTAATAGCTTAAGTCAACATTGATTTTAAGCAGGAGTAACTGAGTTTAAAATAACACATATACATCTTTGCTTTTTAATCCATGGGAACACTTTTGGATATACCGCATTGACAACAGCAGCTACTGAAGATTATTTTCAAGCAGGATATTTGTCACAGCTCCATTCAGCTCACTATTAGCACTTTACTTTTCACTTGTTCACCTTTGAGAAAATGCACTCAAATCAACATGATATAGATATTTTCAGAATAGTAGACAGCTCTGTAAACCTAACATTTTGGTGGGAAGCTTTAGTTATGTGGCCAGTGACAGGAGTTCTATTGACCTTTTGTTCTAGTGTTCTTTTTTGCACCTGAGCAACAGAGGTTTAGCTTTCATTTGCTTTTCGTTTCATTTACTACTTGTCAATAAAAGTTTACATTTTCATACTATTTCAGTGCTGACAGTAATTACTTATGCAAATATATTTTCTGTGCCTAGCAATAATATTAAGATTTGTGAGAGAATGATTTTTTTTTTTTTGGAGACAGTCTTGCTCTGTCACCCCAGCTAGAGTGCAGTGGTGTCATCATAGCTCAACGCAACCTCAAACTCTTGGGCTCAAGTGATCCTCCAGAGTTGCTGGGACTATAGGCACATACTGCCACGCCTGGCTAATTTTTCTATATTGGTGGAGATGGGGTCTCACTCTTGCTCAGGCTGGTCTCAAACTCCTGACCTCAAGCGATCCTCTGCCTGGGCCTTCCAGAATGCTAGGATTACAGGCCTGAGCCACCGTGCCTGGCCGAGAATGATCTTTTGAATTTGATCTTTTAAAGAGTGGTTCAATGCTAAATATCTTCTTTGGCAGGTCACTGCTTATGTTTTAAATAAGGCTGATGGCAAAAGACTTTTCCGTATTTGTGCAGAAGACGTACTGTGTTCTGTGCCTATCTATGTGAATCTCAGTGAATCCTGCCTGTAGTTGAGTCATAGCCTCTTACCTGAATTGGTGACATTCATCTGTGTGAGTCCTGGCTAACCACTGCTTACCTCCAAATTGTCCCCAAGAGGGATTTGAATAATGTCAAATGCATTTTGACTGAGATGCACTTATATTTGCATTAAGCCCTTTCTTATTGTTGCTTTTAAAAATCATCCCTTCTTAAGCTGGGATCATGTTATTATGTAATGTATTTAATAGGTACAGTTCATGTGCTTGTCACTTACCTGATTGTTGTGCTGTTTCCTGGGTGGGATATTAAGGGAAAGAGAATTACTTTTCTGTGTGAGGTAGTGCCACCTTGGGACATTATTTTGCTGTGGCTCCAGGAGGGCTTAGATATGATGGCAGTAATGTGCCAAAGTCACTTGTGCTCACTGGATGAACACGGAAATACTGTAAGGTCATGAAAAATTAACTGAGAATTAAAACCTTGTAAACATAATCCCTTACTGTTTTAAATAATGACCTACTCAAGTTCAGGCAACATATATTAAAATATTCTGATATGAGTTGAACAATTTAAAACTGGTGAAGAAAGGGTAATAAAGGATTAAGGACTGACCATTTAGGTGTGAAGGAAATAGGCTGCTTTGCATGACAGGTTTACTAATCTTTTAGGGAGGAAGCTGAAGTGAAGGAAGGTTAAATAATTGTCCAAAGTCATATAGGTAATCAGTGACAGAACTGGGTCTGAACTCAGATCTCTGACAGTGAAGCTGGTGACCTTAACTACTCTGCAGTACCACCTTTTTTTCTGGGAGAGAGGCATTAAGTGCCATAAGAAATAATACAAATTCATTTTTATTGAAAATATGAGACAAATTCAGATTTAGAAGATAATTTAGTAAATTACTTGAGACTTTATTGAACTAGCAATTCAATTTAATAAAAATTTATCAAGGGCCTAGTATGTATAAAGCATTATGCTAGGTGCTAGAGATGATATCAAGATCACTAACTCTCAGAGCTTGTAAAATACGTACAAAAATAACTTTTATACAAGACAGGATTCATTCACTCACATTTGTTTGGCACCTATGATGTGCCAGGACTAGGGTAGATGCTGGGAATATAGTTGAGAACAAAACAAGCAAGGTCTATATTCTCATTGAGTCTATATTCTAGTTGAGAAGGATACAGACAATAAATAAATAAGCAAGAAAAGTCCTACTCTGTAGAGAATTAAAGTAGGATGACGTGCAGTGAATGACTGGGTGGCTATGTTAGATTGCAAAGTTAAGTAAGATTTGCTCCTTGCCCTGGAGGAGACAGACATGTAAACAGTTAACTATACTATGATTCCATTTGTGCAATGATTGCTGTATGAACAAAGTGTTGGTGGTAAAGCTGATTGTGGAGAGCCTTGCATATCCTCATGTGGAGACTGAGGGATCACTCAAGCAGTGTGCTGACAGGACCAGATATGTGTTTAGGATGGTAATTGTGGAGCAGTCTGAAGTATAGGCTAGACTGGAGGGAGAGTGATAAGATGTGATGATTACTCTCTGGAATTACAGCCCTTGTCTAGTCAGGGGGAAGGAGGGAGGAAAAGGTGGTGACTTCTCAATGAGAGAACTAGGGAAGGCTTTCTGTGTGAGGCAACATTTAAACTCAGTCTTTTAATGCAGAGTTGAAGAGGGGAAGGGTATCCCATGGTGGTATAACCTGAGCAAAAGTGGAAAGATACAGCTTATTTTGGGAGTGGCTAACTTATCAGCAGGTTTGAGAATAGGGTGTGTGAGGTAGGAAGCAATGGGGGTTAGGCCTGAAATGCCAAGTTGCTTCAGGTAAGCAGAGGGAATTTGATGAAGGTTTTTGAGTAGTCTGACATTGTCACAGCCTTAGGAATATTATTCTTGCAGTAGTGATTGGAGTGGGGAGAAAGAGGTGGCTGAGAAATAACTGAGGAGGCTCTTATGATGGCCCTGAGGTAATGGAGTTCTGATCTAGGACAGTGACCTTGGGGCTTGAGTGCAGCAAAGGAAACAATCAACAAAGTGAAAAGACAACCCACAGAATGGGAGAAAATATTTGTGAACTATCCATCTGATAAGGGATTAATAATAAGAATATATAAGGAGCTCAAACAACTCAAAAGGAAAAAACAAATAATCTGATCAAAAATGGGCAAAAAGTCTGAATGGTTATTTCTCAAAAGAAGACATACAAATGGCCAACAGATATATAAAAAAGTGCTCAACATCATTAATCATCGGAGAAATGCAAATCAAAACCACAATGAGCTATCATCTCACCTCAGTTAAAAATAGCTTTTATCAAAAAGACAGGCAATAATGAATGTTGGCAAGGATGTAGAGGAAGGGGAATCCCTCTATACTGTTGGTGGGAATGTAAATTAGTACAGCCACTATGGAGAACAGTGTGGAGGTTCCTCAAAAAACTAAAAATGGAACTACCATATGATCCAGCAATCCCATTGCTAGTTATATATTCAAAAGGAAGGAAATCAGTATATCAAAGAGATATATGCACTCCTATGTTTATTGCAACACTATTCATAATAGCCAAGATTTTAAATCAACCTAAGTGTCCATCAGCAGGTGAATGGATAAAGAAATTGTGGTACATACACACAATGGAATATTATTCAGCCACAAAAAAGAATGAAATCCTGTCATTTGCAACAACATGGATGGAACTGGAGGACATTATGTTAAGTGAAATAAGCCAATCAAAGAAAGACGAATACCCCATATTCTCACTCATATGTGTGAGCTAAAAAAAATTGAACTCGTGAAGATAGAGAGTAGAATGATGATTACCAGAGGCTGGGAAGGATAGTGGGAAGGGGGGATAAAAAGGAGATGGTTAATGGGTACAAAAATACAGTTAGATAGGAGGAATAAATCTGGGGTTTGGTAGCACAACAGGGCAACTATAGTTAACAATAAGTTATTGTATATTTCAAAATAACTAAAAGAGTAGAATTGGAATGTTCCTAACACAAAGAAATGATAAATGCTTGAGGTGATGGATATCCCAATTATCCTGATTTGATCATTACACATTGTATACTTGTATCAAAATATCACAGGTACCCCATAAATATGTATAACGTATGTATCCATAATAATTTAAAATAAAAAAAATAGTAAGGCAGTCTATTGGTCATATTTGGGAAGTTAGGGAGAAGGAGAAAAACGTGACTCCAAGAATATAAGCCAAGATGACTGGGAAGATAGGATTTCCATGACAAGCTAGGCATGGCAGAAGGAAAAATGGGTTTGGGAGAACAGATTACTTAGATGACTTAGATTAGTTTGGGACTTGTGGAGTTAGTGGTGCTGGTGGGTCATTGAAGTAAAAGTGTCAGATAAGTACGTGAAAATGGGATGTTAGTTCTGGTTTAGAAGATGTAGATTGGGCGTGGAGGCTGTGGGATAGATGACAGTGACCAGGGTCTTGTTTAAAGACAGAAGGGAGGTGAGGATGGAAACTTAGAAACATCACAGTTTTGGCTATTTATTTCTGATTTTGTTCTTGTACTTTACTGCTAATAATCTGTTAAACTACACTGTTGGACTTCTACCCCTTTAAAAGCTCCAGCTCAATCTATGTCGCTTAAGAAATTGTGCACCTGGGCCATATCATCTTGGCTCTATTGGAGAGTTGTGTTTCAATCAGGGACAGCAAATAAAATGGCTCTGTGACCTCATTTGCTGTTGGGATGCTATTGGGAAAATTTTCCATCACATCTTTCAGTGTCGCCTAGAGCAGCTTTTTCATAGTAAGTGATAGGAAATAGCTTTGCTTCCCTGTAGGAGCACAAATGTTTGTTCCTGATGGAAAATCATATAACTGTGTTTATGTTTTCACCTTGGCTGCTAGGAAGCACAGAATCAAATTCTCTGTTCAGCTGTAGTAACTGTATAGGACCTTATGGTCTCCATATTTGAATTCTATTCCAGTTTCTCTTTTCCTGGCCACAGTCTTCATTTGCTACCCTAATTTATGTTTTCCTTGATCATGAATTTTAGTTTTCTTCTTTAACATATGCCTTTCTCATGAGCCACCTCAAATTCTTTGTAGAATTAAATGGGTGCTAAATAAATAATGCCAATATGCTGCTTACTATATGAATGAGATATTCTTGGAATGTTACAGATCAGTACAGATCAGTAAATATATGGACTCATCATATTTTACATTTACATGTTTTTTCTTCTCTTACGGACTTTGTCTTCATTGATAGCTTTTAGGCAAGTGGTACATATATTAACAAACTGTAAAACTAAATGAAAAATGATGCAACAGTGAGAGCCAAGTTCATGAGTAAGTATTTGCACAGTGACCCATCCAGTCTGCCTATTGGTCAGTTATTCATTCCCAGGCATATGAGTCATTGCAATAAGAATTAGAATTTTTTTTTTGGTTAGTCATTCATAAATGTTGCTAGTTGGTCCATTTGGAAACCTGGAGTTGATATTATTAATGGCGTGGGACTAATCATTGGAATTAGAGCTAGTCTGATCTGGTAATGCTTTTATTTCCAATCAATTTATGCAGACCCTGCATTAGAAAGACTGTAGTGTTTGTGGGTTGTTTACTACTGAGTAATGAGTAGGTCACTGGTTGGGTAAAAAGAGTTGACCTATTACTGTACGTCATTCCTAGATTCTGTTGTCTCAAGAAAGATCTTTTATTTTCACTCTATACCAGGAAAACTTTGCTTTCAGATCAGGAACTGGACTCCTTTATGATGCAAGTCTTTTTTTTTATTAATACATAATAGTTGTACATATTTTCAGGGTACATGTGATATTTTGATACATGCATACAATGTTTAATGATCAAATCAGGGTAATAGGCATATCTATCACCTCAAATATTTATCTTTTTTTATGTTAGGAATATTCTAATTCTTCTCTTCTAGCTATTTTAAACTATACATTATTGTTGACTATATTCACCCTACTGTACTATCGAACACTAGAACTTATTACTTCTATCTGACTTTATTTTTGTACCTATTCACCAACCTTCACCCCCACTCCCACCCCTTTCCAGCCTCTGGTGACCCCTAATCAACTCTCTGTCTCTGTAAGATCTACTTTTTAAGCTCCCACATATGAGTGAGAACATGCGATATATAACAAAAATCTTTTAAATTAAAATTGCCAAATATTTGATAATTAAAGGGATATCTGTGATGACTGGATTTGCCCTATTTAGCCTCCTGTAAAAATTTTGCCCCAATTTTCAACTTGAAAGTGTCATCCTTGCCTCAAACCATCCTGTCAGTTCTTACAAAGTGGAAGGATATAAACCTGTGCTAGTATAAATCTAAATGGTATTAAAAAAACTTTATATAATCATATGACTATCAAATGAGATTTTCTGGAAGTTTGTTTTACAAATAGTAATTTCTAGCTGTAAATCACTTTTGTTTGTTTCAGACTGATGATCTGTTTTCCATTTTTATGGAGTATCAAAATGATGACATCAAAATGTTTTTTTGATTCAATTTGTATGAGAAAAACATGAGTTCTGTTAAATAACACTGTGGTATTTACTTATTTAGACCCTATCTAAATTTTATTTCACAAAAAGAAATGCAGTTATTTTAAATGTGGCAGTAATGCTTTAGTGTCTTCTTTGTGGAAGCTGTAAGTATGGAGTTGACTGTCATGGTAGAACCAAGTCCTGTTCTTCTGCCTCGTGTCCATGTTAAATTCCTTGGTTTTCATTAGAGCTTCTTAGCCCCACTCAAACTGATCACTGTTTATTGTAATAAAATATCTTTAAGATTCTTATTACATTAAATAGAGTCTTCTATCAGGAACCACAGGATAAATTTCTGACTCAGTATCAAAAATAGTTGTTCTTTCTCTGAACAACTGGTTTATTTTTACCCTGTGGACACTGTGAATCTTACAACAGATCATGTTTCTCTCTGTATGCTGGCTGCAACAAAGGTTAGTTAGAGTCACCCCTTTCCCCCCCTTAAATGTCTACAACACTTTTCTTCTGGCTCTCATTCTACCATGTGGCTACAGTTATTGGTACACATATCTTATCCTACTAGTTTAAAAGCTACTTTAAGACAAGGATTCTACTATAGTCGTCTCTCAGTATCTGTGGGGAATTGGTTCCAGGACCTTCCAGAATCCGCAGATGTTCAAGTCCCTGATATAAAATGGTGTAGTATTTGCATGTAACCTATGCACATCTTCTTGTATACTCAACATCATCTCTAGATTACTTATAATACCTAATACAATGTAAATGCTATGTAAATAGTTGTTATACTATCTTGTTTAATGAATAATGACAAAGAAAAAAGTTTGTACATGTTCAGTAGATGTAATTTTTCTGAATATTCTATATCCTTGATTGGTTGAATGCATGGATGCAGAACCCGCAGTTATGGGGGGCTGAGTGTAGTACTCTTTATATTCTTTACAGTGCTATCATAGTGCCTTGCGTATGTTCGGCACTCAGATAATAGCTGAATTGAGTATTAGTAGGCCATTCAGAAAATAGTTCCATGTTGGGCCCTCCCAACATGATAATGATAAGGAGAAAGATCTACGAGGTCTGTCCAGAAAGTATCCAGCCATTGTTAATATAACGAGAACAGTTTGTGCAACATCGATGTAACCTGGCAGCCAAGCAGAGTGGACTGGAATGCACATGTGTGAACAATGACGTCACTGCACTAGTCAGTGGGCGCTAGATGCTGTTGAGTGAGCATGCGTACTGTGTGGCCCTCGCGTTCAAAATGACTGAGCGAGTAGAGCAACGAATCTGCATCCAATTTTGCATTAGGCTTGAACATTCCTCCGTGGAAATTATTCAGATGATTCAGAAGGCTTTCGGGGATGATGCAATGAGTGCAGCACAAATAAAAGTGTGGCACAAACGCTTTGGAGATGGTCGAGAATCTGTTGAAAGTGATCCCCATTCTGGAAGGCCTGCAACATGCAGAACACCTGAGAATGTTGAACGTGTACAGGTTAGGTTAAGAGATGCTGGGAGAACTGTGTGAGGTCCCAAGGTGCCTACGTTGAAGGGATTGAGGCATCATTGTCTTGTGTACAATGTTTCTTGTATCTTGCATCTTCTTTAATAAATGTCTCTATTTTTCATATTACATGGCTGGATATTTTCCGGACAGACCTTGTATATGTATAGCATGCTAGTGAAGGTTTTGAAATATGCTGAGGATCAGAGGGGTTGTGTGTTTGAAAATAATGGCACAATGAAATGGGCTGCTTCTAAGGATGAGAAAAAAATGTTGAAAGTAAGAATCAACATGGGCTATTTTCCTCTGTGTAATATCTAAATGTACTGCTGTATTGAAGTAGGGAGCCTGGCATCTCCCAACTTCGCCCTAGTAAGAGAAGATTGGCAGTTGAATTGGTCATGTGTGTATGCATAAATACATACATATGTATTTTTAAAAGTAATTTTATTGATCTCTGAGATTAGAGATTCTGGGAAAGACAGGTCTTGGTTGCTAATCACAGGAACATATGTACTCTGTCTCTTTAACCTAGTGGCAGTTCTCTCTCCCCTGCTCTGTGTAAAGTGTTCATTCTTCAGGGTCTCAGACATTGGCTTAAGATTCTCATGCTGTGATTTGACTCTGGTTAGCCAGCCAGGAGATGCGTGAAAGTTACTTTCCATGTATACAGAAGGGTTTCCTTCCATTTCTTGGACTTCAAAGAGTATTTTTTCTTGTTCAGTGCAGATTAATCTATACAATGGCATTCCATTCCCTTTCTAAGTAAATCAGCTTTATTAAGGTCATCAAAAGAGAAATTTTGCATGGCTTTCTAGTTTTTCAGGCTGATGAAAGAACTCAGTGAGGATACAAAAGGCATTAATTTGTTCATTTTCTTTCTAACTCTTGAACCATTTGTTCTCCTGTTTCATATTGTAAGGCAAGTTAACATTCTCCTCCTTTTTCTAATTGTTCCACAATTTCAAATTTTCATTGAATGTTTCATTGAATTCACTATATGTTTACTCTTGGATTTTGACATTTTAATTATTAGGAGCATTTGATCACATATAATCTTCATAATGTTCAACAATATCACACAGCTTGCATTTGTGCAGAATGCTGACAGAATGACAGGCAGTGGGAACCTGGATTGTGTGCTGCGCAGCTGATTGGCGAAGAAGGCAGGGTGTTCCCATGTTATAGCAGGCGTAATGTGGCATCTCTTGGTTACTGTGCAGTTCCAGACAATAGGTACCTGCTATTTTAGTCAGAGTTTGTTGGTTGCAAAGAACAGAAGCCCACTCAAGTTAACTAAAAAAAAAACCAAAAAACCCAAACCTGACAAATATAGAATTTAACACCCAATTTCACGGACACTAGTAGATCCATGAGGGACTACAGCATGGCTAGAAATAGAAAGTCAAGAATCACGGTGACTGGCTCCTCTCTCATTCTTCCTTTCTACACTTCTCTCTTCCCTTCTCTCTCACATGGGTCAACAGATTTATACCTGCCAGCTTTGACATGACCTTTTGGTTTTAGGCCCATATTAGAGCCTGTATTTTTCATAAGTCAGATTCTAAAAAGAGATAATTTGATTGGCTTTCTTCAGCCTATGGATTCATTTCTGCTGGACCAGGTAGCTACCCTTGGTTCGGGGTTCTTTGAGGTTTGGGGGAGGGCAGGATTCACATCGTATAAATCAGGCAGCTTTTAGTTGGATGTTGTACCTCCTGCATTAGTTCTTTGTTTCTAATCTATTCTTTCATATTTTCTAGACTTTTGTCTTGTTGTTACATATTTTGAGAGATTTCCTTACTATTATCTTATAGTACTTTCACTGAATTTTTATTTTCACAATATTTTTAAAAATATTTGAGAAATTCTTTATTTTCTATAATCACTTTATTTTCATTGTGTCTAATTCTTGTTTGAAGGCTGTAGTATTTTCTTGAATCTCTTTGAGTTGTAGTACAGTTATTTCTTTTTAAAGTACAGTAGTCTTTTTGTTTCCTGAATTAACTCTTTCCTCTCATGGTCAGTTTTTTCCCTCCATGTTACTGGTTTTCTTTGTAGGCTTGGTTGCCTATTCATAATTAAGAAGGAAGGACTAGGGAGAGTTTCCTCTACTCTTTTAAGAAGATCTATATGTAGACTTTTTTTTCCCCCTTTTTTCCCCCAGCTGTACCTCTCCCCAAGTGGGGATTCTAAATGGAGCTCAATGTATGTGTGTGTATGTGTATAGTACTGGTTGTCTGCTGGCCAGCTTTGCTTTACCCTAAAAATGCCCTGAGAAAGGATTTAGTCTGAGGTACCAAAATTCACATTGGAAGACTTCACAAGCCATCCCTTACTCTCTACTGCCATAGTTGGTTCAGTTTCTTTAGAAATGAACCCCGAGATGTTTTGTCTGTCATTACACTTGGCCATGCTGCCAGAGGCTGTGCCAGAGGAAGGAGAAGGTGGGGTGGGAGTGCTAACTGCCATCACTTCATCCCGTTTCCTGCCCCACATTGTCCTCCCCACTCTCTGATACCTGTTGACTCTGAGCCCAGAGCCTCTCTGGGATTCTGTTGAGCAAATTGCCTCCATGGTGGGCTCTTAGGTAGCAGCTTTCGCCTCTCTGTTTCGTCTGTCAGCACATTCCTATTCCCTGTTCTATTTTCCAGTAGTTTGTTGAAATTTCTTGTCCATTTAAAGTTCTCTTCCAGCGAGCTCTTTTCAATCTTACAGAATTCTTTTTTGTTATTTGATGCTTTTACTTCATTAGGGACTCAGGACCGACAACCAGGCTGTCAACTATCTTGAAATCAAAGCCTCAGCAGGTTGCTCTTTTAAAAAATAGCATTTGGTTTTTGGTTTTTATTTTACTTTTTAAAATGAGGGATGGTACATATAAAAGAACGCATATAAGTACGTGTATAATTTAAAGAAAATACAGTGAACATTGGTGCCTAGTATGTAGCTTAAGAAGTAGAATATTATCACATTATCAATACCTTAGAAACCCCTGTATGTCCTCCCTTGACTGCATCCCCTGTATCCCCCTTGCCTCCTGTGGTAACCATTATACAGGAGTTCAAGGCCAGCCAGAGCAACATAGAAAGACCTCATCTCTAAAAATAATAATAATAATAAAAAATAGATTTACTTTTTGTGTATGTATCTCTAAATGATATATTAATTTAAGCTACTTTAGCTCTTTCTATAAATCACTTCTGTACCTTGCTGTTTTATTCAGATTGTTTTTGAGATTCATCCATGTTTATTCATGAAGCTATATTTTATTGATTTTTGCTGCTATATAGCATTGCAATGTAAGAATATACCACAATTTAATTATTTTTTTATAACAGGAAAAAGTTTTTTCTTCCTATACTCACACAGAACACTTATGACACCAGATGTGTGTATTTCCCACACTGAACTGAAATTCTTCAGTTCTTAAGAGACACTGACTGGGTGTCCTACAGTTTAACTCAGTTCTGACACTAATAGCTGGAGTTAGCACACACCCTGCCCTCCACTTCAGATGCCAGTCACGAGTAGTGGGTCCCAAGGTCATCTGCAAGTTCTGTCCGACTTGGCTACAAATTGGAGGTTCCCATGACCCCCTCCTCAGGTTCAATAAATTGCTAGAGTGGCTTATAGAACACAGGGAAAAGTCACTTACTATTACCAGTTTTTTACAAAGGCTATATTAAAGGATACAAATGAACAGCCAGAT
This sequence comes from Daubentonia madagascariensis, assembly GCA_023783475.1. Classification (NCBI taxonomy): domain Eukaryota; kingdom Metazoa; phylum Chordata; class Mammalia; order Primates; family Daubentoniidae; genus Daubentonia; species Daubentonia madagascariensis. Next base: position 45,957,557 of record JAKFHU010001209.1, read on the forward strand.
GAATAGATATATATGGTGAAGTCTGGAAGGGTCTGAGCACAGGAACTTCTGTCTTGGTGGAATTGGGGAACCACCACCCTACCAGCATGTGAGTGTGTTCTTGTTCACCAACCGGGATGCTCTCTAAACCCCATTGTTTTGGGATTTTGTGGAGGTTCCATTGGGCGTGATTGATTAAATCATTGGTGATTGAATTCAATCTATAGCCCCTCCCCCCTTCTCAGAGGTTGGGGGTGGGGTGAGGGGATGGTGGAGTGGGGATGAAGTTTCCAACTCTTTAATTAATGATTGGTCCTTCTGGCAACCAGCTTCCAACCTCCAAGAATCACCTTATTAGCATAAACTCAGGTATGGTCAAAAAGGGCTTATTATGAATAATAAAAGATGTTTCTCTCACCCAGCACTCAGGAAATTCCAAGGGTTTTAGGAATTCTGTGCCAGGAATTAGAGGACAAAGACCAAATATATATTTCTTATTATATCACAGTATCACACTTTCTACTGCTGATGGACATTTGTGTTTTTGTAACTTTTTGTAATCATGAGAAAAATTGGTATGAACATAGTTCCTATTGCACATGTGTTAGAGTTTCTCTAGGGTATAAACCTAGGAATGGAATTTCTGGGTCATAGAATATATGCATATTTATTTTTACTAGGTGATGACAACTGTTCACCAGTGTGGTTATACCAGGTTACAGTACACCAGCGTATGAAATTGTCTGTGATTCCACATCCTGGACAACATTTGATGTGATCTGACTTTTTAAAATTCTTGCCTGTGAATGTGAAATCATTTCTTATTGTGTGTTTTTAAGATCGAGATGTGATTTATATGTAGTAAAATTTACCTTATTGTGGCTTTAATTTTCGTTTTTCTGATTATTAATGAGATTAAGGATATATTTTTATATGGCTATTAATCTTTAATGCTTTCTATTCTATGAAATTTTGTCATGTTTTCCCAAGTAGTTTCCTCTTAGTTACTGGTAGGTGTTCCTTATATATTCTGGATATATGAGTGTATATGTATGTGTATACTGTATATACACACACATAATGTCATGGAATTTTTTTGTTGTTTCTGTGGGCAGGATCCATTGTACTAGGAGAAAAAGGCAGTGCTCGTATCCAGTTTTCTACAAATACAAATAAGGCATTCTCTCATTTTTTCTTTTTGGTTGTGGTTAATCTTTGACAAAATTGGGAAGTTTTGGCACTTTAAAAACTTTTAGGGGCGTTTTCTTCATCCTCCTAATCTATTACCACTATTGTGAAACAATTCTGGTGGAGAAAGTATCCTTGACATTCGGAACATTTTCCTTGGAGTGTGTACTGTTAAAGTTGGGGTTTGACACTGTGATGCTTATGATGCTTGCTGCTTGTGAGGCTGGCTCTGCTGGTAGATCTGTTTCGATGATATCAGACAACAGTCTGGACTTGGCTAGTAGAGGAGGTGGGTTGTGAATGCTGATCCAGACCTGTAATATGAGAGATGTAGTATTTTTCTTGACTCTGTGGTTAAAACATTTCTGAAATTTAGTGGAAAAGTAAGTTGGCTTTATAAAATGATAGCATTAATTACAATCCATTCTTTTCTCCACTTAACAGTTTACCCTGGTGTTAACTTAAGGGACATTTTCTTTTAAGCAGTGATATTTCTATAGATAAAAACTTAAGGAAATGGTTAAAATGGTAAATTTTATATATATTTCACCATACTAGTAATTAAAAACCAAACCAAACCAAACCCAAGGCAGTCCCCTGCCCCCCCAAAAAAGAAAGACACTTTTTGGAAGACTTCTTAGGACTCTCACAAAAGTGTAAAAATAACAATCTGAAGTAATGTATCTATTTTTGAATGCAGAGAGGTCTTCTAAATGTTAATTAAAAGTACTGATATATGATAACTAGCAGTATTTCTTTTGCTGCTTGCTCTTTGTCATGACTGTTCTTTTTTTACCCCAGCCCCACCCCAGCCTCTTTAGTAGTTGAGACTACACACATGACACTGTGCCTGGCTAATTTTTCTATTTTTTTGTAGAGAGGGGATCTCACTATGTTGCCTAGACGATGGGTCTGGAACTCTTGGCCTCAAGTGATCCTCTCGCCTTGGCCTCCCAAAGTGTTGGGATTACAGGCGTGAGCCACTGCACCCTGTCCTTAACTGTTCTTTTAAGAAGGTTTACCTTTTCTTGGAATTTTTGTAAAAATTTGGAATGGATTTTCAAGGATCGTATTTTTGTATTTTCATTTCTCTTCTGTTCATAGTGTTAGCTATCACTTCCCCTGTGCTACAGCCACATAGGCCGTCTTTTATTTCCTCTAATCACCATACTTTTCCTGGCTTAGTATCTTCCCATGTGTTGTTTGTTATGCCTTGCCCACTCCCATTTATTTTATTTTAAAAATCATGCTAAAATATACATGTTATGGGCTGAATTGTGTCAACCCAAAATTCATATGTTGAAGTCCTAACCCCCCCAGTACCTCAGAATGTGACTGTATTTGGAGATGGGGTTTTAAAAGAGGTAATTAAATTAAAAGGAGGCCATGATGGTGGGCCCTAATCCAATACAACTGGTATCTTCATAAGAGGAGGAAATTTGGACATAGACAGTTAAAGAGGGAAGAACATGTGAAGTCACGGTGAGAAGACAGCCATCTATAAGTAAAGAAGAGAGGCCTCAGGAGAAACCAGCCCTGCTGACATCTTGATCTTGGACTTATGAGAAAATAAAGTTATGTTGTTTAAGCTATGCAGTCTATGGTACTTTTTTATGGCAGTCCGGCAAACTAATACGATACATAACATAAGATTTACCATTTTAGCATTTTTTAAGTGTACAGTTCAGTGGCATTAAGTACATTCATATTGTTGTGCAACCATCACCACCATCCATCTCCAGAAATGTTTTCGTCTTGCAAAACTGAAACTGTACCTATTAAACAATAATTCCTCATTCCCTCTTTTCCCCAGCCCCTGGCCACCACCATTCTTTCTTTCTTTCTCTATGAATGAGGCTACTCTAGGTACCTCATATATGTGCAATCATATAGTATTTGTCCTTTTGTGACTGACTTATTTCATTTAGCATATGTCCTCAGGGGTCATCCACGTTTTAACAGGTGTCAGAGTTTCCTTCCTTTTTAAGGCTGAATATTCTGTAGTATGTATATTCCACAATTTGTTTAGCCGTTCATTCATTGATGGACACTGGGGTTTCTTCTGCCTTTTGGCTATTGTGAATGCTATGAATGTGAGTGTACAAATATCTGAGTCCCTGCTTTCACTTCTTTTGGGTATATGTCTAGAAGTGGAATTACTAGATCATAGGGTTCTATTTTTAACTTTCTGAGGAACTGCCATACTGTTTTCCATACTGGCTGCGCCATTTTACATTCCTTTCAATAGTGTACAGGGTTCCAATTTCTCGGTTTTTTAGTTAGGTCTTTCTTGGTAGTCTGTCCCATGATACCCAGTTATATTCCTCCATAACATTTACCGCAGTTTCTGATGATACATTTCGTGTGTGTGTTTTCAGTGTCCACCTTCTCATCTAGACTGTAAACTTGAGCAGGAATCATGGTTGTTTTCTTTTTAGTTTCTCCACAGCATTCTGGTGTGATGCCTGATAATGTAATAAGCTCAAAAATAATAATTGCCTGACTAACTGAATGAATGAATACACTGTGCTTATTTTGTGCCTGATACAGTGTTGAGCACATTTTATATGTTAATTTAATTTTATTTGTACTATAACCTTTTGATGCAGACAATATTTGTAACCTTACTTACACTTGAGGAAACTGAGGTATGGAGAAGTGAAGTAACTTGCTCAGAATTAAGCAAGCTAGTAAGTGTTAGAAGTGACATCTTTTAAAAAATTTTTTATAATTGTACATATTTATGGGGTACAATTTGATTTTTCAATACATGTATACATAGTATAATGTTCAAATCAGGGTAGTGTTAGCGTATCCATCACCTCATGCATTTATTATTCCTTTGTGGTGAGAACATTCAAAAACCTTTCTTCTAGCCATTTTGTATTGTAATATACAATACCTTACTGATAACCATAGTCACTCTACTGTGTACTGGAACACCAGAACTTATTCATCCTATCTAATTGTAACTTTTTCCTCTTTTACCAACCTCTCCCTTGCCCACCTCCCAACTCCTCCCCAAGGAGGTGTCATCTTAATACTCATCTGTCTACCCAAAGTTTATGCTTTTAATCACTCTTAACTCTAGAGGTACCATGTTCCTGGGGTGTGTTGGGGTGGTATTAAATAATGCCACATATTTATATTTTATAATTTATGAAGGCTTACAATACATTTTTAAAACGTGTTTTTCTGTTATGATTTTTAAAATAATACATTTGCATGTTACTTTTTTTCTCTGAGTTTAGAAATCTGGAGTTTTATAAGCTAAGCCCTAAAGATTGAGTACTTTGATGCTTTTACTCAAACCCCCCCAAATTTAAAATTTTACACATAAGATGTGCATTCATGGTGTTGACAGGGACTATTATCAGCACACATTTCGTAAAAGGTTTAAAATGTGAGTTTGTTTACTAGGGATATGGAATTCATGAAGTGGCTTTTGAAAAAAACTTATTTTAATTGAAGCAGTGCATATATATTGCAAAAAGTTCAAATGTACAGAAAAGTTTAAAATAAAAAGTAAAATGAGACCTCTAGCCTCAACCTTATAGTTTATTACACATTTTTCTTATTTATACCCTTCATTTTACTCAAATAAGATTATACTATAAAACTGTTTTCCACTTAATAATATCTTTTGGATATCTTTCCTTATCAGCACATATAAGTGTACTGTATACTTTTTAAAGGTTGAATTGTGCTCTGTTGCGTGGATATACCATGATTTATTTAATCTGTCCTCTTCTAATGAAAATTTGGATTATGTGTTTGTTTATCTGACTTCTATAAACCATGCTGCAGTGAGCATCCTTGCCCGTATGTCTTGTTGTACTTACTTGACTATGTCTGTCGGGTAAATTACTATCAGTGGTGTTGCTGAGTTCTGATAGGCCAATCTGCCCTCCAAAAATGTTTATCCAATTTATACTCTCACCAAAAGTGTGTAAGATTTTCTCTTTACCCACACCCTCAACAACTTTTATATTTGTACCTATGGGTGACAGATGTTGTTTCAGTGGTATTTTGATCTTCATTATTTTTTAATTAAGAATGAGATTGTGGCCAGGTGCAGTAGCTCATGTGTGTATTCCTAGGACTTTGGGAGGCCGAGGCAGGAGGTTTGCTTGAGCCCAGGAGTTCATGACCAGCCTGGGCACTAGTGAGACTCTGTCTCTACCAAAAAAAAATTAGCCAGGCATGGTGGCACATGCCTGTAGTCCCAGCTACTTGAGAGGCTGAGGCAGGAGGATCGCTTGAGCCCAGGAGTTTGAGCCTGTAGTGAGCTATGATGATGCCACTGCCCTCTCACCCGGGCAGCAGAGTGAGACAGGTCTGCCACTTAGCTGGGCAACCTTTGGCAATCAACTCTCTATCCTATTCTCTCATGCTAATAGATTCCATTGTAATGGGATATATTGAATAATGTGTTATAACTATAATTACAGTATTGTTAAACATTTAATTCATGTAAAGTACAAACAAGTTTAATTCTTAAAGTCTCATAGGCTTGAATGTTATTAAAGACTGATTTATTGTTATTCTTATTTCAAACATGATTATAATTGTTGCCATTCTTTTGCCTTTTAATATAATTATTTGCCATTCCTATGTGAATTTAAAATCTTGAATTCATTTATTACATCAGTCGATGAATAAACATTTTTCATAATTATTGTTCTACGATGTAATAGTACTTTCATATAGCAAGTGTTTTTATATTTGGTTATCAGGTTTCGTATACTCGCATGGTTAAGTTGCTTTTTTTAACAGGTCTTGCTCTGCTCCTGGTGAGTCAGTGGTCCTCATCCAGCTCACTGCAACTCAACGGCCTGGCAAGTGTCTCCATCCAGGCTCCTCTGTATTTGCTGGAGACAGGGTGCTCGCTCTTGCCAGGCTCATTTTCTAATTTTCTGTCAGACCGGTGCTCGTTTGTGTGGAGTCCTCGCCGGCCTCGTGCCTGATTAGTGCTAGAGATTATGGTGTTAAACACTGCCTTGCCTTACAGGGTCTTTTAGATTGTGTGATAAAGTGGTTGAATATGGCTTTTAATTATCCTGGGTTTAAGTCAAAGAGTTGATTAGAAGTTGATGGCATTATATGCTTGATAGGCATATCACCTTTGCTGGCGCCATCAGGATCATTGGAGTTTTGATGTGAAAGACTGGTACTTGTTTTTCTCCAGTTTGGTGCAGAACATTGTTCCTTGATAGTTAAATTGGGTCTTTGTCCAGACTATGCCAGACAACATGGCATTTTCCCTTACAAAGCAAATTTGTAAATAGTTTTCGCAGAACTAAAGCCTAGTAAGTTTGTTGCCTTTTTCTCCCAGTGCAAAATTTTCCTGTTCCTGTATTTAGAGCACATTTAAGTTTGTTTAAAACACTCATGTACCTAAAATTATGTCCTGAAGAAAACAGAGAAACTAGCAAATTAGCTCAAATCTGAAGAGAGTTGTAAACAGAAAATCTGGAGATGCACAGGTGTTTCCTTGAAAGGCATTTTTGAAATCCTGAGAGTTGTATGTTTGACTATAAATGTTGCATTACAACTGCCTGAAAGATTAGAGTCAAAGAAATTGAGTTAGGAGTATTTATAAATACATCCCTTAACTTTTAGCTTGTATGGGAAAATAGAAAAGATTGTGTGGTTTATTATTTTTTTTCCTTGCCCACTTGTGTGGATTTCCTCTCACCCCAACAGCGATTGTTGGTGGCTTATACTGACAAAACAAAAATCATTCTTTGCTGTGGTTTGGGGCAGACAGAGCTACCCGGTTTCATTGGGAGGTCAAATCCCAGTCACTCCCCACCCGCCTTCATTTTGCCATTCTAAACTCCAGTTTGTATAGATAATAATTTGACTCTGAAGCTGCTCAGTTTAACAATTACAAGTTAAGGATCAGTAGTAGCATCACAGGACCTAGTAAAATTAATTTTACACACACAACTCATATTTTTTCCATGCAATTTGTATACCCAATGGTTTGAAAATTCACAGAAAATATAATTAAAGCTATTGAAGCCAAAGACCATACAGATGTTTCCTCTATTATTAGCCAGTTTTCAGCGTCACTGTAATAATAGCACCTGTGTAAGAACCTTGAAAACCCTGCCAGTGCTTTATAGACTTTGTAAACTGAGATAACTACTGCTGTCATTAAAGAAGGGCAGGTCATCTCCCAGCAGGGATTAGCTACTCCTGCCTCATACTGTTTGCTGATTGAATTATCTTTGGAATAGTAAAGCTGGATTAGGAGTCCAGAGCTAACATTGCATGCCTTTCTAAAGGAATGATGGAAGGAATAGGCGTTGATTTCATTGCTTTCTTGAGATATGGCACCTCCAGATCTGTTCCTTTTACTTTGGAAGTTCAGTGCTGGTTCAGGGAGAAGCCATTTCTTCCTTCAGGACTGTGGGTGTTTTCTGAAAGCCTTACATCAGTGGTCCTGATCTGGGTCAGCGGGACCACATTTCAGCCTTTGTTATTACATAGAATACAGTGCTGCTTCCAAAGGCAAAGAAGCAGAGGCTGGGTTTACTTTACTGTTAATTAATTGACTGATGAGTTGTTTCATTTATGTTTAACAAATAGATATCAGAAGTCTGCTGTGTGTTGAGAGCTGTGCTAAGCTCTGTAGAGGTATATAAAATAAATATAAAACACAGTTCCTGTCGAAAGCAGTCTGGAGTATAAGAGAAGCACCGAGCACTCTGAGAACACCCCGCTGGCAGCAGAAGGGTGGTACAGAGCTTAAGTGCTATGTAACTCTAGGGAGGAGAGTTGGTCATTAAACCTCTCAGAAAATGAAATGAAGGGGAAAGCAAATGAGGAATACCAGGCAGAGCTCTGCTTTCTGCACATTTACATCCAACTCTTTACAGGACTCCTTAAGGGCCTTTTGGAAAATGTACCCTGATCCTCCAATAGTGGTTACATACAGTATTGTTAAAATGTATAAGTAAACATTTTTCATCTGATAATGAAAGTAATAACTTTTGTAGAGCAGAAAACTTGGAAAACATACATATAACACGCAAAAGGAAAATAAATCACCTATAATCTGGCCACCTGGAAATAACCACTGTTATCCTTTTACTTTTTTCTTATGTAAATAACTTTGATTATGTTTACTTTGAGTTATAATACCAGAGGGTGTATGGATTCCATAAAAAATAAATGAGTTGGACTTATACAAGATCATTGTATAGGTTATTGTGATGATAATTTTGGCCCTGTCTACCTTTTACTTTGTGGTTATTTTGAAAAATTTTTATAAACCTTGAAAAAAGCCCATTTGTTTTTATTTTAGGGTGTTTGAAAGCTAATGACCTTATTTTAAAGATAATGTTTTCAATGAATAGACTTTTGGGAATGATAGAAGGTGATAGAGGTTTTCTAATAAATTAAAGAGAGTTATAATTTTATGATATCAATAAATCTCTGTAATAGGTAAATATCTTTACAGTTTTACAGTGTTTAATTTTTCTGTACTTTTTATAGTTTTTTCCCAGAAATGATGTATGTTAAGAGGGTATGTGTTTCTTAATTATTAGTTATAATTCATTAGTGGAAAATCTTTGAGCTAAGTTAGTAAGAATAGAAAAATATTAAATGTCAAACATCCCAAATTTTTTGATATGTGTGAAGCTATTAAGTGAATTTAAGACCTTGACCACTGACAGGTGCATTTGGAACAGGAAATTGCCTCACCAGCGGCCTTCTGCATGTAGGGAAGAGCCCTGGCTTTTGAAGTGCACTTTCTGAATTTGACATTATTATATTTGCTCTACTTTGTGCCAGACCAGGAAAGGGAGCAGTAGGATTTTGTGTTTTATTATAGAAGAACCTCACAAATTCGCCATGTTCTCAAAGTTATTACTGACCATAAACTGCAAAGCAGAGTTTATTCCTTTACCTCACCTGTCACATATGTAGCTTTTGACTGATTGAGAGGTCTTAACCTTTTTGGAAATTGGTGGTTCCTTGCTATGGTTTTTAAAAAGGCATTTTTAGTATAATGTCTGGCTACTCTACTTCTATAATGTCTTTATTTAAAACAATTTCCTTGTTACCTCTGAGACCCTTTTTTGGGGAGTGGGTGTCCCAAACTCAGAGGACAGGCAGGTAATATAATAAGAATATAAGATTCTAGGGAGGAGTGATAAGGACTGTGACAGACTGGAGGGTGCTTATCTCTCCAAAGATAATAAAAAAACAAAAACAAAAATATATTTTGATGGCCAAACAGAAAGTCCAAATTTGGCTTGAAGCCTGCTGGTTTATGGCCTCTGTAGTAATAACAGTAATAGAGTAGTCACGTAATGATAATAATAAAAATAGCTAACATTTATTGAGAGCTTACTATGTGCCAGGCACATGCATTATCTCATTGTCTTCACAGGAAATGTAAATATTATTATTTTCCCCATCTTGAGATGAAACTGAGGCTTAGAGAGGTTATTTTGCCCGTGCCACAGAGATATTAGGTAGCAGAGTCAAAGCCATGTTTGTCTGACTCTGGATCTTGAGCTCCGTGTTGTGTTTTGATTTTAGGCCACAGAATTTGGGATTGCATTGAATAGGAAGAAAATAGCCAGTGATTAAGCTACTCAAGGTTGGCACTGGCCAATTTTATAGCCTTGGAGAAAGCAGCCAGGCCTGGGAGAAAGGGCAGTGTTCTTGGTCCTGTAGAAAGAGGAAACAGTGGGCCAGGTCTGCTGTGGTGTAGACAGGCTCTAGAAAAGAGCCTGGGAGGCGATTACCTCAGTAGAGGGTAAAGAAAGTAATAGTTCTTGTGAGGTGCAGGAGACTTGTGTGGGGTTGGGGGTGTGGGAGTGTGTGCAGCATATAGGAGTGGAAAAACAGACTAAATGGAAGTTTAGTAGGTAGCTTATACTACCTAAGTTTAGTAGGTAGCTTGGCAGATGTGAGTAAGGTCTACCAGGATATTTTGTATCCTTGGCTCCTTAACTGTGTATGAGGGAATATCTGGAGTTGTAGAATCAAGCACTGAAACATGTGGGGCATGGAGCTGAGATTTAATACAGGGCTTCCTGTTACAGTATACTTTAAAACTAAATGAGGTTTAGTCTGGGTGCAGGGGCTGTCTTTTGTTTGGGTTATCTCACTTGGCTCCTACTCACATGCCACAGAGTCTCTTTTCTTGGGCATAGTGGATCTCTGTCAGGATCACTGGCATTTCCTGTGATATTTAGTAGAAAAAGGGTCATAAAGAAGGTGTCCTCACAAACCTTTGGTTGGTGAACTAACTAGCACCAGCAGAATATTTGGCTGTTAACATAGCACTTTTAAACGAACAAGTGGCTGACTTCTTGTACTTTATAGCTCTCAAAGCCTCTCTGTCTAGGTGACTTTAACACAAGGAAATGAAAAGTAAAGCCGAACTGTTCCTAACCAGTTGCACATGCACATGAACCCTAGGATACACAGCAGCCTCTGTGAGGGGCCTGCCTGCATAAACCTCACAGAGCCCTAAAGAGAAGTTTTTAAAAAAGTAAACACACACACACACACACACACACACAAGAAAAAATTTAAAGGACTGTGTCTTGACTTTTTTTTCCCTTAAAAATGGGAATATGCTACAAAAATATATGAGAAGGTAAGAGGTAAGATTTCTTGATGGAGTTTGCTTTCTGCCATCTAAAGTCTTTAAAATAGATACTGAAGGAGGAGGAAGCAAACTTAGTTGCAAGGAACCTTATACCGCTGGAGGAAGTGGGTAGGGGTGGGACCAAAAATTGAGCACGGGTGGATCTAGGGAAGCCCTTCTGTTGAATTGTTTCATTGGTTTAAAATGATCACTTTCCTAGAAGCAACAAGAAAAACTGGTCCAGTTTGTTTTCAGAATTGGAAGTAAATACTTATGTCAGCAGTTCCTGGCTTTGCAACGGTTCCATCTGGATGGAATATCATTTAAGAATTTGGCTAGAACTCAAGTGATTTATGTTTAGTAAACAAGAATATCTTCAGCTTTCTATTGTGGAAGAGCAAATGGTTTGGGGCTTAGTTGCTGCTTTTCAGCCTCTTTTAATTGCTTCTTCAAGGTAATACTGCATTAATCTCTTTTATTTATCTCTAGTGTCGGGTTTGTGACAGTGGTTTCTGAAGCAAGAAACCAGAACAGTGGTTGAAGCTAGAATGGCTCAAAATATTAATAACCTTGTTGTAGAGCTACCAAAATGACAACTGTTTCTTAAGGTTGGTGGGGAGAAAGGGGGAGTGAAAAAGAGCTCTTGCACACACTTGAAATTCAGCTATTTACATTTTTGTATCACATGGCAGATGCTCTCAATTTTATGGACAAATGAAAAATAGGGACTCTCAAGATCACGATTTTGAATGCTTGTGATTTTTCATGTTTTAAGAGTTTAGTTTTCTCCTAATATAGGAAAACATTTATTTTGGAAATTGTAGATATCTAGTGAAAAATAGTATTTCTTTTGGATGTTTGAGGATACATTATTATGATAATGTGAATACTGACATTTTGTTTATTAAAATGTGGGTAATTTTAAATATGTTCTACATTTAAATTCAATAGTTTTTTTAGAGGTCCTGTGTTCAAAGTCTTCCTATTACTAGGTTTAAATTTGTGTGAGAGAGGAAAACATTTTAGGAAAGATATGATTATTTTATTCTCCAAGGTTGAAAAAAAAATTAATGAAGTATTTCAGAGCATAACATTTAGGAAACTGTATATTATGTATTGCATATTCTCTGCAGATAAAAATAGCTACTCACATCTAGTTAGTAAGTCTCTGCTGTAGTACCTACCACCAGCACCTCTTCCTAAGTCTTGAATTGAAAGTCTCTTCCTAAACTGCTACCTTAATATTTTAAGTTTCATATCTTGCACACAGTGCAAACCAAGCAAAAGATAAAATGTATAGAGAAGGTCACTCTGTCTTTCAGATTCTATCAGCTATTTTGAGTCTAATTCCTAGACTGCTCATGATACCTTGGCAGCAAGCCATGTAGTTGTCATTTTGTCTCATTAGAGTTAAGTCTAGTCCTGTCGAGAACAGATTTACTAGTCTTTTTTAATTGCCTGCTTAAAAATGTTCACTTCCAAAATCAGCTGAAGAATTGAAGATGGTGATAAGTCTGGACTGAGTGCAAGTAAAAGTTCTGAGCAGATTAGGAATTCCCTGAAGGAGGGAAATGAAGAAATGAATGATTTTAAGGCTATTGTGGAGGAGTGGAAGATTTCTGAAGCATTCCTATCCAGGAAAATGGAACAGAGCTTAAATTGTGTAGTTGTATGAAAATGTGTGTGAAGTTTATTCAACTAGTATAAACAGTTTTCTTTTGTGCCTTTTTGCCTTTAAATATGCCATCAATTCTTCCAGGGGACTAGAGGCTAAGTATCAGATAATTGGAAGGTTGAAGAAAACCAGATGAAGAGGAGGTGGAATCCCGACAGGACAAAAGAGGGAGGGGTGCTCAGCTAGCTGAAGATGATGATAGCGTGATGAGGACAGCAGTTGGGTATACAGCCTCCTCAGGGGCGACACCACCAGAATCTGTGGTCTGACATATAAGGGAAAGAAGGCTAAAAAAGGGAGGCGAAGAGATGTTTAAGAAGAGGCAGGGAGTTTTTTTTAGAATACATTTGTTGTTGAATGAAGTAATCCATACATGTGTCTCTGGGAATAGGAGAGGGCCAGGTTTCCCAGCAGCGAATGGTTGGGCTTATTTCGTTGATGATGCCTACTGAGTCTGAGGTGTGGTAGGTATGGCACTTATTCTTGTGACTATGCTGCTGTAGGATGACTAAAGTTAATGATTATATATAGTTTCAGATAGCAAGAAGGAGGATATTCAATGTTCCCAATGCAGAGAAATGATAAATGTTTGAACTGATGGATATGCTATTTACACTGATCTGGTCACTATACATTATATGTACCAAAACATCACTATGTACCCCAATAATATGTACAATTATTATATGTCAATTAAAATTAAAATTAAAAAAAATGGAAAAGGATGTATATTATCCTCTATATTATCCTCTAGGGAAGTTTGGAGCCACAGCAGTGTATGTGACTTTGAAGGTAATGGAACACAGTAGTAGTTGGGACTATGTAACTGATGGATAATCTAGTTGAGTCAGATCAGAGTAACCTAACAGGCCCCTCTCTTTTTCTTGAATCACCCCTGACCTGAAGGACTTTTGGCAAGCGACCTCTTTGTAATATATGGAAGGTAGGACTGCCCATGAAGAACTTTGCAATGTGTATCATTGGAATCCCCCTCTTGCTCCCTCTAGGCCTCATCTTGAGATGCATCCTAGGTTCACATTGTTCCCTGACAGGACCCAATTTGCTGCGGTTATACTTCATGTTTTGTATCTTTCTTGATTTTCTTTCCACCTACCAAAACTTACCTGTTCACTGTCTGATGTCTCTAGTCTCTCCAGATAACTGGAACTAATTTGGTAAAATTTCTAATTCTCTTGTGTAGGGTTAATTTATAACCCTATCCCTGTTATATATTTGCATTCAAAAGAAGGATTTATTTATAGTATGTTAAAGAAATGGCATTTTTGGCATGTCTTTGGGTAAATATTAAGATGATGATATTACAGTGGAGATATACTATATTCATATTTTACTCATGGGAATTTAACTAATGTACTTGGCCAAAAGAAAAAAAAGAGCAAGAAGTAACCATTGAAATATGGTGAGCATAGTTCTGGAGTGAACATGAGATGGGAGATGTGAGCCTGCTGTTTATAGGGAGATTTGATTTCATCTCAGAGTGTGAACATTTTGGTTTTAACAGTGTGGCCCATAAAATGCAAGCCAGCTACTCTCTTTGGTGTTTACCTGAACAGACAATAGTGTTTTCCAAATGTCAGGAAAAACAGCTTATCTTGGACTTACTAAGAGATAACATTGTATTGTATTTTATGAGGAATTTCAGGGAATTTTCACGGATAGTTTTGACTATTTGTAATTGCTGCCTTGGTTTGACTTTGAACTCTAACCCAGTTCCCTGCACCATTAGGTATGACTTTACCGTGTTGGTTGGTTGAGGATAGGTCTTTCAGAGCCCCTGTGAGCTCCTTGAGATTTGGGACTATATGTTGTTGATTGTTGCCAAAGGAGCTCAGAAGACATTTTTGTTGAATGAAATAATGATGTATAACACCTGTACCTGATGCCCTTCCCCAGCCCCATGATCCCTAGAGTATGGAAACACTCTGGCTGCTTTGGTTTAGAAGAGATGGTTTTGCTAATTGATTTAGATCATCTGTTGGAACTGGATTGCAAGTTACTGACTTAATGAGCAATCTTTTCTTCCTACCTCTAGGTGCTGCCCTCAAAGAAGGCAGCAGTGGGGATGGTTGAAAGTAGAATGATGATGTGTATGAGATCCCAGTGGCCTTGAAGATGTTCTTATTATCCTTCTGTTTTATACCAATTCATATCTTCCATACCATGAAAGGGAACCTTAGTCATTGTGGACCATTTTGGCATTCTAGGAGTGGATGGCCTTCCATGTAGAAGGTTATACTTCCTCCTTTACCCCTTGCAGATGGTTTTGAACTCTGGAATTATGGGTGGCTTATAAATTAAAGCTGCTAGCAAAAGATATGCCCATCTACCTGCTCCCCCCAACCCCTGTTCTTTCCTTTCAACTGTGGTCCACTTGTGGACTGTAGTAATGAATTCTTTAAAGTCCAAGTAAGGGAAGGAAACCCTTCTTCATACATGGCAAGTAACTTTCATGCACCTCCTGGCTGGATAACCAGAGTCAAATCACAGCAGGAGAATTTTAAGCCAATATCTGAGACCCTGAAGAATGAACACTTTAGGTGGAGCAGGGGAGAGAGAACTGCCATTAGGGTAAAGAGAGTCTTCTTGCTTTGCTGTGGAAATTCTGTATTTTTTCAATCTTATGTGAAGTCTCAGGTAACTTCAGCTTCAAAACTAATACCCTAGCTCGGGCTTCCAATTAGATTGCCACTAAGTGCCTTTTACATGGAAATTCTGAAGCAGCTACTGGATGTATATGAACACTGATTTTTAGATGTTACCTTATAGTTGGAAGCCCAGTTGTTTATCAAAGAAAGTAATTTTCTACTTGACCTATCAGGGCCTCATTTGTCTGAATACTGCTAAGGTTAACTCAGGAATTGTAGCTTCATGTCTCCAGTGAGGGTCTGAGGGAAGATTTCCTAAGGGCAGCACCTATGTATCCATCATCATCTTATCTGGGGTACTTTGTTATCATTATATCCCCATTCTTTTTCTCTTGTGTCTTTATGATTAACTAGGCAGTCATTCAATAACCTCTAGTGGGGGACCATAGCCTGGGGTCTGAAGAACCACCCCTGAAGAATAAGCTTTGCCTGAATATATGGGTATAATTTTTGTAGGTAGAGGGTCCATAGTTTTCATCAGATTCTAGAAAGGCTCTGTCCCCCTCCCCACCTTAACAAAAAGCTGATTTATCATTGCTTTAGTTGCTTTTGGATAATAGTTTTATGAAGTAGTCACAAGATTTGTAGACATTGAACTAGAAGAGCTTTCAGTTCAAATTTTACAATCCTATTTGAGCCTGTCTTGTCTACTCATTTGTTACTGTATACGTTAAGTCCGGGAAGACTGGTTCTATGCTTGTGCTATTTTGCTTTTCTGTGTTTGGGAATGGTGCATGCTTATTGCTGTCAACAATAGTAATGCATTTGGATAGTGCTTTCTGGGTTATCCAGTAATTTCAGGTATGGTTTCTTTTTAAAATTCGATCTGGTGAGGTATGTAGAGCAGGAGGATTTTATCCCTGTTTTTACAGGTGATGACACTGAGCCCTAGGGAAAAGAGGGAAACAGTATCACTAGGTCCACCCATCATATAAAAGCTTTGGACACTCCCACTGGTCTCATGCTCTGGTTCCTTCTAAATACGCTTGTATGATGCCTAGAGAAGTCTCAAAAGTTTAGAAGACTAATTTTTTTACTGGTGTGTAAAATCATTATTGTCTCTAAAGGAAATGGATTATGTTAAAATTGTGGATTTCTTTTTTGCTGTTCCTTATTTTAGTGGTTTTTTAAAAAACAAAACTTTATAGACATAATTTCCCCATTTCACAGTCAAATCTTTTGTTTTCCACAGAGATCTTACAAAATCCTGCCCAATTATATTTTTTAGCATGTTGGGTCAGGAGATGGCAAATCATTGGCAGCTGGTAGCATCACCTCATTTCATTAGATTGTTCTTTGGGTTTCAAAGACTAGTGCCCTTGTGACTTACATTACATAGCCTTGAATTTGCACATAAAAGTTTGCTGTGAAAGAGTAGCAAATGTAAGATAAATTGAGAAGGTTAAGGGGAAAACTGTGCTGAAAGCCTCTCATAAATGAATTCTCATCATAAAAGCACAGTGATTTCTCCAAGTGACAAATTAACTCGAGAATTGTGCTTTGCATTTTTAAATAATGTGTGGTGGGGTAATTCCATTTGTGTTTAAGCCAGAGGTCAGCACTTCAGCTTATTCCACTTGGGCTTTTTGCCTAATGGTGTAGAAAAGAAACCTGTGTATGTGGATATTTAATTTACTTTTATTTTGCAAACAGGCTGTGTCTATGATTCAGTCAGTAAAGAGATGCTGTATGTTAAGGCAGGCTGGTATATAAAAGGTGTTTGTGCTGAGGCTTGGGGCCAGAGCATTTTCCAAAAGGAGTATTTGTGCTTAGATAAATTCTTATAAAGATTCTTGTTCCGACTTGAATTACTCTCTCACTTCAGTGGGATCACTGAAAAGATGTCAGTCATTTATTTCAGTTCCCGACCATCCTGTGGGTAGAAAAGATATTAGTGAGTGTGGGTGGTATTGCTTTCTGCCAGCAAGTCAGAGGTTTGATTATGATAGTGAACTCTGAGCAAGTCAATATGCATATTAATGTCATTTAGGCATTCTTTTTGGGTGGAATATAAAATATCTGTATTAATTTTAGGGTTTGTGCATCTGTGATTTGTTGAACAGTAATGAGAATAAAGAGAAGAGGGTTCCTGCCCTGCCTTCTTACAATCTATCTAGTGAAACCTGACGGATCATATAAAAACTCTGTGTTCTTCTAGTCATTAATGTCAGTATTATGAGTTTAGACTGGGTAATTAATAATAATGTCTTTGCCCTCTGCATCCTTCTACTGAAGTTTTCATTTTCCTTTCTTTGGCCTGTGGCCGCGTTGCGTTTTTGTTCCAGGATTTTAATTGGTGGGGCAGAGACAATGGGCATGATGTTAGTTAATTGCTTCAAATGCTGGCTGGTGTGGACTTGACCTTTCAAAATCAGAGCATGACGCCAAAGATCACATTTTTACTTCAATGAGTTTTTTGTTGTTTTGGTTTCAGGGGAATCTTAATGTCTGGTGATCAATGAGTGCATATGCAGAGGAGATTAAGGGAGATCAGGGAAAGGTGCTTGGTTCAGGAGCTCCAGGGCCCTGTACCAATCAGTCCCGAAACCTGTGGTGGTGGTGTTTACATTTCTTGGAAGCATAATAGATTCAAAGAGTTGAGGCCAGGAGGGAGCCTGAAGTGAAGCAGGTCCCTGGCTTCCCCAGAGTTCCTTTTAACTCTGGATCTCTCCTGGCATCGTTCTTTTTTTTTTTTTTCCTTCAACTTCAGTGTATTTTTTTCCAATAAGGAAAAAAGGAAAACCAAAACCAAAACCACACTCTGAATCTATGCTTCCTGTGGTAGAACCTGTATTATGGACTCTCAATAAAGAAAGTAAATCATAGTTTCAACACCATGCCAATCAGCAGACCTAGAAACCATATATAACTTGGTGGGTGTTTTGAGGTTGTATACTCACCTGTCTGGACAGACACTGGACATGTGTAGGGTTAGGAAATACATCTGTGATTACGAGGCTTATTGTTTATTGTAAAACATATTACCATTAAGTTAGAGTCCAGTGACTTATGATCTGACTTCAAAATAGCTTTGCCTTGATAATTTAAAAAGGTTCTTTCCCTGTCAGTTAGCTTTAAACGTGTATGCAGGCCATGATTTTTTTTTTTGTACTTTAAAAAATTGAGATGAAATTCACATAACACAAACGCTATGAATATTTTTTATCAAGAGAATTTAAGAAGGGTTAATGAACTCAACACTTGGTTCATTTCTTTGAATTCTATGGCTGATAGGCCAGGATGATATGAAGCCAAGTCCTTGCCATCAAGTAGATCACAGCCTCCTGGGGGGATAAAAACATGTGAACAAATACTAATAGAGACATGTACAAGGTGCCCTGTGACTGCCAAGGATGCCCTTTTGAGCCTGCCTCTGAAAATAGTGGGATGTTTTGCTCTTGTTTTTTTTTTGTTTGTTTGTTTTTTTGTAGCAACTTGTCTTACTTCATTGTGTTAATGTTTTCTCTGTTAGGGATTTCACATGAAAATTAAAATTTTGTCAGCCACTTCATTCTTCTGGATACCTCTTACTTCCAAGATTCAAAGGCAGAAATGTAAGTGGTGATGCCCAATGTTAGTCTAATTGTTGGGATTATAAAACATGCAGCACATTTAGGACTTGATATTAAAAAGGTATTTTTGAATGTTGGAGTGTAAACTGGGATTATATCAAGCTTTTTTTTTCCCCTGCAAGTCTGTGGCGAGACCATTGCACGATAAATTCCAAATATGCTTGCTTACTTAAGACAGTCTTATATTGCACATATTTTCGTTTTTATTGTATTTTTCACCTTTTCCCCTCCAAAAAAGCCAAGCCAAAAAAGGATGTACTTCCTGTCTTCTTTTCTTTGAGGTTTCCTGAAATTTTCTCCTTTTTTTGTTGTTGTATGTTTGTAAATGATAATAGTAGTGCCTTTTCCTTTCGTACTGGTAAATGAAGGATTAACTGCATAATATTTATAAAGATCTCTAGAATTCTTAGAGGACTAAATAAAATGAAATAGTGTTATACACGATGAGTAAATTACTTTCTTGTATGAAGCTGAGTTTTAATAAGGTGAGTGTTTTCTCAATGCTAATTTTTAAAAAAAATTTTAAGATTCTAGTCTCCTTTTTAAATAGTTAATGCTGTTTAGATTCTCTCACTTCCCTACTCTAAGGCGTTTCTGAACTCGTACAATTGTCGTTTTCCCCCTTAAATTTATAAAGTATGGTATCTTTAAAATGTTACTTTTAAAAATTCTTTTTTAATGTCTCTTCCTTGGCCCATGAAATGTAAAAATTGACTTCAATTGACTTTAATCTTCTTTTATTAAAATCTTGCAACATTTTAGTCAAGTGCTAGCATATAATTTTCATGGCTAAATTTTAAACTTTAGACTTGAGTTTTATTTTACCTCTCTCTGTGTGAAGAGCTTAAAAGGCAGACTTATCTGGTTACACTTTACAGTTTTACAGAAAGATCCTTTTCCTCCTTTCACCATCCTGACAGCCAAGAAAGTCAAGGAACAATCAACAGCCTGATTTAAGAGGGCAGAAATTTTTTCCAGTGCACTGGAATTTGCTTCCTCCCTGTGTGAAAGCTTATATTTGTAGCATACAAAGTGATGTTGTGTAAAATGTGAAGGACAGGTGTTTACTCTGGCCTTGACCAAGGTGAGAATTTGAGATGGAAGAGTCAGGCTCTGTATAGGAGGTGTTTTGGAACTTGACCAGTCTGTCAGTTTTGTTACCTATCATTGAAACTGAAAGCTAAGTGAAGGCGATACAATTCCACAACTCATAATACAGCTCTAAAATCTTTTTTCTTTTGGTTGATGTATTTTAAGCAGTTGAATATATTTTCCATAAATTTTACTGCTTTCCATTTACCTTTGAATAGAAGCCAATGAGGAGAAATATTTAGAAGGTTATGAGCAATAATAGAATGAACTGTTAGGAAAGTCTTTTTGTGGCTTTTCTCAAATGTGTGCTGGTGGAAAAATTACTGTAATTTGATAGTGAAAAGTTGGAAAATGATTTTATTTACTATTTAGAAATAACACAAATGGGCCTTGCTTTTTAAATTCACAGGTTCAAAACATTTAGTTATGCCTCACTAGCTCAATCTTTGCTCATTAAGCTTTACATTGATGGAATTAAATGTGACACATTGCACTGTTGGATCAGCCCCAGTTCTAAAATACAGGGTTTGATTAAGTTCTGAAAAAAATTAAAGATACTGTACTGTTTAATGTCAGAAGTGGAAATTTGTGATATTTTGTTTTTAGCCTAAAGTTGGTTCAAGGAAAGAAAGTATCCTAGTGATAGAGGAGGAAAAGAACATGAAGAATATCTGATTGTAACTTGCTTGTTGAAACTGCAAAAGATTCTTTGGTTTTGAAAGAGCAAATATTTTTTTCAAAGCTAGATCCTTAGTGTTTGAACTGGTCCTAATATGGCTAGTCCCCTAGGAAGTGGTACTTCTAGTATGTGTGTCTGCCAGTGCCAGCAGTAAACACGTGTTTATTGGCCATTCATCCCTGAAGCATCCAGTTTTATCTTTTGGATATCCAAGGACACATGTGGATGAAGGTCAGAGCTTCGTGATGCTTGCTGTGAGGCTCATGGGTGTCGAGAGAGGAAAGCTAACTTAATATAATTCCCGTAATTTCCAAGGAATTCTTTGGAGGCTATCCTCTGATTCTTTTGTACAGGGACCGTCTACACAGTTTTCCTCTGATTTTCAATCAACAGTGTCATTGACTTGTTCTTTAGAATTCATAAGATTATATGAACATTTTCTGTGGCTTGAAGTCACCTGTCATTTATTTTAATGGTTAAGGGTAGGGAATTGAAAGTTAAACTGGGGTTTTGTTCTCAGCTCTGCCACTGTGTGACTTTAGTTACTTAATTTCTGTAAGCTTCAGTTTTCTTATGTATAAAATGGGTATCCACTCATTCATTTGTTCATTCATTCAATAAATGTTAAGTTTTTTCCATGTGCCAGGCCTCCTCTTGGTGTTGGGAAGCAAGTGGTGCTCTCATGGAGCTTATATTCTACTGGGGGAAATGGAATATAAATTAATAGAAATTAAATATTCCACATGTGAATATATGTTAGAGGGTGACAATTCCTATAAACAAAAATGAAAAAGGGTCAGGGGTAGAGACAAGATTGGCAGGTGATTTCTGTTTTATCTGGGGCAGACAGGGAAGGCCTCTGTAATTACGTCACATGTAAGCAGAGAGCAGATGAAGAGAGGAATGATATATGAGGATATCTGGGGACAGAGGATTCAGGGAACGGCAAGTCTGGCAGGCACTGCACATTCTCTGAGTTAAGAGCAAGCTTGGTGTGTTTTGAGGGTCAGTGAGGAAGCTGGTGTGGCTGGAGTAGAGTGAGGGGCAGGCAGAGCAGGCATGATAGTAGTGCCCAGCTTGTGGGGTTGCTTAGGAAATAATTTCACGCACATTAAAAGAATAAAACACCATAACAAGTGAGTTTTATTTTGGGAATGCAAGAAGGGTTTCATAGTATGAAATTTATTAATGACATTCATCATCTTGTTAAATATAAGTAGAAAATAATCATTTGACCATTTCTTATAGAAAAAGCATTTGATAAAATTCAATATCTAGTATTGATTTTTTAAAAATCCCTCAAAATATAATAGGCAAATATCCTTAGCAAAATATGTCCATCTCAACCCCAAAACCAT
This sequence comes from Daubentonia madagascariensis, assembly GCA_023783475.1. NCBI lineage: Eukaryota > Metazoa > Chordata > Mammalia > Primates > Daubentoniidae > Daubentonia > Daubentonia madagascariensis. Next base: position 45,979,385 of record JAKFHU010001209.1, read on the forward strand.
CTCAGGCTTAAAAGGAAATTTGAGAATATTCCCATTAACATCAAGACTGAAATAAGGATGTCCACTATTTTCACTGGTTATTAATGGTGTTTTGGAATCACAAGCCAATGCAACTGGGTGAGAGGAAAAAAAATAAAGTTATAAAGATATAAAAATCAGAAAGGAGGTAAATGTTATTTGTAGATAATGGGAATATATGACTAGACTATCCAAGAAAAACTAATGTTAAATAATAAGATAATGTATAAATGTGCCTGGATACTAAATAATGTCAACATTCATCGCTTTCATATATACTAACAATAGCCAACTAGAAGATATAGTGGAAAAAAGACCATTAGCATAAAAAAGGCTGAAATACCTAAGAATAAACTTAAGAAATAATATGTATCCTGTATATGAAGGCATTTAAAAATGCTCCTGAGGGAGTATTTTTTTCAAAAAAATATGAAAAAATGGGAAGTCCTGTCATATTCTTAGATATAAAAATGCCAATTCTCCCTAAACTAATCTGTATGTTTTGTGTAATTCCAGTAAAAATAACGACAGGATTTTGGCGGGGACTAAACAGAGTGATCCTGTGGTCATTTGGAAAAGTAAACAAGCACAAATAGCTGGGACAATTCTGAAAAGGAGAATAAAGCCTAGTCTAGAAAGGCTACAATAATTGAAACACTGGTTTTATCAAATACCATATTTAGCATACAATAAAGGTGGTATTTCAAATTATTTGGGGAAGGATGCTCTGTTCAATAAATAGTAGTGGTATAACCAGGTAGCTGTCTGGAGAAAAAGTGCTGTTTGCAGTAATACCTCAAATGTTAAGCCAAAATTGAACTATATTAAACAGAAAATTTAAAAACTAGTTTCTAGAAGAACATGGGAAAATTATTTTATAATCTTGGAGTACATATAGCCTTTCTAAGCAAGAAAACTAAGAAGCCATAAAAGAAGAGATTGATAAATTTGATTACATTTTTAAAAAAACCTGAGAAAATCTTGCATAAGACAAAGAACAAGAAAATTGAGAGAAATATTTGCTTCTCAAATCACAAAGGGACTAGTTTTACTAATAAAGAGCTCCTACAAGTCCATAAGATGAAGTCCAACAACCCAGTAGAAAAATGGACAAGGGATACAAATAGTCTACAGGAAGAAAAATAACAGTGGCTTTTAAATGTATGGAAAGATGCTTAACTTCACTCATTATAAGAGATATGCACATTACAACTACACTGAGGTACCATTTGTCATGGTTAGATGGACAAAGATTAAAAAGTTTTATAACCTACTCTGTAGAGACTATGAGTACAAAACAATAGTCTATTTAGTGGGCAGTTTAGCAAAATCTGTACTATGAAAAATCTCATATTCCTTTGACTAGGAATTTCAGTTTTAGAAATTATTCTAGATACAAATACACAGTCCTAGATATATGTACATTCATATATACTATGAATGTGTCCTGCATATACTGCACATGTATATTATGTGCATGAGAAAATAATTTATGTACAGAGATACTCATTGTAGTAGTGTTTATAATGGCGAAAGATTGGGAACAACCTAATTGTTCATAATGGGGCATTGAATAAATTCAGTATGTTACAGCTATACATTAGAAACTGTGCAGTCATAAAAAATACCAGTGGATCTGTTTATGTACTGATTTGGAAAAAGTGCCAATATATGTTGTTTGCTGAAAAACGCAAGGTAAAGAACAGTGTGTATAATGTTTATTTGTGTAACAAAAGATACATAGAAAATGTTTTGTTTATATATGAATAGTTACAGCTTCTGGGGGAGATAATTTGGTGGCTGAAGACATGCACAGGCTCTTCTCAAAAACAAAATTACATGTAGCACATGCCTTGCTCTTGGCAATTATTACGTGTTAGTGGTAGTTGTTATTTTCATTGTAAAAACAGGGTTCCTTTGCCTCAGGAGTTGATTTTTAACAGTTGAGTCTGGAAGAGGAAGCCCATCTCACTATAAATATTGCTTAATGGGTGTCATATTCAGGTTTTTTTCTTCCAAGAATGCTATATATATTTCCTGAAGTATGTTTCTTGGGGGATGTCAATACAAGCTCTGCAAACCAAAGATGACAAATAATATTGGGAAACATTGGGCTAAACAAAACTAAGCAGGCTTCCTTTCTCTAGGTTTTCTTAGAGCCTTAATACATAAAATGTGCTTTGTGAATATTCAAGAGGCATATTTAGAATGCAGCATTTTTCAAATTTATTTGATTACAGAACCTTAAACAGTGACTACTTTTTTGTTTTTTTAAAGAACCACCTTGTGAGTAGTTGTCATGTTGGGTAACATCACTTTAATACTTGAATTTGGTTTTGTTCACCTTCATTATTCATTTTAATAAATTGGTATTCTTGGTGCATTCCTAAGATGCATGTGTTCTCTGCCGACTTTCCCTCCCCTGTGATATGCTCCAACTCAGTCATTTGTTCTGTAGTTGAGACCCTTGAAAAGTCATCCAAATTATACTGGGTTTCTTGGGTAAAAAAGAGGATTCTATATAATTAATGTGAAATCTCAGGGATTGATTGAATGGAAATCGAAGATTGAAGCTTTATTTGATTTAACTTTTCCCAAAGCTTTAAATGGTTGCTGTTCAGGGGGAGGAATGTAATCAGCTCAGTGGGTTGATTGTTGAGGAACTGTGAGCTTGATGTGGAGAAGACAGCATTACTGTGCGAGTTAGAAGATATGGCTTCTATCTCTGTCTTCATCTTTTATCAACTACTTAATGTTGAATAGATCATTTATCCTCCCTGTGCTTCAGTTTTATCATCTGTAAAATTCAGGGATTGGATTTAGGTGATTGGTAAGGGTCCACCCATTTTAAGGCTCCATTAGTATGCTAAATGGAATCAGTGAAGGTTGTGGGCCTGTGTAGAATATTTGGTTCTACTAATGCAAGTATCCACATGTGAATATAATGTGTTACCTGTCTCAGTTCAGTCCTTTTGGAGAGTGAAATTATTCAATGATTAGCTCATAGTCAGTTTCATGTATTTGAAAACTTCTTGAATTATTTGAGACTTCTTTCTTCATTGGTTGATTTAATTACCTTCTGGGAAAGCACTTGATTATATCACAGATCAGTTAATACAATGCTATGGATAATCCACGCCTGTCATACAAATGCCCCTGCATTTGTTTCTCTGAAGTACAGAAAAATCATGATGTAGATATTAATTATCTACCCCCTCCCCAAAGTGTTCTTTGGTGGCTTTGCTGTACTTTTGTGCATTCTCTGCCTATTAGCATATTTCTGAACTTGACACAGTAGAGGTCTGAATTCACTGAATTATGCTGTCTGGAAATGAGCTTTTAAATTTTGCTCCTCTGTTGAAATTAGGGATGCGACATAGCTATTACACAGAAGGACTATGAGCCTGAATTTGATTTTATTATGTGGAGGTAAAATGTTTTGTTAGAAGGAAAGTACTTGCTTGGGGAAAGATTTGAGTATGACTGAACTGTTAACTGCCAACTCCCCCCCCCCCATTTGGCAGGAGACATATTTTGTTTTTAAATGAGATGACAACCAAGAGAATTATTAAGACCCAGTGAATTTTAAGAGAGTTCTTTCAATTTTCTTGAATTCCATTTAACCTTGCTTTCGATGTCATTCTGTGCATTACTGTCAAAGGACTCAGCATCCTTTGAAGTCACGAAGCGTTGCTGCTGGCGGAATCATGATGGTAAAATATCAGAGTGGTTCTTAGTAAAGCCCTTAACTGATACACAGCAACGCCTTGTACCTAAGTAAAGGCATATTTGTATGAGTGCCTAAAATTGTGGAGTGTAGGGGGAGGATATATGATAATGGACACTGAGATGGGAGAAGCATTTCTCATGAATTAGGGATGACGCCCTTTCAAAATTCATGAATTGCAAAATGAGGAAAGGCTTGAAATTACCTGAAAAGCATCTGGAAGCAATCTGTAATTCCTAAGAGGTAGAGCCTGTATCTCTCCAGTACATGATGATAAAACCGTTCCTGTGGGAATATGGAAGAAGTAGAATTTTGTTAGTTGGAAAACCTCTTGCAATGCAGTGCCCAGAGATTTGATTATGAGGTGATACTGCTAGTTCCCAGATACTTAATGATTAACTGATCAGAGTGAAGAAGGCTGATTTGAGGGTATCGAGGAAATTTGAATATGAAGAACTTGTTTATTTGCATGCAAAATGTTATCCTTTACTTTTCATACTGCACTCTTCTCATGCCTGGTCACTATCACTACAGTGCCCAGTTTTGAAGATTTAGGTCACATTGTGTGCCCCTCCCCCCAGTTTCTTTTCCTTTCATGAAATGTTTGTTATAAGAAAAGGTATCACATTCTAAGCTTTTGAAGCCATCTGTAGGTTAAACACACACACACACACACACACACACACACACAACCTCTTGTAGGGACTTCTGGGGAAGTATCTTTTATTGTATTGGACTATTGCAGAAAAATTATTACATCAATGAGTGGCTCACCCTTTGGGGCTTGGGAGATCCTTGCAATATAGAGAATTTCAAAAGACATGTTTGTTGTACAAGCCTCTGACTTGAATTGCTCACCTTAGCCCATCTAAAGATTGGGAAATATTTTACCTGGTATTTATAACTATATCTGAAGAAATTGTATCTTGTTTTTTTGCTTTTTGCATAAGTAGTTGTAATTACAACATTGTACTCTGATTTTTCTTTCTTTATATTATAAATTACATTTTTACATTTTATTATAAACTTATAAAATTTTTATTTATTTTATTTTTAAGTTATTTTAAAAATTGATAGATAAAATTGTGTTTATTGTGTACAACTTGATGTTTCGAAGTGTGTGTGTGTGTATATATATATATTTTAATATATACACATTGTGGAATGAAAATTTTTTAATGCCTGACAGAATTGTGATTAATTATATGGTTGTGGCAAATTTACTTGACTGTTCCTCAGTTATTGGCATTTAAATACTTTCTGTGTTTTATTAAGTATAGTATTTATTGTTTTCTTAAAAAATGTGCTTTTTTAGAAATTTCTTCTAGCTTCCATCTATTGTGATGTTGAATAGTGGCTTCTTGTGGTTTTGTTTCATATTTACATTAGCTTCTGCCTTTTGTACTGCTAAGTGTTCGTCTTTTTAGATGTTCTTATTGCTGTCTTGGACACCTCTAGCTTTTGTTCTGTATATTTCTCTCAGGTAGAATGATTTCCCAGCCTGCTTCTCTTCAAACTTATGTTTTTCTGGGTGTACAGTAGGGATTAAGCCATGCATTTGTGTTGTGAAACTAATCTTGCCAGTTAGGCCTGATGATGGGAGATGCATGTGTAAAACCAAAGTGGACTTTGCTCGTGGGATGGCAAACAACTGAACTTTCAGGTGTCAGCATCTAGATTAAGTTGAAGGTACCAGGGAATATTTGGGAGCATTGTACATTTTTAAAAGTTGTTTATAAAAGTTATTTGTGATTCTTTCTTTGCTATTTTATATTGTATTATCATTATTATCTTAATGTGGTGTTTTGGTCCATGGATGTGGATTTATTTAGTTTCACATTTTTTTTCCTCTCCTAAAGGAAACATATAATTACTTAACATCTTGTAGAATATAGAAGAATCCCTCTCTATTTTCTGCTACCCAGCAGGAGTTTCTCGTTTTTGGCTAGCATTCAGATTTCTAAATAAAGATTTGCTTTTTGCTTATTTATTTTTTTTTAGATAAAGACAAATGCAATTTGAGGAGAACCCACTCAATGTACAACAAATAGTGGTAAATTGGAGGGGAGGGAAAAAATTGAGAAACTTAAGATTGGATTTTGCAGTTTATTAATGATTGTGGGACATTTTTTATTCCTTTCTATAGATTTCAAAAGTCTTACGGAGGTTTCCAGCAGAGCCAAATGTTGGAGAAATCTCTTCCACTCCTCTGAAGAGTGAAGTGAGCAAATACAACCCAGCAGTAGGCTATTGAAGAGAGCAATCACAGGTAATGTCTTCTTTTCTTATTACTACTGATATGAGTTCTGTAATGTTCAATAATACATTATATTTTTTTTAAACAAGCCTGCTTCAGCTCACACATCCAGGCGAATATTATCTTGTTTAAAACAATCTTTTTGAGAGGCTACACTCTATCCTCTACTCAAAGCATTTTTAAAATCTTTCTTTAGGAGCTGCATCTTGATCCTCTGGTAGCATTATTTTAAGTATCCTGTTTTCTGTGGTGGCAAATCTTAACCCTGTAAGCGTGTATTTGGGAAATAGGCTAAACTCATTTAGAGCTTGGGTGATGAATCTGGGGTATTTTAATTTTGATCAAAAACAAGAAAGAGCACTAACATAAGGAAACCAGTTTTTCTTTTTGTGATTTGCATGTGTGTTTGAAAGCTCATACACTGTATTGAAAATTAATTCTAAGAAGAAATGACTCTGAGTTTCAAACAGTGGTAGTATTGTTAAAATAATTGATCAGGCTTCATAATTTATAGAGAGGCATATGTTATTTATTTGGCTGTGTAAATGTTGGTATTCTTTCTTATTAAAATCAATCAACAATCAATCAATCTGTCAGTGTTATAGAAAGGTTCCTGTATTAATCAGATTAAATAAAATGAGATCTAAACTTCCTTATAAGGTATTACCACTAAGGCTTTATAATTTGCCTCTTATAAACAATCCCCTGGGGGTGTGTTTTGCAATGTTTCTCACAATGTTATTGGAGTGCTGTTTTAAATGCATCATATTACTAGGCCCCAAACTAGTGTATTGGAAGCAGAATGGTAAGGGCAGGGCTTGGGAATCTGCATTTTACAAGTGTCACCAAAGATTGACACCCTGATGCAGTAAAATCAGACTTCTACTTAATCTTTGTGTGTGTATATGTGTATATATATATGTATATATAAAAAATATATATTTTTTACTTAAAGCTGTTATATATTACTTGATTTTGGCTTTGAATAAAACAATGACAATATTTTTGGTATACTATTTTGACTCAGGGTTATGTTCTCAAGTAGCTTGTTATTAGATAAAATTGAGAATGTGATTGAATAAAACTGTACTTTAAACTTTATGTCTAAATTTGAAATGCATATATTTTTCCTTGGATATAAATGGATAAATCTACTTTTGACACCTAGATGCCAAATACTAACTTTTATTAAATATCTGCTGCTTTTCAAATATGCTAATAAGTTGAATCGCAGGTATATTAATCAAATTGAGGGTAAAGAGAAATGGGTAGGCATTGGAGACCCCTGGGATTTGTGCTACACTACACTTAGCATCCAATCCAGCATTTTTCAGTAAACATTGTGATGAAATTTTTGGTGCAATTTATGGTTTAAACAGACAAGATGCTTTCTTTCTAGTGCCCTGAGATTTTGTGAAACTCTTTGAATCCTCCAAATTAAAGGGAATATTAACATGAAATGAAGCAGTAGCTTTTGATATGAAGTTATTTTCATTACATTCTTGTAATTCCATGTGCATTCTTTAGTAATCATTCCTACAAATTTATTAATTTTATAGAATGTAAGCTTTTGTATATAGGATTTTCTTTTAGATATTTTCAATTCTACCAATAAGTTATACCTTTACTTTAAAAGATATATATATATAATATTAAAGCTTTTTGTATGTAATTATTAGTATTGAGAGATAATATACCTTTAGTAAAATAAAACGTGACTATAGATTTGTTAGTTGAAGCTATTAACATCAGATGCTTGTTTCTTTATTAAAATATTTAATTTATTGGTATGAAATATTCCACTAAGTTTATACTTTAAAAAATTGTGGTAAAATACACATAACATAAAATTTACCATCTTAACCATTTTCAAGTATACATACAGTTCAGTGGGATTATGTAAACTCACATTATTGTGTAACCTTCTACCACCATCCATCTCCAGAACTCTTTTCATCTTGCAAAACTGAAACTCCATACTTATTGAACAATAACTCCCTATTTCACCCTCCCCCTAACCCTTGGCATCCACCATTCTACTTTCCATCTCTATGAATTTAACTACTCTATTTGTCTTTTTGTGACTGGCTTATTTTATTTAGCATATGTCCTCAAGGTTCATCCATATTATAGCATGTGTCAGAATTTCCTTCCTTTTAAAGGCCAAATAATATTTCATTGTAAGTATATACTATCTTGTTTGTCCATTCATCCATCCATGGACATTTGGGTTGCTTTGACTGTAGGGAATAATGCGGCTATGAACATGGGTGTACATGAGACTCAAATATCTCTTTGAGTCCCTACTTTCACTTCTTTTGGGTGTATGTCTAGAAGTAGAATTGCTAGATCATCTGGTAATTCTGTGTTTAATTTTTTTGAGGAATCACCATACTGTTTTCCTTAGTGGCTGTACCATTTTACATTCCCACTAGCATTGCACAAGAGTTCCAGTTTTTCCACATCTTTGCCAGCACTTGCTATTTTATGTTTTTTTGATAGTAGCCATCCTGATGGTATGAGGTGATGTTTTGTGGTTTTGATTTGTATTCCCTTAATGATTAATGATGTTGAGCATCTTTTCATATGCTTTTTGGCCATTTGTCTATCTTCTTTGGAGAGATGTCTGTTCAAGTCCTTTGGCATTTTAAAGTTAGATTATTTGTCTTTTTGTTGTTGAGTTCTTTGTTTATCTGGATATTGCCACCTTATCAGACATTTGCAAATATGTTCTCTCATTTCGTAGGTTGCTTTTTCAGTCTGTTGATTGTGTCCTGTGATGCCCAGAAGTTTTACATTTTGATATAGTCTAATTTATTTATTTTTACTTTTATTGTCTATACTTTTTGGTGTCATATCCAAGAAATCATTGCCAAATGCAATGTCGTGAAGCTTTTCCCCTATTTTTTTTTCTTCTAAGACTTTTATAGTTTTAGTTCTTATGATTATTAGGTCTTTGATACATTTTCAGTTAATTTTTGTATATAGTGTAAGGTAAGGGTAAATCTTCATTCTTTTGCACGTGGATGTCCAGTTTTCTCAACACTGTTCGTTGAATAGAAGTTTATACTTTTAAAGACAGTTTAGGATAAGGAAAAGAAAAGTGGACTATCATACACAGCTGTGTCATATCTATGTAGAGATTCCCATAAAGTCCTGTTTCTAATTAAGGTATTTCAGAAACAAAAGAGTATTGCATACATTTGAAGCTCACTTTAGACTAAGATTTAATAATTATAACATAGTCATAGAGCCTATGCTTAAGTTTTATGTTAGTCACTTAGTGGATAATGACTTTTTAAATTTGGGATTTGATTCTGACAAACTCTGAGTTTTGGTCTTAAGGGAGGGGTGTGTTTGTGTGTGTACCCTGTTTACAGGTCTTTTCCAAGTTAACTCTGACCAATGAGAGATCCTCTGATATTTTAGGGAGCTTTAGTTTCAAGGTCCTAAGCAGAATCAATGTTCTTATGGTAAAAAATAGCCACTAATGGATCCAGGGAAACATGTGTAGCTATTTCAAACCATTCACCTGTCCGTGTAGTGGAAGTTGTTTGAAACCTGTTCTTGCCTCTTAGCTCTAGAAAGTAGTATGTGTGTTGACAGAATGATATTTACATTGGTTTTGAAAAGGTCAGAAACCAAATATTGTGCCTTAGATGTGAGGTTATTTTGGGGTGTGTAGAATATAAAAGCAAACATATGTAACTAAGGAGAAAGCCTGGGCAAGGATACCAGGAAGATAGAGGGAGCAGCTCAGGTGGTTGTAGGACTAATTTGGATAATGAAAGAATCTCTTAGATGTTTTACTTTCTTTGGAGGAAATGGTAGCAAAAATGGGTTTGAAAGTGGATTGTATAGGGTTGAAGAAAGTATGATATAAAACGTGTGTGATAGTCCTGAGGAGATGCTGTCAGTGGAATTCATCCGTTATGAATTTTGGATGTGTTCTCAAAACAGTGAGACAAATAGCAGGCAGATAGAGGCAATTACAGATATTCTGAGCTGTTGAGTGAATTGTATATTTGAATATACTATTTCAGGGTTAAGAGCTGTCTACCTGAGAAAAGAGTAGCAGTTAGAGCAGCATTAGGATGCTGTCCTTTCTAATGTAATGCTGGGAATGTCTGAGTCATGCAGAATTGGGTTGGTAAGTGAGAATGTTTCTCTGTGGCTTACCTGGCTTTGTATGGGACCAGTGGGAAGCCATATTCAACAGTGGTTTTAAATAAAAATCTAGCCTCAAGGCTGATTTGGGACTAGATTCTCTGAGTAAATAACATGAAAAGATACCTAAAGAATTACTTGTTATGGTCAAATAATCAGAACAGCTACATGATGCTGTAAGTCTTAAATTTGTTCATTTTGCACATATATTTTCATAATTTTACAGATTTTTAAATCATAAGCAGTCTCTAGCTCCTTTTGTGAATTTAGTCTTTTTATTTCTTCAGCCATTTTTGTCTCTTCACATATCCCATGACCCTTATAATTTAATTCTAACTTAGTTTAGATCTTTTCCAGCTTGTTATGCCTGTTCTTACTGACAAGAATGGCTTAGAATAAATATATATCATTTGTGTTTATGTACGTTTTCTATTTCATTTTTATCATCATTTCTGAAACACCGTGCCTTGTTTTGGTCCTTAAGTATACAGGGTTATACTGAACTGAAGTACTCGGGGAAAAGTCTCTAAGAACTCTGGTCCAGACCAGAGCTTCTCAGAGTTTGGTCCCCAGATGAGCAGCATCAGCCTCACCTGAGGACTTGTTAAAAATGTCAGTTCTTGGACTGGATCAGAAATTCTGAGTGTGGAACTCAGAAATTTATATTTAACAAGCTCTTCAGGTGATTCTGATGTATGTTACAAGTTTGACAACTGCTCTTGACATGTTCATTAACTATGTGCTATTGTTCAAGTCAGTCATTTTCTCTAGCCCTTGGTCTCCTGAGCAGGTAGATTAGGAGTTTACATGAATCACCTGGTGAGCTTGTTTAAAAAATTTCAAGAAACAATGAATTTTTCCTCACCTTATACCGTGAGATTTTGATTCAGTAAGTCTTGGATGACTCAGTTTATGTGCATTTCAACAAGCTCTCCAAAATAGTTCTCATATCTGTGATCTGGACTAAATGGATGTTTCTCAGTTTCCTTCAAGCCTCGAATTGATGTGATTTAAAATGGCTTTTCTGGGTTCAGTAACTTAAAACTTGGGGCCAGAAATTTATTTGCAAAATGCAATTTGGATTATTTTTTGTTGAAGCCATATTATGTTCTGATTTCTTTCCTTGAAAAATAGGATCCTTTCTTGCCTACTATATAATATTTTTCTGAGGCTTATCCTTCTTGGTAAGGCAGTTCACTCACTAAAGGAGCTTTCTGACCCTTACAAACTTGGAGATTTCATTATGCAGTTCTTCTAGGTAATTCATATAAATAGTAAATTTTAAAATGTTGGTTCTAGGGAATGTCACTTTTTATTGAGATGTATCTTTTTGTCCCCTACCCTTTATTTGCAATCTCTAAACTTGTTCCCTAGGAATGGTGGTATGTTTCCCTCATCTCAGTGCCATCCATATTTTTGCTTTTTTCTTTGGTTTTTATGGTACATCCTTATTAGAATTCTTGTTTGTGAGTCATCCTTTTGTCCCTCAGTCTTTTTTCCTTCTGTCCATCCCTTGGATTTAGGAACTTGCCAAGCTTTTTTTTCTTTTCTTCATATCTTACCTACACGTTCTTCCCTCAGAGCCTGCTTCTTCATGTCTACCAGGTTTTTGCTCAGATGTCACCTTAACACCACACTCTATAAAGTAGCCTAGCTGTCTCCTAAGCTTTAGTCCTGTACCAGCTGCCCACTGGATGTCCCACAGTCAAGCGAAGTTATCATATCTGAAATTGAACTTACTGTTTTTGCCTGAAATCTGTGCCTCTTTTTGTGTTCCCTGTCTTGGTGAACGGCATCATTATCAACCATCAACCAAATATAGCTCATGTTTATCAGGCATTTTCTATGTGCAAGGCACTATTTCTAGGAGCTTTCATGTAATTCCTTACAAAACCCTTTGAGATAGATTCCATTATTTTTCCCATTATACAGATGAGGAAACTGAAGCACATAGAGTATAAGAAATTTTCACAAGGTCATACAACTATTACTTGGTAGAGATGGAATTCAAGCCAGGCTGTCTGGTTTGAGAGCGTGTAGTCTTAATTACTGTGCTTTGCTGCCTTCCTTTCTCAGTAGCTCAAGCCAGAAGTCTAGGATTATCCTTTACTTCATCCTCTTCCTCCCTGCATATATCTACTGGGGACTCTTGAGTCTACTTACTAAATCTCTCTGAAAACCACACTTCTGCTTCTCTGCATTCCATTGTAAGTGTTCTGGTTCAGGCATCTATCATCTCTTGCCTCAACTACTATAATTGGTGTACTCTTCCCATTCATTTCTTTATATTATGGCCAGTGTATTATTCTTCACAATAATAAATCTGATTATGACACTCCTCTGCATTCACCAGCCTGTCCCCTCCATGATCAGTCCTGCAGTGTGGGCAACCCTTTTTTATCTGCCTTATTGTTGAGGTGACCAGGGGACCAGGATGGTTCAGACAGTTGAAGAATCTCACTATAAAGCAGAGAATTGGTAGAGTACAGGTAATACCTGGGTGGTACCTAACATTTTGAGGGGTAGAAAATAAAAGAGAAATGATGTATTTTAATTAGTATTTGCTTCTTTTGGTCCTTAATTTCTATTTATTGTGATAAAAGAACAATAAAAAAAATCAGAGCCTAGTCTGGCCCAGACAGAGATGGGATCTGTAATTTTGTCAGGCTCTAAGAAGAATGTTCTCTCCATTCCCACTCCAATTCCATGCTTCAGCCACAGTAAATGACTTTTACTCCCTGCAATATATCATGTTTTCTCTCCTTCCTCTGGGCCTTTGCATGTGCTTTTCCCTCTACCTGGTATATTCTTCCCTCACTGCTCCATTGGCCTGGCTAACACTACTGTCTCCTTTTTCAGGTCTCAAACTTCATATTGCATGGAAACCCTTCTCTGATGCCTTTCCATAGTTTGGGGCAAATGTTTTTCTTATATGCTGCCATAGTATCCCATTCTTTGCCTACCATGTGACTCATCAGACTTTGTTTTAATTGTTTATTCAGTTGTCTCTTTTGGGCTGTAAGCTGCATCTTATTTATTTCTATGTTTCTATCACCCAGCATAGATGTTCAGTAGATATTGATTGTGTGAAAGAGTAAGTGAGTATTTAAATCAGCCAACTGATTTCTGCCAATTCCATGTGCTTCTTACCTTTTTTAAAATAACTCTAGCAGGTGATATATTGGTTAGGGTTAGGTTCACCTATAAGTAACCACCAAAATCAATGGCTTAAACAAATTAGGGGATTATTTTTCTTCTGTGTGAAGTAAGTATGGAACTAGGCTTTCCAGGTTTAGTAGAATGGTTCCTTGATTATCAAGGGCCCAGGTTTCTTCTGTCCCTGTGCTCCACTGTACTGAGATGTGATCTTGCCCTCATAGCCTCCTTTCAAGATGGCTGCCACAACTCCAGCCCTCTGCAGGTCCTCATTCTAGGAGAGAAGGGAAAGGTCAAAAAAGCAAAAGGAAGCTTGTCTAACAGTCTGCCTACTGCTTCCACCTTCTTTTAGGAGCTTTCCTGAAAGGCCTTCCAAGTGATTTCCCCTTATCCTCACTGATCATATGTTATCACAGTATCACCGCCAGCTGCAGGAGAGGCTAGGAGATAGAGTTTTTTGCCTGACTCTTGGCAAGGTCTCCTTGCTACAGAATTGGGGTTCTGTTAATAAGGAAGGAGAGAATAGATACTGAGTGGTAACTAGCAGTCTCTGTCACATAGGTTAGGATGATTTCTGCTTAAGTGATTATTGAAAGCATTAGTGAATAATCTGCAGATCAGTATGTCAGCACCTTCGTTTTTTAAAATATATTAGTCGATTTGGAAGGAAGCTACCTTTTCTTTGTCTCTAGTCACTTTACATAAAATTAACAATCTATTTGGCTATTTTAGGGGATTTAATTATAGGCATCTAAAAAATTTAAATGATTACTTTTATGGATCTTTATTACTTTTTCTGGATATTTGCACTTGTTGACTTAAGAATATACCTTCTTAAGGTCTCATTGAGATGTACCCCAGAATCTGCTAGTAGGGTATAAATTACTAGAACATTTGGTAAAAGATATCAAGAAATAAGGAATCTATGTCTTTAATCTCCTTCTGTTAATTTTTTTCTACAAATCCATCATAAAAAGCCAGAAGTCCCAACAAAATTTTATGTATTAAGTCGTTCATTGAAGAATATTTTTAATAGTGAAAAACTGGAACAACCTAAGTGTTCAATAAGAGATGGGCATCCATATAATAGAATGAAATACTATTAAAATTGGATTTTGGGGGGAAGAATTTAATGACTTGAGAAAATGCTCAGGATATAATATTAAATGGAAAAAGCAAGAATCAATATTATGTGTATAGATACATGTACATATATTATGCTCCTGATTTTATAAAATTGATGAAATTATTAGAAAGTATAGAAAAAAGACTGGAAAGAAATATATTAAAGCTTTAAAAATGGTTTCTCTTGTGTTGGTGCTATGAGTTATTTATATTATCTTTATATTTTCTATGTATTCTTTTTTTGCAATGATTGTGTATTTTTATGATTTAAAAATGAATTCTGTTGTATATAAAGAATATGCCTACTATTTTGATGATCAGCTGCTGCTTTGCTAGTTAGGGTGTCAGCATCAAAGCTGAAATTTTAATGTTGATGTTTTAATCAAGGAAGAATAAGCCCATGGAAGATATATCCTATAAGGTTTGTGATTTGCATATTAGACATGTTTTCCTGTATTTGTTTAGAGATATTTTCCCCTCTTTTTCCTAGTATTTTTAACCTTGCGTGATGGAATCTAGTAAATTGAAATAAACAAAATTTACTATTTTCTTTTTTTTTTTTCCTGTGGCATTTGTTGTAGATGTTAAAATCCAAAGCACCACAAAGCTTAAATTCTCACATTCAATAGCTGGATAGCAGTATATCCTTTGTAGTTCTATGGCATTTTTAGCATGCCATCATTTCCAGGGTAATCCTGTTAATATATGAGTATATACATACTTTTAGAGGCAAAAGCTGAGAAGATTGTGGCACATATGGGTCTTCACTTAACTGCCCTTAAGGAAATTAAGGTGTCCCAGTGACATGTTTCATATTCACAGACCCTGTAGCCAGGAGTAGATCAATTTTAGAGATGTATTCCAGAATGTTAGATAAATAGAGTATGAAAAACATGTTAAATATAATCCAAAATAGTATCAGTTAAGAAAAAAACAACAAAAACAAACAACCCCCTAAAGCAACAATATATAGCTGGGAATTTTGGTACGTAGGGCTGGGAATGAAAGGTTTGAGTTATGTTTGGGAGGAAAAGGACAGATTTGTGGAAACATTTTAGAGCAGTTTTCCCCAGGCTGTTTGAAAATGAGCACACCTTTCTAATGTAAAAATATGCTGTGGAATGGTACAAGATCTGTCTCTAATTCTGTTATCCCTCAGTTGAGAAAATAATATTGATAGAAAGTTACTAAAACTCTAATCATAGTTTTAAGTAAATCCATATTTTGTTAAATATGATGTTATCTATGTATCATCTGTATCTATTTGAAAAGTGGCATTTAGTCTAAAGTAGAGTTCCCCAAACTATGGCCCATGGTTCAAATCTAAACCCTAAAACATTTACTTTTTGGCCCTTTACAGAAAAAGTTTACCAACCCCTTGTATAAAGTAGTGATTCTCAACCAGGGGTGATTTTGCCTCCAGGGGATATGTGACAATTTCTCAAGACATTTTTGATGGTCACAACGTGGGGTGGGTGTGTTTGTGTGTGTGTGTGTGTTCTAGTGGCAATCAGGGGGTAGAGGCCAGTGGTGCCGCTAAACATCCTGTAATGCACAGAATGGTCCCTCACAAGAAGGACTTATCTGACCGAAAATGCCGACAAAGATTCTGTTCTTGACCAAACTTCAGGCTCCTCTGAGCCCTCTTTTCGACTCAGCCTTGAATGTGGCCCCCATCCTGTCTTCAGCTGCCTAAGTTTTAGCAAAAATCCTAAGTCAGTTTAGTGAGTATCCTCCCACTGTTGATATCCGATCACTTTTTTTTTTTTGAGACAGAGTCTTGCTCTGTCGCCCCAGCTAGAGTGCAGTGGCATCATCATAGCTCACTGAAAGCTCAAACTCCTGGGCTTAAGCGATCTTCCTGCCTCAGCCTCCCGAGTAGCTGGGACTACAGGTGCGTGCCACAATGCCTGGCTAATTTTTCTATTTTTTGTAGAGACAGGGTTTCGCTCTTGCTCAGGCTGATCTTGAACTCCTGACCTCAAGCGATCTTCCTGCCTTGGCCTCCCAGAGTGCTGGGATTACAGGCAAGAGCCACTGTACCCAGCCTGATCACTCTTAATAGCTGATCAAATTCCTCATTTCCCACCCTTGATGTCTAATCACTCTGGCCTGCCTTCTGCAAGAATCCTGTTCAATCAGTTTATCCAGAATCCCTCTATCCTGTCTTCTCTTAGTAATTTTCCATCCACTGATCCCCTCACTCTGCTCAGGGGCTATAATCCCTAGCTGTCTTTGCTGTATTCAGAGTTGAGCCCCCAATCTCTCTCTTCTTTTGGGCTAATCTTGATACCTGTTGCAATAGTCCTGAATAATTCTTCCTTACTGTTTTAACAAGTGTCAGAATACTTTTTTCTTTAACTGTCAATAGTGCAGAGGTTGAGAAATCCTGCACTAAAGTAACGTTTGGTACACGTGTGAATTCAGGGACCACCTCTGTAATACAAATGACTGCTGCAGCCTCCTTCCTCTGTGGGGTTCCATTGTTTATTAGGGAAGGGAAACTGACCAGCCTAGACATGTATTGGGGAACATTTGTCTCAAGGACTTAGAAGAGGCCAGTTGTAAAGATAATTTACCCCAACATCTCCATGGCAGGGTAGGGCAGTCTGGATAAGGGTGGCTGTGCTGTTTGGCCCTGGCTCCACTCCCTGGATGTCCTTAAAAATGATATAAGGTTGATTCATTGTCTAGGGGGATTTCATTAGCAACATCCCTTCCTCCGTAATGTTTTCCTATCTGCTGGTATCTTCATTAAAAGATGAAGCCTTGCAATCTTTAATTCAAGGTAAAATGCTAAAAGGCAAATGTATGAACTTGTTAAAACAGATTTAGATTGTTATTAAGCAATAAATAGAAGTGATTACTACATCTTTCCTGGTTTTCATTTAGAGGTGTGGTTGAAGAGGACAAGAGTGCACACAGGATCTGAAAATATGTATTTGCATTTTGGGGTAGAAGTTAAGGAAGTTAGAGATCTTCATCATTGGTGATGAGAGGCAAGAGAAACCTAAAGACAAAGGAAAAACTTCAAAGCTATGGCATGACTCTCCCTTCTTGTATACCTGAGTCTCAGACCCTCTTTTCTTTTGTCTGATTGTTTCCTAAGAACTGGAGCCCCAGAGCCTATTCTACTTATGTAGCTTTGATATCAACTAGAGCTTCATTCTCTGGGCAGAAAACTCTGGATATCTTCTCTCTCTCTCTCTTTTTACTTGAAACCAATCGGCTCAGTACAAGTCCAGTCTGGTCAGCTGAACCACTCCAGCTGATGGTTCTGGTTGTTTTCCATCTCTCTAGTTTTCCTTGTCCATGTTATTCCTGATCAGGTTCTGAAATATGACTTCATAGAGTAAGCATTGTTGCAAACTGGCCACAAAGTCCTTGTGCATGCCAGTTGAACTTCTGTGTTCCCCTCCATTTTCCACATAGATTTTAACTTTTTCCAATTTTCTTTTGGAAATCTTTCATTTTGATGATTGGAGGTCATTAGAGCAGACCCTGCTACTATTTACAGGTCTTTGACTATTGTCAGGTAGAATCTTTGCATAGGGATGTTATGGCCACGATCAAGCCATTGTTAGAGATCATTTTGAAGACTTGTAATTGAAAACATAGAAAGTGTCCAGAAGGAGAGGGGGAAATTTTAAAATTTGGGCAGAGAAAGGAGGGGACCATATAGAGATTTTTAATTAGCAGCATGGGGGATTTTGTGGCCACTCTTTATTTTTCTAGATCCCGAAAGGACCATTTTGATAGTAACTCCATTAAAGAAAAGGCAACTATCTATTAAGTAACTAGGTAGAACCTACTAATTTACTATTTGTTATTAAGTTAGTAAACATAGAAAAATCTCCTTTTTTTCCTGGATTGGATTGAGATGAGCCATTCTCTTCAAATAAAATCCTTCCATTTAAAGAAAAAAATATGCTAATGTACCCTAAGAAATACTGCATAGTCCGGGTTGGAGAGTACTGACTTTTGAGACAGTCTGCCTGGTTTTGAATCCTGACTATGCCCCATGTCACCTGTGGCAAGTTACTTATCCTCTCTCTGCCTCAGTTTCCTCAGTGGTAAAACAGGGAAAATAATAGTATACCTACCTCATAGGGTTGTTGTGAGGACTATATTAGTTTATATGTTAAGTAATTAAAACAGTGCAGGCCACATTGTAACTGCTCTTGAAACCTTAGGTATTACTATAGTATTCATTGTGGTCTTGGAGTTAAGGCCTTAGTCCAGCCAAAGATATTTTGAGGTCATTCAAGGAAACATGTTCAGACATTTTTAGAAAGAAAATTCTGAGCCTAATTCTTTAAAATATCTTAAACCAGAAAGATAAATGAAATTGTTGGAGGTGTTAAATTTATATATTTTTCAAATTGGCTACTCACTGTGGACACACCAGCATATATTTATGTTTAAAGTATTTTTAGCTGACAAAATTGCCAAGGCACTAAAAGTACGGCTGTTGCCGCCTGGGTATCTATCAGAGTTGTTGGTTAAAATGACACTCATTTAAATTGGAAGTTTCACTGTGCAAATATCAGTTTGCTGAAGAACATAGCAATGAAGTGCCCTATAGGGTTTAATTTTGGCATGGATAGCAAAATACCCAGAATTTGAACTTTGGTGATATCAACAGTAATAAAGGCAATGTAAACACCCAAATTTAGGTAATTTTATAGAATAAACTTGCCATATATGGAGGGGGCAGTATTCCTTCATTTTGTTCAGTAGGCATGAATTTAGAAGATTAGGCATTTTCAATAAGTATACTCATGCTATTTAGATGTAGAGAAATATTTCCAAATGAAATTTGCTTTCCTAAAAGACCAAAGGAAATTCCTAAAGCTTTATCTTCATATTTATCTTCAAAATATCCTGTATTTTTTATGTTTATGATCAAGTACACCTGTGTTAATATGTATGCATACATATATAAAAGAATGTAATTATGGTGGAAAACAAATTTAGGAAAGAGATTTTGGATTTCTTTTTCTTAAATAAAAATACAGCTTCTTTCTCTGAAAATGGTTTTCTTTAAGCACACCAGAAAATCTGAGTGGCTTTCTGCCAGTTGATTTTTTTAAAGGATAAAACAAATGCTCCATTGATCCCTGATATGGTTATTTCTGTGGCTGGTTTTCTACATGAAGGGAAAAAGTTCGATTAATTACCATTAACTGTAACATATCCGGTGGGTAATGAAATTTTTTGTGTGTATTTATTTTCCCCTTTTTTTGAATAAATTGTTGTGTAAATAGGTTCCGGTAAAGCAGTATGCCAGAGCACTTAGTGGAAAATAAATGCATTTTCTACAGAAGCATAGGATGGCAGTATTGTCTAGTTCTTAGGTAGTACTCAGAGATGTAGTGTACTACCACTGTCTGCAGGATCTGAATCTTTAAACCGCTTTTTTGGGAGTTTGTTAAGTCCTGGTAGTGCCTGCACACCATTGAGTTGGTTACTTAGGCTTAGAGCAGCAGTCTGTTGCCAGTAATAGTAGTGTGAATATGAAGCCAATCCAAGGTGGAATTGCTTGGATTTTGGTAGCTCCTGCACGTGCTGTCTGGTCATTCAGGGCATCCTTATTGCTGTTCATTAGATTAGTGCTTCCTAAATTAGGATAACAATATAATTTGATGTGCTTTTGCACATTTTTTTTCTCATTTGATTTCTCTAATGCTATACAGTAGGTAGGCAGGTGTCAATTATGATAAAGTAAGGTTAAGTGACTTGCCCAAGGCCATTAAATAGTATGTGACAGAACAGAATTTCAAACCCAAACCTTCTGGGCCCAAGCTTTTTGCTCATATTTTTGAACCACATGTTTTTAAAAATACATTGTTAGATTGTTAGATTCGATTTGCTAATATTTTGTTAAGGATTTTTGCATCTGTGTTTTTGAGAGATATTGGTCTGTAGTTTTCCTTTCTTGTAATGCCTTTGTCTAGTTTTGGTATTAGGGTAATGCTGGCTTCATAGAACAAGATAGGAAGTATTCCCTCTGCTTCTATTTTCTGGAAGAGATTGTAAAGAATTGTTATAATTTCCTCCTTCAATGTTTGGTAGAATTTACCAATGAGCCTATCTGGACCTGGTGCTTTCTGTTTTGGAAGGTTACTAACAATTGATTTCATTTTTAAAGTATCTATAGGCCTATTCAGATGATCTGTTCCATCTAGGTTATCAAATTTGTGGGCATAGGGTTGTTCAGAGTATTCCTTTATTATTCTTTTAGTGTCCAAGGGATCAGTAGCGATGGCCCAACTTTCATTTCTAATATTTATAATTTATGTTTTCTGTCTTTTTTCTTAGTTAACCTGGATCTTTTCAAAGAACTAGCTTTTGGTTTAGTTGATTTTCTGTATTGATTTTCTATATTCAATTTTATTGATTTCTGCTCTAGTTTTTACTACTTCTTTTCTTCTGCTTACTTTGGACTTAATTTACTCTTCTTTTTATAGTTTCCTAAGGTGGGAGCTTAGGTTATTGATTTTAGATATTTCTTCTTTTTTTTATATGTGCATTCAGTGATATAAATTTCATTGTAAGCACTACTTTTACTGCATCCCACAAATTTTGATAAATTTTATTTTCCTTTTCATTTAGTTCAAAATCTTTAAAAATTTTTCTTCAGATATCTTCTTTGATCTATGTGTTCTTTAGAAGTATGTTGTTTAATCTTACCACATGCTTTTTTGTACATTAGCACAGTTGTACATTTTTCAAGATACAGCTAGGAACTAGATTCTTGTCTCTCCTGATAAAAATTGTACACATTGGGCTTCTAATGGTAAAGAAGGGGGAAAGGGCAAAAGGAAGGAAGCACTGGCCATTGATTTATTCTTTTATTCTCTGGCTAACTTTGAATATTTTTAAAACAGATTTGAAGATGATAATAAAACACACAACTACAATTGAACCATTATAACAAGGATGAAAGTATGTGCTAAAATGGAAAAAACAGTTTATCAGAAGGCTAGTCCTGTAAAATATTAGTAATATTCCCTGGTCTAAGAAAGCAACTGGGCAGTAGATAATTTTAGATTAAGATTTCTGACAGGTGCTGTAATTTCCTATTATTGATTGAAAAGCAAGGTGATATTATATAAAGAAAGGTAAAGAATTTATCTTAAATATTATTACCCAAATGGTAGATCATCTCATCATTGCACCATTGTACAGAGGTTGGCTGCAGTTATATCTGTAGACAGGTTGCATACAGATTGATAACATGACACTCATTTTTATTTTTCTCTTATTTATATTCCATCTTGTCCTCCCCCAAAAGATTGAGGTGGTGAATAGAAATATAGGATAAAAAAGAAAGACAAAACTGTGAAGGTGAAAATAAGGGAAAACAATAAGCTAAAGTTCACAGAAATGCTTTAACAAGGTCTGTCTCTGTTTCTGGATGCAGACCATAAATTTGAATCTGAGCTTTCTAGGAACAGCTGGATCAAATAAAGGGAGCCACAAGTTGAAACCTCACATTGAGCTAAGCGCAGGTATTTTGAGGGGGCTGAGCTTCACTGAGGTTGGAGTTGGATTCTGGGTTTATGGTGTTTGTAAACCTTAGCTCTCAGAGTTTGAGGACCCTTACTCCAGTCTTCTGCCATCACTGTGACTTAGTTTTGCTTACTTTTTCTGACTTTGTTATTTTTCTCCTAGGTCAAATTCTTGAGAAGGAAATTATCAGATTCAGTTAATTCTTTTAAAGTCAGGCTGCATAAGTCACAATTTGCTGGCCATGCTATATATGTCTTCCCTAGTCAGATCAGATGTCCATCCCTTTTAGGTACTGTTTTGGTGAGGGCCAGGTCTAAGGACTTGCTGCCCACTCTGAAGATTGTGTGGTGTGAGTGGAGCAGCTTCCCCCCCAAACCTGTACTACCATGATTTACAAATCACACAGTATTGTTAAAATTTAAAAACATACTAGTCATCAAGGTGCCTTTTTAGGAATTGAGGCCTAAGACAGATTCCTCTTGTGGGTCCTTGTGAAGATAGCATTCTCTCAACAACATCCCTATGACAGCTACAATAATGATTTTCACACAGCTGCTACTTGTGATGTCCCTCAGTTTAAGCCAAGCACATAATGTCAGAGTATGATTTAGTAGAAGTGATTCTTTCAGGGTATAAAGCAGTGAGGTTGAACTATGAAGCTCTGATACTTAGGGTTGATTTAGAGACATAATTTAAGTTACAGTAGAAGTCTTCTTTTTCTTCTTTTTTAAATTGAGGTAAAATTCACACAACATGTAACTAACCATTTTAAAATGGGCAATTTAATGACATTTAGTGTGTTTATACAATGTTGTATAACTACCACCTTTCTCCAGTTTCAAACTTTTCATCACCCCAGAAGAATACCCCATACTCATTAAATAATCATTCTCCATTCCATCTTCTCCCCATCTCTTCACAACCACAAATCTGCTTTCTGTCTCTGTGAATCTGCCTATTCTGGATATTTTACATGAAACAAATCAAACATTAAGTGTCTTCTTTCACTTAGCATCTTTTTTTTTCTTTTTTTTTGAGATAGCACCTCACCCTGTTGCCTGGGCTAGAGTGCGGTGATGTTATCATAGTTCATTGTAACCTTGAACTCCTGGGCTCAAGCCATCCTGTCTCAGTCTCCCAAGTAGCTGGGTCTACAGGTGTGCACCACCATGCCTGGCTAATTTTTCTTTTTTTGTAGAGGCAGGGTCTCACTGTGTTGCTCAAGCTGGTATCATCGTAATTTTGAAGTTCATTCAAGTTGTAGCATGTGTCAGTACTTCATTCCTTTTTAGGGCTGAAATGTGTGTATATATCACAATTTGTTTATTCATCTGTTGATGGATATTTGGATTTTTTCTACCTTTTGGTTGTTTGTGAATCATGCTGCTATGAATATTTGTATACAAGTATTTGTTTGAGTACTTGTTTTCACTTCTTTTGAGTATATAGCTAGGAGTGTAATTGCTGGGTTATGGCAATTCTATGCTTAGTTTTCTTGAGGGACCAGCAAAGTTTTTCACAGTGGCTACACC
Source organism: Daubentonia madagascariensis (assembly GCA_023783475.1). Lineage (NCBI taxonomy): Eukaryota > Metazoa > Chordata > Mammalia > Primates > Daubentoniidae > Daubentonia > Daubentonia madagascariensis. Next base: position 46,002,882 of record JAKFHU010001209.1, read on the forward strand.
CATTCTACATTCCCACCAGCAATGTATTAATACAAGGGTTTCTGTTTCCTTATATCCCCTCACCAACACTTGTTTTCTTTTTTAAATTAATTTAAAATTTAAAATTTTAAAATTGTGGCCATTCTAGTGGGTGTGAAGTGACATCTAATTGTGGTTTCATTTGTATTTCTTTGATAACCAATGATTTTGCATATTTTTTCATGTGCTTGTTGGCCATTTGTTTATCTACTTTGGGGAAATGTCTATTCAGTGTCCTTTGCCTCCTTTTGAATTGAGTTTTGTTGTCTTTTTGTTGTTGAGTTGTGAGCATTCTTTATGTATTTTAGATACTAAACCCTTATTGGAATGCCCAATTCTCAACAAAAAATTACAAAGTGTACAAAGAAACAGGAAAGTATGGCCCATTCATAGGAAAAAAGAAATTGACAGAAACCATGTATGAGGAACCCCAGACATTAGACTTACTAGAAAAAGACTTTATATTCACTGTCTAAATATGCTGAAAGAGCTGAAGGAAACCACGGGTAAAGAACTAAAGGAAATGAGAATGATATATGACCCAGCAGGTAATATCAATAGAAAGATAGAAGTTCTAAAAATGGAATCAAATAGAAATTCTGGAGCTGAAAGGTACTGTAACTAAAGTGAAGAATTCACCAGAGGAGTTCAAAAGCAGATTTGAGCAGGCAGAAGAAAGAATCAGCAAACAAGAAGATGGGACAATAGGAATCACCCAGTCTGGGGGGTAGAAAGCAAAAAGAATGAAGAAAAATGAGCAGAGCCTAAGGGATTTACGGGGTGTCATCAAACTCACCAACATATGCATTGTGGGAATTCTAGAAGGAGAAGAGAAGGAGAAAGGGGAAGAAAGATTCTTTGAAGAAATAATGGCCAAAAACTTCCCAAATTTCATGAAAGACAATTTGCCCATCTTAGATGCTCAACAAAGTCCAAGCATGATAAACTCAAGAGAGATCCATACCTAGACACATTATAGTCAAGTTGTTGGAAGCCAAAGAAAAGAGAGAATCTTGAAAACAGCAAGAAAGAAGCAACTTATCGCATACAATGGATCTCCAATGAGACGATAGCTGATTTCTTATCAGAAACTGTGGACATAGTGGGATGATATATGCCATGTGAGTTGTATTTAACTCACGCTAGTTTTGAGCCTGGAGCCTCATGAAGCACATGTAACTCAGGTCTCTTCACCTTGGGAGCCATGAGAACTATTTTTCAAGTTGCATATAACTCATGCACAGAAAACAATAAAAAATAAGAAATTTTTCATTAAATTAGAAAGGATTGTTTTATTTTTGAAGTTTTTATTCTATTTTCATAATAAAACACTGTGGCCCCAAGGAAAAAAGTTTTTTTTTCTAGTGTGGCAGTTAATGTGTTAAAGAAAAAAAGTTATCAACCAAGAATTCTATATTTGGCAAAACTGTCTTTCAAAAATGAAGGTGAAATTAAGACATTGCTAGGTAAATAAAAGTTATGAAAGTTTATTGCTGGTAGACCTGCCTTACAAGAAATGCTAAAGGGAGTCCTTCAGGCTGAAATGAAAGGACACTAGACAGTGACTTGGAGCCATGTGAAGAAATAAAGATCACTGGAAAAGTAACTATATAGGTAAACATAAAACTGTTATTATTGTAGTTTTGGTTCATAGCTCCTCTTTTTCTTTCCTATATGATGTGAAACAAATGCGTTAAATGATAACTATAAATTTATATCAATGAGCGCACAATGTATAAAGATGTAATTTGTGACAATAGTAACATAAAGGCGGAGTGGGGAAAAACCTGGTTAAGAGAAGAGTTAATGGGTGCTATTGATGCTAGGTTGGTATCAATTCAAACTAGATTGTTACAAATTTAGGAAGTTAACTATAATACCCATGATAACTTCTAAGAAAATCCATGTAATACACCACATTAATGGAAAAAAAGGAAAAAACCACATTATTATCTCAATGGATGCAGAAAAGTATTTGACAAAATTCAACATCCTTTCATCATAAAAACACTCAGAAAACTAGGAATAGAATGGAACTTCCTTAAAATGGTAAAGGGCATTTATGAAAAAGCCACAACTAACATCATACTCAATGGTGAAAGACTGAAAACTTTCCTCCTATGATTAGGAACAAGACAAGGATGTCTACTTTCACCACTGTAGTTCAAGATTATACTGGAAGTCTTAACTAGAGCAGTTAGGCAAGGAAGGCAACTAAAAGGCATCCAGATTAGATAGGAAGATATAAAACTATTTCTGCTTGCAAATGACATAATTCTATATGTAGAAAATCCTCCAAAACGCACATGCAAAAAACTATTAGAGCTAATATACAAATTCTGCAAAGTTGCAGAGTACAAGATCAACATACAGAAATGAGTTGTGTTCCTGTACTATGGCAATGAAAAAATCTAAAAGGAATTTGAGAAAATAATTCTGTTTATAATAGTATCTAAAAGAATAAAATATCTAGGAATAAATTTAACTAAGGAGGTAAAAGACTTGTACACTGGAAACTACAAAACATTGCTGAATGAAATTAAATAAGACCTAACTAAATGGAAAGACATTTGTGTTCATGGATTGAAAGACTTGATACTATTATTATTATTTTTTGAGATAGGGTCTCGTTCTGTCACCCTGGCTAGAATACAGTGGTGTCATTGTAGTTCACTGCAACCTCCAACTCCTGGGTTCAAGTGATCTTTCTACCTCAGCCTCCCAAGTATCTCGGACTACAGGTACACGGCACCATACCTGGCTAATTTTTCTATTTTTTGTAGAGATGGGGTCTCGCTCTTGCTCAGGCTGGTCTAGAACTCCTGGCCTCAAGTGATCCTCCTGCCTCAGCCTCCCAAAGTGCTAGGATTACAGACGTGAGCCACTGCACTCTGCCTGATGTTGTTAAGATGGCAATATTTGCCAAAGTGATCTATGCAATACTTATCAAAATTCCAGTGCCTTTTTTTTTTTTTTTTTTCAGAAATGGGAAAGCCAATCCTAAATTCATATAGAATTGCATGGGGCCCTGATTAGTCAAAGCAATTTTGAAAAAGAACAAAGTTGGAGGAGTTACACTTTCTGATTTGAAAACTTATTACAAGGCTACAGTAATCAAAACAGTGTGGTACTGGCCTAAGGATAGACGTATAGACCAATGGAATTATATTGAGAGTCTAGAAATAAACCCAAACATCTATGGCCAGTTGACACTGAACAAGGATCAAAAGGCCATTGAATAGGGGGAAGAATAGTCTCTTCAACAAATGGTGATAGGACAACTGGATAGCCCATGCAAAAGGATGAAGTTAGACCCTTACATCACATACAAAAATTACCTCAAAATGGATTAAAGATCTAGATATAAGAGCTAAAACCTATAAAACTATTAGGAGAAAACATAGTAGTAAATCTTCAGAGCCTTGGATTTGGCAATGGATTCTTACATTTGACACCAAAAGCTTGAACAACAAAAGAAAAAAAATAAATTGAACTTCTTAAAAATAAGAAACTTGTCCATCAAAAGACATCAAGAAAGTGAAAAGACAACCTACAGAATGGGAGAAAATATTTGCAAATCGTATATTCAGTAAGATAGAAGTTTCCTTAATTGACCTTTACTTCACCAAATTTCATGATTAATCCAGCTCTCCATTTTCTTCTCAAAGCACAGTGACTACTGTTCACAGCATGCTGTGTGCTAGCAGCAGCTAATGGCTGCTTATATAGACTGGTGTTCTTGTCCTTTCTCCAGCTGAATTTTGTGTTTACTAGCAGTGATCTGTGTGTGTGTTCAAGTTTTACTTCATACTGTAATTAGTTTAGCCAAATATTATATAAACCAATTAAATATGAGAACAAAAAGATATTTCTCAGAAAACAAAGTTTAATGTTTTAGAAAAACTTGATGAGAATGAATCAGTACAAAAATTGCTTTTGAATTGTGTGTGGATGACACAAGTAAGAAAAATTGTAAAAACTGTAAGGATTCTTCATTGGGATTGCTTAGCAGATATCTTTATTAATCTACATTAAAGTTGTTAATCTACATTAAAGAAACCCAACCTGGAAAAATGAAAGTACGCATTATGGGTATGTTTTATACCAGAAAGAAGGTATACCAATCACATACACAAGGAAAAGACTTCAGTTGTACATCAAAAGATTGGAGAATGAATGCATATTCATATATTTAAATGAAAATAAGATAATATTTATATAATTTTTAATAATTCCATTTATTAGTTAACTTTTTAAATTAACACTGAACTGTCCAATCTGATCATTCTGAGTAGACAGAGTGTTTGCTATATCTGTTACTCCAAAGGCAGAACACTCTGACTCAAATTCAATTTAATTGCAAGGAATTTTGTTATCTCTTATAACAGATATTGCAATGATAGATTTTAGGACTAGTTGACTTGGCAGCTCCACAGGCTCATCAACAAGCCATCTCTCTTTTCCAGGGTCTTCAATGTATTTTCCCTTAGACTGTCCCCTGTCAGGATTGCAAGGTGGCTACAGTATGTCAAGTAAGTAGAAAGACTTTCTTCTGTCTCCTTTATAGGAGCAGGGAAGCCTATGTCAGAAACCCCTTAGCAGACTATCTACGTGTTTCATTGGCCAGAAATAGGTCGCCTACCCACCCACCCTTAAACTAACCTCTAGCAAGGACTCATCAGATAGAAAGGTAGCTAGTCGTTATAGATGGACAGCAAATCCTTTGTTTGATCTGCCTTGAATGTTGTTGTTGTTGTTTTTAGAGACAGGGTCTTGCTGTATTGCCCAGGCTGGCCTCGAACTCCTGGGCCTAAGGCGATCTTCCTGCCTCATCCTCCTGAGTAGCTGGAACTTAGGCATATGCCACTGTGCCTGGCTTCAATGTTATCTCTTAAGACTAAGCTTTTGATAAGAACCGAGCAGCAGAAAATTCAAGGTTATTCTCTTTTGGTGAGCATTCAGAGTTCAACTAGTGAAAATTATTGATCAAGAATATATCCATATGCTTCATAGTACTTATCTAAGTGAGTGGCAGGTTGCTGTCCCCTTCTGGAAAATTTTAAGAAGTCTAGCAATCCCAGCTGAGTCAATGGCCACCTCACCTTTGCATGGAAGGGGACAATGGTAGACTATAGTAGGTAATGATTATGGCTGTCCGCAGTGTTTTTCTGTCATTGCCATTTGGTAATAGCAGCCCCTTCCATTTGGGGACTCCTTTCCCATTTCATGTGGTTTTGGTAAGGATAATAATCATGTTTTTCTATAACCTCCCCGTTTCCTACCTCCCATTCCTATTCACAAAAGTAGGCATGTGACCCAGGCCTGGCTCATCAGAGATCCTTGCCTTCCAGGCTCTAGTGATATGTTCACGGAAAGGCACATGATCTCACTGGGCAAATGAGAATCCTCCCTAGGACTTTTGTGATAACAGCTAATGGGTCAGACATTGGTGTTTTTAGGATGGAGGTGCAGGACAAATGATAGCCTGGACCTTATTTCCTGGGTCCCTTGGAGGACACAAACACAATAGAAGAGAGGGAAGCCATTAGGCAAGGAGACACAGAGATAAACAGATGGGTGGGAAGAGTGATGGGCGAGAGCAAATGAGTGTTCTGACAGTAGAGTCCTGATTCCAGTTTTCTTCTGTTCTATGGGCTATCTAAAATTTCTTCCCAGCTAGATGAGCTAATATATTTCCTGTTTTGATTAAGCAGGTTTGAGTTGGGTTTCTCTCACCTATAACTTCAAACATCCTGATTAATATGCTGTCTCAGGAAGTATCTGAGGATAGAGTCATGATTTTCCTTAGACTATTCACTTAAATACCTGGCTTAATGAACCACCGAGGGTTTAAGGTTAGGATCTGCTGTCTACTTTATAGAGAACGTCTGGTGTTGTTACAATAGAAGAGTTAGGCCTTTGGAACTTTCTGTGTCCAGATACACTTGGAGAGAAGCACTGAACTAAATGGAACCTGAAAGGAATAAGCGTGCCAGAAGAATTTTGCATTTTTCCATCTGTGGGATTTCAGTGGAGCTATAACTTTTACTTTTGTCTTTTCCTCAAAGACAAATAAGGGGTAAATGTAGAGAAATAGAATGGGCTCAGTTGAATTTCAGAATGAGAATGTGAAGTTAATGTAGTAAACCAAATGTTTTGGTATAGCAGTCATTTAAATTCTTTAACTGTATTGAAAATGTGGGCCGACACCAACATGTAATTACTGAAGCAAGACAGGGAAATGACTCATCTTTGGCACCAGCAAAGTGTTTTTAGTTGTCCTAATGTGCTATGGACTGACAACAAAATTGTATGCCATTCAAGGGCATTAATAATAAACGGAGTGGCCACAAACAAATCTCTTTGTCTGTACTCAGTGGCTAGCACTGAATAATTTGGGGTTTCTAGCAATGTAAAACAGTTTGATTATCTGAGGTCTGGACCATCTGCAAACCAATATCTAGAGCTAGATATTGAAGGAATCAGTAGTTGGACTTGAAAAGGCTCTTTTGATAAAGTAGGACAGATTATGCTACATCCAAGAGACTGAGAGTCTACCAAGACTTGCTCAGAGACTTATTTAAAGGCGTTATACCATATGGTTTTCTCAGAAAGCTAAAGATCAGGTCTCAGAGTCTAGCATGTATACATTAATAAATCATGTTTTTGAACTGGAGCAGGTGCCACCTATATTTTAGGGGTAGAATTTGAATAAGATTGTGGGAAATGGGGTAAAGGAATTGACCTGGGTGGTGAGTAGGCAGAGAGGGGTGATTTTTTTGGACAGCATAGTTAATAAAATATTTACTGTGACTGCAAGGCTGTACTGAGTTTTCAATGACCTTTGTCAGGGAAATATTTCAACTAAATAAAAAAGAAAAGACATACTTCAAAGAGTGCTGAATTTCAGAACATAAAAATATGAAACAGTTATGTAGTATGGGAAGAGATTTAGAACTGTGATAATTATTTCTTAAGTTTATTTACAAACTAACTTTGCTCCCTGGGACAGAGGACATCTTCCAATTTCTATAAAATAGACATCAAATATGATATTCCATTAGCATTTAAGGCAAAAATGAGACTTCCATAATCTTGAACAAGGGAATCGTGTCTAGCTGAAATTTCTTACCCAGAGTAGCACTGCTTCATTCAGTGAAGTGTACTACTACCTCTATATGTGCTGTGGTAGCTATATCTAATTTTTTAAGGAAAGACAATAAGGAGTAAGTAAGGAAGAAACTAGAAAATAAGAAAAAAGTTTAAAAAGTTAGAACATGTTATGTATTATTTTAAACCTAAATACATTTATTACCCCCTTCCATTCAACATGTATATTTATTAGTATTTGATAGTTAAGGATTATCTAGTGTATTTTTATTTTCATATCATTATACCTTGTCAAGTGGTGTGGCAGGTGATCTAAGATCCACGTCGTATTTGGTAGGAAATGCTTTCTTGGGGTGTTAAGTGAACAAGGGCATCTATGATCTTTTTATTATTTATTTTCAAAATTGTGATGACCTATGGAAAAGTCCCCACTGCTCTCTTCACCTCCCGCCATGAGTTTAAACACTTTGAGAACCATAGTTTTGCCTTTAAGAGAGAGACACACACATTTATGGGCACTGCGGGGATTGGGAGTTGAAAAGAATGGTATAGGCTAGTGCTTACCAGAGAGATCATGTTACATGTCATTGAAACAGTGGCGGTAAATGTTGCTAATCCTGGAAGCAGGAGTAGTACTGAACTTGGAGTCTCTTTCCTGAGGCACTTTGAGTCTGAAGGATTCAGAAGAGGATAGAATATAGAATGAAAACTGAGAAGGCTGTTTTGAGGTGAAGACCGGAGGAGGTGGCACAGGAAGGCTGAGCAGTCAGGCAGGTCTTGCCAAGCAGGTTTATGAAGGGTTTGGAGGAGGCACGGAGATAGGACGAGGGAGATAAAGTAGGGCTTATGTAACTGGATTGCATAATTTTACGTGGCTCAGTGCTTTTGAGTATCTCAATTTTTATTTAATCTTAGAATATCTCAGAAGGTGCAGCGTTTACAGATGAAAAACAACCTCTTGGGAACTTAATCTAGGAAAGACCAAAGCAGGCACAGTAATTTGGGGAGAAAGACTCTGGGGATCTGCCCTCATGTGCAGTCTAGTAATGTTAAGTGTACTGAGGTCTTACCACTGGCCAGCACTGTCTCCTTTGGGTGCTGGCTCTGGAGTTGTTAGCCTCTTGCCTTGGGCTTGGATCTAGCCCATCTAGAGGTTCCTCATTGGAGCACAGGAACTAAAAGTAAGTGGTGGCTGTGGGTGGCCCGAGGCTGGAGCTATGGGTAAAGGATGAAGGGTGAGAAAGAACAGGCTGCCTTCTTCTTGCTGTCTGCGTGAAATAGTAGCACACCATCGACCCACAACCATTGGTTGAACCAAAAATTCAGCAGTATACTTACATGGGAAGGCTCTCAGGATCAAGGTTTGACTTTTTTACTCTTGTAAGGCTTACAAAAAAATTGATAATTTGGAATTGGAACCCACTGAGTCACAGAACCAGGTAAGGCCCATTTCTTGGGATTGGCTTGACCTTGTCAGAGGCAGAGCAAAGCAAACAGGCCACTCAAAGATTGTAAAAGTCTATTTCCCTACCAGTCAGATCTTATATACTCTTCCTAGCCAGGCTTCCCTAAAAACTACCCACAATGTTGAAAGAACATTCTTCCTAAAACTTCTGTCCCAAGATAAATCTAGGTATCGCTTAAAACAATAGTTTTTCCTCCTTTTGAGTCTGGATGAAATTCTTTTCTGTGGGCAGGTGTTAGGCTTTCTTTGGGAAGAAAAGCATGGGACTGCTCTTGTACAAATGAATACTTAATAAATATTACTCGAGGAGAGTAAATGAGCTGGGAAGCAAACTGACTCTTTCAGCCATTGGCCTCACTGGAAGCATTTATTAAGCTCTTTACCTTCATGGGGCACTGAGCCAGGGATGATACAAAATACATTAGCAGATGTGACTTCTGCCCTTGGAGACTGAAGGCACCATTTATGAGCTTATTCTTGTGTGAAATTTACTTCTGTTGTCATTCTCAGGTGACGATATAGTAAATAGTGGTTGGGGCAAGGAATAATGGTGGCCAGCAGAAGACTAGCATTCAGGTAACCTGTACCGCAGGGCATCTCCTTTGTTCACTCCATGTTCCTTTCCTGTTGAGCTGCTGGAAGTACTTTTAAAATACTGTACTTGGTATAGCTAGGCCTTATGTTTTGTGTAGGTATTAATACGTTTAAAGAGATTTATTTTTTCCCCACTATATATCTCTCTGGAGTGTTATGATCTGGATTGGAAACATCAGTTTGGTCAAGGAATAATTTATCTTTCTTTTTTGGGTAGGAACCTTTTGGGAGGCCCAATAATTTTCTTACAACTCTAAGTAGCATTAAAATATGGCTGGTCCTAGACAAGGTTGGGAACTGGAAGGAGAGGTTTGCTTTCCCTACTCTGGCCCTTTTGTTTTCTGTGTCCCTGCAAACCTCCTGCTTCTTTTAGCCGCCTCACTTTATACAAGGCCTGGGGCTGTCCCTGTCAGCATTTTTAAAAAGGCCTTTTATTTTGAAATAATTTTAGATTTACAGAAAAGTATGGAGAATTCCTATATACCCTTCATCCAGCTTTCCCTAAGGTTTGTATGTATGCATTTATTTAATTTTTTATTTTTAGAGACAGGATCTCGTTCTGTTGCCCAGGCTGGAGTGCAGTGGCATGATCATAGCTCACTGCAGCGTTGAACTCCTGGGCTCAGGTGATCCTCTTGCCTTAGCCTCCGGAGTAGCTGGGACTACAATTATGTACCACCACATTCAACTAATTTTTTATTTTTTTGTAGAGACAGTGTCTGGCCATGTTGCCCAGGCTGGTCTCAAACTCCTGACCTCAAGTGATCCTCCTGCCTCGGCCTCCCCAAGTGCTGGGATTACAGGCATGAGCCACCAGGCAGGCAGTTCCCCTAAATGTTAACTTTTTACTTAACCTGTCATCAGTTTGATACATGTTTTCTACTGAGTGCATTTTTTTTTTAATCTCTTCTGTCCTAGGGACTTTGCTGTACTCAGGATACAGCAATGACATGGTTCCTTTCTCTTACCTTCAAGGAGCTATCAATCTAATAGTGAGTTTTGGTTACTTAAAGTAACCAAAGTTAAGTTCTTGTCTTTTCATAAGAACTTTTAAATTTAAAAATCTTTTTGGAAGAAATAGAAAGGAAACAATTTCTTGTGATTGAATTTCAGCTATAGTAGAATCTGGGTGAAGGAGATATTTTTGAATTGAGAGTCTTTGCTGGGACTCTTGAAATGGCTGTTCATTTATTGATTCTTCTATTCATTTCACATTTATTGACTGTCCCATATGTGCCAAATACTGTACTCATCTGTGGAGATAGTAAGTTTAACTTCAAAATATAGCTCTTTCCTTTAAGGAGGTTCTGATCTATTGGGGAAATATACAATTGCAGAACAGTATGAAATGCTGTGGTTGAGATACATACTGGGTGCTATGGAAACATAGGGAAGGAGACCCCGAAACCCAGCCTGATCTGACAAATCCTCCTTAGGCTGCCCCATGTAAAAAGAGAGTTCTTTGGAGACTATGATATAATATGTGCTATTCTACCTAAAATTTCAATTAAGATGGCCTAGGCAAATTCAGGAACTGTCAGTGCTTTGTTATTTCACAAATGGATAATATATTATTCCTCTGTGAGGTAGAGTTACAATAGTCATTAAATGGACCGATATGGTGATTGTGGCCATCTTTGCAGCCCTTTTTCTGTGCGTATTTTTATCTTTAAGAAACTAAAATTTGGTCATTTTATAGATGCTAGTTTGTACCCTGCCATATTCTGTGTTTGGGTCAATGGTGAACTGCAAATATGACTGTAGTCCCATAAGATTATAATGGAGCTGGAAAATTCCTCTTGCCTAGTGATGTCTTGATGATTCTGACCCTGTGTAGGCCTAGGCTAATGTGTATGTTTGTTTCTTAGTTTTTAACAAAACTTAAAAAGTAGAAAAAAAAAGTTTAAAAGTAGACAAAAGCTTAGAGAATAAGGATATAAAGAATATGTTTTTGTACAGCTGGACGATGTGTTTGTATTTTAAGCAGTGTTATTATAAAGAGTCAAAAAGTTAAAAAAATTCAAAAATTTATAAAGTAAAAAAGTTACGGTAAGTTAAGTTTAATTCATTATTGAAGAAAGAATTTATTTTTTAGAAATTTAGTGTAGCCTAAGTATACAATGTTTATAAAGTCTGCAGTAGTGTACAGTAATGTCCTAGGCCTTCACCTTCACTCACCTGTCACTGACTCACCCAGAGCAACTTCCAGTCCTGCAGGCTTCATTCATGGTAAGTGCCCTATATAGGTGTACCATTTTTTATTGGTGATAGTGTATTTCTACTGTACCTTTTCTATGTTTAGATATGTTTAGATACACAAATACTTACCATTGTGTTACAATTCGTGGATTTTTATATGTAAAATCTTTGCATGTCCGTAAATATTCTTCTCATACCATATTTTTCAATTTTTTGTCACGAAAAATTTTATCATGAAAATTTCAAAAATAGAGAAAAGTTGAAGGAATTTTATAGTAAAGACCCATACCCATCATCTAGATTCTATCATTAACATTGTTCTATACTTGCTTTGTCACATATCTATCCATTTATCCATCCTTCTCTTTATCCATTAATCCATCTTAATTTTTGATACATTTCAAAGTAAATTGCAGATATCAAGAAATATCCTCTAAATACTCCAGCATACCTATCCTTAACTAGAATTCAATATTTGTTTAGTTTTTCTTTTGATACAGAATTTGTACTCAATGAAATATCTTACATGTATATTTGCTGAGTTTTGACAAACACATACACTTGTATAACCCAAACGCTATCATAATATATTAAATAGATTATATATCATTATCACCCTAGAAAGTTCCCTCATGACCCTTCCCAGTCAATCCCCACTTCCCACTCTTCCAAAGGCAACCACTATTCCAATTTTTTCCACCATAGGTTAGTTTTGCCTATTCTATCATTTCATATAATGGAAATCATACAATATATACTTTTTTGTGTGTAGTGCTTCTTTCACTCAGCATAATGTTTTTGAGATTTGTTCAGGTTGTTGTATGTTTTAGTAGTTTGTTCTTTTTATTGCTGAGTTGTATTTCATTATATGAATATAACACAGTTTCTATATTCTATATTTCTATTGATTGACATCTGGGGTATTTTCGTATTTTAGCTATTATAAATAAAGCTGCTCTGAACATTATTCTGCATGTCTTTTTGTATATATGTATATGTGTGTGTATATACATACACGTATATACATACACACATCTGCATTCTTTTGCATATCTATCTATCTATCTCTGTTTCTTTTGGGTAAATACCTAGCAATGCAATAGCTTGATCATAGAGTAGGTTTATGTTTACCTTTACAAGAAACTGATGGGCATGTGTCCAATGTGGTTGTTCTGTTTTACATTTCCACCAATAATGAATAAGAGTTCCTGTTGCTCCATATCCTTGGGTTGTCAGTTTTTAAATTTTGGTCCTTCTGTTGGTAATTAATAGCATGATGATTTTGAGCCCTTTTCAAGTGCTTATTGGCCATTTGTACATCTTCTTTTATGAAGTATCTATTTAAATCTTTTTTCTATTTCTTAAATTGGGTTGAGCGGTAGGAATTCTTGATGTATCTGGGTACCAGTCCTTTGTCAGATGAATGTTTTATGGATCTTTATTCCTGTTCTGTGACTTGCCTATTCATTTTCTTAACCATGTCTTTGATGAGACTTTTAAAATTTTAATAAAGTTGTATTTATTTATTTTTAAATATTATTGCTTTCTGTGACCTGTCTGAGAAAACTGCCACTCTCATGTCATGATGATATTCTCCTGTGTTTTCCTCTAAAAGCTTTATAGTTTTAGCTTTTGTATTTATATCTGTGTTACATCTTAAGTTAGTTTTTGTGAGTGATGTTAGATGGGGTCAACGTTAATATTTCCCCATATGGATATCCAGTTATTTTAGCACTATTTGTTGAAAGGATTTTTCTCCCCTATTGGATTGTTTTGGTGCCTTTGTTGAAAATCATGATTCTGTATGTGGGAGTCTGTTTCTGCAGCTGTCTTTTCTGTTTCGTTGATCTACTTTGATTATTCTGGTCTTGTACCACTTTTAATAGCTATATGTTATATTTCTATAAGTTACATGGAATCACTTTGCCACTGTTGGACATTTTGAAGTTTGTAATTTTTTGCTATTAAAGACAGTAGAGTGATGCATATTACTTCTGTTTAATCTTCGATTATTTGAGTGCAAGTGGTAGAAATAATTTATAAACAAACTTCAAGGCAAATATATACAAATGTAACATTATTATTTAGATTTACGTAGTATATTCTCATTTTTAGTTCTGTGACAAAAAGGAATCCTTGCTGTTGACAAGAAAGTAGAGTGAGTGCTGTGACCAGCAGTCATGAAGTCCTTGTCAGCTGGGAGAAGAAAATTCACTTTCTTCTAAATGTCATTTATGGATTGTTTCTGTTATACTGACAACCAAAGTTATTAGAATAGAGAAGTATGAAGACTAAAAATTCAAAAGGACTTTCTTAGAACTTAATTGTTCTCCACGGGTCCCCTAATATATTGTAAACATGTATTTGCACGCATGTCAAGTGACTGAAAATGAGAGGCAGATATTTAACCAGTTGTTTAAAGGCATTCACTCAATTATGGAAACAGAACAGTGGTCATAACTCATGTTGTGTATACTGTCAGATGTGAGAGGTTATCTGTCTTAAGCTTTTGTACATGGTAATGAGAAAGACGTTTAGTTGTGTAAATGAACCCCAAGGTGCATATTTTTGTTTTATGTGGGTATATAAACAAAATTATACCACTGTGTGAAGTGTTTGTAAATTTTAGTTTCTTTATGTGATAATTTATCCACTTAGAAGAACGATTCGTGGTATATGGACTACCCTAGATTTCATTTTAAGTATTTGTGATGCTTTTCTTGGGAAAGATGGATTTTAAGGGAGAAACAGTTATTTGGGGTGAATATTTATAATTTTTTTCATGTTCTTTTTCATATGAACAGTGAAATAATTGTACATCATAATCTTTTAAGAGGTTTTCTTGTGTTTGCCATAATAAAAATTAATACCTGTGATGGAAGGACTGCTGTACTGGAAAACTACAGTTTTCATAAATTATTTACTGATCTTAGCAGTCTAATCAAGGTTTGATAGCTGCAGCTTGTAGCAAGCTAGGTTTAGGCAAAGTATACCTAGAACAGTATCATAGAAACCTTGTATAAGAATGGGTTCTTAAGACTTTTATGTATGCCTTTTAATTTGTTGGTAAATTAGAAACTTCCTTTCTGGGCATGTCAGTTGTTTTTAACCAAATAAAAACTCTTGTCTATATAAAACTTTCATTATCAGACTATGAGCTATTGTAAATCGATCAGAATCTTTTGGATGGCTACCCCACTTTTTTCTCTTTCTTACTTTTTCTAAGGGGTGATGTGAAAGGGCACAACAAAGTGTGTCCAAAAGCCATTTACCCTCCATTTCAGCTCCAATGCTGATTCCAGCCTTCAGTGCTGCCCCAGTTTCTGGATCATTGCAGATACAAGGCATGGGGACCACTCTAACCCAGACCCTACCTGGATTAAACTCAGGAGATGGGTTAAAATAGAATTGTTGGTTTCATTGGCTTTAAGGTTTTGTGTTGTGTTCCAGAGTGAATTGCAGGAGTCCTGATCTGAACTCAGTCTCTGATTATTCTTGATGAAAAAATTTTTCCTTTCTTATGGAACCACAAGGACCACCTCAGTGGTTCTCTGTTCAGGAATCTCCCTGTGGAAAGTCAGTGGAGATTTGACCACATTGGGAGAGAAGATGGTCACAGCTGGTTGCTGACTACCATACCTTCCCCTTTTCTCCAATTTTCCAGTCACCTGCCTATTCTCCTAATGAGAAATAAGCCAGAAAATGGGACAGGACAAAAACCAAAACCATAAAACAAGTTTACGACAAATTTCATCCTTTGGTGCTCTAATCGTCTCATCTAATCATCCTGTTTTCAGCAACTTTTGATAACCTATGTTATATGTATAAAATTAACTTATATGTCCTTTTTTATGCTCATGCAGTTCTAGAGTAGAAGCTTAAAATTAAGCTTCTTCCTTACCTTTGTGCTATGATCTTTAAAATCACCATCAAGGACAGTGTGTTTGGTTTTGTGATCAGTTTAGCTGTCTGGTGTTTGTGATTTTCCCAGAGCTGACTCTTGCTGCTAATGAACATGATCATTTATACAGTGTCACTGTAGTATAGGCATGTTAAATAATTGATCAAGCCGTGGCAGGTAGAGAACAGCAAATGCAGTCCCTTTGTTGCTATGGTAATACATTTGGTTAAGGGGGCTGTTTGTCATTTGGACCACACGGATCTGGCACATGTGACATAATTGCCTGTGGTTGAGGCAGTTGGAAAAGAAAATCAACGTAAGAAGAGGTGGCATTTTGAAGCAAATTAATATATTTTTCAGGGCGTTTTGGGGCTTACCATTGTGGAGTGACTTATTCTTTTCTATTAAAAGGCTCATTCTTAGCTAATGTGTCAGCATAGAGAATGAGTCAAGTGACAGATTTGTTTATTGGCTGACGCGGTAGGATTTGATCATTCATTGTATAAAATGGTTATTATTTGAGGTTTATATTCTTCCCTCTGTTGTCGATAGGAGGGCTCCCTGTAAGTGAAATTGATACCATATTTATTAGGGATCTTAAAGGGAAAGGACAACATATTCTCCCCTTTTATTCTCCACTTATTAAAAATCATAAGTACTTAAGGATAGGGTCTATTTTTATGTATTCTTTCAACAAATATTTATTTGTTGACAGGTGCTCTTAGGGGTTGGGAGTACAGTGTGAGCAAAGCAGATATAGTTCTTGCCCTCATAGAAGTTATACTCTAGTGGACCATGTCCACTTATCTTCAGGTTTCCCCTTTAGTACTATCCTTTGCCTTATAGAGAACCTTCCAATATATGTTTGATAAGTTTTTACAATAGTTTTTTCTTTCCCAGAACAGTCTTAATCAGTGTTTCTTTCAAATTGATACTGTTTGTGAACAACTAGCACAAAAGTAAATGAAACCTTAAGTGACACAAGCACAGCCCTTCCATTGATTCATGTCTTTCTTATCTTTCATAGTCTAGCTCAAGTTCTACCCCTGCTGTGATTCTATACAAGCCAACAACAATCTCTTTCTGGATATTTAACTCAGTTAATGTGACCAATTTTGTCCTTTTTAAAAAATGTTATTGCACTATCTTTCATGTGTTCTTGCCATCCCTCTTAGGTGTGTTGGGGCAGAAAAAGAGCTGTAAGCCAGTGGTCAAACCCTAGCATCTTTATTGTATAGAGAAGAAATCAGGCCTGTAGAAATTGAATGATGACAGGTTAATAGAAGAATTAGGACTGGTACCCAGGTGTCCAGGCTCTGAGATCCCTCCTCTTTACTATTCTTGGGCCATTTCTAAGAGGAAGCACCAGCAAGTGACATGCTCTCAACTTGGAGTGGGAGTCTTGTGGCCATAAATGGCAAACAAGAGAGCTGATGGTAGGACTGACTTTAAACTTAGGCATAATAGGTTATGACAGTGGTTAGATAATGCAGAACTAATGGATGCAGCACTTTATCAGGAGTTTTAATTTGACACATCAAGCAGTTGGAAACCACTGTAGGCTTCTGAGAAGAAGCTTAACATGAGCAGATTAACATTTGATGGAAGATACAAGAGACGCTGCTGTGTGTCAGTATGGTTAGGGGCAGGGAGGACAGCAGGAGGTGCTCTTGGAAGGGAAGTGTTACCCATTTGACATGTAGAAACTCGATGCTCTTTGATTTTGAACCAAGGTACTATAATAAATACATGACAGAAATAGAAACCAAATACTCAAATGGCACGTCAGCTTCATCTCTTTTGATCAAAGTGGGCTTTCTGGTTCTGAATTTTGATGGTTATCTGATTTTATTTTGACTTCAAGAAGGATTATTCTAGCATTGCTTAACGCTCATCCCATGCTTATGCTACTCTAGCCCTGATTAAAATAGATTGAAATTAAGAGAAACCTACTAGATTATATAAAAAGGGAAATTTATTGAAAGAATTCTGGTATCTTATGGAACTCAGGCTCAGCTGGGCCTCAGGAGGGACTCAAATCAGGGATTAGAATGCCACCTCAGTACTCTGTTCTGTTTTCTTTTTTTCTCTCAGTAAACTGGCTTTCACTCCACCTAGATAAACTGGGCTTCTCTATGGTTCCTGAGTTTAAGTCTCAGTTATTGAAGCAACTAGAGCAACAAATTTAGCATTTTCCAATTCTGACTTAAATTCTTGGGGGGAGAAATCTGATTGGCTCAGCCCATTTTTGGTCCAGCAAAGGTGGGAGGAGGTGGGACAGCCAGGCTCATGTAATGCCAAAGTGGCAGCCAGGTCCCATCCTTGAATTGGTGGTATTGGGGGAAGAAAAGGGAGTATGAACAGATACACCCAACAATTGAAATTCCCCACTTAAAGTTACCCAAATTCCTAAAAAGTTGTTTGCCATTTTTTGCATAACTGTTTCGAAGTTTCTTTGTGGCATAATGAGGTATTAAATTTCTTCTGTCCATTTTATTAATTTCATCATATAAAAACAATTTGGATCTGTAGCATTTTCCTGAAGCTAGTGTTTTGCTGCTCACCTCTGCATTTCTTAACCATGCTAGAAAATGAGCTTTTTTGTTTTGCTTTGTTTTTTTGTTTGTTTTTGGTAACACGGGCTGAGAAATTAAAGGTCTGCAATGCTTTAGTACTGACAATTAAAATGTGAATTTTTGTGTATTAAGAAATTCTTTTAATCATAAACCACATTTCTTTGATTTTGTTTATACTTTTTTCCAGAGAGGTTTAGGAATGAATAACCTTGAGATGTTCAGACCTCAGGAGGTTTACTAGCTTCAAAGATTCTGATTTTATTTATAGGCTGCAAGAAACCACTCAATGAAGTTTATTGTGATTCACTGTTTAGCACCTTGAGCTATTGCCACTCAATGCCAGGAAGGTGTTGAATCTTGTACAGTGAGAGAATAGAATAAGAACCATGCAGCTCAAAACAGAAGCCCATGTGTTGTTATCTCAGGTGTTTCTCATAACATGTTGAATGGACCCAGGCCAGTGGCTTCAGATCTGAATTTTTCTGCTCATCCCCACCTCTGTGAGAAGTGAACGTTTTGTCAATACAGCAGCTGCTTTTGAACCTGGTTCTTCTGGTGGCTGAAGGAAAAGCTAATAGGAGCAACAGTTTTCAAGCCCCCAGTTGAATAGTGGTCTGATGAAAAATAAATCTGGATAAATTATGCTTTGGCCTGTTAGAGTACCCCTATTTCCCTCCCTTGATTTATGCAGTAGTGCTTTTCTGCTGCCTCTTTAAAATACATGGTAAACAAGTTTTCTATGTTATATGCAGATTTGAGAGAAGCACTGAAGCAGGTAGCTATGAAATGTACATCAGGGGTGTCTGCTGAAGCCCATTGTCCATTCTGTTGAAATATTGAACTCACATATTTAAACCAGAAAACATGAAGTGGAACAAATTAGGTTGCAAGCTAGGTAATAAAATAAATGATAAATGGAAAGAGACTCCAAAGGTGCTCCAGAAAAGCTGGCGTGGGGTTGGGGGCCAGGTTAGGAGGAGGCAAGTGTTGGGGCAGGCTTCATGTAACGGCTTCTGTATGACTGGCACAGCTTGTTATTTTTACTGTCATTTTCTGAATTATGTATTTGGGTAGGGGAGCAGAGGGAAGCTTTATTTTTAGGTTTGTTGTTATTTTGTTTTGTTTTTTGGTTGGAGGGAGTTGTATAGTCTTCGTTTTTTCATTCCTTAATCGAAACTCATCTCAAAGAGAAACCCAGCAACATTTGGCTTTGTTTCAATCTCAAAAAATGTCAGAATAGTATTTTTTTCCCTCAGAGGAGGCTACAAATGGTAGCAAAGGTATGAGGGCTTCTGGATTTTATATAGTATTTCACTTTATGGAACTTCTTAAAGTTGTCATGTACTTATCCTAACCAGGGTATTGCGCCCTGCACCTGCTCTGTGGTTGTTTCCTTTGGTAGCCAGCATCTATCTACGAGAGGCATCTTGAGCGTTTCTCAGCTAGATGGTCATGTCATTTCTCCCTCCCAATCTGTTCAGGGAGGTCCAACAAAGCAGCTTGGTGACTGATTCTGTCCCCTCATGGCCTATTTCACAGGTGGGTATAGGCTCCCCACCTGCCTTATCTCTGGTTGCAAAGAACAGAGATACTCTCCTGTGACCTCAGGTAGTAGGAAGTTTATTGTTAGATCCTAGCAAAAGCGAACAGCTAGTGTACAGGAAGGGCAAGGCCTGGGGGGAACTGAACACTTAAAGGCTGCAATCAGAAGGCTGCTTGGATCCCCACTGGTTCTGGGAGCCTCAGCTGAGGGGTTGTGGACTGTTATTCTGGATGTCTACTCTCATTATAACCCAGCTACTCTCCAAGTTGCTGTTCTGTCACGGGACCTATCTGCTTAACTGCCTGCTACCAGCTAGCTTTAATTCCTAGTTCAGATCCCCAAGAGAATTTGAATGGCTAAGCTAATTGATCATCATCTCTGGCATTAAAGCACATCACAGGTTGATGGCCAGCCTAGGGATTGGTTGCTTTTAGATCAGGTTCCCACCCTTAGTTCTGTTAGGTTCTCTTCCATATGACTAGCAGATCGATGGGGTGTGTGTGTGTGTTTTAGTATAGAAAATCATTGTCTGAGGCTGTCCCCAAGCAGTGGTTGGGAATATTACCAGTTTCCCTTAGAATGGGCTGTGGGCATGGCATACACCATAACTGGGGTGAAGAGCACACTCTCATGCCCACAAGTTTCCAGGAAGATGGAGGTGATTATCCCCATTTTGAAACTGAGGAAATTGGGACCAAAAGAGGTTAAGTACTTTACTTAAAGTTATAGATTTAGTAGGTAGCAGAACTGGGATTTGAAGCCAGATTTATTTGACTCCACTAGGCTGTGACATGTTTTTAAATTTTGAGTTCTTCAAAGATGAGGTGGAGCCATGTTGAAACTCCATGAATAGTGCTGGCCCTTTCTTATTCTTGGAGGGACTGGGGCTGTAAGATTTCAGAACTGTTTTTTCCTACTGCTTGATGCTTGACAACCAGGATAACTTTTCATTTTTTCATCTCTAGGAAAAGACCTTCTAAGAAAGATTTTCATTTTTCAGTTATTGGAAAGAAATAGTTAAAACTCAATGCTTTAGAGTCAATACTGTTCTCACTATAGTATAACTGAATTAAGGGTTGGATTTGGGGGGACTTTTCTCAAACTGAGAAGTCTTCAGTTGAGTTGAAGAACACTAGAGGCAAGCATTCCTGAAGTAGACCCTGCTAGCCTGCTCATTTCCCCTTCACAGGTTCTGTACACAGGTTCTCTTCCTTGTTTAGGGTTTTATGGTTGCTGTCTAACGGGTAGAGGCTAGAGACCAGGGTGGTAGCCTGGCATCTTGCACACAGTAGGCATACAATACATGCTTGTTGGATAAAAGCAGGCATCATTGTTGATCTGCTGCCTCCCCTCAGATAGGTACCTTCTTGATGAATCACTCTTTCCTCACCCTACAGACTTACCATTTCTCTCTGTTCAAATTTTACCACCCTTGGGAGAGAAGGCAAGTTTTCTGATACCTCTTTGGGGAATCTTTGGAATTCTGTGGGCTGCTCTAGTGGTTCAACATTCAACTTCTGAGGTTTTATTTTGTTTGTTTGTTTTTTTGTAGAGGTGAGGTCTCGCTGTGTTGCCCAGGCTGGTCTTGAACTCCTGGTCTCAAGCGATCCTCCCGCCTTGGCCTCCCAAAGTGCTGAGACTACAGGTGTGAGCCACTGTGCCCGGCCTCTAACTGTTTTTATCCTTGTAAACTGTACTCTGGAAAATTGTTTGCAATTGTCAACTCCTTCTCCTTCCTGTCCCCTCTCCTCTTTTGACATTACCTCTTCAGTGGCATTGTAGTGATTAACGGTATAGATTTCAGAGCCAGAAAGACCTGGTTTCAATTCTCTGCCTTGACATATTCTGGCTGGGTTATCTTTGGCAAATTATTTAGTCTCTCTGAGCTTGGGAAATGTAAAAAAACACTTAGTGCAATGCATGGCACATGGTATTGACTCAAGAAAAGTTAGGTGCTGCTAATATTATTAAAATAATAATCATGATAATTGTTGCATTTCTTTCTCAGGACTGTGAATGCTTCTTATTCCCAAAGGGGGGCGCTCTTAACTTTGGTCTGCAGCAACATAGTAATGGACAGGAGCCTTAATGCACGATCTTTTTGTTTGTATTCTGTTGTCACCCTAGGGTTTGAAGCATTTCAAGTGTTAAAGCAAATTTCGTATGAAGATAATTATCATGCTTCTAATGTAGTTGGGAGATGAGTTGTTTTAATTAATGATGTGCCAGCAACCCTTTCAAATAGGGTGAAGTGTGATTTTTAAGGCCTCTACCAACTTGGTCATAATTAGGGACATTTGGAATGCTCAGGCATAGTATGTGCTTATTTGCACACTTTCATTAAGCAATCAGGATTGAATGACCCAGTGGCCAGATTTTCATTGGATCAGGTTCCAGTTTTGAGGAGGAGAAGCCTTCTGTGCTTTCTCTTCTTCTCCCCTGCCCAGTTTTTTCTATAACCTTTACTCACATTCTGTGTTCATCTAAACAACGCTGCTGTGTGTTTTGTTTTTGAGGCCCTGAGTTTTGTAGAATCCCTCTACTGCATTTCCTTCTTTTTTGCCTTATGAACCAGTCTGGCTAAATCTCTCTGTTAGAAAGTAAAATTTTCATATGGCACTGACTGTTTTGTGGGTGTTAAAGGTGATTAATAATGGAAATGAAAAAGATGAAGTTAGTGCTATGAGAATCAGAAGAAAGAGGACGAAGAGTAAAGTCGAAAACTTGAGAACTGAAAGGGACTGTTGATTTCATGTCTAACCTCTCATTTTTATAGACTGAGCTCCATAAGGACAGGAACCATGTTTGACTTGTTCAGGGTTGTATTCCTCGTACCTACCACGGAACCTGGAGCAGAGTAGAATTTGTTGCATAACTTGATATTTAAATTACATTGGTATCTACAAGGGCAGAGCCTGGCCAGAATCTGGCTCTCCAGGGCCCAGTAAGAGATGTATGAAGAAGGGAATGACGTAAAGAAGGCAAGTATTTAAAAACAGTTGACATAGGAACATACGAGGAATGTAAAAGAAAGTTACAAAATAGAAAATGTAAATTTTGCTCACTAGTAATTCATATGGAAGGAACATAGAGTACGTGGATGTGTGCCATCGCATATTTCAGTGCTGCCATTTGATTGTTTTTCAAAAAGCAGAGGTTGAGTAGCTGCATACAATTTTGCCATTGTTTGGTCAGTATCTTTTCTTGGTTTTGTCATTTTATTGCTAAACTAGGATGACTTTTTAAACTCAGAGTCTTTATTATTTTTTCCCTTTTCCACCTTAGGTTTATAGTTACTGTATTGAGTTTCATTAATTTCAAAACTCTTTTTCTTGCAATTAATGCAGATTATGTAATTTCTAATCCATTTTCATTTGTCAGATCCTTTATACATTACGTGGGTCAAAAGCTAGTACCTCACATATCTTCATTTAGCAGGATTTTGAATTTTAAGCCTGTTCTCCAAACATGCTCTCTGTTGTGCAGGTTTCTTGGATTAGATAGTCTTTCATTTTCCACTCCCCTGGCTGCCCACTGCAGGCATCCAGAGGTGCCACAGGGGCCTACTGGAGGAGGATTGGTATATGCACTTTAGGTACTGGGGCCTCTGCTACCCTCATATCCCGAAGCTAGGTAAGGATTTTAACTCCTTAGGCTGGAGAGGAAGCTGGTGGTGGTGGCTTTTTCAGATGGCAGTAGAGTGGGGGAAGGGACGGACATTTCCTGAGGTGTAGGAGAACATAGATTGACCATCAGTCTCCTCCTGTCCATCCCTTTTCGGTTCAGGGGCATGTATTGGTGATTGTAATGTGTGGTGAGTGGCAGGTTCCTTAGAGCTGCGGTCCCCAACCCCCTGGCCATGGACTGGTGGCTTGTTAGGAACTGGGCCCCACAACAGGAGGTGAGCGGCAGGGAGGGAGGCTTCATCTGTATTTACAGCCACTCTCCATCACTCGCATCACTGCATAAGCTCCGCCTCCTCTCAGATCAGCAGTGGCATTAGATTCTCATAGGAGTGTGAACCCTAGTGTAAACTGCACATGAGAGGGATCTAGGTTGCGCGTTCTTATGAGAATCTAATGCCTGATGATCCGAGGTGGAGCTGAGGCGGTGATGCTAGCGCTGGGGAGCTGCAAATACAGATTATCATTAGCAGAGAGATTTGACTACACAATAAATGTAATGTGCTTGAATCATCCCAAAACCATTCCCCCCGACTCCTGGTCTGTGGAAAAATTGTCTTCCGTGAAACTGGTCCCTGGTGCCAAAAAGGTTGGGGACCACACTGCCTTAGAGGATAGAGGTCAGGACTCCCCTCTTCCCTTGTTAGAAAGGACCTGTCAGCATTTTACGTTGGTGATGTTTTTGCCGGTGAGTGCCATACTTGACTGTCTGATACTAATTGTATACCTGAAGGGGTAGGGAAAGATCAGGACAAGCCATCCACTATAAGGCTGGAGCATTTATATGAGAGTCAGTTTTTAAGGGGTTTTGGTGGCGTATAGGATGTATTTCCTTTAACTCATTGCAGCACATATTGTGACTTCCAATTATGTAGGCATCTAGAAAAATTAGGTTTGACAATCCCTGAAGTATGCCTGTAGACCTGTTTACCAATCCATCTGTAATTATTTATTGATCACATACCTTGTGACCAGGCCTGGCCAGCCCCTGCTCAGATAGAATAGTAAAATTTGGTCTAGGTTTTTTTTAAACTGAGATTCTGTTTGTGATTTAGGTTATTAGGGAAAGCCCATTTACCCTGAAATCAAGACAGATAGCCTCTGGGAGTTCTGAGTGGAAATTCATCAGCTTCCTCTGTCATTTTAGAGAAGGTGTTGCACTTGTACTTTCAGCAGTGGATTATGCACAATCAACGGTGATGAATGTATGAGCATTTTTAATTAGTCTTCATGCCCCGTGTCTAATGCAATCAGAAACCCTGTATCAGAGTAGAGACTTATAATCAATCATTCATCATCTTCTGAGGTAGATATAAAACCATTTGCTTTTAGCCTGCAACTTAAAATATCTGCGTTAGAGAATTATTATTTAACCAGGCAGATATCTATAAACTATGTCTATTTTGAGCATGTAGACTTAAATCTCAAATTGCAGATTGCTCTGATTAAATGTAATTGTGAGAATTAAGGTGTCTCTACCCTCCAGTCTGTATGTAGAAAACCTACCAAAAGATAAAATAATATTAGAGAAAGAGTATCAGATTGGCATTAAGAAAACCTGAGTTCTGGGCCCACCTTTGCAAACCCCTGTTTCCTCATGAAAGGAGGATTTGAATAGCTATTTAAGTCCTCATTATGTTATGTTAAAGTTATGTTACTTATAATAGAAACATTAATAGTAAATAACATTTTGGGACCATTTAATATGTGCTGGGCACTGGGCTACAGTACTGTGCCTTATAGCAGGCACACGAACCAGGTCTACATCACGTCATTTATTCCCACATTGCTCCTAGGAGGTAGTTATTATGAAAAGGCCACCTCTGTCCTTAACCTGGGAGTTCTTGGTAGGGAGGCTGATCTCTGTAGGCTAAAGATTTGGAGATGTCAGATATGAATCCACAATGATTATCTAGATAAAGATCATTGAATTGAATATAGAGTCCTAGAGGAGATGATTTTTTGTTTATCTTAGTGGGTCTGAAAAAATTCTGCAATTAAGGAAAAGTTGACAAATTAAATTTTCTAATTTAACTGACACCCAAGTAATTATTGTATTTTGATCTGCTGTTAAAACAATTTTTTCCCCCAAAAGTGAAATTCTAGAGAATCCTAGAACAAGTTAATCCTTAGCGTTAGTTGGCAGCATTAGTGAGCATGGAGAATATGGGTCACTAATTATTGGGAATATAAACAGAACAGCTTTTTGGGAGCCCATTTACATCAAAAGCCTTCAGATGCTCATACTCTTTGAGCTGACATTTCCACTTCTTGGATTTTAACTGAAGGACAAAATCATGGGTACGCTCAAATGTTCAGTTAAAAGAATGTTCCTTATATACTGTTCATGATACTGAAAACCTAGAAGCAAACTAAATATCCAGCCATTAGCAGATTGGTTAAATAATATATTTGATGTTAAATATGTCATAAAATGGCATGTATTGTTAAGCAAGAAAAAAAAATCACTCTCTGTGGACCAGCCCCTTTTCTTCCAATAATTAAAAAAAAATACTAGTTAGACTTGTTAATTGTAGAAATTTAGAATATACAGAAAAGCAAAACTAATAAAATTAAATAAAATACCTACACAATCCCAGTTTCTAGCACTAACCACTATTGACATTTTGTGTTATGTCCTTCAAGAATTTATATTATATGAACATATGTATGTGTGTATACATATGTGTATGTGTGCATATTTATGTGTGTATTTGTAACCACATTCAGAGATATAGGTATAGTACTGTCTCACTATTTTCTTCACTTACCAGTAGAGGACAATCCACCAGACTGTACAGTTTAATGAACACAGGGGTCATGCTTTATTTGGTATAGGTCAAAGTTCCCTGTGCAAGAACAGTGCCTGGCACATAGTAGGTATTGAGTAAAAATTTGTTGAACAACCGAGTATATCTTGACCATCATTCCAGGTCAACTGTATTAACTCCAAAAGATTATTTTAGTGACTAGGTAGAACTTCATAGTGTGGATGTACCACACATAGTTGTTTCTAGTCTTTGACAGTGAAAACCACTGCTGAAATAAATGGCTTTGTCCCTAAATGTTTGACACATCATAAATTATTCATTAAAATTAATACCCTAAAAATGGAATTATTGGATCGAAGATTATATATGCATTTCTCACTTTTGATAGCATTGCCAAATGTTGTCTGGAAACAGCATGCCATTTTATATTCCCAGTGAAATAATGCAGTGCTCTGAGTTTACCTACACACTTGAGAGCATGGACCTTTTTTTTTTTTTTGTGGATTGAAATTTTTATTGAGATATTTGTAGATTCGCATGCTGTTTTGAGAAATAATACAGAGAGATCCTTTGTACACTTTGCCCAGTTTCCCCCAATGGTAACATTTTACAAAACTATAGTATAATATCATGACCAAGATTTGACATTCCACAAATCTTCCCCAGTTTTACTTGTACTCACTTGTGTGTGCCTGTATTAAGTTCTATAAACTTTGCCATCTGTGTAGGTTTGTGTATCTACCACCACAGTCAAGATACTGAATAGTTCTAACACTATAAGATCCCCCCTATTGCCATTTTATAATCATACCATTTCCCTCCTGCCCTCCCTGCTCCCATATTCCCATACATAATCCCTAGCAACTGCTAATCCATCCTCCATTTCTAAAATCTTATCATTTAAAAAACATTATATAAATGGAATCATACAGTAGGCAGCTATTTGGAGTTAGCTTTTTTTTCTTTTTCTTTTTAGCTCAGCATAATTCCCTGGGGATTCATTGAAGTTGTTGCTGGTATCAGTAGTTTATTACTTTTTATTGTAGAGTGGCATTCCATGGTATGGATGTACCACAGTTTGTTTACCCATTTACCTATTGAAGGACATCTGAGCTTATTCCAGTTTTTGGCTCTTAGAAATAAAACTGCTGTGAGCATTTGTGTACAGGTTTTGTGTTTGTTAGTTTTCATTACATTAACACAAAACCTGGGATAAGTACCCAGTAGGTCAACTGCTAGGTTGAATGGTAGTTACATGTTTAGTTTTTTTAGCAACTGTCAGATGTTTTCCAGAGTGACTACCATTTCACATTCCTGCCAGCAATGTATGAGTGATCTAGTATCTCTGCACCCTCACCAACATTTAGTGTTGTCACTCCAGGCCATTCTGATAGGTGGGCAGTAATACATCATTACGGTTTTAATTTGTACTTCCATAATAGCTAATAATGTTGAACATCTTTTCGTGTGCGTATTTGCCTTCTGTATCTTGTCAGTGAAATATCTGTTCATGTCTTTTGCCCCTTTTCTAATTGGATTTTTTTTTCTGTTGAGTTTTAAGAGTTCTTTAATATTCTGGATGCTAGTCCTTTGTCAGGTGTGTGGTTTACAGATATTTTCTGCCAGTCTGTAGTTTATCTTTTCATTTTCTTCACATAGGCTTTTATAGAGCAAAGGTTTTTAATTTTGATGAGGTTCAATTTATCAGTTTTTCCTTTTATGGATTGTGCTTTTGTTGTCAAGTCTAAGAATGCTAGGCATGCCTAGCTGGCATGGGCTTTTGACTCATTCCTTAGAGACTCTAATGGTCATAATTTTGCAGCTTGAGGTAACTGTGGAGGAATTGGGTTGGAATATCCTTGGCTTTATCATCAACTAGACTAGTGTCTCTTTTCCTTTCTCATATATTTAGTTGAGAGAAGAGCCCTCTTTTATTTCATGATGTCAGAGCTTTCATAAAATGTTGCAATCCTGCTCCAGAATGGGGATCTGAGTCTTAGCATTCATCCCAGTGATAGCCTCTTTTGCCAATTCTTCCACAATTTCTCTAAACGTAAAGTGTAAAGGAGCTCTTCATCCTTTCCCTGGAGGATGGTGATGAATGTGACAGTGGGGATTCTTGGGTAAAGGGTAAAGGGCTTTAACTGAGTCAGAAGCAATAAACCTTGAGGGATTTGTATTTTATGTTTAATAGGTTCCCTTAGGCCATGGTAGTGGGGGAGTATAGGGAGGTGGTTGAGTGTGAACTCTTTAACCAGATGGACTGTATTTTCATCTGGCTCTTTTCCTTACTATCTGTGCAAGCACAGGTATGTTTTCTTAATCTCTCTCTTCATCAGTTTCTTCATTTGTAAAATGGGACTAATAGTAGTACCTCCCTATAGGGTTGTTCTAAGGATTAAGTTATTACATGTATAGTGCTTGGAACAGGGCCTGGTAAATGCTTATGGCTGTTGTTAATATTTTTATTATTACATCCCTTGCATCCTGTCACCTTGAGTGCTTGTTAAAATGTGCATTCCTGGGTTTCCATTCCCAGACCTACCAAATCAGAGTCTGAAGGGATAGGGACCCAGGAATGTGCTGTGCAAGATTCTCACATAGTTCTTAGGAATGCTACAGTTTTTGAATAGTTACTTTAGGCTCTTGGTCACTTCTGTTTCTCCATGGTAAGTGAGCTCTCTGGCCTTTCTTTAGGGGTGTGGTTGGGTACTTCTGCCAAAGTGAATACCTCCTCTCTAAGAACATTCCTGGTATTATCAGAACTAATCAAAGTTTCTACACAGAATCAAGTTATGGTGGAATTTTCTATCTGGTTGGTTCAGGGTCATGCTCACTAGGATGAGACAGGTATGAAACCACATGGAGTGGTGGGTTCTGTGACAAATTAGAACATGAAGGTCATACTCAAAGGTCTCCAAATGAAAATAATAGTAATAAAAAATAAGTCTGTAGGCTGGATGCAGTATTCTGGCTGCCAATTTGTAGTGGTGTTCTGTAGATAAGGAGCAGTGTCTTTTGCAGGGGAATGGGGAGGGAGAATCTATTTGTAAATCTCTTTGTCAATTTTTTGTAAGTGGGCTTCTCAAGGCCTGTATTTTTTCCTACTAGCCTGTCCATTAGGGATTATTATCCGGTGTAAATACTGCAAAGTAAACTCTGGGGATAACCTTAGGCTATATAGATAGCAGTACATGCTTCCTTTCTCACAAAGAATGGCTCTATAGCACTTTTCCCACAAGGAATATGGCAGAAAGATGCAGAAGTTCGCTACCTGAGAGACTTAACTGAATAACCTTGACTGAAGATACACCCTTTTAAGTTAAAGGCTAGCTTTTGAGAACAAAACTGGCTTCTTTTTATAATACAGTGGAAGTTCTCTTAACCAATCTAACTGGTTCCCTGGATTAGTAGTGCTTTCCATTCTCTCTGAAAAACACATCGACTCATGCACACTCCTTGCTTAGTCCTCTGTCTGGTTGACTGTTTCCAGTGTGTTCTCAAGTTCTAAACTTCTCCCATTCTTGAGTTGTGTGCACTGTTACAGTAATTATATAATTTAATTAAATAACATATAAACTGATGAAATATGTATGTGAAAGGAAAGTTATGTGTTTCTCTGAAGTTAAATTCTTAGAAAACACTAAAGGCAAGTTGCTGTAAGATATTGCTGTCAAATTGGGTGTGGATGAGATAACTCTAAAGGATTGGGAAAGATGTTTAAAATATGGAAATATTCCAAACTGAGATTGATTCACACTGAGATTTTTTTCAACTTCAAGTAGCCCAAATGGGAAATTATAGATTATACAGTAATGAATATGGTTTATGCAAGAAAGACAACATTGAACTTCAATCAGTACATCTGTTCTTGAAGAAATAGCTTTGGCCTATGTGAAAATATTGGTAAATAAACTTGACTTTTTATGTTTAATGATGAAATATTTAAGATATGTATATATGTGTCTTTTTTTTATAGCATTTTCTATTGATCTACCAACCATCATCCCAATTGCCATTGGATTCTGCACCCCAGAGCTATATGCTAACATAATTGAGTAATTTACTGAGACTAGTGTGCAGCCAAGTTGGGGAGAGTGCTTCCTTAAGAGAAAACAATGCTCTAAAAGCAAAGTATCCATAAATACCTTTAAAAAAATTCTTACTGAAATTTTAAGTTTGACTCATTTTATATTATAATTCTATCCAGTTTTAGTTTTTCAAATATTTAATATGAGTAATTATACAT
This sequence comes from Daubentonia madagascariensis, assembly GCA_023783475.1. Classification (NCBI taxonomy): domain Eukaryota; kingdom Metazoa; phylum Chordata; class Mammalia; order Primates; family Daubentoniidae; genus Daubentonia; species Daubentonia madagascariensis. The sequence continues at coordinate 46,032,991 of JAKFHU010001209.1, forward strand.
TTGGTAAAATGGCAAAATCAACATTTTGTTTTCTCTTCCTTTGAAAAATTTCTCATATAAGTAATTCTTATATTTAATATAAGGTGATACAAGATGATTCATTTTTCAAGTTCAAGGATGTTTAAAATATTATATAGCAGTAAAATTGGGTATAATAAATTATCCTTACTTCAGACATGAACTGATAAAAGGTTCTGTGTAAGATCTTAGTGATGAAAATAAGAATGTTTGAAGACAATCAGGTCCCATTTATTTATTTTTGTTGTTGCTGTGATTGCCTTTGGGGTCTTCTTCAGATGATTAAAAATACTAACAGTCTGCTCATATGGCCAACTCTTTGTTCCACTCCCACTGTATCCTCTGGGTGTGTTGTGCTTTCCTGCGTCAGACAGGATGCCTTGCTGCTCAGGTCATTCCCAAACTACCCAGGGTTCCAGGAGCATGCAATTCTTTGGCTTCCTGGTCCCAGGTTTCCTCCAGGTAGTGAGGTTGAAGGTAGAACAGGCAAGACAATTTGGAAAAACAACTACATAAAATTTTCCTTATGTTGACTTTGGCCCCAGTCTGTGAGAGACACGTAGTTAAATAATACCCTCCCTGAAGAAGAAAGTTTGCTTTTTTGAATATGTATGTACCCCCTAAAGGCACAAAGAATGACTCTGTATCCCCTAAAGGTAACCAGTGAGTTAGCAGAGTATCAGATGAAACTAACCTTGTCACTTTCCTTTTCTCTAGATTGTTCATCTCTTCCCATTAAGGTTTTTTTTTTGTTTTGTTTTGTTTTTAAGCACACCAAACTTGTTTTTAGATTCTTTCTTGCATTAGCAACAAAAGACTAGATAATCATTTATTGCCTGCAATTGTAAGTGCCCAACAATATTTGTTGAACGAATGAATTAGTTTGCTAGTCTCAACAGACTTGTGTTTGCTAATAACTCTGAGTGGAAAGAGACATTATCAGTTAGGTTAATAGAGCGTTAAGTTGAGAGTGGGGATGTTAATGCAGGCATAATGTAGTAAAATTGCCCAGCCTGAGCTGGTGATTTGAGTTTAGTTACTGCATATACATTTTTGCAGTCCTTTATATCTCTTCCTCTTTTCCACCATGAGAGCTCATTCTTTTGAGACTCATGTCTGTGTCATCACCATCCAGTAATATTCATTAAGCTCCTACGTGCTGAGTACTGCTGGGTTTCGTCCCCTTTAATGAGTGTGAACATTTAAGTTGAAGGATAGGCTTTTATGCAACACTGCTTTGTCCTGAAAGGAGTACTCTGTGAGTACACATGATTCTGGCATACTGTTTTCCTAAGTTCAGTAAGCTAATTAGATCAATCACATATTTTTGTTGGCAAGCTCTGGCTGCCTCTTTAAAACAAGGGGCAAATCAGCTCGACTTTGTGCTGGGAGATGTTATCAGACCTGGGCTTTCTGTCTGTATTAGCCATTAGTGGGTTCTTTATCTTGATTTTGTAAATAGCCACTTCCATTACACAGTAGATGTTTATGCACTATGATTCCTTGCTAATCACTTTTGTCACTTACTGCAGCATACCTTTTCAGTCATTGATCAGCGTTTGCTTGTACAGAGTACAGTGTTGTGTGATGCTTTGTTTTGTGTTACTTTTGTAGTTTTTTAAAAAAAAGCTTTAAAAAGAAGTAACTACACAAAACAACATTTAACAAAATTTACAGAAATCAAAATACACGGCCGACCAGAGACACTAGCTGCCAGATCATCTCAGAGAGAAGGAAAAGTTTTAGATGAAAAAGAAAAAACAAACAAACAAACAATCATAGATTGGGTGTAATTCTGAGGGAAAAATACCAGGACCTACAAGGGATTCCATGGGAGGAAGTTGCAGAGCAGAACAAGAAGGAGCAAGATACCAGCAGAGGACAAGGTTTGTTTCTCCCTCCCTCACATCTCTGGCAGTCAGCAGGCTCCCCAGCTGCTGTCGCCAGTGAACTGGGAGTTTCTTGAGGACAAAGCACCAGCCTGCCAGCCCACCTTGGGGTGCTTCCAATCACCACAGACCTGAGCCGAGATGGCAGGTGCCATATTGCTTCTCCACCCACTGTGCACCTTTGTCCTCCCCAGGGGGCTTCAGCCCCTCAGTTTTTGTCTTGCTTGTTCCCACACAAACATTTTCCAACTCTGGATCAGACTGCAGGAACCACAGGGGGCCTGTGGGTCCTGGGTGATCTTTGTGACCCCAGAGCCTCGACCTTCTGGGCAGGCTGCCTTCTGGAGAGGGGGACAGAGATGTCCAGAGTGCTACCTTTCCTCCATCCAGAGTTTTTCCTCCCCCTCCTCTTCCCCGCCTGTGGCTGCTGAGAGAGACGATTGAGCCAGGGCTTTCAGGAGCTGCTGCTTCCCCCCTATTGGTACATATACCACACTGGGGCTTCCACAGAGATGGGGCTCAAACCTTTCCTTTTAAAGACCTGCAGAAGACTAAGGGGTGCTTGGACTGTGAGCTCCCTGCTCACCGGCCCTCCTGCTGCTGCTTGCCTGGCTGCTCCATCAGAGCAGGGCACACCCCGAAGCAGGGGGACATCAAACCTGCTTGAGCACCCCATAGGCAACTCGAGACCAGCATGCTTCTCCCTGGCATGGTCAGGGATTGATCTTTGGGGACCTGGAAACAGGCCCACAGGCCAGATCCTGTACCCCCAGGACTCAATTGTGTTGCTCGGGGTCACAGAGGGGAGATTTGTGAATTAATCTCGGGAGGCAAGAGAGCCTGGGGCAGAACTGAAAAGCGAGTGCAGTGTGGGTCCCAGCTGCAGCACACTCGCACAGCACCCCTCCCCTGACAGGAAGGCTGTGCTCTCAGCTCAGGGTGGGATCCTGGACAGGGAAGCTCCAAGCCTGCAGCACCATTGTGTGGGAGCTCAGCTAGTTTGAGCTCCTGCCTGCTGGCAGATGCCTGAGGGAGACCGCAGAGCAGGGAAGGGGAAAGAAGAGCAAAACCTGCTCTTGACAGCCAGATTGTGAATGTCATATGGTGCCTCCACAAACAGACTTTCTGGCTGGGTGGGGCCACTTCAGCCCATCCCTGGTGGCTATCCCTAGAAGCTGGGAGGAGACCTTTGGCCCCTGCTGAAACAGCTACCTTACCAGCTTTTGTGGAGCCTGAGGTCAAGTTTACCCAACCCAGCCCTGCCCAACCTCACTCCCCCACTTGCCTCTGCTGTGGTGGAGAATAAGGACTCTCCTTGAAGTCAACCCACCACCTGGGGCATTCGAGTGCTTCTCCTGAGCGGCTAGAGCTGGTCACAGGACCCAAAAACAATACGGCAGCTTATTCCTTCTGGCAAGCACCACCTACTGACAGGGAGGTCAATTTGCACAGCCCTTTACAGCATTTACTGACTCAGTCATACAGGGTGTGGTTGATTCTTACCCACAAGCACCACCTACTGTGTCAGAGATTAAACTGGGCATGCCAATACAATTCATGCTGTTGAGAAGACCACGGGCCTGGGGAAAGAGAAAGAATTTCAAAGACCTCTATCCTCCCTCATCAAAGAGAGACAGGGAATCTGCCCACACACATAGCTCACCACTGCTACAGCTTACAAACAACTAGCAACTGAGAAAATCACCACACTAAGGATATCTATAACCAAGGCATCGATCCAGAACCTGGATTGCCATCAAAGCACCTACAAGCAAAGCCAAAGGTTCTTACCCAACATATGCTACAGATACTCCTTTACAAGTGAGGGGGAGGGAAGGGTGAAAGCCCCATCTAAACAAAAGAAAATCCAAAAATAAGAAGTGACAGCTGCCCCAGAGGAGAAGAAATCGGTGAAAGAACTCTGGAAGTATGAAAAATCAGAGTGAAAGGACACCCCCAAAAGGGAACACCAGCTCTCTAGCAATGGATACCAACCAAAATGAAAATATCAAAATGACACATAAAGAATTCCAAATAGGGATTTAAGGAAGCTTAATGATATCCAAGTGAAAATGGAAAACCAACTCAATGAAACCAGAAAAACAATTCAGGAAATGAATGAAAAATTTACTATAGAGATTGACATACTAAAAAAAAATAGATGTTCTGGAAATGAAATATTTATTTAAGGAAATACAAAACACAGTGGAAAGTTTTAAGAATAGACTAGACCAGGCAGAAGAAAGAATCTCAGAACTTGAAGATATCACTTTCAAATTAAATCTCTCAGTCAAAAATAAAGAACAGAGAATTAAGAGGAATGAGTAAAGCCTACAAAAATATGGAATTATGTAAAACGGCCAAGGGTAAGGAGCGTAGGCATCCTTGAGGGAGAAGAAGAAAATGCACAAGGGCTGGAAAACCTATTTGAGGGAATAATTGAGGAAAACTTCCCTGGTTCCCTGGTCTTACTAGAGATTTAGATATCCAGGTACAAGCAGCTTAATGAACACCTGGGAGATTCATCACAAAGAGACAGTAACCAAGACACATAGTCATCAGACTGGCCAAAGGAGGAACTCCTGCGAGCTGTAGGCAAAAACATCAAGTAACTTCCAAAGGAAAACCCATCAAGCTAACTGAAGACTTCTCAACTGAGACCTTACAAGCCAGAAGGGATTGGGGCTTCATCTTCAGTCTTTTTAAACAGAACAACTGCTAGCCTAGAATTTTGTATCCTGCAAAACTCAGTTTCATATATGAAGGAGAAATAAAGACTTTTCCAGACAAGCCAACACTGAGGGAATTTGTCAAGATAAGACCTACCCTGCAGGAAATACTCAGTACTGCATTATGCATGGATCAGCAAAATAGACACCCACCAGTGTAAAACCTCCCAAAAGCTGAAGTGCACAGCTCATATAAAACAGTAGCACAAGAGGTAAAATGAAGCAATAAGGTCCTACCTAACAGGATGAACAGAACAGCATCCCACATATAAATTCTGTCAATTAATGTGAATGGTTTGAATGCCCCACTCAAGAGACATAGGCTGGCTGAATGGATGAAAAAATACAACCCATATATCTGCTGTCTGCAGGAAACACATCTAATCCACAAAGACTCATACAGACTCAAGATGAAGGGATGGAAAAGAATAATCCATGCAAATGGAAACCAAAAGAAAGCAGGTGTAGCCATTCTCATATCAGATAAAATTGACTTTAAATCAACAATAGTAAAGAAAGACAAAGATGGTCATTATATAACAGTAAAGGGAGCAATTCAATAAGAAGACATAACAATCTTAAATATCTATGCACCTAACACAGGAGCACCCAGATTCATAAAGCAGACCCTACTAGATCTAAGCAAAGAGATAAACAGTAGCATCATAATTGCCAGGGACTTCAACACCCCACTGACAGAACTGGACAGATCATCCAAGCAGAAAATAAATAAATAAACACTGGGCTTAAATAGGACTCTAGAACAAATGGGCATAACAGACATTTACAGAATATTTTACCCCAAAACTACTGAATATACATTCTTTTCATCAGTACATGGAACATTCTCCAAGATTAATCATATCCTAGGCCACAAAACATGTCTCAACAAGTTCAAAGAAATAGAAATCGTACCATGTATCTTCTCAGACCACAGTGGAGTAAAACTAGAAATCAACTCCAAGAGAAACACTCAATTCTACACAAAGTCATGGAAATTAAACAACCAGCTGCTGAATGATTATTGTGACAATAATGAAATTAAGATGGAAATCAAATGATTCCTCGAACTGAATGACAAAGGGGACGCTAAATATCGAAATCTATAGGATTCAGCAAAAGCAGTCCTAAGGGGAAAATTCATAGCCTTAAATGTCACCCTCAAAAAGACAGAAAGAGCACAAATCAACAATCTAATGACATGTCTCAAGGAACTAGAAAAGGAAGAGCAAACCAAACACAAAGCCAGTAAAAGAAAAGAAATAACTAAGGTCAGAGCAGAACTAAATGAAATGGAAAAAAATAACCAATACAAAGGATCAATGAAGCAAAAAGTTGGTTCTTTGAAAAAATAAAATTGATAGACCTCTTGCTAGATTAACCAGGAATAGAAGAGAAAGGACCCAAATAAGTTCAATCAGAAATGAAAAAGGAAATATTACAACTGATACCACAGAAATACAAAATATCATCTGTGAATGCCATGAAAATCTCTATGCACATAAACTCAAAAATGTATAGGAAATGGACAAATTCCTGGAAACACACCACTTCCCAAGACTCAATCAGGAAGAAATAGAACTAAACAGAACAGTAACAGGCAATGAGATTGAAGCAGTAATAAACAAGCTTCAAACAAAAAACAGCCCTGGACCAGATGGATTAAGAGCCGAATTTTTACCAGACCTACAAAGAAGAGCTGGTTCCCATACTGCAGAAATTATTCCATAACATTGAGAAGGAAGGAATCCTCCCCAACTCATTCTATGAAGCCAGTATCACCTTGATACCAAAACCAGGAAAGGGCACAACAAAAAGGAAAACTACAGACTAATATCCCTAATGGATGTAGATGCAAAACTCCTCAATAAAATTCTAGCAAACCGAATTCGATAGCACATCAAAAAAATAATCCACCATAACCAAGTGGGCTTCATCCCAGTGATGCAGGGATGGTTCACCACATAGAAATCAATAAATGTGATTCACCACATAAGCAGAAACAAAAACAAAGACCATATGTTCTTCTCAATAGATGCAGAAAAAGCATTTGATAAAATTCAGCACCCTTTTGTGATAAAAACCCTCAATAAACTAGTCATAGAAGGAACATATCTCAAAATTATAAAAGCCATATATGACAAACCCACAGACAACATTATACTTAATGGAGAAAAGTTGAAAGCATTCCCACTAAGAACTGGAACAAGACAAGGATGCCCATTGTCACCACTTCTATTCAATGTAGTGCTGGAAGTCCTAGCCAGAGCAGTGACACAAGAAAAAGAAATAAAGCGTATCCAAATCGGGAAAGAGGAGGTCAAATGATCACTTTTTGCTGACAATATGATCTTGTATCTAGAAAACCCCAAAGACTTCGCCAAGAGACTCCTGGAATTGATAAATAAATTCAGCAAAGTCTCAGTTTACAAAATCAATGTACACAAATCAGTAGCATTCCTATACACCAATAACAGTCAAGCTGAGAGTCAAATCAAAGACTCAATACCATTAACAGTAGCCACAAAGAAAATAAAATACCTAGGAGTATACTTAACCAAGAAGATGAAAGATTTCTACAAAGAGAACTATGAAACACTGAGAAAAGAAATCGCAGATGACACAAACAAATGGAAAAACATATCATGCTTATGGATTGGTAGAATAAACATTGGTAAAATGTCCATACTACCCAAAGTGATTACAGGTTCAATGCAATCCCCACCAAAATACCAACCTTATATATCATAGATTTAGAAAAAATAATTCTACGTTTCGTTTGGAACCAGAAAAGAGCCCGAATAGCCAAAGCAATCTTAAGTAAAATGTTCAAATCTGGAGGCATCACATTGCCAGACTTCAAACTATACTACAAGGCTGTACTAACCAGAACGGCATGGTATTGGCACAAAAATAGAGACATAGACTAATGGAAAGAACAGAAAACCCAAATATAAAACCATCCACATACACCCAACTGATCTTTGACAAAGCAGACAATAGTATACACTGGGGAAAAGGAAGCCCTATTCAATAAGTGGCGCTGGGAGAATTGGATAGCCCCATGTACAAGAATGAAACAGGGTCCATATCTCTCACCACTCACAAAAATTAATTCAAGATGGATAAGACTTAAATGTAAGGCATGAAAACATAAGAATGCTAGGAGAAAATGTTGGAAAAATTCTTCTAGATACCGGCCTAGACAAAGAATTTATGAAGAAGACCCCAATGGCAATCATAGCAATAACAAAAATAACTAAATGGGACTTGATTAAATTAAAACGCTTCTGCACAGCTAAGGAAATAATCAACAGAGCAAATAGGCAACTTACAGAATGGGAGAAAACATTTGCAAGCTATACACCCAATAAAGGGCTAGTAACAAGAATCTACAAAGAACTCAAGCAAATCAGTAAGGAAAAAATAAACAATCCCATTGAATAGTGGGCAAAAGACATGAACAGAACCTTCTCAAAAGAAGATAGACAAATGGTCAATAAACATATGAAAAAAACCCCAACATCACTAACCATCAGAGAAATGCAAATTAAAACCACAATGAGATATCACCTTACCCCGGTTAGAATGGCTTTTATTAAAAAGTCCAAAAACAATAGATGCTGGTGTGGATACAGAGAGAAAAGAGTGCTTATGCACTGTTGGTGGGACTGCGAGTTAGTACAACCTCTATGGAAAACAGTGTGGAGTTTCCTCAAAGAAGTAAAAGTAGACCTACCATTCAATGTGGCAATCCTACTCCTGGGTATTTACCCAAAGGAAAAGAAATAATTTTATGCAAAAGACACCTGCATGCAAATGTTTATTGCAGCACAATTCACAATTGCAGAGATATGGAATCAACCCAAGTGCCCATCAATTCATGAGTGGATTAACAAAATGTGGTATATGTATACCATGGAGTACTATTCAGCCATAAAAAGAAATGAATTGATGTTTTTTGCAGCAATTTGGATGGAACTGGAGACCACTATCCTAAGTGAGGTATCACAAGAATGGAAAAACAAACACTACATGTACTTGCTGTTAAATTGGAACTAACCAATGAGCACACATACGCACAGAGGGAAGTAAAACTCAGTGGAAATCAGGCAGGGGGAAGGAGAGGCTGGGCAAAAACCTACCTAATGGATACAATAAACACTATCTGGGTGATGGGCACACTTATAACCCCGACTCAAGCATAACAAAAGTGATCCATGTAACTAAAAACATTTGTACTCCTGTAATATTTTGAAGTGGAAAAAAAATACAAGGAAACATTTCTGTCCAGCCCTTGGTGACTTGTCTCCCTACCCCTCCTTTTTTTTTTTTTTTTGCTCCCAGTGGTGAGTTGTGTAAATTCTTTTAATTTTCCCTTCAAAGTGTTTTTGATTTGCCTAACTCTGTATTCTCTTTGCTGTCACCTGGCCTAGTCCCTCATAACTACACCACCTACTTTGTCTATCATATTTTTCTTTCTCTCTCTCACTCTCTCTCTTTCTCAACAGCCTCTTTTGCCTCATGCCAACTTATACCATGTTTATCTGCCAGACTAATTTCCCTACATGCCTCTTTTGTCCTGTAAGGACTTTGCTGAGAATTCTTTCTGAGCTCCCAATTGCCTAATGAATGAGAGAGCCTAACTCCCTTGCCTGGCTCTCATTATGCAGTTCTCCCCACTCTGTGCAGTGGCAGTCCCCACACTTTTCAAAAGTCAGTTGTCCTCCAAGGATAAGCTTGCTAACTGCTACCTACAGGGTGGTGCCATGGTGAAGAGCATGGACACTGGAGTCAGATTTGCTTGGGATTATTAGATTCTGGCTCAACTGTGTACCTTGGGAAGTTAACCCCTCTTTGCCTTCGATTCCTTATCTATAAATTGGACGTAATGCTAGTCCTTATTTCATAGAATTGTGAGGTGTGTTTCTGGCACATAGTAAGAATTTAGCAGAAGGATGAACTATTATTGTTATTATGTTGCCTAAAGTGCCCTTCTAGTAATTATGTTAGTACTTACATAGTGCTTACCATGTGTCAGGCAGGTACTGTCCTCAAATTCTTTCCTATCTGAATTTATTTAATCCTCACAAGAACTATATGAGGAAAGAACTGACACCAGCTCCATCTTATAGATGAGAAAACTGAGGCACAGAGAGTTTGAGTGACTTGCATGAACCTTATACAGCAGTTAAGTGGCAGAGCTAGGATTTGAACCTTGGAAATCTAGCTCTAGAGTCTGTGCTCTTAAGCACTATGCTATGAAACTAAATTCTACTTGTGTGGTAAAGATCCTGTCGAGTGAATCTCCCCCAGGACTCTGTCCTTGGCCACCCCAACCCATAGTGACATCCCAGTACATTTAATAGGCAGAATAAAGTTAAAACCTTTGTTGTTTTGTATCCTTCAGTCCTTTGTATATGCTAAAAAAACCCTTTGATTATAGTTACTACATGGTATAATAGAGAATTTGGAATATGGAGGCACCAAAGAAGAAAATAAAATACTCTTGGAGATAACTACTATTCACAGGTTATCTGTCTTCCTAGTCTTGTTTATAAATATTATATGCACAACAATATAGGGCATATATATACATTATACATAATTACGATCATGCCATGTATATAATTTTGCATCTTGCTTTTCTTGCTTAATATTATAGTGTGAGCATTTGCCTGTGTCATTAAATATTCCAAATAATTATAATGAATGCAAACAATTTAATTGCCAATTTAGTCTATGGTGGACGTATTGTTTACTTTCAATATTTTAATGACTAGAAACATTTCTAAAATTAAATGGGTCAAAGGTTGTGGTCTTAAAAAGACTTCTGGTATGTTTGGAAAATTGCCTTTCAAAAGGCTGTATCAACTTATTACTACTTCTGTAGTGGGAAAATCCAGGGTGTTTCTTGACACCCATTGGCTACTGAAATTTTGGTGAGTCTTTGCTAATGTGATAGATGATCTAGGGCAAGGGTCATTGCTCAAATTGCATTGAACCCAAGATACTTAGAGTAATAAGCACATGGTACTCCATGAGTACTTATTTGGTTGATTTTCAATAGTGATGTGGTGGGCTTTGTAGAATTCTCTAAGATTTAGAAACTGGAGGAGATTGGATAAATCAATTAATACAGCCCCATGTTTTGAAGATAAAGAAAGTGAGACACAGAGAGGTGAAGTAACTTGTCCAAGTCCATTTGGCTGGTTAGGAGCAGCATATGTATTAGGTTCTGAGCTTTCAAATCCGTTGATTTTTTACTGTCTCACATTGTTTCTCATTTACCTTAATCCATTTACATTCCCGCATCTGGCTTTACTTACAATGAGACATAACTGGCCAAATTTGGAGGTATAGCTTATGACCATAGAACAAGATAATCAATGTTTTCAACATTTTTGGGCTAAGGAGAAAGGATTCTGATTAACCTCATCAGACAGTCCAGCTTTGTTATTAGTTAATTCCTCCATTCCCCTCCCCCCCACTTAGAGCTTCCCAGGTGCCAGTGTTTAACTCAGATCAAATGGAAGGTATGTGAAGATGGGGACCTGAATTATGGCCTGTGCCCCACAACAGAGACCTTAGACTGTTCAGTGCTTTGTGCTTAGAAATAGGTTTCCTTAGGGGTTATGGGTTTAGGTGGTAGTTGCAGTGTCTGACTATATGGCCTTTCTGCTGTCCTACATGGTGTTGAGAAAAGGAAATCTATGGAAGCTGGCTCAGTTTGACTTAATCTTGCCCCTGGAATGGGTTCTTGGAGCCATCATTTTAATGCAGCCTTGCTCTAAAGGTTCAGAAGTATGGAAGTCCTCAGTGCCCTCACTATTTTTACATTTCCCTAAAGAGCACTTGGTTTCCCAGGAAGGTCCAGGTAGCATGGATTAATATTTCTGTATATCAATAATGTGGAATGAAAAGTAAATGCCATGACTTTTTGCAGTTCATTCTTTTTTGGATATTGTGATGATTAAGCCATAAAAAGGTTAGCAGTTTCAGTGCTGGAAACACATGTTAAATTCATATCTCACCATATTAATCACCAATGAGATTAGCTGAAATTATCAAGCCCAAGTATTTCCTTACTATTCTTAGTTTTCAGAATAACCTACCTTTATCACCCCTCCTTTCCTTAACAAAGAGCAAAGGATGTTACCCATTGATTATAAAAATTATTTTGATGAATTAAAATTTTCCTATTAAAAAAATCAAAAAAGAAACCTGCTTTGAAAAACCTTTTGCTTTAGGGGAAAGGTGAATGACTTAATGCCATTTAATATGCTTTTTGGGTGAGAAACTTAGAAAAAGAACTTTAAAAAGACACTTATCTTTAATAATTATCCCATTTATCGTTCAGGGATATATTAACTATGCTTACATTTTTGGCACAACAACGCTCTTTCCTTTTCTTTTACTTATTAATTTGTTTATTCATTAATTCACTCAACAAGTTATTTCTTAAGGGCCTTTAAGTGTCAACTTGACTGGATGAAGATATACCTAGATAGGTGGTAAAGCATTACATCTGGGTGTGTCTGTGTAGTGTTTCCAAAGGAGATTGGCATGTGAGTAGGTAGACTGAGTGAGGAAGATCCACCCTCAATGTGGGCAGACACCATCCAATCAGCTGGGGGCCTAGATAGGCAAAAAACGCAGAGGAAAGGTGATTTCCTCTCTCTTTCAATCCTGGAGTTCAGACACTCTTCTTCTGCCTCTTGGATATCAGAACTCTAGGCTCTCCAGCCTTTGGACTCCAGGATTTATACCTGTGGCCTTGCCTCCACCATCTGGTTCTCAGGGCTTTGGCCTCTGACTAAGAATAACACCATCGGCTTTCTTGGTTTTGAGGCTTTCAGACTTGGGCTGAGCCATGCTACCAGCATCCCAAGGTCTCCAGCTTGCAGGTGGCCTGTTGTGGGACTTCTTAGCCTCCATAATTGCGTGAACCAATTCCCCTAATAAATCCTCTCTCATCTGTCTGTTCGCCTGTCTGTCTGTCCATCTATCCATCCATCCATCCTATTGGTTCTGTCTCTCTGGAGAACCCTAATACAACCTTTTATGTGATATTCATTGTGTAAGGCATGGGGGATATAGCAGTGAAAAAAATGTAGACCTTGCCTTCACAGAGTTTGTAGTCTTGCAAAGCAAAAAGACACGTTCTTCTGGGAATGTTTCCTAGTGGTGGAGACATTGAAGCTGAGACCTGAGGAGTGAGAAGAAATCTTAGTTACTTGGACTGAAGAATATGCCTACCATTATCAGATCTGAACATGGAAAGTGGCAAATCAGTACCTGGCTTGACCTTTAATATGGTCATACACATATGACATGTTAAAGAAGGAGGGCCATGGAAATATTCAGGTGTAATAACAGAGTCTTTAGCTCAAAAACAAAAACTGTTTGCTGCTATTTTAGAGCCTAGACTAGGGGTGTGGAACCTTTTCATGTTGGAAGCTGCATTAATTTAGCTGTAATCAAGTAAGGCTGCATTCAAGAAACTTCAATTAGATATACTTAAAAATGTACATTATTTTGTAAAAATTTAACTACCATGTACTTAATAATTTCAAAAAATGAAAACTATTTGTTAATTTTAAAGTTAACTAACCTTTTAATGACTTCATCATGCGTGCTTTTTGTTGGAAAGCATTTGAATATGTGGTTACAGCATGGAGGTCTGCAGTTTCAGTTGATCCTCTAGATGGGTATCAGTCATTTGTGAGCTTAAGGGCATCTTGATTTGGGTTAGGTAGGAAAATGTAGATTTGCAGCCATAAGTGGTTGAAAAGCAAGAAAGCATTTTTCAGGCATGTTGCCGAAGGTGTGGGTATTCTACTGCATGTTTCCGTATTTCAATTGGATCTTTCTTAGCATCAGACAATGACTTTAAAATGTCACCTACTGAGAGCTCAGTCAATTCCATCTGTATCTTCAGGTGTCCTGGTGATATCAACTAGGTGCAGCTGAAATGCTAATTTGAGTGTGATGTCATGATTCTCAAAGTCAGTGAAACTTTCATTGTATTCTCCAGTGAATAGGTCTATAACAGCTGCATATTCTTCACATGATTCGCATATATCATCCTGCTCATCAACGACCTTTGCTAACTGGGGAAAATGTTCATCTGAAATTTCCTTTTGAAGAAAGGAAATTGTATTTTTTGCCACATATCATGTATAGACTTAGTTTTACCTTGCAAAGAAATATTCAAGTAATTTTGATTTGACATGATATCACACAGAAATGCTGCATTCCTGTAGAAATCTTCTTTCAATAATTCACATTGCTATTCTATTCTTCTTAAAATTTAACTGTCTGTTCTCACAGAGACAAAATTTTGGCTAACACCTGTCGCTATGATAGCCAATGTACTTTAGAATGATATGGCAAATCCACACTGAATACCTCATCATTCGACTTTAACATGTTACAAAACTGACAATGCTGTGTTGCATTTGCACAAATATAGTTAACAATACTTATAACTTGTTGCAAAGTGTCACTTAAAGTAGTAGCTTTAGCACAGAAATTTTGCTGATGCAAGATACAATGAAAAGAAATTAGAGCATCTGGATCTGTTAATACTTTTTTTAATCTGTGCAATAAACCCTTCATGTTTTCCTGTCATGGAAGGTGCACCATCTGTACATACACTTACCAACTTCGTGACATTTATCTTGAAAGTATCTTTATCTTGAAGGTATCTATTCCCCGTGTTTGGTTTGCAAGAGTGACCAAAGCAAGTAACTCTTTGTAGCAAAGAAGATCTTCTGTTATGACCCAAATGAAGTATAAAACCTGTGTTGAGTCAGTAGTGTCAGTTGATTCATCCAAAGCAATTAAATAATATATATTTTCCTTTTGAATTATTGCATGAAGTTGTTCTGTTACGTTGAAGGCTAATTCATGCTGCCAATCAGTTGTGGTTCTCCTAGAAAGAGGCAGCTGTGTGTACTTTGAAAAGTTATCGGGGTCTAAGCATCCTACAACTTTGACAATGCATTCTTTCACAATTTCTACATCACTGAATGGCTTCCCTTTTTTCCCGAAGTATATAAGCTGCTTTATAAGTTGCTTCAGTGGCTTTATTTCCAGGTCTTATTGCTGCTTGAAAGAATTGTCTTTGCTTTTGCTTTTCATCTTTTAATTTCTGCAGTACAACCTTTTGTGCCTCTCCCTCTAATTTCAAATATTTGTGGCCTTACGAGTGTTATAATGCTGATGAACATTGAATGTCTTTAATGTTGATATTGCAGTATCACAAAGCAAGCAAATCATCTTATCTTTAGCAGAAATAAGATAATATTGCAATTCCCAGTCCTCATTAAAAAAATCTGTTTTCTTCCTTCAGTGTTCTCTTGGTTTTCTTTGACATGATGGGCTGTTAAGCAGACAGAATTAAAAAATACTGTTGAGCTGTGCAACTATTCACAAATTCCACTCAAACAGAAACATAGTGCACCTTTGTCAAAAGCTGATAACAGACTGGCATACTCAATCCCCATAAACTCTCACCAGCCAGCCTCATGCGTAGTGGCACCAGTCAGGTGGGGGAAGTTAGACCTAAATCATGAGCATAGCAGCCGTCAATTTAGCCCTTATGGCTTACTAATGTTCTTAATTGTGCTGGTCAATCTGGGAGGATTATTTCATTGAAACTTATTTTATTCTTTGGTATTTTAAATATGTTCATTTTAGAAATAAAATAAAAATATAAAAGACAAACAAAAATGTATTAATAAAAATAAAAGGATTTGTTGTGTAAAATTTGGATTCAGTTAAAAGGCCACACTTAAGGACCTAGAAGGCCACATGTGGCCTTATGGCTGCAGGTTCCCCACTCCTGGCCTACACTTTGTTTCTCCAGGTAGCCAGGCCTCAAGAGCCAGAAGAAATTCAAGGTCTTGGGTTCCAATCACAGAGGCATCCTCCTTGGTCCCCATTTCATCAGCCCCAGGAGCTCCAGCCACTCCCTGCATTGCTACTTGTTTGTTAGTTTGAAAACTGAATGGCAATTTTTTTCTCTAGGTTGGCAGTTCTGATTGGAGTGACTTATTTCTACTCTGAAACCAGGAGAGAATAATATGACATGCTTTTGTGCGGTGGCACCCTTGATTGACTATATCTTGTCCCCTGAGGAGTTGTCATAAAGGACTGTAGGCCCTCAGTTGCATCCTGTACGCATGAGAAGTGGCAGATGTCCCACAGATAACAGTGAACAGTGTTGCTGGTGTGTTAGAAGGAAGGTCTCTCTGACATAGTCAAGACACACTTCTCTACTTTAGTGTGTAAATGGCAGCTCCAGGAGAAAAGTTGCCCTTCAGAGCAGGCCACAGACTCACAGAAAGCTAAGGCTTAAGCTGCAAGATTATTTAGTCCAATGTTCTTTGAACTTTCTTAAACACTCTTTTTTTTCCCCAACAAAATCTTCTATGGAAATCCAGAATATAAATCTGATAAAAGCAATGAATTGACACCTCAGAGATTTTTTATAGTCATTATTTTTTAAATAGTTGAAGCACTGCTTCTCCCTAAAGCTCCTGGGTTCTGACAGCGCAGATGGAAAAATAGCTAATAGTAATAATAGCTCACTTTTATTAGTGCTTGCAATGAGAAAAACATTGTGCTGAGCACTTACCCCACAGTGTCACATTTAATCTCCCTTGGAGCCCCATGGGGTAGGCACCATTATGATCATCTCTATTTTACAGATGAAGCATTAAGCTTAGAGTGGTTTAATGTCCTGCCCAAGGTCAAATGGCTAGTAAGTGATGGAGCTCATACTTGAATCTGGCTCTCCCTGACTGGTTAACCAGCTAAGGCCCTTAATTACTAATCCAGTGAAATCTCATTACTAGATGCTACAGGTTCGTGCCAGCACCAAGATTGGGACCCAGGAATTCTAATCCTTGGTCCCAGGTTCTTTGTGCTGCACCATAATGACAACTGCTTTGGAAATATCAGAGTGATATTTAATAGGTTAGCTGATTCCCTACAAAGACAGTTCCCTTAAAACAAAATGTAGACTAGGATACATGTCCTTCTTTTTATAGTCTCTTTGAAAGAGAGATGAATATGTGTTAAAGTAGGGGGGGAAGATCTCTCCTTCCTTCTCTCTTCCCCTTACTCTCTACCCCTTGTAATCAGAAGACTTGAAAAATCTTTGAAAAGGGATTATTTTTGAAAAAAAAAGTTAGTGGCCAGATTAATTTATTTTTCTTGTTCTCCAGGTTGTTGGCATTTATTTATTTATTTTAAAATTAGCCAAATCACCAGCAGCCTAACATGAGTGATAAATGTAAACACATAGCCACTTTTTGTGTTAATTCTTAAGATTGGTTTGGGATAATTTAGAGCTATTATTAATATTAAAGGCTGAATATTAGAAAATATTGATTGGCCTTATTGAAGCAGTCTTGGAGTGTTTTTGTTAGTTTGCCTAGCAAAGGTGATGTTCTTTTCCTGTTTGAAGGCTTGTACCATTTAAAAGAATTCTTATTTTAAAAAAATATTTTGTCTCTCTCTAAAAGTGTCTTTAATAACCCTAGATACATAGTTTCTTAGTTGACAGATGGTGGTGGTACTTGTTGCATGTGATCCTGGGATGCAGGCTTTGCGTGGATATTTGCATGCAGGAGTTCGTTAGGGTGTGCTCTCTGAATCAGCACCTGTGAGGGAGGGAAGGAAGCAAGACTTGGCAGAAGGTGATGGTGGACTGCCATGAAGTCTCACCAAAGGCCTGGGCTGACCCTACAGGGGGCTCTGGAGCTGGGATTGGCCCTTCAGAGTTGTCCTGAGTTGGGGTTGGGGGGGGTCACACCCTCCCTTAGTCATGGATATGGGCAGCCTCAAGGGGAGAGCATAATCTTAGGCAAAGCAGCTCTCTTCAGTTCAGCAGAGGGCAATTTCTGGAGAGGGCTGACAGCCAGCAGCACTCGTAGCTGCTGGGAGAATAAATCTTTCACTTCTGGAGGGACTGAGGGGAACATCACAGCATCCATTACAGTGCTCTTAACTCTTAAAATTCAGTAAAAGGGTAGGGGAAGGTAGAGAAAAGGTCATCAGATAATCTCTGTGTGATGAATATAGTGTTAAGGTAGATGGGTAGTTGTACAAAATGTAATCCATTAATGGATCCATTTTTCCCGTGTGTGTGTGTGTGTGTGTGTGTGTGTGTTTTAAGAAAGTTTGGTACATAACCATGTAAAAATTGAACCACCTTTCTTATACAATTTACTTGATTCATGTTGTGATTTTTTCTCGTATTAAATTCCAAACCTGGCTAAGTCACAGATCCTCGAATTGCACACATAGGAATGTGCTTTGTATTATAATTATCTGAGGAAAAATCTGGGATCATGCTGCATAGAGAAGATGAGCATGGTCTACAGAAATTTTATAAAACCAGGATCTAAATTGCAGAATCTGATCCACAGGGAGGATTTAATAAGAGGGTCAATATGATTAATGACCTGAATTTTAATTTATAATATTTCATGGTATTGTATTTCATAAACAGCTACAGAAAAACACATACTGTGACATCTTAATTTGCTAATTTAAATTATATAAAAGAACCTACAGAATATATACAACTGAATTTATGTGCTATTCCTTGCATTATTGATCCATATATGCCATATGACAAGGAAAACACAAAAATGTTTTGAATCAGCATTTTGGATAATGCCTCTCTCAGTAGATGTTAATATATCCTCTCAGAATAAAATAATGAATTAAGATATATTAAATGGTTAATGTTTCCTTTTTTTTTTCTTTTTGCTAACAGGGTAATCAATTTTGTTCATCTTTCTAACGTGTATTAGAATTACTAACTAGTTGGACTTCATTTGTAAAGCTAGACTTTAATTAAGCAGGGAGATGCAACATCTGTAATGGCTGAAACCCCAGGTTCTCTAGACTGAGTGATTTGTGGCGGTAAGAATGATTAATAGACCAGTGGTTAGAGCCTCTTCAAGTCATTTTTGCCTATTTCCAATCTTCTAATCTTCTTAAAAGTTGGATTTGTGATAGGTAAAATTTCCACAACATTGTTCTGTTGACCTTACGGCAAAACAAGCAAACAAACAACAATGGAGATACTTGATTAGGGGCTGTAATGTAGGCAATCACATCATGTTTTTATCAACACTCTTCTCATTTGCTTAGGTAAATTTCTTCTGTGTGTCACCCTCAGATGTGTTCCTGTACAAACATGGTATTGATGAAGGAACCCCTCCTTGGTGAAGCCATTCCTAACCCCCCCCCCAATCATGGCTGCACATTGACTCCTTCTCTCTCTCATCCTACCCTCCCAGTCCTCTGACTTTGCTTCTTGTTAGCAATGTGACCAGTCACTTTTCTCTAAGCTTCAGTTTCATCTGTAAATAGGGATGACAGTTGCAACCTCATTGGGTGGCTGTGAGAATTGAATGGACAATTTAGTGTGTGCTTGGCACAGCATTAGTGCCCAGTAAATGGTGGCTCTTCTCACTGGTGGCTATTACTATTACTTGCTGAAGCAAACATCTCCCCCAGTAAGCTGCTTATTCCCTGAGGCCTGGGACTGAATTTTATTCACATGCCTCGCACTGCACATCATGGGCACTTGGATTAAAGCCTTGTTGAATCACCCCATGAATGACAGAAAATGTTATCCCTACCTTCAAGGAGACTAGAGTTGGTTCTGAAATAACCACAACACAAAGCAGAAACTACATGACCATAGGGGGAAGATGTAGTTAAACTAAGGTTTACAGAAGGAGGATATTAATAGGCAGGTTTAAGGCAGGCACTTAGTAGGCACTTAGTTTAACATAATGTTTTTGATGTTGGCAGCCAAAAGTTTTAGGATGCTGAAAACTTTTGCTAAATTATACTAGACATGTTCTATTTCTCCTCTGAATTTTACACCCTTCAACTCTTAATGACAACTTGTTCTTTGAATTGTACATGTGATGGGGACAGACAGAGTGCTCTTTATTTTTTTAGCCCAAGCGGGTGGAATTAGATCTGAGGGCATCTGTTAAAAGCATCCACTTCCTTCTTACACTTTTGCAACCATTTACTAAATATGTTATTTCTTCTGGTGTTATGCTAAGTATATGATAATTTCATATGCCTTGTTGTAGCTAGTGTTTGTAGATAATTTGAACATTTTTGCTTTTTTAAAATTTTCATTATATAGTTATTCTATTTAATGACTTTGAAAAGGTTCTTTCGCTGAAGAGAAAGAGAGAGAGAGAGCACCAAACTAGAATTAATTATTTTTTAATCACATTTTTTTGGTAGCATGTTCTGCTTTGTGGTTCTCTCCCCAATCACATAAGCTAGATTTACGAGAGAAATCACAGGGGGATCTGTTCAGATAGTTATTTGTTTGATTCCCCCAGAGGTACTGGCTCTTTGATCTTCTACTAGTGTAGCTCCTCTGATCTTTTATTCTGTAAGGTGTTTGTGTCTCTGTATGATGGATGTTTCACTGACCCAAGTAAATGGAAGAAAATTTTCTCCAGCCTTTAAATGTATTGCTTTCCTTGTTCTTTCAAAAAACACACTTTTCTTGGGTAAGAACATTTTAGAGGCATTTGGCATCAAATCAACAGAATGTGGCCTTTAATGGAATTTGAGGCACTGAGAAGTGGTTTGATTGGTAAGAATCCATTTTTGTTCCTTTCTCCTTGACTATTCCCTCCTCACACAATAACAAAAACAACTCTCCTCCTCCTCCTATTTTTTGAAACAAGAGGATCTGATTTCATTGAATTTCATACTTTTTTATTTTAGTTTTTTGAAATAAAAAAGTTTTTGAAAGGTTTTTATTGTCACTTTCCTTTTCTCCCTTGAAGGGGAGAAAAACTCTCAACTGTGTACAGAGCAAATTAAATTATGAGGAAAATAGTCTATGGAGTTAAACAAGATGAACTGAGGTTTTGAAACTGAATCTAAGAATTGCCTTGATGTTGTAGATAGTCTAATCCATGATTCAGAGATGTATTAGTCATTTTGATAGACTGTTGATTTGACTAATTACCCTGAAGGCAGGCTGGCTAGCTGACTGAATTACTCAAGTCAGCTAGTAATTTTGATCAAATCAATGAGTAATTATGGTTTTGTGCAGGCAACAGATATAGAATACTGATTATATAAGTTATATTAAAGAAGATGTTATTGTGATATAATCATATAAAATATTTAATGTAAGCACCATACCAGCCCTTTAATCTTTTCCTTACTTTAAGGCTTAAATTCTCAGAACACATGATAGAAAAGGTTGTGACAACTTTTTGGAGAGAATCATTTTATTCTTTGAGTAAACAATGTATGAACATGTGAAAGATTCCCTAGTGCTAAGGTTAATACTCTTATATTTCAAATATACTTTAATTGTAATAAGCATGTTTTCGGAAGCCCTTAGAACTAAATATGGTTAGATTTTTACAGCTTGAAATTCTCTTTATATTTCTTACAGAAAGAACCTAGAAATGAGCGATTATATGGCAGAGCTAGAAGTTATTGCTGCTACTTTCCTTATCAGTTTATTAGATAAATATTAATATTAGCATGATCAAGTCTACCTAAAACCCAGATGCTTACTTTTGTTTAGTTTCTATGCTATCATCATCCTTTCCCTTACTTTTGAAAAATCTTTCTACAGAGGATGATGGTTATTGAATTTCTAATTGGCAATGTTTGTATGCCATATTTGTGGGTGCAAATTTAAAATGTCTTAGAAACAGAGACTTATTTACTTAACGGAAAAAAATCTGTTTTTAATTTTACTTGTGTCATCTCTTGGATGGTTTACCTGTACTAGATTCCTTTTCTATGAAAACAGGAAATGGAATTTACTTGGAACTTTGTGCAGATTTTGGTGCACGATTTGTAATGTTTGTGAAGCTCCTTCAGGGTAGTTATGTGTAGTCACTTTATCCATTGTATATGTCCTTCCCCACCCCCACTTCCCATCCCCCAATCAGAGATTGAGAGGGAGAGAGGAGGACAATCCTCTACAAGGTTCAGATGATTTTGAGTTTATTATTAAGGAACTGTAGATGTATACCTGCTGTTTGCTTGCTTGGGCCCAGTTCCCACTGCCTCTTGTAGTGTGGGTGTCATCTCACTGTGCTGGATGTAATTTTTGCATTTAAAGACACATGTTATTTTTTGTACAACGTGATCCCAAATACCTACTGCTTTGTTGGATGATAAACTGTTTCTCCAACTTAATAAGAAAAAGTATGTTGGTGTCCAACACAAGGGATTGTAACAATTTTGAGTATTTTCATGTTTTGCCTTATACACTGACATTAGAACCTAATCTACAGATAAGTTGCAATTCCACTCTAATAGTATTGGGTCAGATCATCAATTTTGGTAATTCCCTAGGGCATAGAATGGAGTTATTGTGGGTATGTTGCCAAAAGTTCGGTACTTGTCCCCAAAGCCAAATGAAGAACGAGGACAAGTGGTTTGAGAAAAAGGAAAGAGAAGTTTATTAATTTGCTGGCAAATGAGAAGGATGGCAGACTCTTGTCTTAAAGAACCATAGTCCCCCCCTTTAAGCAGAAATACAGGGTTTTTAGGTTTTCAGTTTCGGGT
Source organism: Daubentonia madagascariensis (assembly GCA_023783475.1). NCBI lineage: Eukaryota > Metazoa > Chordata > Mammalia > Primates > Daubentoniidae > Daubentonia > Daubentonia madagascariensis. The sequence continues at coordinate 46,055,234 of JAKFHU010001209.1, forward strand.
TATTGCTGTTTAACTGTAGCATCTCTGGTGAAGATGATCTTGTGTGACCTCTGTCCAGATAATTCTGTTGAGCCATCTCCTGTGGTTTAAGATACTAGAAAACAAAGAACACTCCTCTGCCTCTTTGATTACTGGTCTTGGGCAGGCAGGAATGCAGGTTTTAATTCATGAAAAAGGGTGAGGGGTTTTAAAGAGACAACTGGTAAAACATTTTGCCCTTTTTCAGATCCTTACTTGTGTTACATATTTATGTGTTAATAATATGTAAAATTATTTTTGCAATAAAAGGAACTACCCAGGTTCCTCTTCTGCTTCTATACCCTCATTATAACTTCTTTGAATATGGAAGTAAATTAACTCTATAAACTCTATAAAGTGTAGGATGCTTTTGAGAGGGTAGTAGGAACCCTTGTCCATTCTTGCTCATTGTTTTCTACCTGAAGCACCAACTCCAGGGAGAAATAATGCTAAATGTAAAATTTATCTGAAGCAAAACTTAATTTAGAATAGTCTTTGATTTTTCTTTTCTTACTTTTTCTTTCTCTTTTTTCCTCTTTATACAAAAGATATTGATACACACATGTTAATTTAGTGGAGAAGAGTTTTAATTAAAGAAACATAAATAGCCTGAAACCATTCAACTCTATGCCAGTCACTCTAGAGGCAAGTGTAGATGAATTGAAGCAAAATATGGGAGAGTTGTGATCTACCCACTTACTTCTGGAGATTTATAGATTAATGAATGCCTTCTTCTCCATGAGGACAGCCTCTCTGCTTGGTGGGGCATGGAAGGCAATAAGCCATCTTTGCTGCAACAGAGGAATTGCTTAATAAGAGTTGTTTCAGCTTTTACTTTATATCTTGAAGTGCAGTGTGGTAAGCCTAAATTCTGGACCCTCAAGCAGAAATTAGAGCCTCCTTTACCCTTTGTTACTTGCAAATTACACAGGGCTTTTTTTTATTGTAGGGTCTCTGAAAAGGCAGCAGCTAATAATTAGTATTTACATCTGTGTGCACATACTTGCATGTGTATGTGCATATTCTACAGTATCTCTGTGCACAAGGAAGAGAGAGAAAGCACCCCTTGTTAAGTGAGGTATAGCACTGCTCTGTTCAAAGGTAACTGGTCTCTTGCCAAATTCTGTTTCAAAATTCCACAAAATGATGTTTGTGGCAAAATGAAGGCTTCAAAGTAGTCAGATCTGCTGTTAATGAGTGCAATATTTTTACATAGAAAGTGTAAGAAATACAGGTGCATAATGACCTTTGGTTTTCATAGTAAATCTTAGTCTGAAAGAATGGGTTTTGTGCAAGTTAAAAAAAACACCTATAAGAAAAGCCAAATTAAGAGTTGTGGGTAATAGGATTGAAACTCTTCAAGTATAACTACAGTAAATTGCAGTGCAGGAAGCTTTTTGGATATGAGAAATCTTCACAGCGAGCTGCATTTACTTTGACCAATTTTGTTTTTTCTTAAAAAGAGGTTCTTGAAAAAATTATCGAGAACGTTGAGACCCCTGGAAAGGGTCTTGGGGAACCTCAGGGTTCCTCAGACCACATTTGGAGAACCACTGATCTAGATTGACAAAAATTTTGGCAGAACATTAACTTTACAAATTCCTGGAGCTATGAACCCCTCAGGCCAAAGGTAAATTGCATAAATTTAATTCAATAAGTATTGTACAATATTAAAATAACCATTAAAGAAGTGCATCTTAAAAATAAGATTACTGCTCTTCTGAATTCTTTACACTTTCCTGACATGTCATTTTCATCCATATTTGTGCCATTGGAAGTTACAGATGTAGTTGGTTTTCCTTTGTATATTTTCTATTGAATATCTTTCAAACATTTTGTGGTCATTGTAGTTGAGTCAAATAGCATATTGTATTAAGCTACTCTTTTATCTCTACTCATCCCCATCAGGCTGTAATCATTGTGTAGGTACTTTCCTTTCATATTGAGATTAAGAAGAGACTTCAAATATGTTGTAATTGCTGTACTTAAACTGGGCTTAGGAGGTACTTTTCCTTTTGTTTAGGAAGTTCTTTTGTTTTTATTTTGTTAAATTAAAAAAATGTTTTTGCTAAATAGTACATACTCATGGTACACAATTCAAAAAGTAAAAAAGGGTACGCAGTGAAAAGTAAGTCTACCTTCCTCCACTGTCCCCCAGCCACTCAGTGCCCCTGTGCTTAGGGAACCACCTTAGAGCTCTAGTGTATCTTCACAGAGATCAATGCATTTACAAATATATGGAGTCATACATTGCTTTTTTTATTCTTACACAAATGGTGGCATACTGTACTTACTGTCCTGTATATATTCTGGCAGCCTTCTCATATTAGTACATTGAGAGCTGCCTTTTTTTTTTTTTTTTTTTGCTTTTGTGACATAGTATTCCATTATATAGAAGTGCCATAATTTATATAACCAGATCGTTATTGATGGATATATAGGATCTTTCCAATTGTTACCATTTAAACAATACTATAAAGGATGTCGCTGTAGTTAGGTAGTAGTGGCTAAGACAATGTGTCTGGGGTCTGACTTGACAGTATGATTGGGACCCCATGGTATCTGTGTGATCTTGATCAGACACAGTTCCTTTATCTGTCTGTTTATAACAGAACTTTTTATTATCACAAAAGTCACAAAATTCCACGACTACCTCTTCAGTAATATCTGTAGTATTTGAAGTGGCTATTAGCCACTGTTTGGGACTCTAAATGGTTTTGTCAATGGAAAAGAAGCCAAGCTCTGTAAAATAATTTAAAGAGGTTTATTCTGAGCCAAATTTGAGGACCATGGCCCTCAGCCATGCACAAAAAGCCTTGAGCAAGTGGACTCACTGTGGTTGGGTTACAGTTTGGTTTTATATGTTTCAGGAAGACAGGAATTACATGTAAAAATCATAAATCAATACATGAAAGGTATACATTGGTTTCACCCGAAAAGGTGGGACATTGCAAAGTCGGGGGGGGGGGGCTTACAGGTTATAGGTGGGTTTAAAGACTCTTTGATTAATAATTGGTTAAAGAAATGAAGCTTTGTCTAAAGGCTTGGACTGTTTTAAGTTAAGATAAGGAAGTCTGTTAATCAGAGACAAGCCACCAACCCTATGCCCAGGGACTCAAGTGATTTGTTATGCAAATTGAGGACCTGCAAGTGTAGTTTAAGCTTTGTTTTGCATAGCCTTAGGCCTGTTAATGAGTTACAAAGGATATCTCCTAGAAGAGAGGGGAGCATGATGAGGCATGTCTGACCGCCTTTCTCATGGCCAGCAACTCAGTTTTAGGGTATCCCCTTGGCCAAGAGGGGGGGGTCCATGCAGTCAGCTGTGGGGGGAGGCTTAAGATTTTATTTTAGTTCACAGTTTTACTATGAATGCATCTTTAAAATGACTTTTAAACTTTTTTGAAGGGGGGCAACTCATGGACTCTTCTTATAATTGGCTGAAAACTATGGCTACCTCTCTTCATTAAAATGTGCCCACAGTTTATGAGATTCATGGATGTATATGGAATTTTATTGTTATTTCACTCATTGCACTTAGTACTTTTGTGCCACGTGTGGCTAAAGAACCTTTTTGAAAAGGTGGTTTTTCATGTTGTTTTTCCAAAAGTGTAGTCATCACATCATCTTGATTATACTATAGGTCACATATCTGCAAATTTTCACATGAAGGCATTTGAAGGATCAGAAAGGGAACTAATTCTGATTGATACGGTTATAAAGACAGGCATGAGGCTAAACAGTGTAACTTGCCAAAGGTACCTATTTTCCAGAGAAGATGACCAAGACATGTTGGTCAGAAACTTACATATTTTTTTCCAGGAATGTTTCTTGAGAAGAACTTAAATAGTATGAGAGAGGTCTTAGAAAGATTCAGAGCATCTACCTCAAATCTCTGCTTTAAAGTGCTACGCCTTAGAAGTTGTCAGATAATCTGTTTCTTCATTTATCTTAGCCAAATTTTAGGGTTTTGTGGCAGAAATCTTAAACTTAAGTTATTTCTTAATAGCTTTCAACAAAATAGTGATGTGAAAGTATGGTGCATACTATCTATAAGGCTGAACCCAGAGGCTAGTGGGAAGTTCCATGGGAAGTTTGCTTTTAGGACCCCTTCCCCCTTTGAGGGCCTGCCCAAACCAGCCCATAAAAGCCCCAGAAGCCTGCCCTTTTGGGGCTGACGCCATTTTTGGCCTCATCCCGTCCGTACTCAGACGTTAAAATAAATTTTCGTTTCCTTCATCTCGGCCTCATGTGTTCCTCCCTTGGCGTTTCTAACACTATCAAGGATACAGTGATCAATTGGGTTATTGAGACTTTCCCCAAGAATGGTCTAGTTTTTATGTTTCAACATATCACCCTATGTGTATAAGAATTTTTCCTGTTCAATCACCAATGAGTTGATGTCTCAACACTTGCTATAGTTTTCAAAATACATAATTTTTACATTCTAAATCCTTGTTGGTAGGAGTTTTTTAGTTTCTTCTTTAAAAAACTTTTGACATTTTTTTACCTTTATTGAGGTATACTTGATATACCTTAGTTTCCTAAATAGCCTTAAAATTAAGTCCAAAAATTTCTGATATTAATTTGAATATTAATTTTAATTTTTCTTTCATCATTTATTCTGCTTATCAGACAGCTGCATGGTACTTGGGTATGACATAGTTGGCAGCCTGTTCTTGTGAAATTAAGGTGTAAAACAGGGTGAGATTATTTCATGGCATTATTAACAGTTTTCTGCAATCTTGTTACTGTTTTGAAGTGTGCATTTTTCAAAGCTTGAAACCATTTGGAATGTGTATATTGAGGGAATTTTCTTTGTGTACATTCTACATGTTAACTGGTGACCTACAAGTTGGTGGAACAAAATAAGATACTGCTTTACTGAAATGATGGACATTGAACAATGAATGAGCCAGAGTCAAACTATGGCAAGTTGAGAGAGGCTTAGGACAAGGTCCAGGAGAGTCAGGGGCTATTAGTTGCTTGCTTTATTTTTCACAGCCCGGTATTGCCATGTGATATTACAGCAAGAGAGAAAAGGAAACTGGGCCAGAGGATTAGAGCACAGGGAGGATTTAGGTTTAATAGGATTTTATTAGTCTCTAAGAAGAGGTTGTCTGAGGTATTTTGACCCCAAAATGAAACAACCCCCCTACTGCTATTAGTTATAATTGAGGTCACAAGGTTTGCCTCTCTTCAGGTGTTCCCAATATTTGACGAGTCTTCACCCTTAGATGGAATTTTACATGATAAGCACATTTACAGTCATAGACTTTCTAAATGTTTAGTAGCAGCCAATTCAGGGCATTCCAAAGTGCATTCTAAAACAATGAGTTTTTCTACTGGCAGTTGCTCAGGAAAGAAAAAAAAAAAACCCTTAATCATGGAATTATATTTGATATGGTTGATTCTTATGCTGTGGGTTTTTTAATTGAAATATGCTTTAATAGTAAAAAGAATGCAGATGGAATCCCATTTATAACTAGAATTCTTACAAAGATTTTTGTACAAAGGCCATTATCTGTCTTCAGTGATTATCTGATTATCCCTCCCCACTTAGTATAACAGTTGGGATAAAGTACATAAAATAATGACTTTTGAGCTAGAAGAAACCTAAGAAATCATAATTTAGTCCTAACTGCTTACCTAAGCAAGGTTCCAAATGAAGAGTCCCATTTTTTTACTGAAGGTTTCAAGCTGGTTAGAGCTAGAATGAGAGTCCTAGGGCCCTGTCTCCTAACTCAAAGCTCAAGTTCCCAAGTTGGGACTTTAAGTTTCTAGACTTTGAGTCTTGGAGAACTAAGCTAAAAACTCTTAACCCTTACCCTTTGTTCCAAAAATCTCCCCCAAATCTACCCAAATCCTCTAATCATTTCTATAAACCAACCAGAGAAACATCAGCAGGAATGAATGAAGGAGGAAAGGTAGGAAGGGAGCCTGCCATGTCTTTCTATCAAGTTTAAGATATTCTTTTGGATGCAGTAACTCACTATGAAGAGACTAGGCATTGCTTCTCTTTTATCTCTAGGTGAGTCCTTGTGTTCTTGACCTCACCTTTCTTCTCCTTTTGCTTCATCAAAATCCTTTTTCTTGTATCTTCAAATTCTCCATGTTCATTGCTTCCTTCCCATCAGGCCTGCAAATATGGTCACTTTCCCTTAATAAAAATGTTTCTTTGGCTCTGTCTCCCCTGAAGGTGACTATTTCATTTCTTTCTCTTAAGGATTTTTTTAAAAAAAATTCATTATTAGAGGATATTATACTTAAGTAGATAAAAGAATTAAAGGATGGCATGAGATAATACATAACTAAATGCCAAAATGTTTATAGTCTGATAGTGAGAGATGTATCAATATATAGTTATTGGTGTTCAGGAAAAAGTGTGACTTTGACACATTTATAGCTTTTCTAAGTATCATAGCTTTCCAAAGAGTTTGAAATTAGATAAAATGTCTGTCTGGGAATGAGGTTGATGAAATTTTTACATTGGAAAAGAGGTGTGATTTACATGACTAGAATCTGAACTTTTATGATTGTATGGTATATTTTATAATTCTGTGATATGGAAGCATATACTATAATTTTTCATAGTCAATAAAAGATAAATACTTTTAAAAAAGAGCAAATATAGGTAGATATGATTCTTAGATCAGTTATTACTGTCTCCAACAATATTTAGTAGAGTTTTTTTCCTTATTGATGGAAGATATTTTGATGTATGATATTAATGAGGTATAAGTGTGGCCATTCAGTAATGTCTTTGGAAATAATACAGTCAGTTCTCTTTGCCATGTAGAATTTGTGCTGAAATATCAGGCTGTTATACATGTGTTTTGACAGCTCATCTCTTCTTTGCTCACCGCACGACCAAAAAACTTAAGAACCACCCCACAAACCCCCATGCAAACAATGTTGCAAGCAGAGTTCTTTGGGTATTTTTTGGTGTTGGTGGTTTGTTTGAAGAAGAAGAAAAAAATCACTTCTTGGGGTCTGAGTGGTTTATAGAGCTCTTTCTTAGGCATGAAATTTGAGTTGATGTGCATTTGCGTATTTATGGGAAGAACAGGCTGGATGTGTGCCAAGAGTGGCAAGCTTGACTCTACACATTTACAGTTTCACATACCTTAGACTAAAGAGAGCACAGGGCAAGAAAGGGGAAATGTCTGATAATGCCATACTCATGACACAGACACACTTCCTAGTGACTACTGCCCCTTTACCTACTTACAGCTTCTGCTTCATTTTGTCCTCTGTTCTTCACTTGGGACTTTTAGCTGTGATCTGAGAGTTTACTAAAAAGCTTGGAATGGCTGCAAAAACGGAAAAAAGTAAAGGCTGATAACAAAATACTGACAACGTATTGAAAACCTTGGTGCTTGAGGAAATATGTCCTTATATATCTCTTATAAATATGGAGCTATCTTTTTCAGTTTTATATTTCCTGGGGACATGTCAGTGTTTTAATACTCTAACTTGGGAATGAGAGAGAGAATGGAAATATCCAACTTTTTGGTGTCTGGGTGTGTTAGACAGGATATTCTGGCATAGTTTTTCCCTTCTCACGTTTAGCTTATTTGACTTGCCTATCTCCTCCTTTCTCTCCCTAGTTTTCTTCATGTTGTAGTTTCTGCATTCAAGACACGTTTTAATTCTTTAGGCATCTGTGTCAAAACTATGATTGGATAAGCATAAACCAAATGAAATGCACTTTTCCTAGGGAAGATACAGATTCCTTAAGAGAATAGGGATTATAGCCAGCAGAAAGGAGAATATAGTTTCCTAGAACGAGCACTGGGCTGGGAATGCAGAAATTTATATTCTGTTTCCATCAAAACTAACTTGTAGGTTCATGACATCGGCTAAGATATTTATCCTGTCTATACTGCATTCTTGCATCTTTGAAAAGGCTGCATGTAAATTCCCTTTGAGGACTGACTTAAAGGATCTTAGAGAGTATATGTTTCTATTTTTTATTTAGAAGCAATTGGTGTGATATATGTTCCTCTCATACTTTTGAAGAAGAATCTTAGAATCTTGGAGCTGGAAGGAATCTGAAGGAGTTTTGTAGTTTTGCAACCTCTGGGATAAACCAAAAGCACTTTGATTTTTCTCATTATTGACACTACATCATCTGAGTAAAAGGCCTGTATATTATAGGATAAGGAGGAAGTTGATTCCTAGTAGTGCTTTATCTCTTATCACTTAAAACAGGGCTGTAAATGTAAATGTTTATAAGGGCTAGCAGGTAACCTGAATGAGGTGAAAAGACTGGCAGTAGGGTCATGGGGAGTGGCAGGGACTGTGGGGACAGGAGAATGCATACCCTGCATGTGTGTGGCGGCTAGTCCGGGTTTTTAAAACGCCACATGAATCCTGTAAAATCTACCTCTCAGTGGCAAAGGGCCATGGTTGGCAGTGGATAATGTCTGTTGAAAACAACAAATTTGTATTATTTGGGATTTTAGGTTGAGGAATTCAATTTTAATAATAAAAGGCAGTTATAGAAGATATACACAGGCTGTTTCCCTCAAGTATGTAATTTGTGTAGTCCTTCTTACAATAGGCCGTCCTTTCTACATACCTTAACCTTCCTCCATTCTCCTTAAAAAAATGTTTATTTCCTTAGAATTATTAATTCTTGCAAGTTTTCTGTTCTTATGTCCCAAAAATCTTTTTAAAGATCTTTTAATGTTGAATAGTCCCTCTTCCCCACCAACAGAATTACTAGTTTTTCATACTCCTTAACTATTTTCCAGTGTTTAATTCTGCCCCCACAAGGAACTTAATCCTTAAGTCTAAGCTGAAGCCCCCTTTCTCACATTTTGTTGTTTGTAGAGAGGAACAGTTGATCAGTGTCCTCCTTGTAATACCCTTCATCCTACTCAGGTGAAAATAGGTCGCCCCCGCCCCTTTTTTTTGGTACTATAAGTCTGCAAATTTTTTTTTATGGATTTTGTTTTCCAGGGCTCTGATAATTGTAATTACTTTTCTCTAAACTCTCTCTGATCTTTACACTTAAAAACTAATATTTTGAACTATACCCAGTCCTTTTGTGGGCTGATCAAACTGGTGAGATAATACCACTATCTTATTGCATGTGTCAAAGAGTTAGCACCACACAACTGGATCATATTCATTGTATACTCTATGACCTCAATATCTTTTTTCCCCTACCAGCTCTGTTGTAGTCAGGATTTCCTCATATTTTATCCACATAATTCATTTTTCATTTGTAAGTGTGCTACCTTGTACTTACACCTAATAAGCACTGTCTTGTTTTTGATGGATCATTTCTATCTCTGATTTGTCAAGGTTACTTGGAATTCTGTTATTTTTCAGAAAAGGTAGAAACCTTAACGAAGTTTATAGCCAAAAAATGACTAAGAATGCTTTCAATCCCATTATGATAGTCAATGATTTAAAAAAAATACTCAGTCATATTAGATCCAGGAATCTAGGTGCTGTTTTATAATTCCCTCAAGTTGCATCAGGCCATTTGTTTCTGTCGCTATTAACGTATGATTTCTCTGTTACAAGGTGTTTTTAAACTCTACAAAATTGGTATCATAGTTTCATGCTTGATTATAGAAACAAGACTTGAGTGATTTGGGGTTGTGGTTATAGTAGAGAGAAGAAACCCAATAATCGTTTAATTTATGCATGTAGCTTAGAGTAACATCATTACTCTGTATATTTGTAGTAACAAGGTAGAAGAAAATAAGAAAGCCTTTAGATTGAATATAAACATCTGTTTTATAGATTTTTTTTTTCTGTGTTGGACTTTGAAAATGTCTTTGCTTTGATTTAAATTTAATAGTTTCCTATTTAATATATGAACATAATGAGATCCATTTTTTGTTACTGTCATTACAGGTTTTGGAAGGTGACAATGAGATGTGAAGAAGTTACATTTCTAATATGATACTTGAAAGTTAGTGTCTACTTACCAAATTTTAATGAAGTATGACTTAGAAGCATTGATTTGTGAAGGTTTATGATGTCATCGGTTTCGACAGAAAGCAAACTCCAGCAGGCTGTGAGCCTGCAAGGAGTTGACCCAGAAACATGCATGATTGTATTTAAAAACCACTGGGCACAGGTAATGTATGAATTCCCCTTTCTCTGCTGGTCTCGGTAGCCCAAGAGGCCTCCATCACACTGAACTGGGGTTTCCTACCTCTATGGCAGCCAACTAGGTTTCCACAAACATAGGGAGGGGGAAGCCTTTTCAGATAGGAAGAAAAGCAACCTTCTCTTCTTGCTTTTCTAGAATAGATATCTGGTTAAAAACCATGGTTTTCACAAAAGCAATTAGAGAACATGCATGTTCCTGAAATATTTTTAGAAGAACAGCAGTTATTACTTAAAGTGACTTTACATCACTTTGTAATATACTTGACCATAATTACATCCTCTCTCTTTCTCTCTTCCCTGCTGATTTTCATCCAGTCCTTAAACTCTAATAATACTAAAATACATATTTGTTAAACATTTACCAAGTATGTGTTGAGTACTTCAAATATTGTACTTCGTTTAATCTTTTCCACAAACCTATAAGGTAGCTAGTATTAGCTTCCTCATTTTACAGATGAGAGAATAGAAAATTATAGATATTAAATAACTTGCTTCAGGTTATACAACTAGTGAGTTACCAAGCCAGTACTTAGACCTTGGTTCCTTGACTCCAAAGCCCATGTATTTGACCTCTGCAATCTACTATTCTTGTGCTTGTGGTACTTATGTAATTTAAGGAAAGAAGATGCCTGACTATACCTGAATATATGCCTTCTTCATTACAAAGCTGATTATAAAATTTTTTTGATTATTTATTTTGACTTCAGTAACTCTTCTCTGATCTGCTTGTGTGAATAATTAAGGGTTGAATGTTCAGAAATTTACTAGCCCACCCCTTTCCTCAGGGAGTTTATAAGTAGTAAAATAAACAAAATTGGCATTCTTTACTACTTCTCCAACATTGCACTCCCCAGGTGAGCTGGTAAGTGGCTATTTATGTGACAGTTTTTTAATGACTACCCAGTTCCTTCCTTTGGCCGAAAACAGCAAATGGGTTAAAGCACTGAGCCTGTAAATCACAGTAATTATAGGGGGCACAGTTTAGATCAAAACCAAACAGAATCAATTCTGTTTCTGGGTCATTTATACTTTGTAGCTTCTTGTCACTATCCAACGTAAAGCTTCCAAGATTTTTTATGCATTTCCCATTCTCTGACTTTTTACTGTTAGAATTTTCATGGGTTTGCTATGGACATTAAGGGCACATCTGCTTTAGTAAAAGGGAAGAAAGTATTAAATAATTTAGGAGTTTTGCAGATAATTAGAGTAATTAACTTTGACTTTGCACTTTTTTTTTTTTTTTGCTATGGAAGCATTTCCACAATGACTTTGCACTTTTATAAGTATTTTAAAGTAGTGGCACTAAAGTGGGGTGGTGAACCCTAAGGGATGAGCCTGGTAGTCCATTGGGTGTGGGAAGAATATTTTAGAAGGCCTATTTCTGTCTTTATATTTAAAAAATTTCTATTTTGTGTTTACAATGTACATAACATATTTATATATTGGCACACGTATGTTTATTGATTTATTTAATCGTGCTTGTTTTTTAGCTGTTAGTACATAATCAGATGTTTTGAATTGAGAACACTTTCAGCCCCAGTCATTTCATTTGTGTGATGATGTCTATCATTCTAATATGTAATCTTTGCTCCCGGCCCCATTTTGTTTATTTCTTTGTGTATAATACCTTTGATTATAATCACTTCTGCTGGGGTAACTGTGATGTGATTCATTTAGTATTCTGTACCACTTTCCAAAGACATGATATATCATCAGACAAGCATTCTCCAAAGCTGTGGGAGTGCTGTTAGAATGTCCTAATTCAGGAGTGTGTCAGTACTCTTACACATTGTTGAAAGAGTAAATATTGGTCCCAGAATCATATTATTCATTTCCATAACCAAAATGAATGACTTCAGCATTATCAGACATTTTGGGTTATCTGAAGCAAGTACAGACACATAGTACCCTCCTTGTAGTGCAGAAAAATACTGAGTTGAGGGTAAGGATTGACTTTGTCAGAGGGAATGGTGTTTAGTCATTAAACATTTCCTTTTGTAAAGTGGGGACACTCTTGGTCTTATTGTTGGCTCAGCCATTTCTTTAACTTTGGGCAGATTTTTTTTTTTTAACTTTTCAGGCTAACTTTTCCTTTTGAATAAATCTGGAGAATGCCCTTAGTCTCTGTCTACAGAGGCTCTTGAGAGGGCCTTTCTGTTACTTTTATGAATGGAAACACTGGTTGAAGAAATTTATGTCGGTGTCAAAGTTGTTATTGTTCAACTGAGATTTACTGAGCCCACATTTCAGGTATGTCACTATAGGTGTCACAGGTGGGACTTAAGAATGTATAAGCCTTGCTCGGGGCTTTTAAGGACTGTATAAGCTCATTTAGATGACAATGCATGATACATTGTTACAAAACGAATAACAGTGATTGCAGTAATTAAGTCAAGAAAACTACGACTACAGTAATTAAATCAAGAGAAGGGATGATTATGGCTGGAAATGGCCTGGGAAAAGGAGAAAGATTTTGCTAGCTTGGCTGTGGAAAAAGAAGGTTTTGATGACAGAGAGGAAGAGAACATTTTAGAGAAGGGATATTGGGAACAAATGCTCCCAATTTTGGCTTTTTTGGATGGTGAAAAAAGGGAGGGTGAGGCAAAAAATACTAGGGTAAGGCAGAGAAGTGACGCCAGGTGTGAGGTAAGGAATGGGACCGTCAGTTGATAGGGATGAGTACTGTTTATTCATTGTTTTGGAGTTTCATACGTTAGCTCTTTGCTGTGAATTGTTGGGGCTGGGGGTGGATGAAGAGCAGTTGCAGAGGGTTGGGAAATGAGCTCAAGTCTGATATAAACTCCTATGACTACTATGACTGCAGCCCCTGGGTTCCCCTGAGGCAGCCCAAGAAAACCTGTAAGGCTGGTAAGAAATGTGGCATAGACACAGCTGGCCAACAACATTTTATTTAGCACAGTGTTTGGCTGTTATTTGGCTGGTACAATGTTTTTTTATATGTTAAATTAGGAAAAATGAAGACGACAAAAGCCTGTGGTATCCTGAATTCTTCTCTTTGTTAGGATACTTAAGCACAAATTCAGCATAATTAATATGTATTTGACAGGTTCTTTTCTACTATTTATGAGTAGTCTCTATTCCAGAGCTGGAGTTAAAAAGCAGACATTGATAGAGGAGATATCTACTTGTCCACTTATATCTTATAGTTTGTCAGGGGCAGCTAGTTATACAACCAACCACCGTCTTATCAGTCTGTGATTCGGGGGGTTGCCAGGGGAGAGACCTTAAATGGCCCAGTGGTGCACTTGAGTTTCCCAGCTTTTCCCTGGGTCCAGTGATCTCATGGCATCCCCAGAGTAGTTCTAGAGTAGACATTCAGAAAGAGTTACATTCCTAAGAGTGACACCGGAGAATCCAGGCTATAGGAAGTAGCCCCTGGCCTTTACTTCCTCTCACTTTCTGAGATGCTGACTTGCTCCTTAAGTTGCTAGAGCAGTGCATCTAAAACCCAAATCTGTCTGGGTTATTCTTCTAGTTGGACCTTTCAGTGGCATCTGGCCACCTACGGAATGCCACGTAGCGTTCTTTATGAATTGGCTTCTGTTAGTCCCTGCCTCTCATTTAGTCTTGAGAAATGCAAAGTTGCCCCCTCCCCTGGGCAGTGCCCATCATGCTGTTTCATGCATCTGTGCCTTAGGCACTTGCTCTTCTTTCAGCCTGAAATATTCCTCCCCCTGGTTAAATGCCTCTCCTTCTACAGGCCTCATTTGGGGCATCATTTCTTCTAGGAAACCTTCTCTGCATTCTTTCATGCTCCCACTCTGTTTCAGTATCACACTGAGTATTCTTTCACTGTTACACCAAACACCTTTTTATTTAATTATTAATACTACTTTTTTAGAGACAAGGTCTTAGTAGGCTGGAATGCAGTGGCTATTCACAGGCATGATCATCGCACACTGTAGCCTCAAATTCCTGGGCCCCAGCGATCCTCGCACCTCAGTCTCCCAAGTAGCTGGGACTATGGGTCTGTGCTACTGTGCCTGGCCCAACTACCTTTTATTAAAATTACATATACAGTATCTTCTTCCCAACTTCTTTACAAGTTCCTCACGATCAGAGGCATTTGTAATTTATCTGTATCTCCAGTGCCCAAAATAGAGTATAGGATATTGTAGATGGTCAATAAACTGTTGAACTGAAAGGCAGGCAATGTGAAATACAACTTCAGAAGAACTGGGAAACTTAGGAAACAGCATTGAACACACAGAGACTTTAAAACATTGTGTAATTTGCTACCAGTAAGATCTTTGGACTTGCATTCAATGACTTGGAAGAGTGTCTGTATGTGTTTAATTTTTATAGTAGTCTCTAAGGACAGTTTATTACCTAGTAGACTGTTGTTTTTATCTTTTGCCTTTGTGTCTTTGCTTTCTGAGTGGAAGAGAGAACAAAAATAGTGAGAAGCATTTGTCCACCAGGTTATAAACTATTCAACTGTATTGCTATGTGAATTAAATCCCCTGCACTAGTTATTTTTAATGTCACAGTTGTACTTTGTGAAGCTTCATAGACCTTGCTCTATTTTCTATCTGCTCCTTTTAAGCATTGAATTTTAAATGGTGTCTGCTCTTAGAGCCAGGAGAACAAAGGAGGTGGGTTTAAAAAAAATCAGTTGAGCTGGGCTTGGTGGCTCATGCTTATAATCTCAGTGCTTTGGGAGGCCGAGGCAGGAGGATTGCTTGAGGCCAAGAGTTTGAGACTAGCCTGGGCAACATAGTGAGACCCCATCTCTAAAAAAAAAATAAATTAGCTGGGTATAGTGGCATGCACCTATCGTCCTAGCTACTCGGGAGGCTGAGGTGGGAGGATTGTCCAGGAGTTCAAGGTCACAGAGAACTATAATTGTGCCACTGCACTCTAGCCTGGGTGGCAGAGTGAGACCATCTCTTAAAGAAAAAAATAAATAAATAAGAAAAAAAATATCAATTGGAAATGCACATTCCTGTCTTTGCTTCTAGTTAGTTGTTATTAACCCAGACCTGTTACTAACCACTCTTGGCCTCCAAAAATAAACTGTTTTACAATGTTTTAGACTATGGAAATGTCAGAGCTACAATAGGGTAATGGTGATGGATGAGGAAAAGCCAATGGGTTTAGTAACCTCTTTTATCTTGGAGGGGGTGGAGATGGGAAAAAACAGAATCGTCTAGATTGGTTAAGTCAAATGTCCTCCCACAATAATGAAAAATAGATAATGTACTTTAGGTATAGTATCTTGTGTAGAGCTCCAAGTAGCCTGACTCTATTAAAGAACTATAGAGCATCTATACACGGATTTGACATGTGTACTGTATTTGAACCTCGTTCCCTTGCTCTGTTCATCTTCACTCTTTTGGTCTGTACCTTGTAATAGACTAAAAGAGGAAAATTAAGATGAGCGTTTGAGATATGAAAAATTGGGAGGTATTACAAAACACTGATTAATTTTCTGAATGTCTTAGTAAATTGATATTTGTTAACGTTTAAAAAATTTGTTTCTCTCTTCTTGGC
Source organism: Daubentonia madagascariensis (assembly GCA_023783475.1). Taxonomy (NCBI): domain Eukaryota; kingdom Metazoa; phylum Chordata; class Mammalia; order Primates; family Daubentoniidae; genus Daubentonia; species Daubentonia madagascariensis. Next base: position 46,070,900 of record JAKFHU010001209.1, read on the forward strand.
TTTACAAGTAGCACTAAACTTGTCAGTAGACAGTAAAGTGAACAAGTGCTATGCTTCTTAAGATAGAGAGCTGAGGCATTAACTTATGCTTCTGTTAGACTCTAACATGGTTGAGCATGTTGAAAAGTTAGCAATTTTCCTACTATGTGCTTGGTGATAAATTTGAAATTAGTGTTCTTTGGAATATTTTTACATAGATTATTAGTCCTAAGTCCTTTCTATAGTTCCTGCTTTATCTTGTTTTATCCCAGATTTAGACAAGTCTCTGGAGCTCAGGACTGGAGCTGACGTTAAACAACTGGTGCAAGTGCACACATATTATAGAGCTGTTATCTTAAGATAAAAATAAATGACTTGGTAAAGGTCTCTGTGTGGAAATAGGTGTGCAAGGAATACCTCAAATTGAAAGACACAGCTGTTAAGTAATGAACAAGGACTGAATGGAAACTTACATTTGTGTAGTTATTTGGTACATTAAGTAGAATTTGGCTTAAGACAGTTCAATCCTGCCCTTCTGTGTGATGGAAAATGTTGCTTAGTAACTTGGTTTTTTCCACAATGCCATTTTAAATTAGCATTCCAAAGGATTTGGAAATACGGATTTTACTCATAAGACTTTCTTGAAATAACTAGGTTCTAACCAAAGTAGCATAAATAACCACCAATTGATACATGCATGCATATAAGACATAGAACAATATTAAGTGGAAATGAAGCTAATCTCTTGACAGAGAGACACTCATGTTTGTCATGAAGGGTAATCATTTGTTAGCTTGAGTTGCAATTATGTGATTTATGTAGTTCTTTTATTCGGAAAGCATTTGAGCTTCCTATTTAGAATTTGTGACTATTTGAAATTCAGGCCGATTATCATTGACTGATAGGGGCCATCATTTGGGTTAAGGATAGGAGTATCTGATATTACTTAATGAAAGAAATGCACTATTTGTTAATCTTGTTTGGCACCAGTAATCCTCATATTTATAGGTCAAGTGGCTTTGAAATTAGGTTAATTTTAGCTATATTGATTTGATGATTATTTGAACACCATTGTTCACACTGTGGATTTTTGTGTGTTTCTTTTAGAATTGTGGTAATTTACATGTGGATCTACATGTGATTCAGGCTCATGATTTGCATGTATATATACCAGCCTGTATTTGTTAAAATTTGTAGATCAACAAATGCCTAGCTATGATCAGCAAAACATTTAAGTGGCTATTTCTAATCTCAACTGGTTTACTTAATTAATGAATATGGGTTTTATCAGGTGTTGATTAGTTTATTAAATGATATTTTCTGCCTAACAAATAGAACTTGTTTTGTAATGGAAATATTTGCAAAGCATATTTTACTTGCTTCCATTCTCTTACCTATTGGGACCCCTCCCACTCCATTAATTGTGTTTTTTCCCTGAACTGAATCCCTGAGCCTGAAACTATATAGCTGAGAAGAAGCTGGGGCTGGGAAATTTGAGGGAAGATTGAGAGAATAAGACAGCAGATAATGACAGGAGTAGGCCAGGCCTGGGGAAACCACTGCAAGCAGCATGGAATAGTGGCATCCATAGGCCTGGAAGGTCAGAGTTGGTAAGTGGGTGAAACTAGGGGGCAAGCAGAAATCAGGGACCAGGAATATTAGAGTTTGATAGGAGTGGTGTGAGAAGAGGGCACAAAAGGAGAAAGTAAGGAAAAATCTAGGTCACATCAGAAGTTAGTCTACAGAAACTGAAAGAACCATGACACAATTTGGGTGGCAAACCTGGGACACCTGAGTAGAACTTCTTTGGCATTTAAGTGCAAGTTGTGCTGTAGCCAAGAAGCTTCTTAGGCATTGCTTGCCAGGGTAGGAACCAGTCCCAGGGCTGGGCCCCTGGAGCCCACTTTAAAAGCAGGTCATGGGTGTGTCTGCCTGGAAGGGAAAAGGAGGTAGCCTGGGAGGGTCCTGACACCTAAGGAGAGAGGTTAAGGACATGTGGCAATACAAGCATAATCAGCACTTTGCCGAACATTGTGTATTCCATGACTCACAAGCCTTGGTTGTAACACACCCATCTTCCAGACAGTGAAACTGCCGGGCCAGGGCTGGGAATGAGTAAAGGGGGCTTAATGTGTCTGCTGTGTCTCTGTCCATTAACCCAGAAGGCAGTATAAAGGAGCAACTATAAACAGGGTAAAGTGCTTCAGTTTAAAAGCTGCTAACCATTTTGCATTCTGTGTATAAAAATCTTAGTTCTCTTTTTAAGGTTTTTCATAGCATAAAAACTTCCTTTCCTTTGCAAAGGAATGCATTGGAATAAATAATATAATATAATGTAATATATTATAATATAAATGAAGGTTAATTAATGAGAAAAATGTAATTTGTGATCATGTAAAGAGTTTTGCTGTATATTACACATACACATTTATATATATAATAAATATTTACATGCATATATAGTATAGATATAGATATGCATATTTATAAATTTATATTGCTGAAGAATTTCTGAGAATTAGGAGATTTCCAATTATTGTTTTTAACTTAGTGTTTTGTCCCTTTTTTAGACATTAGTACAAAATTACTTTGTCCACCTTTATTTTTATTTGTATTATGATATTAGATCAACTTACAGGAAAGAAGAACTAATTAACCTTAAAAATCTCATTTATATCTCTTTAGACTCACTTTTAATCATACATCTATTTGTCAATATATTTGCTTTTTTACTTATTTTGTGCATACATTTGCATGTAATGATATTCATTAGTGTTTATTTTTAATAACTATTGTATGGTAATATAGCATATTTTGATTATAATTCTCTTATTCTTGACCGTTTGGGCCAATGTTTTTATCTTTCATTACTGGAAAATGTCATTGGTATGAACATTTTTTAACAAATCATTTTTGGGTTGTTGCCTTGGGGCATTTCCCCGAAAGTCAGATTAACGAGTCAAAGGGCAGTAACAATTTTATAGCTTCTGTTACATATTGACAGATTGTTTTCCGGAAAGATGGAGCTAATTTGCCTTGCCACTATCAATGTATAAGGCACAGTCCCAGTTTTAGACAGTTTAGACAGCCTGAACACACATGAAAAGTACAATTACGTTTTTACCCCAAGGCCTTGCTGTAAAGATAGCTCTCATAAGTAAGCTCAATATGTGGACTTTGAAATTATAGAACTGATAAAGCATGTAGCTAATTTGTTCTTCAGAATGTGGAGGTTTGAAGTTAAGGACTCTTGGAGCTGGAGAATGTGTGGTGTTGAGGTAGAGGTGCCTTTTGGACCAGTGTTGTATTGTCATTGCACTCTATGAGATGTTGTCAAGGCCCAGAGAAAAAGGAAAGGTGGAGAGCCCAGTCCCAGTGTTTCTTCTGCCAGTGAGGTTGTCAGGCCTGCGAAGAATTCTAGAGGGCTTGGTGGAGGTTGTAGGATAGTGGGCACACTTTGGAGTCAGGTGTGCAGCAAAGGGGAAGAGGATATTTAGATGGCTTCACTGTGGCCACCAATCAGTGGGCCATGTCCCTCCTGGGAAGCTGCACACCAAAGGTTTTCTTCATTAAAAATGTCAACTCAAGAATGTTGGGGTGATTTTTTCCTTTGTGATATAGCATTATCAAATTTATAATGGAAGTTGATAGACATTGTCAATTCTGTGGGAATCTATTCATTCTGTAAGGATGTACTTGTCTGGTCTACAAAGATTTTTTTTGTCCTGTTTCTGACAGGGGAGAAACTTAGACCTTTTCCTGAGAAATAAATATCCCTCATTGCTCATGCATGCTGACATAGCATTGTACATTTGCCAGCTTCCCTAATGACTTGCAAAAATTCTATGACCTAAATACTTGTACAGAACATGTAACAGCACATCATAGAACTGGACCAGGAGGGTACTGCAAAAGACACACATATTCCGTGCAACTTAGAAAGGCAAAAAGGAACAAAGATAAAGTCATTGATAAAATGTTTGGTTGTTTAAAAATCATTATATGTATGAAATTTAAAGGGAGTAAATTGAATGAGTATTATTGTAGAAATTCCAAGTCATAGAGATAAATGGAAGTTAAGGTATAAAATTGTTTTAATTTCCAGGTCCCATAGTAGAAGTAAGTATCCAGGGGCAGAGAGAGGTAGGAAGCATTCAAATGCCAGCAGTGGTAAGGGAGAGAAGCAGACCAGGGCTGTGAAATGACCTATTTAGGGATTTATTTATTTTTTATTGTTAATGTTTTTTTGTGGTAAAGTATATATAACAAAATAGGCCATCTTAGCCATTTTTAAGTGTATAATTCAATGGCATTAACTATATTCACAATCATCACTACTGTTCCCAAAACTTTTTCATTACCCCAAACTTTAGGGATTTATTTTGTAATTGGTTATGTCAGAATTTTTTTAGCTTAAACACAGCATTCTAACCTTTCGTTTTTAAATTTTAGTGTATGTTAGGGTTGATTCTGCTAGTTATATGTCTCTTGTTCATCAGTTTCCTTTTATCTTTTCTATTGCTGCATGCTTGGTTGAAGAGGGTGCCCATCCAAACAGGGGAGGGAAGAATATTGTTCTGTCAAGGGCATATGAGTAGCTGTGTTCCTCTGCTGAAATCGCCAAAGCAACTCTATTTTTAGGAGAACACAGGTAGTCAGCCTTCCTTTTGCTTATTTAATGTATTTTAAAATTAAAAAGCAATATTATGACAGTTCAGAAAAAAATTTGAGTCATCACTTTGAACACAAAAATGATTATTTTTACATGTTTCTTTTGAGTCTTTTTTTCACATACTTGTTTTTGACATAGTTGATAATTATGGATCTAACATATACAAGTAGCTTACTTTTTCATCTAACATATCACTTACAATTTTTCATGTTGCTCAATAATAGTCCAAGGAATGCATGTAGCTTAATTGAGATAACTGTTCTATTTTCTTTGATATATAAGTTGCTGAAATTTATAACAATTGTAAGTGAACATCTTCCAACCTCTTCTATTTGTAGTTTAACCCTTTCATTTTATACTCATGAGAGATAGACACACATACACACACACAATGCTCACATATATTGTGTGGGCAATGGTTCCTGCATTTTTGGTGAAGACTTGGTAAAATCAATGGTGGTGTGTTTTTGTAATTGTGATAAACATCAGATGCATGACAGATGTTTGATTTGGTTACAGGTTGTGAAAATCTTAGAGAAGCACGACCCCTTGAAGAACACCCAGGCAAAATATGGATCTATCCCTCCAGATGAGGCCAGTGCTGTGCAGAATTATGTAGAACACATGCTCTTCTTGCTGATTGAAGAGCAAGCCAAGGATGCTGCGATGGGGCCAATTCTGGAATTTGTGGTCTCTGAGAACATCATGGAGAAACTCTTCCTTTGGAGCTTGAGAAGGGAATTTACTGATGAGACTAAAATTGAGCAGCTAAAGATGTATGAGATGTTGGTCACCCAGTCACACCAGCCTCTTTTGCACCACAAGCCCATTCTGAAGCCTCTGATGATGTTGCTAAGCTCTTGTTCAGGAACAACTACCCCCATTGTGGAGGGGAAGCTGGTTGTCCTACTCAGTCAGCTCTGTTCCATCCTTGCCAAAGATCCATCCATTCTGGAACTCTTCTTCCACACTAGTGAGGACCAAGGGGCTGCCAACTTCCTCATCTTCTCCCTTCTGATTCCCTTCATTCATCGAGAGGGGACAGTGGGCCAGCAAGCTCGGGATGCTTTGCTGTTCATCATGTCCCTCTCTGCTGAGAACAGCATGGTGGCCCATCACATCGTGGAGAACACCTACTTTTGTCCAGTAAGTTCCTCTCCCCAGCATGTTTTCCACCCACTCTTTTTTCTTCTCTTGTGCTAATGATAAATACTTTTTTATTCCTTTTTTTCCAGCAAGTTGTGCCTGGCACATTCTATGGAAAGGTGTTTAGAGAAAATGTTTTGGAGGGAGCAGAGGGATCTAAGTTGAGATGATATTTGGCTGAGCAGTGTTAGCTCAATATCAGCCAACAGAGGAAGCTAGATGTGTTGCCATTCCTTGGTTCATTGTTATTGTGTTAGGAATGATTTTAGTTTTTCTAAGAGCATATCCTGAGAGATTGGTAAAACCTGTACTTTCTAAATCCTTAGGTTTTCAGGTTGATTTTGCTTCAGTGAATCATGGCATGTGGTAAGACCCCTCACAGCTGGTTTCACAAATTAATTTGTTTCTCAGCAAGATAATGACCATTAGCTGTAGTGTGTTTGGTTGTCACAGGGACAAGAGGTGGTGGGGAGGGGGTTCAGCAGGCATGTAGTGTGCAGGGGTGACACTGACAGCACCAAATACTGGCGAGGATGTGGAACAATAGGAACTCTCATTCATTGCTGGAGGGAATGCAGAATTCTACAGCCACTTTGGAAGACCATTTGGCAATTTCTTACAAAACTAAACATAGTCTTACTATGTGATCTAGAGATTGCACTCCTTGGTATTTATTCCAAGGAGTTATAAACTCATGTCCACACAAAAACCTGCACATGGTTGTTCATAGCAGCTTTATTCATAATTGCCAAAACTTGGAAGCAACCAAGATGGCCTTCAGCAGGTGAATAGATAAATAAACCATGGTGTACATACGTATCGACAATGGAATATTATTCAGCTAAAAAGAAATGAGCTAGCAAGCCATGAAAAGACATGGAGGAACCTTAAATGCATGTTACTAAGTGAAAGAAGCCAATCTGGAAAGGCTATATGTTGTATGATTCTAACTATATGACAATCTGGAAAAGGAATAACTGTGAGGAGACAGTAAAAAGATCATTTTTTTTCATGAGTTTGGACAGGGGAAGGGATGAATGGGCAAAGCACAGAGGATTTTTAGGGCAGTGAAACCACTCTGTATGATGCTATAATGGTGGATACATTTGTCCAAACCCATAGAATGTAAAACACCATGAGTGAACCCCAGTGTAAACTATGGATTTCAGGTGACTGTAATGTGTCACTGTAAGTTCATCAGTTGTAACAAATGTACCACTCGTGTAGGGGATGTTGATAATAGAAGAAGCTGTGCGTATGTGGGTGCTGGGGTGTATGGGGTATCTCTGTATCTTCCTTTCAGTTTTGTCATGAACCTTAAAACTGTTCTACAAGAGTAAACTCTTTAAAAAGGCACTTTTGTGAGAGAGCTATACAAGGTTTGAGTTTTGGCGTATTTGAATTGTTTTGGGTAGTTCTGCTGTTAAAGAACAGCAGGTATTTTAACAAATCATCAAAATATTCAGGTGATTCACTTGATCAACATGCAAAAGGCAATTTTTAAAAATACTATTTTAAAAAGCAACACAATTATAAAGTATCTTGAAATAAATCTAACAAATATATGAAAAGCCTTTATAGAGAAAATTATAAAACCTTATTGAAAGGAGTAAAAGAAGATCTAAGTAAATGGAAAGCTTATAGTTTGTAGACATTGTGTAGATGGGACATTCCCACAAATCCATAAAGTTAATGCAATTTATGTTTTACAACTTTTTTATTATGAGAAATAAAATGCAGAAAATTTAGAACATTAAAATGAACACTATATACATACCACCTAGATTCAAAATTTGTTAATATTTTGCCATTCTTTGATATATTTATCATCTATACTTTTTTTTGTTCCATTTGAAATGAAGTTGCAGGCATCACATACTTTAGCCTGTATCTTCTACAAATAGGGACATTCTTCTATATAACCATAATACCATTATTGTACCTAAGAAAATTACACAGTAATTTCTTAATATGATCTAATACCCAGTTCTCCCATTATGCCCAAAATTACTTTCATAACTTTGCCCCCCAAGCTAGAGTCCAGTGAAAGGTACGTGTCTAGTTATCATGTCTCTTTAGTCTCTGTTAACATACAACAACCTGCCACTTTTCTTCCCCATGACATTGACTTTCTAAGAGACCAGGCATTGTCTTGTAGAATACCCCACGTCCTGGATTTGATTGTTTTTTGTGTAGTTTTTTGTCCCTATACCCATATTTCCTGCAAACTGGAGTTAGGTCTGCCTGCTGAATTAAATTTAGGTTAAATATTTTTGGCAAGAATACTTTACAGGTGATGCTGTATACTTAGTGTATTACTGCAAGAGGTATGTTAACATGTTAAGACATGTTAGGTTGTCCCACTATTGGTGATACAATGAGACACCGGTTAATATTTACCAGAGTGGCTAATTGTTAGACATCTGATAATACCAAGTGTTATCAAGAGTATGAAAAAAAAAAAAGAAATTTTGAGAATGTAAATTGGTACAATAACTCAGGAAAGCAGTATGCAATATTTAGTAAAATGGAATATCTGTATACCGTGTGATCCTGCAATTTCATTTCTGGATATCTGGTCTAGAGAAATCTGGCACATGGTTATAAGGATACATAAACAAAGATGTTCAGTAGGACAGTGAGTTGAAGAAGAGAAAAACAGAAATATATGAAGTGAAAGATAAATGAACTGGTTTATTCATACATCAGTGGAATACTGTTCAGCATTCAAAGTAAATGAATCACATGTATTATCATGTACCTGCATATATGAACACCAATAAATCTGAAGACATGTTGAGTAAAAAAAATAAGTAGCAAAAGGTTACATACAGTATAAATACAATTTACATAAAATTTTAAAACACAGAAACTTAGTGTATACTGTTTTTTGGATATATGTATGTACAGTAAAAGTACAAAAATAAGCACAGGAATAATATATTCTAAATTCAAGACTGTGGTTACTTTTGGGGGATGAAGGAAGGAGAAGGGATGTTAATGAGATTGGAGTAGGGTTTAGTTCTATTCGTAATGTTTTATTTTTTGAAAAAAATAAAGAGTGCTCTGAAGAAATTATGGCAAAATGTTAAAATGTGTTAAGTCTTGGTGATGGGTTTCTATTCTGTTTTGTAATATTCTATAATTTAAAAATATAAATATATTATGACAAGAATGGAGCATGTTTTAATGCTTAGATTTCCATTTAACTCTGTCATAAGCATATTTTACTGCATAACTGTTGCTTTTATAAAACTGTGTTTTAAAACGCTGTGCAGTTCATTAAAATTGGAGGGAAAACAACATCTCCAGCTGACCTTATTTGCTAGAATGAAACACGAGCTTCGTTGTGTTAAGGTGCCCCTCAGGATAGATCCCATAATCTCATTTGTACCCAGTTTTCTATAATTACATCTGACAACATAATTTAAAAAAAAAGACCTCTTTATGTTGAAGATAAAAGCATACTCTATTAACCATCCGGCTAAGGAGCACAATTGACAAAAAGCTTTCTCTAATTAGTATGATTGTCAAAGTGCGTTAGCATCAGGCTGTTGGGAAGAGTAATGACTCTTTCAGGAAATTGGACCACTTTTGGAAACCTTTATTGTTATAGTTGATAGGAAAAGCTTGCTGGTTCTGCTGCTGCTTATCTCAAGATGTGCTTCTTCAAGAAAAGAAGGAGAATGAGGACACTCTAGGGAACAATTTGGTGCCAACAAATGGCTGGGGACTAAATGACCCTATCACTTCTTTTGATTTTTTTTTTTAACCAAACATTTATGGTTAAAGCTGCACCATTTGTTACGTATTGGCAAATGTAGAAAACAGCGTGTACATAAATCAAGAAATGCAAATTAAAACAAGCAACCATTAGGTACGCAGCCGCAGGTAGAAAGTTATTTATCCCATATCCAAAATTTATGAGGCTTTTTATTTTGGCAGGTTGTATCAAATGGTCCCCACCAGGTGTTTTGCTGTGAGCTTCAAACTAAAGCCATCTGCTAAAAATCTTTGTGTTTGCTAAAATTAACTGGGTATCATTAGATGTTTAAATTTAAACATTACTTGACGTGTTCGGTGCTTTGTGCATGTCATCTTTCTTTCCTCCACTGGAAACATTTCTATGTGTAAAACATTATGCTAATCTTGGTTTGTGCATTATTTTCTTTAATGCTTGCAACAATTCAGTGAAGAAGCTGAAATTTAGAGAACTTTAATAACTGCCTGTCAATGACAGAGTCTGGTTCAAAATCACGTTAGTCTGATATTAAAATCCATGGTCTCACCACCTGCCATGCTCTACTGCTGCCAGGGAAATTGTTTGCTTTTTTGTCTGTTGTTACCCATGTGGTTTTATATAGTGATAGGTTTCTTTTTTTTTCTGTAAAGAAAATATATTTATTTGCAAATAGAGCATTGCAGTGGGAATATGCATGCCTTAGTAAACTATGTGCATATTCAGGGAAGTAAAGGAAGACAAAGGTTTTTTTTTTTTTTAAATTTCAGAATATTGCAGGGGTACAAACATTTTGGTTACATGAATTGCTTTTGTACAGTTTGAATCAAAGTTGTAAGTGTGTCCATCACCCAGATAGTGTGTATTGTACCTGTTTGGAGTGAATTTATCCATCCCTGCCTCCCCCGTCCCACCTGTTTGAATTCCATTGAATTTTACTACCGTATGTGCATATGAGTGTTGATCATGAACAGAAGCTTTTCAAAAGAAGATAGACTAATGGCCAATAAACATATGAAAAAATGCTCAACGTCTCTAATCATCAGGGAAATGCAAATCAAAACCACAATGAGATATCACCTAACTCCAGTGAGAATGGCTTTTATCAAAAAGTCCCAGAACAACAGATGCTGGGGTGGATACAGAGAGAAAGGAACACTTACACACTGTTGGTGGGACTGCACACTAGTACAACCTCTATGGAAAGCATTATGGAGGTACCTCAAAGAACTAAAAGTAGAACTACCATTTGATCCAGCAATCCCACTACTGGGTATTTACCCAAAGGAAAAAAAGACATTTTATAAAAACAACACTTGCCTTTCAATGTTTATAGCAGCACAAGTGACAATTGCAAAGATATGGAAATAGCCCAAGTGCCCATCAATACATGAGTGGATTAATAAAATGTGGTATATGGATAGCATGGAGTATTACTCAGCCATCCAAAAAAATGGTGAACTAATGGCTTTTGTAACAACCTGGATGGAACTGGAGACCATCCTTCTAAGTGAAGTATTGCAAGAATGGAAAAACAAACACCATGTGTACTCACTTATTAAATTGGAACTAATTGATCAACATTCATGTGCACATATGGTAGTGATTAGTTTCTTTTAAGGAGACTGTTGGGAGAAGATAAATTTAAAATAGTGGGTTAATACTTAATGTTCTGGGAATAAATATAATGTTTTACAATTAACTTTTTTGTGATCAGGATCAATAAAAGGCTAAAATAGTGGATGAGCATTTTATTTTTAATTAGCTATTGAATACGTATATATTTAAATTTTTTATAATTTAATTTTTAAATTAAAAAATGAAATTTAAAAGTAAACAGATTGTGCTATTAAACTCTTGAACCTGGAAAAATCACCTGCAAACTTGTTATTGCCTCTCCTTTTCCCTTGTCCGGTTCTCACAGCACTCTCTGTATTCCTTAGGGTAGCAATTGTTTCTCTCGCACTTATTAGTTTACCAGCTGTCTTCTGCCTCTCGCCTGGTCTGACTTGTTCACTGCTCTTTCCCCAGCACCAACCTTGCATATGCCTGGCCCACAGTCTGCATTCTAGAAATATGTGCAGTGTGAGTGAATGAATCTGAATTCTGAGCAAAGCCTTAGAAGGGAGGATGTAAATATAAGTAAAGATTTGGAATCTTGTTCCTAAGACTATGCAATATTGTTTATTCTGTAGAATATCTTCTCCCTTGTTTCTTTGCTATTCTGAGGAAGATATCAGAGACACTTTGTAGTGGCAGGAACATTGCAGGACTCCCCCTTCAGCTATCACTTCTATATGGGCACTGTCCTTCTCTATAGGGAGTATCCTTCTGTATAGGAGTATCCTCTGTACAGGCAGTATCCTTCTGTATGGGCAGCCTTCTGTTTGCATCTTAGTCATGCCTTTTTTTTTAGAATACTCATTTTAAAAAGTGAGTATTAGGTATGTGTTATTTTTAATTACTGTCACTGATGTATGTAATTTGGAAATTAATGTTGCTGTAATTATATTGATATACTGAATGGTTATTCCCAGCTTTTTAGTCAGACGAATTAAGCCTGTCTTTATGAATTCATCTTCAAAGTCTCAAAATGGTTAAGAAATCAGGAGTATGCAGAATTAAAGCCTTTGTTCTGTGGTTAATTTAGCATGAGTTAGCAAATGTAATTGATTTTAAAAATGTGGCATCAAGATTAGATTTCTCTTCAAGGAGAACTTTTAGTCTCTGTTCTCTTTTGCCAGAGGTTTCTAATTTATAACAGGCAACTCATTTGGGTCACATTCAAAACTGGAATTAAAGTGATTTGTTTGGGTATGTTGACAAGGAATGAAATACTTTAAATAGGGGGCATTCTCCTTTGGTACTACAGAAGCCCTGATTTTGAAACAGAGATAAATGTACTGTCTTGTTTACTATTGTATTTCCTATACTTAACATAGTACCTGGCCTGAAATAAGTGCTCAGTAATTTTTTTTGTGAGTGAATGAATGAGTGAATAAAGGTTACCAAGAAATAGAACAGAGAAATGTACATAATCTTTTCATTTCTCCAATGCCAAAATAGTTTGTCTTTTCTCTGCCTGCCCTTTATACTCCACCGTGGGCTCCTACACCATCTCTCTGACCCCTCCTAGACCCTCCGATGGCTTCATCTGGTTTTTCTGTGCTAAGACCTCCTCCAGCCTGTACTCTGTTATTTGAGTTGGGTGTATTATTCGTGGGAAGTACTGCCCATGTCTGAAACTCAACATACCTGACTGAACAAATCATCCCTACCTCCAGTGTGGACTGGACTGAACAAGTCAGACCAAGTGAGATAGAGAAGATGGGCAATAAACTAATACATGCAAGAAGGATGATTGCTACACAGAGGGATGCATGGAGTGCTGTGGGAGCCGGACAAGGGAAAAGGAAAGGCAACAATAGGTCTGTTTAACATACCTGGACCCACATCTCCTTCTGAATTTCAGTTTCTGAAATTCAGTTTCTGATGTCAGGCACTGTGGATTATTTTGTCATGTTTCATTTGTCTACATCTCCCTTTCCTTCTTCTGTCTCTGGTTTGTAAGACTAGAGGAACCATCTACATATAGATGGCTCCAGAGCTCCATCTATAGCCCAGAGCTCTCTCCTAAGCATCAGACCCACATATCTGTCTATAGGGCTCTCCATTTGGATGCCCCACAAGCCCTTCTTCCTGGCCTATAAAACCTTGCAGGATTTGGTTCCTATTTCCACCTGTAATCGGTGCTCTAAGAGTACTGTACTTCTCTGAGTTCCTGGAGGAGATACCATCTTTTCTTTCTCCCTTGAGCTTTTGTACATGCTATTTCTTCTACTTGGAATATTCTTCCTGCCACCACTCTTTTTCTGGCTGACTCCGTTTAATTCTTCAGCACCTTAGACATCACTTTTTCTGAGAACATTTCCTGCTGCCAACTCCTCAAGTCTGGGTTAAGAGCCTTTGTATACGCATAGCACCATATATTTTCTATTGTGTATTCCTAGCATTTCTAACACTATTATAATTGCCTGTTCATCTCTTATTAGACTGTGAGATCAATGAGTATGTCACTATTTCTTTTCTGGGCCTAACTCATTATATTTTCTTAAATGTTTCCATCCCATTTGAGGCCACAGTTACCTCAGGGTGTGCTCTAGGATAGTGACTGACTTCCTTGCATCTGGTCTATGCTGTCCCTGACCATCCTATGCACATCTGTCAGGTCAGGGTCTGTAAGATGCTGCTTAGCTAGCATCTCTTCCCAGTTGGGAGTCCTCCAATGCTGTGAAATTCATTGTCTTCCCTGTTCTTATTTATGCTCCACAAGGTAAAATCCACAAGCACACAGCATTAAATGTGTTCCTTTTCCTACGTTTCTATCTCCTTTAAAGGCATCATCACCATTTTCTTAATGACCAAGTAGGATAACTTGACAGTTTTGAGTTCTCACTCATCCCACTTACCAAGCCCAATGCTGTCAGTTTAATGCTGCGAGAGGAAGATTTGGATTAACACTGGACTGATAGATGTCACGGTTAGATGACTCTTACACGCACCTTCCGTGTGATGCTCAAATTTATTCTCTACTATCTTTTCCTATTGCTGATGCCTCAATGTAGACCCACTTTAGCTCTGTTTGAACTCTTGTTATCACATCTAACTGCCCCCGCCCCCTGCCCCTTGTTCCCCAATTCTTTCTCCTTGCTGTTGTTTGTGAAGATCAGATGAGATAATATACATGAAAGTGTATAAACTGTATACATGCGCCTGCCAGTCATGACCTTAAACACGCAAGAAATTGCAAGGAATCTTTCTCATGAAGCTTCTCATGGTTCCTACCATTGTGACCTTCTGTCCTGGACCACCTCAATCCAGGGCTTCCTCCTGTAGACTGGGGTATGTACCATCTCTATGTTTGCGGTCAGTGCATTGTACTATAATGTCTTATTTTTTAATTTGTTCCTCTCCTGAACTTCTTGTGGCTGGAATCATGTTTTATTCATCTTTGTGTGTACCCTTTTCACTTCCCCCACCCCCAGGCCAGCATAGTGCCCAGTACAAAAGAGTTGAGCCATCCCTATCAACCACATGTGTGTTAGCCAAATGGCTCCGGTATTGCTATTCCCTCTGCTGGAGTTGTTCTTCCCTACTGTCTCCACCTGCTGAATCCTTCCTAGCTAGCTGATATCCTCATAGCAGTCCCCAGTCTTTTTGGCACCAGGGACCGTTTTCATGGAAGACAATTTTTCCATGGACCGGGGAGTGGGGGTTGATGGTTTCGAGATGATTCATGAGCATTACGTTTATTGTGCACTTTATTTCTGTTACTATTACATTGTAATATATAATGAAATAATTATACAACTCACCATAGGTTGGGGACTCCTGCTCTAATACCTTTGATACCTTGCTACCCAGAGTTCAGTCTTGGGACTAGCAGCATTGGTATCACCTGTGAGCTGTTAGTTGCAGGTTAAGAACTTGGAAAAGAGTTTATTACATTTTTATTTCTGAACACAGGTACTTGCAACTGGGCTCAGTGGTCTCTACTCTTCCCTGCCTACAAAGCTAGAAGAGAAAGGCGAGGAATGGCACTGCCTTTTGAAAGATGACTGGCTTCTACTCCCTTCTCTCGTCCAGTTCATGAACTCCTTGGAGTTTTGCAATGCAGTCATACAGGTACCAGAGCACACTCAAGGATCCCTTTGTCCTGGTTCCATTCAGAGCACAAGCATTGCAAAGAATTAGTTTATAAACATTCACTCTTTTATTTTAATAAATGTTCACAGAATATTGATGCTTTAAGCCCACTGAATGAAGGAAAATGTTAGTTTGTAGGATGCTGGGAAGTTTTAATTGAGGAAAAAAAGAATAGATTTTCTTTATCTCTTTTATAAAGTGTTAATTCTGTTTTGATTATCCACTTAACAATCAAAAATAAGTTCAATGCCTAACTCATTAAATAGATATTTTTAGGTTTCTAAGTACTTCATATTATACCACTTTTACTTCAAGGTCTTTTTGGGAGTCTACAAAGAAAAACACTTTATTTTGCTTAATGGTGCATACTACATAAAGAATATTGTTATCTCAATTGAATTTAGAAGAAGTTAAGCATCTTCTTAGCAACACAAATTAAATTTGCTTTGAAATTGGTCTGCTTGGGGGAAAAAAACAACCACTGAACTCTTGTATATTTGGCTTCTTGATTAGATTTTTACCTTTAGATTTCTTGTTACTGTTTTCAATAAAAAATATATATTTAAGGTTTTCATCAAAAATGTTTTACTTCTGTATAGCATAAATATCACCTTAATATTGGATTTATTAAGAAATCAAGTTTTCTTTATGGTGATTGTAGAATGAAAAATGTTAGTTATAATATGTTTATCTACCAAATAAAGAAATAGCTTCTGGAAGAAAATACAAGTAAATTACTTTAGTTCCCATCTCATTTTTATTGCTAAGTCAAAGGAAGTTTTATTTATATATAAGATAAATAGATTACGTTTTAAGTTATTTTTTCCTTTAATATTGCAGTCTATCAACATTTTCTTGCAGAATTCTGTGGAAATAAAAAAGATGGAACTACTTTTAGTTCCTCCCCAAATGTACACAGAGAGAGAGATTATCAGTAATTTAAAGATCTAGTCTCACTTCCCTAGAAATTGCTTTTTACTTTCTTGACTTCATTCATTTTTTTTTTTTTAAGAAAGAGACATAAAACTAACAGACATGGTTAAGAACAGAGAAATTATATATTTCATACTATATTTTGAAATTGAAACCATGTACTTTTGGGATTTTTTTGTTTGGGGGGACTACTGAAAAGGTTACTTTAAAAGATATTAGTAAAGGGTTATCCATCTTAAATACCTTTTGGAAATCAAATATAGGAAGTGTTGTACCTCTGATAATGTTTTCTGCTTTTGAACATTATCTGTTTTTTATGAAAAGATTTTCCAAATGCCTTCCTGCCCAATATAAATGACTATCAGAAAATGGATCTTCAAAATGAGAAAATTCTTTCTGTTACAGAAGAAATGTATTTAATTGTCTATTTTCACAGTTATGCTCTTTTTAAAAAAAAATTAGTCACAAGTTGAGATGTGACCTAGAAGAAGTTAGGGGGCAAAAATTGTACTTCTCAGTTTATTAATTTTTAATTTATTAATCCTTCTACATATTCATTCTATTTATTGTATTTTTTTTCAAACAGTCACTTTAAAATTACTAATTTTTTAATTTGTAAGTTTAACTTCTGTTAATTTTAGCCAAGCTGTTTGTACTGGAATAAAGCATCTGAAAAAATTACATGGCAGTGTGAGGTTTGAATTACTCTTTAACCATGAAATAAATGCCCCAAATTTGAATTTCCTTTTTGAATCCAGAATGTATACAGAAGTGTGTGATTTTAAGAAGACCTGAAGTTTGATTGAATCCTTCGTCTTTTTCATGACTGTGTGTTTCTCTCTTAGGTGGCTCACCCCTTGATTCGCTGTCAGCTTGTCAATTACATTTACAATGGGTTCTTGGTACCAGTCTTGGCTCCTGCTCTCCATAAGGTCAGTGATTGGCTCATGTAATCTTCTGTCTGTTTATAGTACAACTGATGGAAACCGAGGAGAGTAAACACAGTGCAGCTGATTTGATGGTGGCTTTAGCCTTATTTGTCTTCTCGTTCCATCCGTATTTCTTAGCAATATCAAACAGAGGTCTTAACAATGCCTGCAGCTTGAGTCTCTTGGGCTTCATTTGGTGTCGTAGAATACAGCATTGTGAGTGTCAAGTAGGGCAGTCAGTCTAAAGGAGAATTGGGAGATAGACTCTGACTCTTGTGCCTGCTTCAGCTCATGGGAGGTGGCTACTTGGAACTCTGTGTTGAGCTGTCCTCCTAGGCTGTGTCTGTCACACAGAATGCAAGGTCTGCTGCAGGCATGGAGAGGGGCAGTGGTAGCACGAGTGCTGTGGATTTGCTATCTCCTTAATAGAACATAATTTTTTATTATAACAAGTTTGTGACAGCAAAAATTAAAGTGAAGCCAAGTTAAGGGCCTATCAAAGGCTGGCTGTCTCATTAGCACCACTCTGAATTCCTTATGACTCTCTCATTTTGTATAATAAATCAGCTGATATCTTTTCCATTGTGAGCCGTCGGGAGGCACCCGTGGACCTAGAATTCTAATTTTAAGCAGTTTTTTCTTCACTAAGAGACTTGTACTGTATTTAGTTCACAGGATCTTTGTCAAACTTTTTGAGTTACCACCTATGGCAGGGAGAGAAGCAAAGAGCAACTTATCATATGTTGTTTTGATGGAATTGCCCACCTTTCTGTACCCTGAAGTTCCATTTTTAAGGGCTCTCATTTTATAGAATCCAAGAATACCTGATTATGGCAACTTTGAAGCCTTGCTGTCCATGCTGATGGGGTTTCTGGTTTAGAGCAGCAGGTCTTGATGGAAGATGTTCATCTCTTACCATTTAGTGCTTTTTGAGCACAGTGGCCACATTTTCCAGAACAAACGGAGTACTTGGTCTGGCTGGGATTTCTGTGTTACTTGTAGGTTCAAGAGGTAATCTTTGATGTGGTTTAAACATCAAAATACTGAGATTTCCAGGTTATTTCAGTGATTTATGGGCACAAAGGGACCAAGTCTGTGAAACTAGATCTGTCTTGGAAAATATGGGGCATAGCTTTGGAAAGTATGAACCTTGTATTTGTTTCTAGGTTGCCCTTCTATTTGTCAGTATTTTGCTGCTCCAGGGGTTAAGATGGGTGTCCTGCACTGGATGCCTCTAAGCCTCTGCATGGAAGAATTTTCCTCTGCAGAGGAATACAACAGTGCTATAGAAATTCTTTGGCAGTAATTATCCATATACTCTCTCACACATTCATACTTTCTTCCTCATTTATTTCCATCCTTTACCTCATTGACCTATTGACATAAAATCATTTCCAATCATTATTATAACAGTGATAATTATTGTAATTACTATTTGTTCAGGATATTTTATGTTATAATTAGCATACTTTAATGTTACAAACATTAATAATAGCTCTTTATCCGTAATTGAAGATGAGAGTCACCTCGGAGAGCTGTTATGAAGATCTTACTGGTCGCTCTATACTTATCCTTCCTAATGCTTACCACAGGTGGAACTAAATCATTAAATGTGTGATTACTTGTTTAATGTCTGTCTCCACAGTGGTATGAATCCTTTCTGGGGATAGGGTTTACGTGTATTTTGTTCACTGGGGTATCTCCAGTACTGAGCATAGTACCTTAGACTTAGGAGGTTCCATACAAATGGAATGTTTGTTAAAGTGCTAACAGAGTGCTGGTACTTAGCACCTTCCCAGACCATGGTTCGTAAGAGATTAATAGCTAACATTCAATATAGCACTTGACATATATTACCTAATATTATTCTCTATTATGCCCTTAATTAAAATATGAGATTTTTAAAACCATGAAATGAATACATGCTTATTGTAAAAAAAAAAAGAGTCAATGCTGAATATATAAAATGAAAAGCAAATGTTACTATATTACATTTGAATTTCCAAGCCCTAATTAAGATTCCTTAACTTTTATCTATTGCAGACAATTTTTCCCAGGGCTATATAGCAACTGGCTAGAACAAAGACAGATTTTTTTTCCTCCTTAATTAATTTTTCTCCCTATTCTCCATCGTTTTTTAATTTGTTTGTGTTTTTATCATTTAGAATTAACAGGGTTAGAAGCGAACAGGGGTGGGGAAAGGTGAACAACCTCTCCTCTGGCCCTTGGCTCCCTATGTGGTTGATGAAGGAAGGAGCCAAAAGGACAGGAAGGAGTGGCAGGACAGGGACTCAGAGGCACATGAGCAAAGGAGTCCAGAATTGGGTATTTCTTGAGGAGTACCCAGTGGGAGCAGTCATATCCTGTTTCCTGTGTCCTTTCCTTTGATATGGGAAGGGATACCTAGAAGTGTGGGCTCGGGTCTACTGGAAGCTCTTGTCCATATTTTCATACTCTGTACCCACTGCCTTGACAGGTGAGCCTTATTTTGTATCCTAAATAAATTTCCTTTGTGCACTATCTCAGCCACCAACTTATTCATAACATTCTAGTTACCTGCCATCAGTGTAGGCAGTTTACAGAGGCGAATCTATTCTCTCTGACTCATAAATAATATACATAAAGTCATACTTAAATATTTTCCCACACCACAGATAATACTTGTGAACAGTATTTCCACAGCATTTCTGAACTGGAGATGAAGTCATCACAAAGGGTTATGGGCAATAAAAGGTGGGGAGCGGGAGTGCCTGACAAGTGAAGATCGTCTCCCTTTTCCTCTCCCCGTTCTTCGTGTGTGTGATGTAATACTGCCTTTGCAGGTTGTTTTTTGCAAATTCTTACGTTATACGCTTTCTTCATCCAGCACTATAAGGTGGCCATTTATTCTTCTGTGTTAGTACAAAGGCATTCTGAGTTTTTTCAAAGGGTTGCATTGTTTTCTGTAGTATAGACATACAGGTCTGCAATTCCTTATCCCCAACTTGAACATCAAAAAGCTCTGAAAACTGAATATTTTCTTATAATTCATTTGGCACACAACCTAACCTTTGCTAAACTCATTTGGTATCATCTCAAGACTATTTACTTTTAGCCCACTTGTGTTAATGTTTCTATGTTTTATGGAAGAAATATTAATATATTTGATTATAAGTTGCTGCCCCAGACCTCCCAGGAATGGTATGTCAAGTAAAGATGTACATATTACTTTTCTAAAAGTTTTGAATTCCAGTATACGCATGGTCTCCAGGATTTTGAATAAGGGATTGGAAGCCTGTTTTGGACATTTAGATTGGTTAAATTTTTAGAGATTGGTTTAAATCACACTTTATAGAAGTCATATTAAAGAAAATGGTACCATATTAATATAGGTAATGTAGGAATTAGATCCAGCCATAGATATGGATATCACTTTGTACAAAACTGCTTATTTATGACTTCAGATTAATGGGGCAGCATGTATCCAACAAGAGCTAGTTCTGTTGTCTCTGTATGTTCACTTTGTCATAGCTAAGTTTTCAAGACTGAATATTCATTGATATTGTTCTATTAGTCTAGGTTCTCACAGAAGCAGATGCCAAGATAGGATTAAATGTGCAAGGATTTTATTTGAGGAAATGTCTGTGTGAGAGAAAATAGGGAGCAAGATGGAAGGTTGGAAGAGTTGTCAGACTGCAATGCCAGTCTGATCCCAAGAGAGGGAAAGAGGGAGAGAAGGTTGACTGGAAGTATCTGAGAAAGGCTGTCAGAGGAGGCCTGTGTCTCCCAGCAAGAGAGCCTGGAGCACTTGGTCACTGGCTGGGAGCAACCTATGGGAAGTGTGGCCTCAGAGCAAATGTGGAGAGCATTCTAGAGTTTAGCAGCAGGGGCTCTTGGTCAGTAACGTCCCTGCAGTGGGAGGTCTACAAGGTACATTTCTGTGGTCACCATGATGGTTGACTGATTTCCATGGTTTTTCTGATTGTAGATGTGAAAAAGATGGACATATGTATTTGCTTAATTTAGAGACAGAGACCTCTTTCCTGGTGTGCAGAATATTCAGGAGTTCAAAAGGACTCCTAATGTGTGGGGGCATTTTGGTCAGGGTTAGCTTGACAAAGGAGCTTATTGTATCAAGCATGATGATTATGCTGTAATCACAAACACCACTAAAATCCCAGGGGCTTTAGTGAAATAATGTTTATCTGTTGTTCACACTGCATACACATGCTGGGTTGTGGGATGAGCAATTTCTAGGTAGCTTTTCTCCATGCTATCCTCACTTAGGGCTCTGGGTTGGTAGACCCTTCACCATCTGGAACTGATACCAGTGGTCATAATGTCAGAGGGAAGAAAACATAGTGAATGTCCTCTTCTGGCTCTTCAAGCTTTTGCCTGGCAGTGACACATATCATTTCTGTTCACTTTTCATTGTCTAAAAGCAAGTCACCAGGCCACAATTGTCCTCTGGAGGAAGTGCAGTTCTACCATTTTCTCAGAAGAAGAGAAGTCTAGAGTGTGATTATCAACCCTAATGACTGTCATGCATATTTTGTCAGTTAGGGCCCCAGAAGGAACAGAGGGCGCTAAAACTAGGTAGTGAGGGAAGCTTAAAAGAGTGTGGTGTTTCAGTGATCTATTGCTGTGTAATAAACTATCCCCAAACTTAGTGACTTCAAACAATCATTGATTATTAGTATACTCACAACTCTCTGGTTCAGGAATTTGGACAGGGCACAATGGAGACAGCTCATCTCTGCTCTGTGATGTCTGGGGCCTCACTGGCTGGGGCCCGAACAGCTTGGGGCTGGCTGGATCTCTCTCTCCCACTTTCCCTCCTTTCACACAGCCTTTCCACAGGGCTAGCCTGGGCTTCTTCACAACGTTTCAACCACAGGTAGTTGGACTTCATGTGCTGGTTGAGCTCCAAGGGCTTGAAGAGTGAGTGTTTCAAGAGGCAGGAAGTAGAAGCTACCAGTCTCCTAAGGCTGGGGTCTGGGACCTGGAACAGTATCACTTCTGCCATATTTTATTGTTCATAGTAGTATAGAGACCACCTACTTTCAAGGGGAAGGGACATAGGCCCCACCTCTTGAAGGTAGGCGTGTTAAAGAATTTATGGCCATATGCTGGGCAGGTTTAGCCCAGTTACCACCAGTAGGTCTGAATATATATGTAAAGGGTCAGAGAGAGCTGTATGGAGAGGGCTACCTGGTAAGAACCATGAACTTCAGTTGTGAGTCACAACCAGCCTGAGGCAACCCCTCAGAGAGGGAGTCAGGGGAAGAAATAGTCAAACTTCCTTCTCCTCCCTTCTTCCGGTCTCCTGTTGGGTGAACCCAAGTGGAAACCATATGGCAAGGGGACTGTGGAAAAAAGGTCCATACAAGTCTACTGGAGAACAAGTCAGGGTGGTAAAGATGGAGAGTAGATCTAGAGGGGCTAGTGGAAGCCATCAGCACACTGATTTACTAGTATCAGCATTTTCGAGCATTAACTAGCAGGTACGAATGTCGTCTATAGAGGGTGTTTGGGTTTAGTGCTTAAATAAATTGCAGCTTAAAATTTTTAGAAACACATTAGAAAATCCACTTTTTATACTTTATAGTTATAGTTTATATAGATATATCTTTAAATATATCACCCTTCCTCTAAACCCTCCTACACTCTCCTCAGTCTACACTATACACTATGTGCCACAGCCCCTGCTCCATGCCATCCGCATTCCTGATTCAAGTTCTCTTCTACACACAGTCTGTTTCCTCTGCTTGGAATGCCCTCTTCCTTCCTCTTCTATGGGCAGGTCTCATTCTTTCACCAAGGACCAGCCTAACTCTCACACCCTCCTACAGCTGTCCCTGACTTTGGAGGTTCTAGGCTTCTCTCTTCTCTAGAATTTGTAGCTCTCAGTGCCTGTGCCAGTCTAAGTATATGTTCCTTTCTATTGTCAGGTATATTTTTTGATACTGCTTCCCCACTCTATCCTAAAACCTCTGGAAGGGCCTATATCTGTGGTTCCCAAACAGTGCTCCAAGGAGCCCTGGGGCTTTTCAGCAAACTTACAGGGATGCTGAGAGATATTTTCAATTTATGAGGGAAACACAGTGACATCTTTTGGACACCACGTGAGCTACCAGCTCAAAATAGTTTATAGTTTCAGCATTAAATCATATACATTCCTTTCAATGTGGTCATACCTTTGCAAAGATGAGTTTTTGGTGGGTTCTGTCTTTAAAAGCAAGTATTGGCAGGGTGAGGTGGGTCAGTCATGCCTATAATCCTAGCACTTTGGGAGGCCAAGATGGGAGGATTGCTTGAGGCCAGGAATTGGAGACAAGTCTGGGCAACATAGTGAGACCTTGTTTCCACAAAAAATAAATTAGCTGGGCATGGTGGCACACACCTGTTGACTTAGCTGCTGAGGAGACTGAGCTGGGAAGATTGCTTGAGCCTGGGAGGTCAAGGTTACAGTGAGCTATATTGGTGCCACTATACTTTAGCCTGGGTGACAGAGCGAGACCCTGTCTTGAAAAATAAAAAATAAATAAATAAATAAAAAGTTTAAAAAGTAAGTATCACATGAAAATTAGTGTGGAACTGGACACGAGGCACGCAGGTTCCAGTCCGACTCTGAGGTTTGAGTGCCTAACAGGTTAAGTTGTTATGATTTAACTACATAATATGTTGTTTGGACCTAAATACTTAACAAATGGGATAGTTGGATATTTCTTTTGGCTTATGGGTGCTGTGAAAAAATTGAGGTGCCATAAACTGAGAAAGTTTTAGAACTTTTTGTCTATGTTGTATGCTTTTTTGTGCTTCTAGAGTAGGGTTGGCAAACTGCTCTCCGTGGGCCAAATCTGGCCTTTAGCCTGTTTTTGTGTATCCCGTGAGTTAAGAATGTTTTTACATCTATCAACAGATGAATGGATAACAAAACGTGGTATGTATGTACAATGGAATATTATTCACTCTGAAAAAGGAAGGAAATTCTGACACATGCTACGACATGGATGAACCTTGAGGACATTATGCTAAGTGAAATAAGCCAGTCACAGAAGGACAAAAACTGCATGATTCCACTTATATGAGGTACTCAGAGTAGTCAAATTCATAGAAACAGAAAGTAGAAGGGTGGTTGCCAGAGGGTAGGGAGAGGTTAGGGAGAGGTTAGGGAGAGGGAAGAATGAGGAGTTAGTGTTTAATGGGTATAGAGTTTCAGTTTTACAAGATGAAAAAAGTTCTGGAGATTAGTGGGTGTATTAAGTACAACAATTCGAATGTACTTAATACTAAAGAATTGTACACTTAAAAATTATTAGGATAATATTAGGATAATATGTGTATTTACCACAATTTTTTAATAAAGGAATAGTTTTTACATTTTTCAAAGGTTGTTTTAAAAAAAGAAATATACAACAGAGACTGTATGTGGCCCACAATGCCTAAAATATTTATTCTCTGGCCCAAACTTTATGGAAAAAGTTTGCCAACCCCTGCTCTAGGGGGTAGCATGGTGTCCCGTATATTTTGGGTGACCAGTAAATGTTTGCAGACATTTGCAGATAATAATAGTGGAAGAAAGTATCCAGATTGAGAGAGAGAGCCTAGTGAAAGGATTATCAAGTAGTTTTTTATTTTTTATTTCTTTGAATGCAGTGGTCAGGCTGAGGAGCAGCAGACAAAAACAAGTGAAGCAGCCTGATTGGCTTTGTCCCCAGCTGGGAAGACTCTCTGTCCAGGTGTGTTGTTTAGGGGTCCGAGGCTGGGGGGAGATCAGTAGATGGTCGCCAGGAGCCACCAAAGATGGCTGCAGCGCTTGTCCTGGCTCTGGCAGGACTAAAAAGAGGGGGCTGGCAGGGCATTTGGATGGGAAAGTGTTGTATCAGTAGCACCCTGGGCTCAGTCATATTATTTCTGTCAGATGTCTTGTGAACTAGGGTGGTCTTTTGTTTAGTGGGTTGTTGAGCTCCTTTATTTAGAGACTATTAGGAAATTAGGGCAGAAATTTGGTGCTATCTCTGGTAGATGGAGGCAGAGACCTTGAGGGGAGTGTGCTGAAGTCAGAGGGGAATGGAAGGGAAAATAATTACACACCATCCCTTTCTGCAGGCAAGTCACAGGCATGAGTGTGGTAACTGTTGACCTCAAAGAAAGCCTGTTCCTTTGGTTTTTGCAAAGAGCAGCCAACTGTGTTTCATTCAGCAAATTATTTCATACAAGTGTGCTTGGAAAAATAGAAGCAAAAAATCTATCAGAAAAACCGATTTTTCTACTATCTCCTGTGTGCTAGTACCATGCTTGAACAATGTACATGGGTAGAATAATTTCGGCTACTTCCTTAAAGGGATGTATGCTGGGTTCGTATAAGCCACTGTGGAGCCCATTTGTTTTACAATCTTGTCTTCCAAATACACACATACATATTAATGATCTGCATCCTGCAAGCTCAGTAATTCATGGCTTATTGACTTAGGTTGATGGATGGAAGTTTTTTGGCGACTAGAGGAGAAAAGATGGAAATTTTGAGAGGCTGAGAGCAGTCACATTTGTGAGTTGCCCACTTGCTATTAGTTTCCCACGTGCTATTAGTGTGTATGTGGATGGGACAGGCTGGGACACTCCGTTAGAGCCCAGTTTTGGCTCTCACTGGCTGGGCTTGTTTTGGACTTTTATGCCCAGTGAAAGTAGTGACTGAAGATTTTAAGAGCAATTAAGTACCATCTTCAAATTATTATCACCATTATAAAATATTAATGGGCTATAATTGGGCACTGAGTTTACGGGAGGAATGTACTGATCTCTTATGTCATAGTGAGGAGTGGGCAGAGCAGACTGCTGTTTGAACGTTATTTAGCACCATGTGTCCTGTCCCTTCTCCCTCATGCATCTCTAGTCTGGGAGATAATAGAGAAGGATCTGGGGTAGGAGGAGGGAAGAGGCAAGTCCCCTTACTTGCTCTCTGGCAGACTTCCTGTTGGAGTTTTGGATGCCTAGCATGTCTGTGCTCTTTGTCACTCCGCTGTCATCTGCCCCACCTCCTGATGAAAAACACCTTGAAGTTTCATGCCTGGTTTCCTATAATGCTGTAGAATTTCATTGATCATGTCATTCCTTTCAGTGGAAAACTGGAAGAAAGGAATCAAAAGCATGGAATTAGGATGCCGTCTTGGCTTTAGAATTTTGAGGTTTTATTTTTTAAATTTGGTGGTACTTTGTTAAATCTTTTGTAGTTTCCTTTGAGTTATTTGAGCCCCAAGCAAGATTCCAGCTCTGGGGTGAACGATACTAATAGATATAGAGGGATAATTTTTTTGTTCTCCACATTTCATATCTCTACGTATGCATTTCAGTAATTTGCAAAGAAACCATTGTCTACATTATTGACCCATGGTTTTTAATCACTAAAGGCTCCTGAATGTTATCTTGCTC
Organism: Daubentonia madagascariensis; assembly: GCA_023783475.1. Classification (NCBI taxonomy): domain Eukaryota; kingdom Metazoa; phylum Chordata; class Mammalia; order Primates; family Daubentoniidae; genus Daubentonia; species Daubentonia madagascariensis. The sequence goes on from JAKFHU010001209.1 coordinate 46,097,415, forward strand.
TATTTTTGCTAGCTACTTATTCCTCTTCCTATAATAATCTTGAGCTGTATTTGTTCATATGGAACTTTGTTTCTTAGCATGCCTGGAGGTAAACTAGTCACTTCAGAAGATTCTGTCCTCCACTGTGCTGAAAGCATACCTGTGTGCTCACCTTGGCCCAAACTGCTGGTCTGATATAAAGTGAAGGGGGTCCCAGTGATGTCCTGGAGAAATGAGGTTATTCTGCTTAGAAGTTGCTGCTGTTTTCTCCACAGCCTCACAGGGAAGACAGGTATTCCCTTTAGGGCCACGTAGCAGCTGGGGAAGCCTTGTGAGCAGGGGATGACCAAACTCAGCAGGAAAGCTTGATGTTGGTGCCATCTCACATGTTTTGTTGTGGTCCTTGTCCAAGGCTGGAGTTCCAGTTGTGACCGAGGAAGCCCTAATTAAAGAGGCTAGCTTAGCTGGGATGGGAGTGGTGGGGCCCAAACAATCATTCTGTTCCCTGGACTTAAACAGAAAAGTGCCATGGAAGCAGAGAGGCCAGATGTAACCATCACTACAGTCAGTTGTTAATGGCAGTTGAACAAGGTAATTAAAAGGCCCAGTCCTGCCGTGGGCCTGCAGCTACGTAACATGGAGTGGCAGTGGCACTATTAAACCTGGACTGAAAAAATCGTATTCATCAGGCCTTCTTTAGACAGACGAAATTAATAATTTCTCTATCCAGTGAGAGCCAGCTACTAAATAGACCTAGAAGATTTTAGTGACAAGTATAAGAGGCTTTGACTTGGAGATCCTTGATTTATTAATTGAAAACTAAAAGTTACTGTGTACCGTCCATTATGATGCATTCATTTAAGGCATGATATTCAACTGATACAATTTTGGGAAGCAGTCTAGCTTAACAGTTCAAGTAATGGGTTTTGAGGTCAGAGATACCTTGGTTTGAGTCTGGCTCTTTGCTACTTTAATTATTGACATGACTGTGGCACGTATCCTCATCTATGTGTATATATTGTCTGTGGATAGTAATACCTACTTCACTGGGCTCTTGTGAAGAATAAATAAGATAATACATTTAAATTGTTTATCATTATGTCTGGCACTTAGTGCTAAATACATATTACCTATTATTTATTTACGTAACCAGCTGAGTGTCTAAAATGAGACGTCCTTCACATAGCATTGTGTGTTACTAGCCAGTAAATTTTATACCATTTTTTTGGTCATTGTAGTATTTTGATTTTAGATAATATGCTTATTGTTCCTTAACACACTTTTACATTATTTCTCTTCCTTTATTTATTTCCAGAATGTGATATCAATGCAGTTATTCATAGAATTATTTTCCTATTTATTCTAATTCTTAGTGTCAGATGTTTTCAAACTTACACATGCAGACAATTAAGTTGTACAATGAACTTCTTAATTGCAAACTCTTGCGTTCCAGAGATTCTGATTTAATAGGTCGGGTTGAGGCCTGGGAATTTGCACATTAGCCAGCACCCAGGTGCTCCAAGGACCACATTCGGAGGAGCACTGACCTGTGCCCTTCTGCTGGCACTTTTGCTATTTGTGCTCTTTCACTACACTAGGATTCAGAAGACATGGGTTCTAGTTTTATGTGTGATCTCAAGGGTCTTAACCCAGTTAAGGATCCAGTTTTGTCATCTGTGGTAATCCCCACACTGTCCAGCTTCCCAAGACTATGGTGAACATCAAATGAGAAGGCAGATAAAAGCACTTTGGGAAGCTGGGAGGCCTTTTCCAAATGAGCAAGGTATTAATATGGAGATTAGGTAGGTCAAAATACTTTGCATAAATTAAGGACTTAGTAGTAGTAGCTCAAGGTGAATAGTGAAAGGAGGTTGTTGGGTTATTAATTATTGGTTCTAAGATTGTGTTTCTGCCCCTGATGTATGTATGGCATTTGATTGAGAGAGGTACCTCCCATTGTTCAGGATGCTGCACAAGTTCTGTTATTTATTACTGTGAAATCCACTCTGCTCTGCTGGGTGGTGCTTTTCAGATATGTGGACAGTGATGTCAATACCATAAAAACTCCTTTCAAATGGAAATGTCATCAGCTTGGGATGGCAATACTGGCCACTCACTGATGTCATGTCATGTATATCATGGAATACTGTAAGTTGTCACACCATTCCACCACCAACTTAGTTCCACCAGATGCCTTGGTGCTGTGGGCAGAAGGGAAAAAGGGTGCTTCTTGTAATTTGAGGTTACATGATAAAGATGAGATGGGAAGATTTTCTTCAGTTAAATATAATCATTGTTACTTTTTTTCCACTTCCCATTTCCTAGGTTATTAAGTGGAAAGATGATGCACATAAACGCTTAGCTCCATATGTAAATATACTTTCTCTTCATCAACACATGGAAAAGCCTAAGAGAGTCCCCAGAGCTATCACTTGTGGACCAATTGTGGAACATAAAGAAATGACTAATGTTTATTGTGGAAAGCCTCTGAGAATGTGGAAATAGATTACAATAGATGCTACTGGAATATTTGCTTCTTTTTTTTTTTTCAAAAGAAAATCTTATAATTGATATCTGAGGTCTTGTGCTAAGTTTTTCCCCTAACTATGCACTGCATCTTTGAATGTTTTGTAGACACGGAGGCTCCACGTAAGGCACATAGCATGTATTCATCTGAGAGCTGGGCATGCTGTTATGTGCACAGAAGCCCAAATCTTTCCTCTCATTTTTCATAGTCACAGAAAAAGTAGTGAACTAATTGGCCATAGGATCCATGATATCATCACCTTGGCCCACAGCCAACTTCATGGTGTCTTGGGGCATCTCTGTCCCTATCATGTTATATTTAATGCTGTGACAAAACAAAACCCAAAAATAAATAAAAATGTTGGCCTAAGTAAATAGACTTAGAAAGCAAAGAGGAAGGCAAATTTATTCATTGACATAAACCTAGATGTAGTGATATCTAGTAAATAAGTTCTTCGCACAGGATTTAATATGACGTGGACTTTACTGTCAGACTGCCAGGGTTGGTCTCCCACCTCTGCCACTTGCTAGCTGTATGCCTTTGGTAGAACACTTAACCTCTCTGAGCCATTTTTCTCATTTGTGAAATAGGGATGATAATAATAGTGCTTTACCCTATAGGATTTGTGAGGATTAAATGAGTTAATACGTTAAAATGGTTCCTGGCACATAAGTATAAGTAATAGAGTAATATTATAATAGTATAGTAATATTATACCATTATACTTTTTTTTACTGAAAGTATAATAGTATGATAAAACTCTTATACTTTTAGTAAAAGTATAAGAGTTAACACATATATTAATACTTACTAATACTGCTTTTGTTTTTATTGTTATATACTTATTGGAGATATCAGAGTTTTAGATGACTAAAGAGCTATTTTATTGATCTGTAATTTATAAAATTTGGCATATGGCCAGGAGGAGATAGTTAGAGAACTGTATAAATCTCGGTGCTAGGAGAAATAACTCAAAGATGTAGACTTGGCAGAACCCAACTATTTGAATCTTTTCCTAGGCTAATCCCAAGCTTCCTCCTACTTCCCTCTCCATTGACTCACTTCTCCAGCTATCTTGGACCAGTTGCTATACCCTGAGTGTGAATTAAGCCTTCTAGTTGAATGCTTGTGCTTTCTTCCACTTGAGATGTCTTTCTCTTCCAACTATACTTACCCAAATCTTTCTCATCCTCCATTGTCCAGACCACATACCACCTCTTCTGAAACGCTTTCTGATCAATCCAGGCATAGGCAATCACTCTTCACTTCTCCAGAGTTTGGTATCACCCACGTGACACTTAAAGGTTACCTTGTGTGATCAGTGTGGGTTTATGTCTTACCTCTCCTACCAGGAGGTAAACACCATGAGGGACCATACATGTTTATTTATTCATTTGTTCATTGAACAAATATTATAATGGCATATCTAGTACATTGCTGTATATATATATATAGTAGGTATTATGATATCTCTTGAATACATAAGGGAATGTGTGAACATAGATATGGTGACCAGGTAGAAGTGTGTGCGTATGTCTGTGTACGTGTGTGTAGTGAATGTGAAGGAGTGAGAGGAGAAAGCTGAGGGGAGATGGAATAGTTTAGAGTTGTGGGGGTCCAGTTGGGTTGATGAACTGATGTGTAACTGGTACTCTGGGGTGGTGTGGAGTGGGGAAATAGTGAGGTACATTGTGTGTGGGGGGCGGTTTGGGATTGGTGAAAGATGGCTGTTTCTGAAAGTGGGGCAACTCTTAATTCTTGTTGAAGTCCAGAAGGGAACCAGATTTGAGATAGATATTGGTGGAAAAATATAAAAGAAGATATATTTTATGAAACACGAACCAAAAATATTATTGAAGAATCGGTGATGGCTCCAAGAATCATGTTTGAAATGTGCTTTCTATGTGTAGAAATGAGTTTGTATGAGATAGGCAAACTTTACTGTTTTTTGTTTGAGTTGCCTATGAGATATCAAATTAAAAATAATTGGCAATATGTCATTGCCATGGTTGTTTATCAAGACATCAAACTATCTGACTAAGCATGTGTAATATCTATATTTATGTTAAATGCTTAAATATAACTAGAAGATTTTAACTGTTAAGTCTTTTTCTTTGAAACTAGTGTTCTGTTTGTCAGAATTTAGAGATTTAGAACTTTGAAATCTGTTTTGATTTCATAGAAGAGCAGAGGTGAGGGACTCATCTGTCTCTGTGTCCTTCTTGCCTGGCACAGTGTTAGTCTAATGCTTGGCACCCAGTAGGTACTCTGTAAGTGTTTTTCAGTAAATGAATTAATATCTCAGTTTTTTGGTAAGTGAATTAATACCATCTCAGTTTTTAAAAATTTCATAGATTCGATGGAGTTCATGAAATATGTCCTTTGTGTTTATAGTTCTTGCCAAATATAAATGGAGAGAGAAAATTGGAGATAGAAAAATATCATGTTATGTATACTTGTAAAATTTTAGTATTAGACATAATTCCAGAGATTATCTAGTCCTAACTTCTCATTTTTCAGACAAAGGCATTGGGGACCAGAGAGGTTAAGTGGCATGCTCATACTCACACAGCTGATTACTGGTCAAGCTTGGACCAAACCCATATCTCTAGATCTCCCGGCTTCCATATCATCTCTTTCCATTAGCACCCTTTGCAGTAAATCCTAGGTCCATGATTTCTTCCATGGCCTAAGTTTAGCTCCTGAGCTTCCAAAGTAGCATTTAAAAAAATTATTCTTATACTTTTGTTAATTGAAAATTAGAACGATTTCTTGGACAGCAAATCCCCTTCCTCTCAAGGCTCCTGTGTAATTATATGGGCTGCATGGGTGCACCCATAATAATTTTTTAATGTCCTTTCTTGCTGGTATGTCTTCTCGAAAAGGAGAGCTTGCACCATCTAGTGGATCTAAGAAGAGGCTCTCAGGTTTAATTTTTTGGTGGCCCTACTTTAAAAAGAAGAAAGGAACAATATTTTAATGAGTCTGCAGATTCTCACATGGAAGCCTTTGTTTGTATCATGAGAGTGTGGCATTAGCAGCACAGAACGAAGGTAGGGTCACTCCGTACTTCACAGTGCTAAAAACAAGGCACATTATTGGCTGTGCTGCTTCTTTTTAGTGGGGGAATAAGGGTCAGGAAGTGAGTAATATATCAACTTCATTTTTTCAACCAGTGTTTGGATTCTTTTACTTATTAATTCAAAACCTTAGCTCTTCTGTAATGGGCCTTCCCATCATAGTTGGGAACTAGTCAAATCCTATTATTCCTGGGAAATCCTCTAGTGCTTATTTGGACAATTAACTTGTTCAAGAATGTACAGAATTCTACTACCCAATTAGATAATGAAGTTTTGGAAGCTTTCGAATTACTCCTTTGTTTTCCTTCAATGGAGATTTTAAATCTATTTACAAGCTCTGGAAAATATTTATCTCATGTGGCAGGTGGTAGAAGATGGTATCTGTTGAGTGGGATAACTTGATGACTGAATGGGCAGAGTACAGTCCGAGGGTTCTCACCAGTGACTTTGCCCCCATGACCTGAAATGCCTGTTAACCTCCTGGGCCTGAGTTTTCTTTGAAAAGAGTGTGATTGGTAATCTTTATATTTATAGAGTGCTACTCAGCAAAAACCAGTTGTTAAAAAAACTTTTGTTACTCTATCAGCTGAAATATCTTATAACAAATGGCATCTTAGCACCTGTGTAGTAGTTAGTTGTACTTGATGGTCATAATGTCCAGGAGGCTTTGTGATAGTGGTTCACACCCTGATACATGTCAGAATCAGCAAGGGCTGCCCAGCCCTACCCCTGAAAATTTTGATTTACCTGGATCAGGATAGGGCATAAGCAGGGATATTTTTAAATAGCTCCCAAGGTGATTCTAATAACATGGAACCAGGGTTGAGAACCACTGCCATATGGTATCCTTAAAAATGTGTCATGAATCATTGGATTCCAAATCAAGTTTGGTAGTGTTTATTTTATGGCTTTTAAATGATTTAAACATTGGAGATCCATGTTTGATAACCAGTATTCTCCTGGGGGCCAGGAGGCAGGAATTGTACTGTATTGTGATTGGAGTAATGAAGTTGTCATTGTGTCTAAGTGACTCAATTTTTGCATCTCTTGGAGGTGCTGGTGGAGTCAGTCCTGGTGTGTGACCCAGGTTTGAGGAATGTGAGTACTTTCAGGGATTGCCAGGAGCAGTGAGGGCCAGAGTTAATGCTTCTGTGAGTGGCAGCTTAACGTATTATTATAATTGTCCTCATCTGATGGCATTGATTCTATGTTGGCCCTTTTCCCAGTGACAGTAGGAAAGTGGGTGTCTCACATAAAGCATTTTTGTTTCTTGTTGGTTTAATAAAGAATTTCACCTCTCTCTGTGGTTTCCAGGAGTAGGGTGCTCAGTGAATTCTTTGGAGAAACTGTTTGCTGGAATAAAGTCTTGATCTACCAGTGGGTGCAGCTTTCTTCTGACAGATGTGGCTGAATTGGTTGGAGGAGGCATGGTGGGGTGGTAAAAGGGCAGGGAATGAGTGGAAATCCTCTAAAATGCTGTAGCTTGAGCTTTTATAATGGGAGACAGTGTCTTTGACTCCATGGTCCAAGTGGGTGATACAGAGATTCAATTTCAAAGGATTTCTGCTCTGTTTTCAGAGGGCAGGGGACGAGAATAGCAGGACATTGTTAGAATTCTTGTCTTGGATGCATCTCCTCAAAATAGTGTAAAGAACATGAAATTTAGTATCAGGTAGACCTGGGTTTGAATCTGGCCTCTGGCATTTACTATGTACTTTTGAGCGTCAATTTTCTTATCTGCAAGATGAGAACCCTAACAAGGGCCTTAAAGGGCCAAGATCAACTAACTCACATAATGTTTGTAAAGCACCTAAGACAGTGCTTGGTCCAAAGCCGGGACTTAGTAAGTGGTAGCTATTTCTGGAACTACTACAAATAGTAGTAGTAATTAATGATAATGATAATAATAAATAACTCCCCCCAACTTTTGGAAATGGCTGGTGTGTCTAGTTGTCCTTTGATGGGGATGGCAAGGGGATGTTGACTGTCTGTGTACTTTCCCAGCTGGGAAAGGTGTACTTATAATTTTCATCCTCACATAATCAATGTGTTATAATTTAGAGTCCCATCACATATTAGTCCTTTAAAATGTAGTTACTCCCTAGAAGAGTTAATTTCACTGATTACATCTTGTGTACATCCTGCTGTTTAATTCACAGGGGCTAGAATACAGATATTTATTTAAACAGTGTGGAAAGAGGGTTGGTAGAGGAGAGGGGAAAATATGATTTTGGGTGATTACTTTGGTATGCCATACCTGGTGCCATGGGGTGGTGTGGGCTTTGGACATCCAGAAAAGGCTGGACCACTGGGTAGCTGAGCAGAGATGCCAGAAAGGAGAATTAGACAGTGGTGGGGTCCCAACTGCAACAGCCATCAATTTGGAATTGCTGTACAGCAGCAGTCCCCAACCTTTTTGGCACCAGGGACTGGTTTCATGGAAGACGGTTTTTCCACGGACTGGGGGTGGGGGAGATGGCGAGCAATGGGGAGTGGCTATAAATACAGATGAAGCTTCACTCGCTTGCCTACCGCTCACCTCCTGCCTTGCGGCCTGTTTCCTAACAGGCCACAGACTGGTACCAGTCCACGGCCTGGGGGTTGGGGGGACCGCAGCTGTACAGGGTTCCCTATTAGGATTGCCTAAGTGTTGCAGTACGTTTGTCTTGGTGCCACCTTTGTCATTTGCCATAAGTTGGCAGTATCTGGAGTATAGTTCCATTTCGTTGAAGCACTCTGCCTGGAGTATAAAGCTTTATGTGAATCAGTGTAAACTGAATTTGCATAGCTGAGGGACCTGTAATACAGTTTCAGAAAAGTCGATATAGTCTAATTGAGGTATAAAGGGCTATCCTCCTCATCTAAGTTCTGGCAAGTTGAGAAATACGAAAAATGAGGCAGATGGAAGACCAAAGCAGTACCTTTATTACCAGTAAAACTGATGTTAGAGAGAAGGGTTTATACCTGTGGGCAAGATTTCCTAATATTCAACCCCAGAATTAGATACTTGTCCAGATACACCATAGAATTTATGGTGTGGAAGAGCAGAGAAGAATGTGTACTTTATGCTAGAAGCCTGGCTCCCAGGAGAAAAGAGAGAGGAAGGGACAGACTCAACCCAGGCTCATCAAAATGGCAAATTATTCCTTGTCTCTTGGGGAAGAGTTACTGAGGGAGGCATAGGGAGCCCAGAAGTGCTCTGCCAGGAGATCCTGCATGTGGGAGGACATGTGAGGACTGTAGACTTCACTTTTCTCTACCAGGTCTATAAAAATCCAGCCTTTCTAAGTTCTAGCAAGATGTTTAAAAAACAAATGAGGGTGGTTTAAATGTCACTCCCATAGCCAAGAAACTGTGACAGTCCCTACTACCTGCAGAAGGTAATCCAGACTCCTTCACCTGGTTTTGAAAACCTCTCCTCATCAGGCTCATGCTTGCCTGTTAACCTTCCTTCCCCTCCTCTTGTTCAAATGCAAATCTGAAGTCGGATCAGTGTCCCCATTGTCCTCTGTAAAGTCCATTCTTGTTCCTGTGTTACTGTTGGATTATCCTTTCCACTTCTTGTCTGTTCATCCAAGGCATATTCATCTGTTAAGTCCCAATATAAGCCCCACATTGGGTGAAAGCCTTGCACTGAAGCAAACACTGATTTCTCTCAGCCCTAAACTGCCACTGAACTTTCACATGGACCACACAGCTTAGCATTTGTCTCATCAGGTGAGCTTTAGCAGCCAACTGCTGTAAGTCCCTTGAGGGACAGATGTTTCTTATACTTCTTTTGTATATCTTCAGCTGCTAATGTATACAAGCAAAGCACTCAATAAATATGCAGTAAATAAATGTATTGAAAGAAAGTGGCTAGCACCCATATCACTCTATTAGAATACAGTGATGTGTTGGTTATGCTGGAAAATAAAATCACCAAGGCAAAGAACTGAAATTATCTCTTAGTTTCATGTCACTGACATAGAGTCAAAGAATGTTAGACTTTTGGAACTGAGATCATCTAGTTCAACACCATCATTTTACTGCTGAGAAAATGAAGGCTCATGATTTGAGCCAAGTAATATGTTTAACCCAGCAGGCAGATTGAGTTGGTGGGAGGGGGGGAGGTGGCAGGCGTTAGATGCCACCTTCTTGTAATTCTCAGACACTTCACTGCATAGAAGCTGCTGGTTGGGACCCTGGTCCCTGAACCATCTCCCCTCTGCTGTTAGGTTTAAAGTCAGTCTCATCAGAATCCAGTAGAACTGTCTTACTGATTAGGAAGAGAAATAGGGGGAAGTCTGAGGAAGCATTTCTTCTTCTCCTTCCTCCTTCCTCCTTCCTCCTTCCTCCTTCTTCCTTTTCTTCTTCTTCTTCTTTCTTTTTTTTAGGCCGGTGGATTGCTTTTCTAGATTGCCATAATTCAAGAGCATGGTATGAGTTAGGCTCTGTATTTTCAATGAAATGTTATTCGCTGTAAATGGAATATTTCCCCTGCTGTTCAAGTATTACAAAATTAATCTAACTACCCTGCTAAGGAAGGCATCCCCAACATGGGCTGTGAAAACCCAGTGTTTTTGTTAGTAACGGTGCTGCCTATTTCCATCCTGACACATTTATTGATTACTCTTTGAGTACTTGATGGTATAGCAGGTCCTTTGAGAATTCACACTGCAGGTCAAACATAGTCATTTCTGCAGTAAGTTTGTAACCTTAAAGGGTGGATAAATGCATTAAGAAAACTGAGAAAGGGAATTGACTTAGCCTAGAAAAGGGGAAGTTGAGGGGTTTAATAAGAATTCCAGAATAGGAAAGAAAGTTCAGTTTTGGGGAATAATGTTCCTCTATTACCACTTCTTAAAATGAGGGCAGGGTAAGGTACAATTTAAATTACAGCCAGTGGAATCTCCCTTTATAAGGAGGAATGCTTTCTTCTGACTCAAAAGATTGTGAGCTTTGAGCTGTGTTGCCAAAGGAAACTTTGTAATTTCTGTCTGAGTTTGGAAGAAGGGTGTAGTGGGTATTTGTGTCTCGGCTACCTAACATCAGACTCTCTTTCCTTTCTAAGCCAGTTTCTCCAGCCTTCTGGTGATTTTGTGACATACCTTTTCAGTAAGTATCTTTCCTGCTCAGGTCATCTGGAGTCAATTCTCATAAGATAGTATGAATTCAAAGAACTGAAACAATATGCTTACAATTGTCCTTATTTACATAGTAGGCACTCAAAAACTGGTCAGTGATGTTGTTTTTATTGTTATTTCCAATTGCAACCAAGAAGTTTGAATCAAAAAGGAAGATTCTTTCTGGAACAATTAGTAAACAGCAAAGGGATGAATCAAGTGATCTTTGGAATACTCTTCAGATCTTTGCTTCTGATCTAAAATATTCCCACATTTCCTTGTTAATTCTGACCTCAGAGCCATGCTATGAAATACCTTTTTTATGTGATATTTGGGGTATTTCAATAGCTAAACTCTACTGGATGAGGTTCAAATATAATGGATCATATATTAATTATACTCTGATAAATTATATCATAATGAAGTTGTAGGGTACAAATTATGCACGCATAGTATAGAAGAGGAGGCTTTAGAAATAGCCATTTGCTGAATCCTCCAAGGAGAGAGGTTTATGATAGGAAAGAGAAAAAAAACTTTTGCTGTTATGAGGACAGTGACACTTCAACTTGGCCAACCCTAGTTGCAGCATAGGCCCATTGGACATAGGGCCATTTCTGTTGGCAATGACGGCCTTATTTCTATTCTCAAATATTGGCCAATTGGTCCTGTGGGGTTAGAATGAGGTTTAAACTGCCTAAAATTGGCACATACAGAAAGAAAAATGTTTTAGAGAGTCCTAGTGTCCCCTCTTTAACTCTGGCCTATCCTAGGACACACTTTTTGGGGCTGTCCTAGTCCATCCCTTGTGGCCACCTCAGTATCTCCTGATTCTGCAAAATGCCTCGGGGGGGAATTGGGCGGGGGTGTGTGGAAATAGAAGAGATGCTCATTTTCTGTAAGGGCTGTTGTACTTTTCTCCCCTCCACCTCCCAAAATATACAGACAGGCACTTTTTTTTTTTTTTTAACCACCGGCAGGCACATTTTTTTTAACCAACACCCACCCACTTTCTGGTCCTTTTTTGCCTCAGTTTGACTTACTTTAGTTTGATAACCGAAATCAGAAAATAATAGCCATCCTTCACTGAGTCCTTTCTATGTGTTGAGATTTATGCATGTTGTTTTTAATCCTCTCAATACTTTCAGAGATAGTGGATTATCCCCATTTTACAGAGGAGGGAACAGGCTCAGAGAGATTATATAACACAATCAAGGTCATGCAGGTAATAAATGTTAGGATTTGAACTCCAGTTTGTCAAGTTCCAAAGCCTGTGCTCTTTCTGAAAACCACTCTCCATTATCTTCTGCGCTTTTCCTCAAAACCTCATTTTCTACTGAATGCTGGTAAACGTATTATCTGCAAGGCTAATATTACTCTGTAACTCCTGGTATAGACCTGGTGTAGGTTCAGGTCTTAATTAGAATTTCCTAAGGCTTTCAGGTTTTGCTTATAATAGCAAAGGACTCAGAACCGTGTTTTATTCATCTTTCTCTCCCCAGCACCTAGTGCAGAGCTTTCATGCATGCTTAACAAATGTTTGTTGAATAGGGCCGTTCCTGATATGTTCCTGGTGCAGGAAGTGCAGGAACACTTAGGAACCCCAAAGGTGCAGCATCCATAACAGTTGATAAGATTCATGACAAGGTATTTGGCACACTGAGAACAAAATGGGACACATAGGGGAAAAAAATCAACCAAATCCCAGATAATAGAGTTGTACTTAGGGGGAGGTATAGTCAGTAAGAACAGTGTTTATTAACATACCTCAAATTTGCGCCAACTGAGTGCACTGAGAGCATGCTTCAAGGGAGCAGTGCTCAGCGAGGAAGCTGTGTGGCCATGGAGACAATGCCATTGTCCCGTGGCACAAGTGGCACTGCCTCGCAGGTTTGTCTCTGGCGCCTGGTTCTCCCCTGGCACCCTCTAGCCCCAGTTAACTCTGGGGAGATGAAGAGGTGTTTCAGCATTCAGAGTCTGGAAGGATCCTGAAAAGCCATTTGTTTACTGCTTCCCTTTTCTCCTAGAGGGTATGTGTTTATTATACTGATATATTTAATGTATTACAGATCCTTTGAAGAAATGCTGGTTAAAAAGGGCAGAGGCCAGCTTTTATTTTTAGCATATTTTCCTCAAAATATGTTGCTGAAGTCCTCATTGTAGCCATCATGTTCATTTCCTTCTTCCTCAGATATTTTGGGAATAACTAGGCAAGCTTACTGACTTTGGATGTCACCTCCATTCACCTCCCCAGTCTGCCTCTGGCAGTGCTATCAGTGCAGTGTGTGGCCCGGAGGTCGAGGAGCAGAAGGGAGGCATGGGGGGTGGGGGGAAGCAGCCAGAATCATCAGCTGCAGACTATTTTCAGATCTTGAATAATTGAACATTTTCTGTCCTGAATTTTTGGCTGAAACAGTAGAGCGCTCGCTGAGAACCAGGGTGTCTGTCTTCCCTTCTGTACTTGAATGTTCTTCTTGGTGCTTTGTGTCCTTGAAGGGAAGAAGGTGGCTGTGAAGAGCCCATCCAGCTGCTGCCCCCGGCGGTGGACGTGCCTCCTGCCCGTCCATTGGCTTGTCTGTCTCTGGCAGCAGTGGGCAGGCTTGTAGCTTGTGTTCTCTGTAGAGACCCTGTCATTCCTGTTTCATGTGGGGTAGCCCCATCATTCCTTTCCCCTCTGCCTGCTTTCAGTGGGTGTGTTCCTAGCTCTGGCCGGAGCCGCTGGGGCTGAGGCCTCACAAGTGACCCACATGAACCAGAAGTTGGCTACTTTTCTCCTCTGTTTTCAGAGGACAAGCCAAGGAAGGGTGGCTCCTAACTCAGGGAGGGTGCCACAGGCACCTGACCCCTGCCTGCCACCTGCCTGAGCGACAGAAGGTAGAATCCATCTGTTTACTCCAATGTGACTAGATCACAAAGAAATAATTAGCAGGTGGGAAATTTATTTTTCAGGACACACATAAACCCGCCATTATAGGGAGGATTCTGGTGCTAATTTAGATGCAAATGGAATTGCCCAACTAGAGCTGATTACAGAAAGGTTGGAATGTCTATATGCTCAATTTCACTCCTACGCTACGCACTAAGTGAATGTGCTGCTGCAATTGTGGGCATGATGGGTGGGCTTGGTTCTGGCCTTAATCTTTTTTTTTTTTAAATAGAGTTTTGACTTCATAGAAGTGGAATGTGACACATGGTGTCAGCTCCTTCCTTCCCACCCGCCCCCTTTTTAAAAGAAAACAAACTGTCCATTTTGTCTATTTCTGAGAAGCTTGAAATTCTAATTAAAAAAACCCCCACACTTTTGGAACTATTAAAGGAATAGATTGACTGTAGATTCAGTTGCCATCCTGTTCAGAAAACTGATCTCAACTCTGTGTGTACTTCTTCCAGGCCAGACCATGCTGAGTTACAGCCTGGAGGATAGGGAACTGGTGAGGAGAACTGCTGAGTGAAAGGATGGCACAGATGATTGTGAATTGTGCTCCTGTAGTGTTTTTCAGATGTTTTTGACTGCAGCTTGTGGTCAGAAATGTATTTTACACATTTGCGTGTATTTATTTACTGAATATACAAACAAAGCACATGTGTATAATATATTACATTATATATTTTTTCAATAAAATATATATATAAAAGTTTCACAAAACAGTACTTGCCCTTACTGCATGTGGTGTATTCTGATATTTTCTATTTGAATTTGCTTTAAACCATTAATGAAGCAATAAATTGAATTCACTGCCCACTCTTGGGTCTCAAGCTATAGTTTCAAAAATACCAGCTTAAGGGATTGGTGAAGGTGCTTGGCAACAGGGAGGACTCAGGCAGGGGCTAGAGGAAGGTGGAGAAGGTGGAGAAGGTGGGCAAAGAAAGACTTACCTCAAAAGATCGACTAGACTGGACTTGATAGCAGTAAAATCAAGTACCCAAGTTTGGGCTCCATTCTGGAACTTGGGCTGAAAAGTATACACATAAGAGTGCCTATGCAGGTCAATTCTTCATAGTCGTGGTTGTCCTTACCTTGTCAAGGATAATTGTTTGTGGAAACTGAGTTTTCTTTAGGTTATTTTAGTCATTGTGGTCCACCTTTAGTATGAAATAACATTCTTAAGCTTTAGAATCCTTAAACTTTATTATGGTGTATTGATAGTAAAGTAGAAGCTCATTTACTGTTTCTATTAGTATTTCTATGTAAATCTGTAACTACCTGCAATTATAGGACAAGGTAAATAAATATTGATAGTCATCTATAAGGCAAAAGGTCTTACCTACATTAGTAGCTAATTGTCCTTCATAATTGGAACATGAAGAGGATGCTACTTTCCTATCTTGCTAATGCCACCTCTTTGGGGCATTAGCAGAAGATTTCATTTTACATTCTGCACAGCAGAGCATCTTTCCTCTCGTGGTTTCTTGTTAGCTTTCAAGTGATCACACTTAGGCTCTGGTCTCATCCTTATTAAGGAGGTTGCCTATTTGGGGGAATTAGAGGAAGTTTCTGAAAGTAAGGTAATGGGGCAGGAAGATTTTCTGGGATAAAAGGCTTCTAAAGGCTCTGAGGACATGGTGAAGGGAAAAAATGGAAAGAAAAGGGAACCAGATTTTCCTGTTTGGGTATTAGTTTAAGGTGAATATGACCTTGATTTATAACAAATTTGCAGCTTGATGCTTAATGGAATTGAGTTTTTAATATTTATAGCACGTTGTAAATGCTGCCCCTCCAAGTGCTTTCTTAAATCCTCTTAGCTTATAAATGACAGCTTCGATTTCTAAAAAGAAATAAAATCTTTCAATTATCCAGCCTAAGAGTAGTAAACAATAGATGCTTAATGCCCTCCTTTCATGTTAGCCCCCAAAGACTAAGACTTATATTCTAAGGCGTTTATTGCTGTGCTTTTGAGCTTATTAAGGTCATGTGTAACTTGAGGGGGGAAAAGCTGATGCTGCATTATTGGTAGAAAGGCTGGAATTCTGTATGACATGCCAGTTCAGCAGTGTTCAATAGGTAAGTTGAAAATGTGGTATTACAGAAACTACATACATGGCCCATTTGGAATTATTACACTACTTTTTTCTAGTGACCAAGATTATTAGGGAATTAGACTTTTGCCTAAATCATTTTGGATTAAGTTTCTGCTACAGCACCCCAAGGTTGCAGCAGTGGAGTGGATATGAATTAATGGAACTACGTGCTTGGGTTCGTTGTGAATCATTTCCCCCTTAGCTATACTTGGTGACATCAGTTATTTTAGAGGTCTTTATAAAAAATGTCCCTACTGTCTGGGGCCTTCAGGACACATGTAGAGGATCCAGAAGAGTTAAAAGTTAAGCTCAACTCTGGCAAATATAAATTGCTAGATCCTTGGGGCTATCATTCATTCAGGAAAAGTACCTTCTGTGTGCTGGCTTTGTACACTGTACTGGGGTAGTAAAGAAGAAGACACAGTATGTGTCCCAGGGCAGTGTTAAGAGTGCCATGTACATGGGACTAGAAAACATCAGAAAACACAAGCATAGAAGCAGTTTCAGAAGCAGGGGCAGCCCATGACAAGCACTCTCTCAGTGTAATTTCTTTGTTAAGCAGTTGATGCTTACCTGTGTCCATTGCTATATTTGGGCCACAGAGAGCCCTTTAAAGTTGGTCAGATGACACAGTGGTGTGTTGAATGTTTGAGGGCTCACAGTGTTGGCACCGAGCTGGGGGAAGGGTGTTTGCACTCTCTGATGCTGTGCTCAGGCCTCTCAGGGCACTGCTGAGGGACTTCCCAGTAGGTTCTGGGAGAGTGGATTCAACTGGGCAGTATAAGCATGGCTTGCTTAGAATAAAGAAAACAGACAAATTGATTTGGTAATATCTTATCCACCTGGACGCATCTATCCAAAACATAGCTGAGCACCAAGAACTTTTTAAAAGTAATTTACACAGCCAAAATAGATATCACCAAGCTTTTACACACAGATGCATCCACTCAGGGCTTATCTACACTTGTGTAGCAGATCTGGACATCTGGTTTCCAAACTGATCTGTGGATTTTGAAAGCAGAATATTAAAAGGGGTAAGAGGAATGTAGTATAAAAGGAATGGCCCAGTAATGGTACGATAAGGTGACAGCTAACACTTTTAAAGGGAGTAAGAAAAAAGATGGAAAAAATGGAAAAGAGAAGATAAAATCACTCAGAAAGTATCGCCATCTGTTTCATTTAGAATCAAGTGCATTTTACTCATGGCAAAGGGATTTTTAAGATTTCTAGGTTCTGGTATTGGAATCTGAAAGTTCGAACTATTTCTCTGGTAATTTTCATGCATTCAGGTGTAGGTGTTTCTATATGCTTGAGTAGGGCAATTGATGACCCTAGGGATGACCTCTATTCATCAAGAGATGGTATATATTGCTTTTAGGAGGATAAAGAAGTATATTCTAACTCTTAAAATATTCCCAATCAAAATGTTTAAGATCAAAATTTTGATGCTTTAAGCATCAAATCCTCAGCTTTTTGAAAAACTTGACTCTGCAGCATCTTATTCACTGAAAGATTGACATTTTACTGCATGGGAAAATCACACCATGTAGAAAATATTAATTTGTATTATTAAAAAGTCACAGTTACCTTATAAGCAGTAAGCTCTTAGAGTACTTTATAAATAACACTTTATGTATATTACTCAGTTATAAAAAATTAACTTGCAACTCTTCAGAAACACATCTGAACATCTGTAGCACTTTGTGTCTGTACCTCTCCTTTGCAATTTATTATATTATCATTTTCCTTGTTGCAGCCCATCTTCCTGGACATAAAATATGTTCTTATGTTTCCAGCTCCTTGTACATAGCAGATCCCAATAAATGTTTATTGAATGACTTATAATGAAACAAGTTATACTGAGCTTTCTAATTAATCCTTTACTAACTGTGTAAATACTTTCATTATCTTTTTTTCCCCATTTTTGATTACACACTAAAATCTTTATGGTATTTGAACTGCATTTGATGGTTAGAATTGTCAGAACACTTGAATTGCTTCTTTATGCCTTTTCTTTTCCCTTACTGAACTAAGGGTGGAATCAGCATGAGGTATTGCGGAATGCGAATAGGTTATGGGCTTCAGATGAAGCTCTGAAGTGTGTTTTCGTTGCAGGCGTGTTCTTGCCTTGATGGGGTCACTGCAGTGAGGCTGGGGGCCATTGGGGAGACATGTATCACCGTATCGAGAGGATGCTCACTTGTGCTCATTCTGTCGTTGGTCCCAGGTGACTGTGGAGGAGGTCATGACCACAACTGCATATCTGGACCTTTTCCTGCGTAGCATCTCCGAGCCAGCACTACTTGAGATCTTCCTTCGTTTTATCCTATTGCACCAGCATGAGAATGTCCACATTCTAGACACTCTTACAAGCCGAATCAACACCCCATTTCGGGTAAGGAGAGCCTCAGAGGAGGGGAACTTACAACTCAGAACAGATTTCAGGAGGGTTTGTTTTTGGAATGAAATTATCAATATCACTTTTGCTCTCTTTTCCTTGTTTTTTCTTGCAGCCATTAACTTTCTTTCTATTTGGGTCGAGATGAACTGAGTACCATGTTTTGTTGTCAGGAATCCTTCTGTCAAGGAGGTGGCACTTAATGCCTTTCATAGGACATTTTTCTCAGTTCGTATTGGCACTTCTATAGAACTAGCAGACTGTACTTCTGAGGAAGCAAGATGCAGGAGAACATATGGGCTTATGTGCAGGTAAAGCCAAGGAAACAGTGTATCAAGTCTGGGTATTAGAGATCATTATTTCTGTCCATAAGTATTTTGAGATGAAAGTCTGGGAAGTTGTCAGTTTAGGTGGTCACTCTTCTAGCTTGGAGCTCTGATTAACTTTGAAAAATTCCTTCCCCAAACCTTCTCTATTTAATTGTAATTATTGTTTTAAAAGCAAAAGAATGATAATTTAACAATATATCATTGAGTTTGTAACATATGTAGATATAATATGTATAACAATAATCACACAAAGAGGGGGAAGAGGGAATAGAGCTATGTGGGAGTAATATTTTTAGATTTCACTAGAACTAATTTAATATAAATTTGAAGTAAATTCCAATAAGTTAAAATGTATATTAGAAGCCCTGAGCAACCACTAAGAAAATAACAAAAAAAAAAAAAAAAGAAAGAAAGAAAGTGAGAAATCATTAAAGTAATTAAAATGTTATACCGGAGAAAATATTCACTTAACATTCCACCTAACAGCAACAGAATACACATTCTGCTCAAGTGTACATGGAATATTTTCCAAGACAGACCATATGCTATGCCATATAACAAGCCTCAGTGAATGTAAAAGGATTGAAATCATGCAAAGTATATTCTCTGATCACAATGGATTGAAATTAAAAATTATTGACAGAAAGAAATTTGGGAAATTCACAAATATATGGAAATTAAACAGCACACTCCTGAATAACCAGTGGATCAAAGAAGAAATCACTAGGGAAAGGAGAATTTACTTTGAGAGGAATCAGAATGAAGACACATACTAAAACTTGTGAGATGTAGTGAAAACATTGTTTAGAGGGAAATATGTGGACATATGCTTTAAAAGTGAAGAAAGATCTCAAATTGGTAACCTAACCTTCCACTTTAACACATTGGAAAAAGAAGAGCAAACTCAAAGCAAGCAGAAAGAAGGAAATAATAAGGATAAGAACAAAAATTAATAGAAAATAGAGAAACAATAGAGAAAATCAACAAAACCAAAAGTTGGTTCTTTGAAAAGGTTGACAAAATTGACAAACCGTTATCTAGACTGACCAAGAAAAGAACAGAGAAAACTCAAATTTCTAAAATCAGTGATGAAAGAGGGGGATATTACTATCGACCTTACAGAAATAACAGCAATTAAAAGGGGGTACTATGAACAACTGTATGCCAAAGGATAATTTAGATGAAGTAGACAAATTCTAGAAAGACACAAACTTCTGAAACTGATTGAAGAAGAAATGGAAAATCTGAATAGATCTGTAACAAGCTAAGAGATGAAAATAGTAGTTTAAAAAATTTACCCACAAAGAAAAGCCCAGGCCCGGATGGCCTCACTGATGAATTCTATCAAAAATTTAAAGAAAAATTAAAAAGTCATATCAGCAAGATGGTGGAATAGGAAGCCCCGGGCCCTCATTCCCTCACAGAGACACTGACTTAACAAAAATTTGCGGACCAAATTGCCTTTGTAGGAACTCCAAAAACCAGTTAAGAGGTTGCAGTGCAAAGCCAAGAAGAGACATTGAAGTGGATAGGAAAATTGGTGGCATATTACCTATCCTAGCCAATCCCCCTCCCCAGCACAGTGTGGCAAGATCAGGAGAAAACTCCCAACTACCCATTTTTTTCTTAGGAGGGAAATAGAAGAATGAACTTTCCCTCCCATCTTCTGTCTTTTCTTTGGGAAAAGAGGAACAAAATAGCTGCAAGATATACAGAAAACAATCAACAAAATGGCAATAGTAAGTCCTTCCCTATCACTAATTATTTTAAATGTAAATGGATTAAACATCCTGATCAAAAGACATAAAATGGCTAAATGGAGCAAAGAACAAGATCCAAGTATATACTGTCTACAACAGACTCGCTTTTGATCTAAGAACATACATAGGCTGGAAGTCAAAAGATGGAAAAAGATATTCCATGCAAATAGTAACTAAAAGAGAACAAAGGTGGCCATACTTATATTTAAAAAATAGACTTTAAGATAAGGAGACAAAGAAGGACACAAGAGACACAGAAGGATATTATTTAATGGTAAAAGGGTCAATTCACCAGGAAGATATAGCAATTATCAATATGCATACAACATCAGAGACCCCAGATACATGAAGCAAACATTGACAGAATTGAAGTGAGAAAAAGACAGTTGCACAATAATAGGAGACTTCAATACCCTGCTTTCAATAATGGATAGAACAACCAGACAGATGATGAATAAGGAAACAGAGGATTTGAACAACATTATGAACCAATTGGACCTAACAGACATATATAGAACACTCCACCCAGCAACAGCAGAATATACATTCTTCTCAAGTGCACATGGAACATGCTCTAGGATAGACCACATGTTAGACCACAAAACAAGGCTTAACAAATTTATAAAGATTGAAAGCATACAAAGAATTTTTTCTGACTGCAATGGAATGAAACTAGAATAGCAGAAGGAAGACTGGAAAAATCCACAAATACGTGTAAATTAAACAACACACCCTTAAACAACCATTGGACCAAAGAAGAAATCACAAGGGAATTTAGAGAATATCTTGAGACAAATGAAAATGAAAGCACAACATACCAAAATTTATGAGACGCAGTGAAAGCACTACTAAGAAGGAAGCTGTAAACATATTAAAAGAGAAGATCTCAAAACAACAACCTAACTTTATATCTCAAGGAACTAGAAAAAGAAGGACAAATTAAACTCAAAGTTGGCAGAAGAAAGGCAATAAGATCAGAGAAGGAGAATAGAGAAAACAATAGAAAAAAATCAATGAAACCAAGAGTTGTTTTCTTTTGAAAAAAAAAAAGTCAACAAAATTGATAAACCCTTAGCTAGATTAAGAAAAAGAGAAGACTCAAATAACTAAAACTAGAAATGAGAGAGGGGACATTACAACTTATGCTACAGAAATAAAAAAGGATTATAAGAGAATACCATGAACAATTACAAACCAATTAATTGGATAACCTAGAAGAAATGGATAAATTCTTAGAAACATATAACCCACCAAGACTGAACCATGAAGGAATTTTAAAAATCTGAACACACTTACATCTAGTAAGGACAGTAATAAAAAATCACTCAACAAAGAAAAGCCCAAGACCAGATGACTCTACTGGAGAATTCTACCAAACATTTAAAGAAGAATGAACACCAATCCTCCTCGAACTCCTAGAACATTGAATATCAGTGAACATTTTCAAACTCGTTTTATGAGGCCAGCATTACCCTGATAAGGAAGCTAGACAAAGACACTACAAGAAAAGAAAACTAGGGACCAGCATTTCTGATGAATATTGATGCAGAAATCCTTAACAAAATACTAGCAAACAGAATTTAACAACACATGAGAAGGATTGTACACCATGACTAAGTGGGATTTATTCCTAGAATGCAAAGATGGTTCAATTTATGAAAATCAGTCAATGTAATATGCCGCATTAACAGAATGAAGGACAAAACCCACATGGTCATCTCAATCAATGCAGAAAAAACCCTTGACAAAATTAAATATGCTTTCATAATAAAAACACTCAACAAACTAGAAATAGAAGGAAACAACTTCAACATAGTAAAGGCCATGTATGAAAAGCCCACAGCTAGCATCATACTCAATGGTGAAAGACTGAAAGCTTTTTCTCTGAGATCAGGAACAAGGTTAGGATGCCCACTTGGAAGTCCTAGCCAGAGCAATTAGACAGGACAAAAAAATAGAAGGCATCCAAATTGGAAAGGAAGAAGTTAAATTGTCCCTATTTGCAGACAACATGATTATACATATAGAAAACCCTAAAGACTCCACCAAAAAACTGTTAGAACTCATAAATGAATTTAGTAAATTTGCAGGATATAAAATTAACATACAAAAATCATTTCTGTACACTAACAATGAACAATTTTAAAAGGAAATTAAGAAAAACTATTTAGGGGGTTCTAAAAAATGGCGGTGTGATAGGGTCCTCCCACCGTACCGCTCCCAGGAAAGGAGGTGAAGAACACCAGCAGCTGCCTGCGAGCACGGACCGCTCACTCCGAAAACAGCATTGCGAATGACAGAGAAACAACGCCGAACGCCCAGCCCAAGAAAACAGGTACAAAATTTTCACAAAGATCGGAGGGCACACGGAGCACAATAGAGCCCAGAGCGCGGGAAGGACGCCCTCGCCAGGTCGGCGCAGCGAGACCAGCCCCCCAAGCGGTTACGCGCCTCCCCATACACGCAGTCAGGGACAAGCCCAGAGTTGGGACAGAGGGGTTGCTCGGGCCGGCGAGCCCTGTGGAGAGGAGGAAGTAGCCAGAGCCAGACACAACTCGCAGCTGCAATATACAGAGACTGCCGAGGGCTGGGGAGGAACCGGGCGGGGACCGAGACACAGCTTCCCGGGACAGTGCGCGGGAACCCGCAGGCCGGCACTGCGCCACTAGAAGTCAGCGGGACTGGGCCCAGGAGTTTATTGGAGAGCGGGACGCGCCCTTAGAGGTTGCTAACAACTACCGGCGGAGAAAAACTGCGCTCCCGGCACGATC
The DNA here is from genome assembly GCA_023783475.1 of Daubentonia madagascariensis. NCBI lineage: Eukaryota > Metazoa > Chordata > Mammalia > Primates > Daubentoniidae > Daubentonia > Daubentonia madagascariensis. The sequence continues at coordinate 46,120,380 of JAKFHU010001209.1, forward strand.
GGAGCCCGGCTGTGCGCCAGGCTGGCGGCGGCCGCCATCTTTACAGCCGCCCGGGCAGAACCGTGAGCCGCGTCTCTAGCTCCGCCCCGCCCCGGCCCGGGGCTCTTATGCTGGGGCAAGACAGGTTTTGCCTGTGGTGGCCAGGGACAGCTGCATCCGTGGGTTCCAGGTGGGTCGAGATCCCGGAACTGTAGCGGTGGGACCTTTGAGTATTGGAAACAGTTTGCAGCTCGTCCATCTGGTTCTGCTACCCCGGCTCTGGCCTCCGACAAATCCGCTCCGTGCCGGTCCTAGTGCCCGCCCCTCAGGTCCCAGCCCTCCTGTACCCCAGAGATCGCTCATTTTGAAGGTTGCTGGCCATAGTGACTCATTTGGTATAACTGCTGGTTCCCATGACAACCAAATACCTCAAGAACCACAGGCTGAACCAGAGCAGCTCCCCATAATCCTGCCCACTTCAATAGGGAATCTCGCGCCATCCAAGAGCGCTTCCAGCGGCCACTACTCCCCCCTCCCCGTGGGAACATCCCCCCGGTGGAGACTGCTGGGGATAGAGACGGCCACCTGCCTCGCCTTGAGGTCTAGTGGTGGAAAAGGGGTGCACAATTGGAGATCCCCCTATCAACCAGTATCACGCGGAGACACACATCAGAAGGGCAGCCACACGTGGCTAGATGAGCAACCTCTGAGCTGTGTAGAATTTTCCCAACTCAGCTCTCACACTGCAGCCAAAGGAAATTGTGTTTCTACCAGAACCTCAGGAAGAGCAGGGTCAAAGTAACCCCTAGGAGCTACAAGACCCCTCCCAAAGCACAGGGCTTTCGCATACCCCAACTGGGGAATCAGAGTCTGCCACGGACATAACAGAATACCTAGCTAATAGGGAGCGGAGGACTCATATTCTCAAGTACAATCCATTAGCTCAGAGCCCAAGCTGGGAGGTCATTCTCACCACACTCCACTGGGAAGAGGAGAAGACCACAGGTCAGAGTTAACTCAAGATCCAACAAACTTGCTAAAATACACCTAAGGCAATACAGGCCACTACTTCTCTCCTTGGCTTTGCCAAGGAAAAATAATTGTGGGCCTGGTGACAGGACCATAAACTAGCTCTAACACCCCAGCTCTCGAACAAGAGGCCAGATGAGAAAAAACCAGCGAAAGAACTCAGGGAACATGAAAAATCAGAGTGAAAAGTCACCCCCAAAAGAAATTATCAGTTCCTCAGCAATGGATACCAACCCAAATGAAATGGGTAGAATGACAGAAGAGGAATTTCGTTTATGGATTATAAGAAAGCTCAATGAAATTCAAGAGAAAATTGAATCCCAGCACAAAGAAACCACAAGAAAAATGCAAGAAATGAATGAAAAATTCTCCAAAGAAATAGAAATATTACGGAAAAATCAAATAGAAATCCTAGAAATGAAAGAAGCATTCAAGGATCTACAAAACACAGTGGAAAGCCTTAAGAATAGGCTGGACCATGCAGAGGAAAGAATTTCAGAGCTAGAAGACAGCTCCTATGTGCTAAATAAATCAGCTGAAGAGAAAGAACACAAAAACAAGAGGCAGGAAAAAAGCATACAAGAAATGTGGGATTATGTAAAGAGGCCAAACATAAGGATAATAGGTATCCCTGAGGGAGAGGAAGAAAATTTGCATGGGCTGGAAAATTTATTTGAAGGAATAATAGAGGAAAATTTCCATGGCTTAGCCAGAAATCTCGATATCCAAGTACAAGAAGCACACAGGACTCCTGGGAGAGTCAACGTGAAAAGGCATTCACCACGCCACATAATTATTAGACTGACCAAAGTAAACACAAAAGAGGCACTCCTCAGAGCTGTAAGACAAAAAAGGAGGTAACCTACAAAGGGAAACCCATCAGATTAACTGCAGATTTCTCAGCTGAAACCTTACAAGCCAGAAGGGAATGGGGAGACATCATCAATCTCCTAAAACAAAACAAAGGTCAACCCAGAATTCTGTATCCTGCCAAACTAAGCTTCTTATATGAGGGAGAAATAAAGACCTTTCCAGATAAGCAATCACTGATAGAATTTGCGAAATCCAGACCGGCCTTGCAAGAAATGCTTAGACCTGCATTATACACTAAACAGAGCAACAGACACCCACCTATGTAAAACTATGCAAAGGCTAAAACCCCAGAAACCAGATTCCACAATGACGCAAGAGGTAAAACAAAAGATACCACCCAACAGAATAATCAGAAATTTACCCCAAATATCAATTCTCTCAATAAATGTAAATGGCTTGAACTGCCCATTGAAGAGACATAGGCTGGCTGAATGGATTAAAAATACAAACCAAGTATCTGTTGTCTTCAGGAAACACACCTTACACACAAAGACGCATTCAGACTCAAGGTGAAAGGATGGAATACAATTTTTCAGGCTAATGGAAACCAAAAGAAATCTGGAGTAGCCATCCTCATTTCAGATGACATAAACTTTAAAGCAATAAAAGTAAAGAAGGACAAAAATGGACACTATATAGTGGTGAAGGGAAAAATTTCACAAGAGGATTTAACAATCCTAAACATTTATGCACCCAACACAGGAGCACCCAGGTACCTAAAGCAAATGCTGCTAGATCTAGACAACATAATAAGCAGGAATGCCATAAGTGCAGGAGAATTCAACACCCCACTGACGGAACTGGACAGATCCTCCAAACAAAATTAAATAGAGAAATAAAAGACCTAAACAGGACTCTAGAACATTTGGGCCTAACAGATATCTACAGAACACTCCACCCAAATAACACTGAATATACATTCTTCTCATCAGCTCATGGAACTTTCTCTAAAATTGACCACATCCTAGGCCACAAAACAGATCTAAACAAATTCAAAAAAATAGAAATCATACCATGTATCTTTTCAGACCACAGCGGAATAAATTAGATATCAATTCCAACAGAAACTCACATCTTCCTCCAAAAACTTGGAAACTAAACAATCTATTGATGAATGATTTTTGGGTCAAAGAGGAGATTCAAAATGAAATCAAAAGATTCTTCGAACTAAACGATAATGGGGACACAAGTTATCAAAATCTGTGGGATACAGCAAAAGCAGTCCTGAGAGGAAAACTTATCGCCCTAAATTCCCACATCCAAAAGACAGAAAAGTCACAAATCAGTAAACTAATGAATCATCTTAAGGAAATGGAAAAGGAAGAGCAAAGCAATCCTAAAACCAGCAGAAGAAAGAAATAACCAAAATTAGAGCAGAATTAATGAAATCGAGAACAAAAAACATACAGAAGATCAATGAAAAAAAGCTGGTTCTTTGAAAAGATAAACAAAATAGACAGGCCACTTGCCAGGTTGACCAGAAGCAGAAAGGAAAGGACTCTAATAAGCTCAATTAGAAATGAGAGAGGAGAAGTCACAACTGATACCATGGAAATACAAAACATCATCTTTGAATACTACAAAAATCTCTATGCCCACAAACACGAAAACGTGGAGGAAATGGACAAATTCTTAGAAACACACTACCTCCCTAGGCTCAACCAGGAAGAAACTGAATTTCTAAACAGACCAATATCAAGCACCGAAATTGAAGCAGTAATTAAAAATCTACCCACAAAAAAAGTCCCGGACCAGATGGGTTCACACCTGAATTCTACCAAGCCTACAAAGAAGAACTGGTGCCTATACTGCAGAAATTATTTGAAAATATCCAGAAGGATGGAATCCTCCCAAACTCATTCTACGAAGCCAATATCACCTTGATACCAAAGCCAGGAAAGGACACAACAAAAAAAGAAAACTACAGACCAATATCCCTTATGATATAAAATGCAAAAATTCTCAATAAATCCTTGCAAACCGAATTCAAATGTACATCAAAAAATAATCCATCATGATCAGGTGGGCTTCATTCCCGAGATGCAGGGATGGTTCAACATACGCAAATCTATAAATGTAATTCACCATATAAATAAAAGCAAGAACAAAGATTATATGATCCTTTCAATAGATGCAGAAAAGGCTTTTGACAAAATCCAGCACCCTTTTATGATAAGAACTCTTAACAATATAGGCATAGATGGCCAATTCCTAGAAACTATTAAAGCCATATACGATAAACCCACAGCCAATATCATACTGAATGGGGAAAAATTGAAGGCATTCCCCCTTAAAACTGGCACCAGACAAGGGTGTCCACTATCTCCACTTCTTTTCAACATAGTGCTGGAAGTCCTGGCCACAGCAATTAGACAAGACAGAGGAATCAGGGGCATCCAGATAGGGGCAGAAGAGGTCAAACTTTCACTATTCGCAGACGATATGATATTATACATAGAAAACCCCAAGGATTCAACCAAGAGATTACTGGAATTGATAAATGAAGTCAGCAAAGTCTCAGGATACAAAATTAATACACACAAATCCATAGCCTTCATATATGCTAATAACAATCAAGCCGAGAAACAAATTAAAGATGCTATACCTTTTGCAATAGCAACAAAGAAAATTAAATATTTAGGAATATATCTAACTAAGGAGGTCAAAGACCTATATAGAGAGAATTATGAAACACTGCGAAAGGAAATTGCAGAGGATGTAAATAGATGGAAAGCCTTACCATGCTCTTGGATAGGCAGAGTCAACATAGTAAAAATGGCTTTGCTACCTAAATTAATTTACAGAATCAATGCAATCCCTATCAAAATACCAACATCATTTTTTGCCGATCTAGAAAAAATAATTCTACGCTTCGTGTGGAACCAGAGAAGACCCCGTCTAGCCAAAGCAATCTTAAGCAAAAGAACAAATTGGGAGGCATCTGTCTACCAGACTTCAAACTATACTACAAGGCTATAGTAACCAAAACTGCATGGTATTGGCACAAGAACAGACACGTAGACCAATGGAACAGGACTGAGAACCCAAATATAAAACCAACCTCATACAGTCACCTGATCTTTGACAAATTCCAGAAAAACGTACACTGGGAAAAAATTCCCTATTCAACAAATGGTGCTGGGAAATTGGATGGCCATATGTAGAAGACTGAAAGTGGACCCACACCTCTCACCTCTCACAAAAATCAATTCACAATGGATAACAGATCTAAACCTAAGACATGAAACCATAAGAATTCTCGAAGAAAACGTTGGAAAAACTCTTATGGACATTGGCCTAGGCAAAGAATTTATGAAGAAGACCCCAAAGCAATCACAGCAGCAACAAAAATAAATACATGGGACCTGATCAAATTGAAAAGCTTCTGCACAGCCAAGGAAACTATCACTAGAGTGAACAGACAACCTACAGAATGGGAGAAAATATTTGCATGCTACACCTCTGATAAAGGGCTTATAACCAGAATCTATACAGAACTTCAACAAGAAAAAATCAAACAACCCTATTAAAAAATGGGCAAAGGACATGAACAAAAACTTTTCCAAAGAAGACAGAATGATGGCCAGCAAACATATAAAAAAGTGCTCAACTTCTCTAATCATCAGGGAAATGCAAATCAAAACCACAATGAGATATCACTTAACTCCAGTGAGATTGGCTCATATCAAAAAATCCCCAAATAACAAATGTTGGCGGGGATGTGGACAGATAGGAACACTCATACACTGCTGGTGGGACTGCAAATTAGTACAACCTCTATGGAAAAGAATATGGAGATACCTCAAAGAATTAAAAGTAGAATTACCATTTGACCCAGCAATCCCACTACTGGGTATTTATCCAAAAGAAAAAAGGACATTTTATATAAAGACATCTGCTCTCGAATGTTCATAGCAGCACAATTCACAATTGCAAAGTTGTGGAAACACCCAGGTGCCCATCAATACACGAGTGGATCAATAAAATGTGGTATATGTATACCATGGAGTATTACTCAGCAATAAGGAACAACAGTGAATTAACACATCTGGTATTATCCTGGTTGGAGCTAGAACCCATTCTTCGAAGCGAAGTGTCACAGGATTGGAAAAACAAGCATCACTGGTACTCACCATCAAACTGGTACTAACTGATGAACACTTACATCACACAGGGCAATAACATTCATCAGAGGGCGGGCGGGCGGGAGGGGGGTGGAAAGGATGGGAAAAACTCTCACTGAATGGATGTGGGGAGCACAGTTTGGGAGATGACACGATTGGGCTCTGAACGGGCAAACAGGCAATGTGAATGGCCAATGTGTCCCATATATTCTGAATTAAAAATAATAAAAAAAAAAAGAAACATTTACATAGCATCAAAAGATAAATACTAGGAATAACTTAACTGGAGTGAAAGATTTGTGCCTGAATACAACTGCTGAAAGAAAGAAGAACAATAATGGAAAAACATTCCATGTCTGGATGAAGTACTTAATGTCTATACTACCAAGCAATCTACAGTCATACATCCCTAAACCCATGGTATTTTTTTCAGAAATAGAAAAAAACCTCTAAAATGTATATGCCTTGTCAAGGGACCCTGAATAGCCAAAACAATCTTGAAAAAGAACGAAAAATTTGGAGGGCTCACACTTCCTGATTTCCAAACATATTATGAAGCTATAGTAATCAAAACAGTGATACTAGCATAAAGACAGAAACATAGAGCAGTGAAACAGAATAGAGAGGCTAGAAATGAACCCTCGTGTTAATGAACCTCGTGGTCAATGAGTGTCAACAAGGGTGCCAAGACCCTATAGTGAGGAAAGGACAGTCTCTTCAACAAATGGTGCTGGGAAAACTGGATCTCTACATGCAAAAGAATGAAGTTGAACCCTTACCTTACATCATATGCAAAATTAACTCAAAACTGATCAAAGACTTGAACGTAAAACCTAAAACTGTAAAAGTCCTAGAAGAAAACATAGAGAAAGAGCTTCATGACAGTGGATTTTATAATAATATCTTGGATATAATACCAAAATCACAGGCAAAAATAGATGGGAATATATCAAACTTAAAAACTTAGGTGCATCAAAGGAAACAATCAACAAAATGAAAAAGCAACTGCAGAATGGGAGAAAATATTTATAAGTCATATATCTGATAAGGGGTTAATATCCAGAATGTATACAAACTCCACAACAACAACCAAAAAACCCCAAATGATCTGTTTAAAAAAGGGGCAAATGACTTGAGTAGACATTTCTCCAAAGAGGGTATACAAAGGCCAAAAAGCATATGAAAAGATGATTAACATCACTAATCATTAGAGAAGTCCAAATCAAAACCACAAAGAGATATCTCACACCCATTAGGGTGGCCACTATCAAAAAAGCAGAAAAAAGTAAGTGTTGGTGAGAATGTGGAGAAATTGGAATCTTTGTGCCCTGTTTGTGGGGATGTAAGATGGTACAGCTGCTATGGAAAACAGTATGGAGGGTCCTCAAAAAGTTGAAAGTAGAATTACCATGTGATTCAGCAATCCCACTTCTGGGTATGTATCTAAAGGAATTGAAAGCAGAATCTCGAAGAGGTATTTGTACAAGCACATTCACTGTAGCATTATTCAGTAGCCAAGAGGTTGAAGCAACCTAGATGTCCATCAGTGGATGAATACATAAAGAAAATGTGGTATGTACATATAATGGAATGTCACTTAACCTTAAAAAAAGAAGGAAATCTTGTCACATGCTGCAACATGGATGAGCTTTGAGGATATTATGCTAAGTGAAATAAGCCAGTCACAAAAAGACAAAGTGAATGGTTCCACTCATGTGAGGTATCTCAAGGCAAACTTACAGAAAGTAAAATGGTGGTTGCCAGGGACTGGGTGGTGGGGAATATGGGGAATTGTTGTTCAATGGTTATTGAGTTTCAGTTTTGTAAGACTGTAGTCCCCAACTCCCAGGCCGTGGACCGGTACCAGTCTATGGCCTGTTAGGAACTCGACCACACAGCAGGAGGTGGGTGGTGGGCAAGCAAGAGAAGCATCTGTATTTACAGCCGCTCCCCATTGCTTGCATCACTGCATAAGCTCTGCCTCCTGTCAGATCAGCAGGGTATTAGATTCTCATAGGAGCGCAAACCCTACTATAAACTGCGCATGTGAGGGATCTAGGTTGTGCGCTCCTTATGAGAATCTAACGCCTGATGATCTGAGGTGGAGCTGAGGGGGTGATGCTACCGCTGGGGAGTGGCTGCAAATACAGATTATCATTAGCAGAGAGGTTTGACTGCACAATAGATGTAATGCGCTTGAATCATCCTGAAACACCTCTCCTCCCCCCCCACCCCCCACCGTCTGTGGAAAAATTGTCTTCCGTGAAATTGGTCCCTGGTGCCAAAAAGGTTGGGGACCACTGTAGATGTAAATGTTTTAGAGACCTGTTGCACAACAATGTGAATGTACTTAACACTACTGAATTGTACATTGAAATGTACACACAATTTTAGTCACAATTTTAAATCACAATTAAAAAAAAGAATAATTAATACCAATTCTTCAGAAAATCTTCTAAAAATAGAATAGGAGGGAATACTTCTCAGCTGATTCTATGAGGCCAGTGTTATCCTAATTCCAAATCAGGCAAAGATATCACAAGAAAAGAAAACTACAGACTAACATCTGTTATGAATATAGGCACAAAAATTCTCAATAAAACACTAGCAAGTGGAGTCTAGAATATATAGAAAGGATTATACACCATGATCAAGTGGAATTTATCAAACCAGGATTGCAAAGCTGGTTTAAAATCTGAAAATCAATTAATGTAATACATCGTAGCAACAGGATAAAGGAAAAAATATCACATGATTATCTCAGTAGACACAGAAAAAGCTTTTGGCAAAATTAATCACCCCTTCGTGATAAACATAACAAACTAGGAATAGAAGGGAACTTCCTAGCTATCTGATAAAGGGCATCTATGAAAAAGTCAGTAACATCATACTTAATGGTGAACAAAGCTTTTCCCCTAATAAAAGGAATAAGATAAGATGTCTACTCTTACCAATTCTGTTTGACACAGTACTTGAAGTTCTAGCCAGGGCAATTGAAAAAGAAAATGAAATTTAAAAATCCATATTAAAGGAAAACCATCTGTATTTGTAGGTGACATGCTCTACATGTCATCTACACGTAGATGTGGAAAACTAAGGAATGCACTAAAAAACTATTAGAATTAATAATAAGTTCAGAAAGATTGCAGGTTACAAGGTTAATGTACAAAAATCAATTGTATTTCTATATAGTAACAGGGAACAGTCCAAAAATCAAATTAGGAAAATCCCATTTACAATAGCATCAAAAAGAATAAAATACTTAGAAGTAAGTTTCACAAAAGAAGTGCAAAACTTCTGCTGTGAAAACTACAAAACATTGTTGGAAGAGATTAAAGATAAATAAATGGGAAAACATCCCATGTTCATACATCGGAAGACTTAATATGGTTAATATAGGAATACTCCCCTAGTTGATTTGCAGATTCAGTGCATTCCCTGTAAAACTGTTAGCTGGCCTCTTTGTTGAAATAGACAAGCTGATTCTAAAATTCATGTGGAAATTCAGGGAACCCAGAATAGCCAAAACAAACTTGAAAAAACAAAGTTGAAGAACTCACACTCTCTGATTTTAAAACTTACTACAAAGCTACAGTAATCAAAACAGTGTGGTACTGGTATAAGGATAGATATACAGATCAATGGAATAGAATTGAAAGTCCCGAAATAAACTCATATATCCATGGCCAGTGGATTTTCAACAAGGTTTCAAGCCTATTCCATGGGAGAAAGAATAGTCTTTTTAACAAGTGGTGATGTCACAATTGGATATCCACACCCAAAATAATAAAGCAGAACCCTTATGTTACACCATATACAAAAATTAACTCAAAATGGATCAAAGACCTAAATGGAAGAGCCAAAACTACAAAACTCTTAGAAAACATAGGAGTAAATTCTTGTGGCCTTAGCAATGGTTTCTTAGATATGACACCAAAGGCATGAGCAACAAATGAAAAAACAGTGAAATTGAACATTATCAGAAATAAAAACTTTTGTGCTTCAAAGGATACCATCAAGAAATTGAAAAGACAACCCACAAAATGATAAAAAAAAAAAACTTGCAAATCATGTATCTGATAAGGTACACAGAATAAAGAACGCCTACAACTCAATAATAAAAGGACAAATACACCCTCCTGAGGGCCCTGACCAGTGATTTTCAGGGGTTATTACGGCAATAGATAAGAAGGATACCTAACTGAGTTTGGGGAAAGGAGATGTTGGATGGTAGTATTGTGAGAAAGAACATAAAGATTTCCTAGGGGAGAGGTGATGCATAAGCTAAGTTTTTGAGAATAAATAGGAGTTAGCCTGTGGAGGAAGCAGGAAAAGGCATTCCAGGTAATGGAGCAGCATGTGCAAAGACTCAGAATGAAGTAGAGTATGTTGCTTGTGGCTAACTACAAGTATGTGGCCTGCCCTGAGCATAAGAGATGTTTGGGGACAGGCCAAGAACAACTGTTTCTTTACAACATCATTGTGGATTTCATTGACCATGTTTTAAGCCTATCCTGCCTAGAAGACAGGCAAGCATTTATTCTTCTATACGAAGAATTAGAGCCTAAATTACTTAAATGGCCTAACAGATTGATAGAAGTGTACTCTCAAAAGAATACAATGATTGTATAATATACCTTTGGGTATCTCTCCTGTGTGGCAGTTTATCTTTCCTTTTTGGAAATCAGAGATCGAAAGATTTCTTGTTTTTTAATGAACTTCTTAGAAAAGTACATTGTCTCACCCTCAACACTTTAGGAAATGCATCCAAGGAGAATGTTGGCTGCAAAGCCAAGAGAGGGGCTGAAGCTTGGGGCTGAGAACTCTGAGAGTTGGCCAGGTTATATGCAGTTTTCTGTGAGCCCTATCTTACAAATAACCAATGTCATATTTGAAAATAACTTAGGAAAACAAATTATATAAACAGGAGATTGTGTGTGTGTGTGTGTGTGTGTGTGTGTGTGAAAGAGTGTGTGTGTGTGTGTGTTGGGTAATTGTAGGGGGCATGTTTATCTGGATCTTTAAAAATTGGAAATACGAACATAGGCATTTTTCATAGGAGGATAATTCTGCATAATGGCATAATTCCAGACATTGGCTTTCTAACCAAATCCTATAGGAGAACTGATATCCTGAATATATATTTTCTCTGGCAGAAGCATGCTTTTTATCAAAACTGCTTTTTTTTAAAAAAAAGAGGCCATTTTATTTTGTAATTCTGATTTATTTCCCATCTGTGGGGAGTAGAGTTATCATTCCAATATCTGAAATAGAATGTGTGTTTATTGCTTCACAGCTTTGTGTGGTGTCCCTGGCATTATTCAGAACTCTCATTGGTTTACATTGTGAAGATGTGATGCTACAACTAGTTCTAAGGTGAGTTGCCTTTTTTGTTCCCTTTAAAGAAAAATTCCCTCTATACTTTATATACTTTATATTACTTTGGTAATAAAAGCTAAGTAGGGGCCATGCTTCTAAGGAAGAAAATTATCAAGAACCTTAGTTTATTTTCTGCATTATTTCCCAAGGTGAATTTTACTTTTCCTATTAAAAGTTTTTAGGGGGCCGTATGTATTTTATTATAAATATGCTCCTGGAAACAATAGGTAGAGTGGTTGGAAATTTTTGGAAGTATTATAAAAGTTCTTCTGATCCATGGCCGAACGTCTTTCTCCTGTGCATTTCTAGGGGACTTCTGCTATTAAAAACAACTTTTGAAATATGAATTGCTTTTGATATATAATTTCTTTGATTTCTGCTTTGGTAATGGTACACATCCAATATGCACAGTCTGATCTATGAGTATGTTTCAGTTAAATTCAGTAACTATTTAATGAGTACTTTCAGTGTACAATTCAGAAGGGAGTAAGGCATGGAGTAGAGGGACTGAAAAGGATTTATATACAAGGTAGCCAAGGTGTGTCCTTCAGAAGTACAGGTGGGAAAGGTTTTACAAAGTGGCTGGTATTTGAAGATGGGCACTGGGAGTCAAAGTGGACACCTGTTAAGATGACATTAACTTGGTAATTTAGGTAGAAGATTCAAGAACACCAAATCCTGTCTTGGCCCAGCAGTGCCTCTTCCTCTCTGGATCCCTGAGGGAAGCTTCGGCTTTTGTGAAGGGAAGCAATTATGCGTCATTATTAGCTCAGGATTTAGCCTGGAATCCCAGGGCAGAACTTTACAAACCCCAGGCTAGACCAAGGTGCATGTCTTTCCTTCTTTTCCCCAAACCCAGATCCTGAATCTTAGAGTTGACTGCTTGAGTGAGACCCACCCACCGCTGAACTACAGGAAACGGAGCCAGGGAGAATGTTGCCCCAAAGCTGAGGAGAGGAATGGAGGGCTAGGGCCAGAGGAGCTCAAGAGGGAGAGTTGGCCAGGGTTTGTGTTCTCACATGCCTTCTGGTGGTGTGGAGGCAAAAAGGAAAAAGAGTCAACCAGCACGCACGCCTCCCTCTTCCTCCCTTAGTGGACTTTCTGACCCTTCATTTGACCCGTCCTTGGGAATAAGGGTAGATGAAACTGAGAGTGGGAGAAGAGGGAGGAGAGCTGTGCTTTCCCTAGTCCACACTGGGGTTCTGACATGATTTGAGTAGAAGTTACCAAGGAGAAGGCATTCCAGGTGGGTGCAATAGCATTTCTAAATAGGTAGCTCTGGAAAAGTGAGGGGTGTCAAAGTGTGATCCTAGTTAGAAATGTGAATCCTTGGCCTCCTCTCAGACCTACTGAATCAGAAACTGGGGTTGGGGTTCAGCTAAGTGTGTTTTAACAAACTCTCCAGGGGATTCTGATGCACTACTAAATTTGAGAACCACTGGTTTGAGGAGTGGTGCAGGGTAGATGTAACACCCTGCAAAAGGGAGTGATTAAAAAATGAGTCTGAAAAAGTTGGTGGTAGCATATTTTCCAGGGCTTTACAGAGTTGTTTTATGGGAGAGTATCACCTACTACCTATTAATCTTTTAAGTTTAAAAGAGTTTTTGGACTTTTTAGGGTTTTAGAGTAGGTCATCAGTAACTAATCTTAAGGCATTAGCAGAGAACAAATCCGATCATAAAGAAACACCCTTGGTAGTCTGGGCAGAGCATTAGTTATCTGTCCTAAAAGGATTACTTTAGCTCCCTATCAAGTCTCTGCTGATGATATGACAGAATGTATTAGCCAGGCCTGAATGAAATCCAGGAGAACATCTTGGCAAAGCTGTTTCTATTGCCAAAAAACCAGGCTTTTACTCCAACATGTGAGTAAAACCTGATTATATTTAAATGTTAAATCCTTAAATACTGCTTCTTTGATGGCAGGAAAAGCAGCTGTCTTTTCCAGTGTACCTGGAAGCCTGGCCTTTGTCTGGAGGTGCAGAGCTTCCCATCTCTGGGTCACCAGGTCAGTTTAGCCCAGGTGGTGGCAGCTTTTACTTGCTGGCTGTTCAGTGGCCTTTACAAGGTGAGCTCTGATCACCCTTTATCTGTGTATGTAGTGGTGCCTGTTGTGTTAAAAATGGTCCTCAGAGATGGCATCAGTCATGGCTTCTCTTGAGACCCACATCTGTACCTTATGAAGATGAAGAAAGCGTCTTGTGGTTGAAATAGGCAGATGTCCAAGTCAGGGCTAGTCATTCCCAGGGTGGGTAAGGACAAAAAATTTGCTGGGAAAGTGCCTGCAGGGCACATTATCACAAGTTCTGAATGGAATAAGTGGGAAAAATACCAGACCTGAGGTTGGGAGGTGGGCTTGACCTGCTGGTTCTAGGCTCTCTGAGCCGGGGTTTGTTTCTTTAGGATGATAGTGACAGTAATGTAATAATACAGTTGCTCTTTATTGAATACTTACTCCATTTCTAATTCTTCTGCACTGCCTGGGGAAACCAGGAGGAGAGCAAGTGAGCGGACTCACACATACCAGCTTCTGTCGGTCGGGCATGTAATAGACACACGGAAACCCCTGGTTTCTGGTCTCCTTCTCTGAGGTGCTGACATGACTCAACGTGCTCTGGTTTTGGAATGTGCTACCTCATAAGGTTATTGGGAGGATCACAGTGGTGATGTCTGTGAAAATGTTTTGAAACACTGTGAAATATTATACAAATTTAAGGGAGGGGAATTTTTTAGAAAGTACATTTTAAACTAATGAAAACAAATTTTTTCTGATTTAGAATCTGTACCAAAATCAAGGACAGTGAGAACTCTTTGTTCTTCTAGTCATTTAAACATTATTTTAAGGCACATAAAAAATAGATTTATCATCCATCCTTTTTGTTGTTGCTGCCACTGCAGTCATTTGAATGTACGTGATATACTTGTAGATCTGAAAGGCAGTAGAGCAGTGAGTATTATGTGGATGTTTTTAATGAAGGTATTTGTTATGTGATAAATAAATAATAACCATATGTCAATTTTTGTTGCAACCCAAATACTGTTAAATATCAACATTTCAAAGTGATAATCTGTTTGTAACTGGTATTAGTTTCTTTCATTTGGCAAAATGTCAGAAAAGTGAGCTGAAATAAGGTACCCCAAAAGAGAGGATATTTTAGTGAGCAGAAAACCAAGGAGAAATTGTCCACTGCCACGGATGTGACATACAATAGGCTAAAGGCAGGCAGGAAATGCTGACAAGCAGGGAAGTGACAGATCACTGCCATGCTTCTGGAATGTCCCAGGGGAGACAAAATTTAATTGTTTAATACTTTGAATGCCAGTTCTGAATATTCTGGTTAGGGTGTTTTTTCCGGAAGTGTGGGTCCACTGTCAGGTTTCTGAACCGCATTGCCTGTTGTGTCCAGATAGAGGCTGTTTTGCTTGAAGAGGAGCTGTGTGTATGCTTCAGGAACATTTCCATCTTGCACACGAGTTGGGGAGAAAAAAAATATACAAACCAAAAAAAGCCAGCCAGCCAGCCGGGGGGAAAATGCATAGGAAAAATATGGCCAGAACTTCTTTGAACAACAAATGATGTTTTTGAAATCCACTAATATTGCTTTGTAGATTTTTGCCTATTGCTGCATTGCCAGGGTTGTCATCATCTCAGAAGATGCACTTCACTTACATCCTTGGACTTCACTGCTTTATTTTGCTTGTTTTTATTGTCAGCATAGCAGTAGGCAACACATGTGTTTTGTTATCAATTGATTGGCATTGAATTATTTCAGAAGTGATGATGACTTATTTTAATGAATGACATTCAAGAAAATAAGAAATAGACCCACGGTTGTAGAGGGTTGGGGAAGTACTGAAAACAGGGAGGACAATATGGAAAATATGTTTTTTTTCTGCTATGTTGAGGGATGGCTTTGAGGAATCTGGACCTCTAAAGTTAGATACTCAATAGTCTCTGGTCCTTTTTGCTGCTTCCTGAACTTAATTAAAGTCCTCAAACAAATATAGTAGAAATAAAAAGATAGTTTGATTATAAATACCTGTACTAAATTCCTAAGTGATTTTCCTGCTATTGACAGCCACTTCATTTTGATATTTGACATTTGGAGAGTTTCTGCCACTCATTCTGTTCCTAATCTTTCCCTATACATGATGGAAAGACAGAGGGTCAATGTATGGTTTTTCTACTGTTTCCTCTGCAGTGATCCTTCATTTTAAAGGCACAGAAGAACTACCATCTTGTTTTCTTTTCTTAAAAACTGATATATAATAGTTGTACATTTAAGGGGCAGATGTGATATATATTGATACCTGTATACAATGTGTAATGATCAAATCAGGGTAATTGAGATATCCATCACCACAAACATTTATCTTAGTGTTGGGAGTCTTGCAGTTCTTTTCTTCTCCCTATTTTGGAATATACAGTAAATTATTGTTAACTATAGTTTCCCTACTGTGCTATCAAATACTGGAACTTATTCCTTCTATCTGAATGTATTTTTGTACCCCTTAACTAACTTCTCTTCATCCTTCCCTCTTTCCCCAGCCTCTGGTAACACCACCATTTTACTCTCTACCTCCATGAGATCCACTTTTTTAGCTCCCATATGTGAGTGAGAACATGTGATATTTGTCTTTCTGTACCTGGCTTATTTCACTAACATAATGACCCCCAAGAACTACTGCTTTCAATACCAAGAGTGGTTATTCATTTGAACAGACTCCCGCATTTCCAATTTCTCTCCTTTAACTGATAGGGGATCTCCCTGGCTTTGATTTATTCAGAAGAAAATCCTTAGTTTCTACTGAAAGCATGTATTTGCAAAGTTGAAAATTCCCAATAACTCTTTATTCTAATATAAGTTCAAGCTACCCACTGGTGATATTTGATAAATGGCTTTATTAGCTTTGATCCGGTGTTCCATTTTTAATGCTTCAAACAAAGAGTAGAAATCTATGTATGTTAAATCATGAAATATGCTTGGTTTGAGCTATAAGTAGTCATTGAATTCCTGCAGTATATAAAAGCATTGAAGCAGTTTATTTCTTAAATAATTAATGACCAAAATAAGGATATAATAAATCCTGTGTAATCTGAATTTCCCTAGGCCTCACCAGCGTATGGGAAAAAGGGAGTTCACATCAACAGCCACAGGACAGGTTTCCCCAGCTCTCACCCTGGCTACCTCATGTCAGACCTTGACTCCCTGCAAAGCATCAGCCTTTACTTCCAGGGGCCCCCAAGTGAGAGTCTCACATATATTCATGAACACGCCTGTCTTCCTTCACAGTTGCCTCCGCAGCATCTGCTGTGTTCTCCTTACCTTCTCTGGCTCCTTTTGTTGCAGCAACCTCATTTCTGTCCCTGCTGTGCTCCTGGCCTGGCCCCTCCTGCCTTCCCTTGCTACCCACTTGGCCTCAACTGTGCCGTGTTCAGACAGATGTGGGAGAATGCCTCTCTCCCCCACGTCATTGATGGCTAGCACAGCGTCTCTACTCACAGAGATCCTTGTGAAAAAGAGTTCCTTCGTTTTCTGCCCGTGGCATCCATTTTTCTCCAGTGGGGCTCAAATAAAGTCCCCAAAGCTGAGCCAAGCATTAGAACAGACCTTCTCCCTTTCCCATTCTGTCCTCTTCCATCTTTCCTTTTTGTTCTTGTAACGTTTGGCTTTTATGAAACTGAGCTTATGAAAATAGATGTCACCACATCAGGCATGCAGGGTTGTGTCTGGTTCTTAGTGGTAGTTGAAGTTTGTACATGCCCATGGGTGCAGTGAAGGGACGGAACTAGGACCCCCTCACCTAGCTATGCAAGGTAGTTAGAGTTCTTGAGAAATGGTTTGATTTTTTTTGAGAACTGAAGGTTAAGTGGCAAGTTTGTCATTTCATAGCTGGGAAGTATTATTAAAACTTTTAGTGTAAAGTACCACAAAGAGAATTGAATCTTTCTTTTCTCCTTGACTTAGGCTCTTGCAATGGGTCAATCATTAATATACACTCAGGTTTTCCTCATTTGGATCAGCAGGAAGTATGGGAGATGGCTTAATGTCTCTAGGCCTTAAGACACATCCTAAATGTTGCATTTTTTATCTTTTTTATGGAAAAGTTAATCTTAGCTTGTTTTCCTCTGTACTGCCGCTTTCTCAAAGGCTGAATACAGAAACAAAAACATTCTGGTTTATTGAAAAGTTGTGATTATTCCCATAAGATCTCTGTCTCATCTGGAATTGGCTCCTGTACACATATGTGATGCTTGGCCCTGGCTGTAAGTCTTTTATCCCATTTGCACCATCTTTGTTTAAGTAAACAGTATGGTTTTTTCCCTGTTAAGAAAGTAATCCATTTAAACACACTTTATTCTACCCATGAAGCACTGATGTGCTCCAGGTGTGTCAGAAATGATTGCCCAGCTTTTCTTGTTTCTAGGTTCATAATGATACTAAAATGCTTTTGATCACCAACCAAAAGTGTTTTGTGTGAAATGGGGCCCAGTGATCCTCAGTGAGTCATTGGCCACCATATTTTTTTCCTGGTCACCCACGAGAGCATAAGAAGAGGTTTATACTATGGGGTGGTTGTTTGCCACTGCCGTTCAGTGCCCACTATGAGCCAGAGTTTCTGGGATTATAAAACAAAATATTGAAGCAGGCCTTTGCTGTGGTAGCACATTATATTAAGGAAGCAGACACTGAAATGATTGTGATACAAGGTAACAGTGCTTAATAGAGGCCTGGGAGCATAGTGGAGGGGAAGATTAGCTCTGTCTTGGAGTAGAGAGCCAGGAAGCCTTCCCAGAGGTGACACTGCAGCTGGACTTTGTAGGATGAAAGGCCTATGTCAGGCAGAGAAAGGGGAAGCACACTCCAGGTGAAGGGTACAGTGGGTGTAAAGGCACAGAAGCAAAGAGGGATCGTTAAGAGATGAAGAAGTTTGTGTAGGGTAAACTGTGAAGGCCCTTAAGTGCTCTGCACAGAGGTTGTTCCATCAGAAGAAAGAAGCCCTTGACAAGTTTCAAGCAAGGGTATGATGGGTAGATTGAGAGCCAGGGGAGGGTGAGTCCACTCCTGGTCACGACTAGTCCCTATGATGGTTTAGAATGTTAGTCCCGGTGATGATGTAGGACATCATGGAGACTGAAGGCGGCTCTTTTTGTCATTCTAGGTATCTGATCCCCTGCAATCACATGATGCTGAGTCAAAGGTGGGCTGTGAAGGAGAGAGACTGTTACTCTGTTTCTGCAGCCAAGCTGCTTGCCTTGACCCCTGTCTGCTGCTCCAGTGGAATCACTCTGACGTTTGGGAACCAAGAGAGGGATTATATTCTCTGGTCAAAGTATACGCATGATAATCCAGGTAGGAACTTGCTGGTGATGATCTTTAAACAAAAGGATGCCAAATCCATCTCTCCTTGGTATATGTATCTCTTTGGGTAGACAGGGAATATGTAGTGGGTCCTATTTCTTTTATGAATGACTAGTTGGGGGGATCCTTTTCTGCTTTGTAAGGAGTTATGGACACTTTGTAATCAGTGTTCACTGAAGCACCCAGTCATCACCTAGTTAGTGCTCCCAGATCTTTATTTTAAGTGGATTTCTAGTGCCATTCCTTGCTGGCATCCTCAGAGTCCAAATGTGAAAACGTGTATAGCATGTCTTCTAAAACAAAATGGGGGTGAGAGGTGTGGATATGGCTATAGCCAAGATATAGTTAGCTCTTATTTTAATTTCCAAAATGCCATTTTTGGAAATATATAATTTCCAAATGATATATAGAGATATTAAAATATATCATTTCCAAATGATAAGATATTATTATATGTTATTATAAAACTTAAAATTTGTGATATGACAATAGCATCTGATTCATTTGATTGACCTAGTGAGGGGCTTTCATAAATATGTTGTTTTTACAGGCATTATCATACTCAGATGCTATTTGCTAGCTACAATTCACCTCATACAAGTAAAGTTTAAATGGCCACCTCTATCAACTTCGGCCCCCTGACAGGCAGCTGGTGCAAGGGAACTTTTGTGTATCTTTGCTGATCATATGGCTGTTTCAGTTCAGGAACATTCTCTTTGTCCTGTGACCACTAGGAAATTGTCCAGTCCTGGTGTTGACTCAAGTGTCTCCAGTCTGTATTCTGATATCCACCCCAACAATGTCATTCTGTCCACCCAGCTACAGTACTCTTAGATAAAATAGATTTAAAAGCCAAGTTACTTGACTAAGAAAATATCAGCACATTTCATGTAAATGTAATTTCTAGAAATTAAGGTTGTCTTGCTGATTCTTGGTCTTTATATAAGGATACAGTTTGTGCATGAAAATTAACAATTTATGTGACTATATCTTAATTATATTTCTCTGTTAGGCAAACTAGTGTGGATATCTTATATTTTCTCACCTAAGTTATTTTTTAAAACATTTAAAAATTAATGTTTTTTAAATTTACCATGAAAGTTGTTTCAAGAATGATTTTGTGGCTAACTTTGCCTCAGAATTCAAATTAAACATGATTATCCATAACTTGCCAACTTCTTTCCTGTGTGATCACTTTTTGTGCTTTGAAGAATGTATAATAGAATTCCCACTTTACAGATGAAGAAACAAACTCAGAGAGAGGAATTGACTTATTCAAGGTTATACAGGTGGTAGGTTCTCTGATTCTAAATTCCATGTTCTTTCTACTGTCCTGCCTCTGGGATTGCATTAACATCAGATAAACGACGTAATGGGTGGATGTCGTACAGCTAGCTAGCTAGAGAACTGTTGTGCAGTGGTAAGTGATTTGCTCAAGAAAGTAGAGAACCCAGGTCTTGGCTCTGCTACTTTCTTGGGCAAATTATTTAACCTTTCTATAATTTTTTTCTTCTCTGTAAAATGGTACCTACCTCAAAGGATTATTCTTAGGATAAGTAAGTGAAGATATGTAAAGCTCTTAGAAAACTGCCTGGCATATAGTAAGTGCTCAGTAAATATTATTAGTAGTAATTTTTAATGTCTTTTCAAAGTAGATAAAAGATAAACATCGACCTTTTAGCAACAGAGCTGTAAAAAAATGAATGCTGTCTATCTACACTAATGACTGAAAATGTGTACCCTTAACGGCTCAGTTTTGACCCAGTCTGCTAGAGATTTAGATCATGAAGTGACATGATGCTTGCAAAGGTGTGGCATTGAAGTAAGAATGGGAGTTGTCATGAAATAGCCTGTGCTTGAATTGTGGCTCTGCCACAATTTGGGTTGGGTGTTCTTTCATCTCTGAGCCTCAGTTTCTTTATCTGTAAATAGAGAAAATAATATCTACCATTTAGGATCATTGGGAGAATTAACTTAGCATTGATAAAGCATCTGCAACATACCAGATGTTTAAGAAATGGTAGAAAATATATATTTCCTTGTCTGAGTCTTCTTTTTTTTTTGAGGGAAAACATAAACTTAAATGCAGATGTTTTCACAGTTATTTCAGTAATGAACTTGGAACTTTTAATATCAAAGGCAGTCATGGTAATATAGGAAGCATTCTTAGGTTAAAATGACTTCTGTAGTGAGTATGACTTTACTGTAAGAGATCATTTGATATAGTCCTCATAGCCCAGGAAGGCAAATGAGTTAAGAAGCTTTTCTAAAAACCCAGCATTTTTCTACAGAAAATCTGGTTCCCAAATTCATGGATTGTTGTCCTTCTACTTTAGATTCAAAAAACTTTGAAGTTATTACCTACTCTGTGGCAGGTACTATATTAGGTTTATTACCTAACTGAGTCCTCTCAACAACCTGAGAGATTGACATCCTTAGCTCTTCTTTCTCTAGTAACTGATACCAAATAACAGTTTTCCGTTGGCTATAGCCAGTGTCTGACTGGCTACGTTGGTTTTATATCTTCTGTGAGGGTAGAGTTTCTGTTATTATCTTTCCTTCTTATACCCTAACTATTTTTTATTATTCAGAAATTATTTAATCAGACACTATCAGACCTAAGTAGCTGGTGATACAAAGTCTTAGCCCAGATGGGTCACATCCCCACCCACCACATTTGTCCACACACCTCTCTTGTTCTGACTGGTTTCTCCCTCCTGTGCAGGGTCTGTGGAGCAGCCACTCCCAGAGGCGTTCTCCCCATCGGCCTGCATTGTAGAATATGGGAAAGCTCTGGACATCAGCTACCTGCAGTACCTCTGGGAGGCCCACACCAACATCCTGCGCTGCATGAGGGACTGCCGTGTCTGGTCTGCTTTGTATGATGGAGACTCCCCTGACCCCGAGACGTTTCTCCAGAGTCTGACAGAGGATGGCAGTGCAAGCTCAGCCTACCCTGTGTTTGGGCTCCCGCAGCAACTCCCCAGGAAGACTGTACCTCAGCTGGCTCCCAGAAAGGACAAGACCCACACAGAGCTGGAATGGGATGATAGCTATGACACTGGGATCTCCTCAGGGGCTGATGTGGGCTCCTCTGGCCCTTATGATGATCTGGAGGCTTCAGGCCCCCCGGTGCCCATCGATCCCCCCAAACATATCCAGGAGATGAAGAAGAATGCCATATTGCTCTTCAAAGGGTCCTACATTGAAGAGTCAGACTTTCAGGATGATGTGATGGTGTACAGGCTTTGTGCTGAGAAGGACTCTGAAGATGCCAGGGATGCCCAGGAGGAAACTGCAAAGCCACCAGCTGAAGCCCAGACCAGAGTTCAGAATGTCCCCGTGAACAACGGCCCCCTCATCAGCTCGCAGCCAGAGATAGATTCAGAGGAGGAACACAATAGGGACAATTCAGACCTTTTTCAAAATGTGTCCAAGGAACCAAGGCAAGAGAGTGAGCCTGAAGTAGCCCCAGAATCAAACTCAGAGTTAGCATCCCCTATCTCTGATGCAGAACACAATGCAAACCTGATGGTTATCAACCCAGAGAGCGAAGATTTCATTGCCCAGTATGACCAGATCATTAAAGAACTGGATTCTGGCACCGAGGGCTTGATAGAGCAGACTTTCCCCACACCTGATCCCTTGCTTATACCAAAGGAGGAGGAAGGAAAGGAAGAAGACAACAAAGGAGAAAAGGAGGAGGAGGAGGGGAAGAAGGTACTAGAAGAGGAGGAGGATGACTTTGACTGTTTTACAGTGGAAACTCTTGCTGTAGAGACTGTGCCTTCCCCATTTGGGGTGAGAGATGAGACTGCCTTTGCCAGTCACCATCCCGTGAGGACTCAAAGCACGCCGTTCACAGGTGACGATCTTAAATTTGTTTGTGGTTTCTGCTTTTGAAAGTACTTGTACATTTAGGAACAGGAAAGTAAGGTAGGTAAAGGTAAGAAGCATTATCAGTTTACCCAACAGCAGACTGAAATATTTTTGTAAAAAGCAAAGAGGGGTGGTTTTATTTTCATTTTGTCATTCTTGTAATGATTGACTTGTTTCTTTAGCAAGTTAGGGGTTAAATTTTACTGTTTAGTAACTTCTCTTGATATGTCTGTGATCAAGTAATAGGACTGATTAAACCACACAAGAATCCAGTCTTACTTAATAACCTCATTCCTTTAGTCTAACTTATTTTTCTCCTTGGCACTTATTTATATGTGTATTGAAAAACTTTCTCTCTCCCCCACTAGAATGTGTGGTCCGTGAGGGCAGAGATGCATTTGTTCTCTGCTCTGTCGCTAGCACCTGAACAGGGAACAGGGCACATAGTAGTTGCTCAGCATACTTGTTGAAAGACAATAGCTGTGTACATACATCAGAGGCCATTTGGGTTAGTTCTGCCTGTGCCTGGGAGCTCATTTCAGATAATCACAAAATCTTTATCCAAAAATAAGCAGAGTAGACCCACATAAACTCATACCTCTTCTAAAGAGTGGGTGTGTTGAAGTGAAACACCACCAGCAACAGGTAGAGATCATGTAAGAGGCAAAGGGATGGGGCTTGGGGTGAGGAATTATGAAAGAAGACATCATTAGATATTAGCCAGTGAAATCTGAATCTGTAAATTGTGGTACAGAGGGAATTGCCACAGGGGGGAAGGTTCATTAAGCTCAGGGAAGGCTGGGGTGGGACCCTTGCGTGGTGTCCAGGTAGCAAGGAGAGGTGCTGGAAGATTCTAGCAACACAGAGGAGCAGACAGTGGCCTTGGCGTCAGGCCTGGGTGAATCCAGGCTCTAGCACTTACCAGCCGTGTAGCCTTGGCATCCTTGACCCTCCATTTGCCCCTGTGAGGACTGAAAGAGATTGGGGAGGTCATTCTTAGTGTTATGACAGGTAGCCTCTGCAGCCTCAGCTGAGGCTTGTCCTTCCCTGGCAAGCAGGGAGAAGCGTGGTGAGGAGGGGCTGTGCGCACACCTCCCAGGGTCGCCTAAAGTAGATGAAAGCAGATTGCCGCCTGCAGCCAGCCAAGTAGGCTTAATGTGACTTTGGCGCTCTTCCACCCTCCTCCTCCAATATTTATTCATCTATTTACTGATGCCTGAAGATTTATACAAACAGGAAGAAAGCTTTTAATTCCACAATTAAAAGGCTTGCAGTTCTAGTTGAGATAACATTTCAACGTGAACGAGTTTTAATTAAAATTCAATCAGTCAGTCCATCATAAGTAAAAAGGATTAGATAATCTCACTTTCGCAGTAGATAAGGGGGACAGGGAAGGGAGGGAGCTGGGAGGGCTCAGTCAGAGGGAAAGGGGTGGAAATAACCTAGCACACATCACAGTCTTGCCTTCTTGTAGGACATCAGGGCTGCCCATGGCTAACGAAGGCTATTCTTTAGAATGCCAGCTTTCTTATAAAGGAGCATCATCCCTGGGAAATGTGTAAATTGAGGAAACAAAGCACAGCTTAGGGCAAAAAAAAAAAAGCTAATACAACACCTTATTAAATAACATTAATATTTTATATATCATACACCTGAGAACTCTAGAAGTAACAAAACATAATGGAAATTCTTTGATACATGTAGGTAATGGTAACTAAAACCTTGCCTTTTTCCTCCTTTGAAACTTATACACAGCTTGAGGAAACATCTTTTCTCTTTCCCTGCATGTGTGTATGCTTTGTAGTTTCCAAACTCCTGAGTGTGTTCTGTGCATTAGGCTTAACTTCCTTCTCTCCAGGGAATCTGATTTCCACTGAAATGAATTCACTTCCCAGCAAAATCAAAGCATTCCATTTATCTAATTTTATCTATTCATGTATTCAACCATCTTTTATTGACCCCCTCATATGTGGCAAGTTCTGTGTTAAGAAGTAAGCACACAAAATTAAAGGAACTCACAGACTTTCAGAGGAGGTACCAACAAAGAACTGTACTGTCTTAGTGAGAGATGCATTATTAGTCGTCGTATGCCATGTCTGATGAGAGCTAAGTGGGAAAGGCTTCCCAGAGGAGGGGAAGTCCCCAGGGGAAGGTGGATGAGAATGACAGTCCAGGTAGAGGAGACAACAGGAGGAAGACCAAGAGCCTGACAGCCCATGGCATATGATAGCATGGATCGTGTGAGGCATGGTGGTGGCAGAGGAAGCCAGAAAGCTTGGTAGATGCCAGCTCATGGGGGGCCTTTGGGCCAAGCTGAGGAATAGGGAGGGACCTTGTGCCCCTGGCATTTCAAGAAACCCTTGAAGTGTTAAAGCTGGGGAGTTATATGACTGGATCTGGAAAAGCCAGCTCTTTGGTAGTAGTGTGGAGCGAGCACTGGAGTGGGGAGAGGTTGGTGCCAGGAAGAATAAGTGAGAGACTCTTGTCATACCAGAATTCAGAATGCACCAGTGCTTTGATCTAGTAGTTCTGTTTCTAGGAATGTTTTCACAGCTGTATTCACACTTATGAGACAAGATGTATTTAATATATACAAGGATGTTCCTTTCAGCATTGTTTATAATATTAATAGAAAAAGACTGGAAACAACCCAAATGCCCAAATGCCCAAATTCCCCACAGTAGGAGACTGGCTTACTCATGCATCACCCCTAACAATCTAATATTTTGTGGTCCTGAGATGAGACAGCTCTGTATATGCTGGTATGAGGCAATCTCCAGGATATATCTTTTCAAATACCAGGAGATAGACACACACACACATACACACACACCCTTGTGAGGCAAGATAATATATTGGTTAAGAGCACTGGAAACATAGCCAGGCATGGCATGGATATGTGTGCCTGTAGTCCCAGCTACTTGGAAGGCTGAGGCAGGAGGATCGCCTGAGCCCAGGAGTTTGAAGCTGCAGTGAGGCAGTGAGCTATGATTGAGCCACTGCACTCCAGCCTGGGCAACAGAGCAACACCCTGTCTCCAAAAAAAAAAAAAAAGTTCTGGAAACAGATCAGATGGTTTGAATTCACATTCTGACTCCGTTATTTACTAGCTGTAACTGTGTGCACTTAGCATTTTGCCTTATCTTTAAATGGGGATAAATAATAAATATACTTCCTAGGGTTGTGAATCTTAAGTGAGTTGATACATGAAAAGTGCTTAGAACACTGCCTTGCAGATAGGATGTACCTAATACATGTTTTCAATAATAATTCAATTATTATTTTTGTTGTATAACATAAAGCATTTCTGGAAGAATACGCTAGAATCTGTTGCTTTGAGGGGGTGGGCCTGTTTTTTGTTCTATACCCTTATAATGTTTGAAAAAAATTTTTTAAAAATCATTTTAATTTCTCTTAACGTAGAAACACTGTTCCTGGAGTCCACACAAGAAATGGTGAGACTCTGACCCAAGGCGGTGCTGGCAGGGGAGGTGGAGGCACAGGTCCACACTTGGGAGATGTGTGTACAGAGCCAAGGTGCAGAACTGCTGGCAGCTCCGTCCTTGGAGTGAGGAAATACAGGCCAAGGGTGCGGGGTCGATTGAGGGAGGGGATGGGGACATGTGAGGGGAGAGAGGCGAATGACAGGAAGGGGCAGTGGAGATACTGGTGACTCTGAAAAATTAAATATTTGATGGGTGGGGCATTCTTTTGTCCTCTTAGGAAATGTGGGAAGAAAATGCACCCACCCTTCTCCACCTACACCTGTCGCTTTCTAAATTGTAGCTGAGGCTCCTCATTTTTAGCTGCTTACTGGTTTTCCCTAGCAACCACTTTTTGCTGAGCAGTATTTTTTTAAGTGCTAGAAACCAACTAAGAATAAAACATTAATTTGAAAGGGCTTAATATGTTTTTTTAATTGTACATGGATAAGAAGTTGTAATTAATGTCACTAGTGGACATTAATTATAATGTCAAAGTGGACTGTTTTGTATGACAGTCTGCTGGCCTTGACCTAATATCCTGTCATTCAAATGAGGCAATGATGACATGATCTTACTCTCCATATGGCGAGGGTCAGCTGGTGTCCTAGAAGATGCTGCCCACCTAATCTGTCTTAATTCACCTGTTTTAGCTCCATCTGGAAAGAAATAGATGCTGATCCCGGGACTGCAGAGGAGCAGGCAGGAAGGGATGGGGAAAGACTGGGTCTCAACTTGAGGAGGCGAGAACAGCAGCCTTTTCCCCGTAGATCTACCTAGAAAGCCAGAATTGTGTTGTGATGCCTTAAGAGTTTCCAGTGACATTTCTGGGGTTCTTCATGGGAAAATCATTACTTGCTTTCAAACTGGGGTTCCAATCCAGAGTTTCTGAATGTGTTTGGCAAACTCTCCCAGTTTTGTTTTGTAAGCATCTCCGAGGAATCTGTATCTGAAGAGCTCATTCATTTCCTGTGTCATGGAAGTGACTGCAGAGCTCTGCCTCCCATCCCAAGGGTGGGGCAGTTAAGGCTAAACATGACACATGAGGGGGATGGTCCCTCTTCACCCCTTAGGGACATCCTCAGTATTCCTAGAGACAGGAATCTTACAGTTACCCTATTACTCACCTGGTGGGTGAAAGGTTTAGGTTTGGTGTTCCCACTTTTCACAGATAGCGTCTGTTTCCTTGCAAAGGGTCTTTCTTATGCTACCAGAGCTTCTGAATGAAGCCTCTTGTGATGAAGTATGTTTTTGTTAAACTTGTATTCATGTTGGTGCAATCTTCATGAGGGGTGTTTACTCATCAAGGGCTATGTGCTTTTGTCATAAATATGCCATGCTTTAGTAGCATCATCAGTAGCTCCACTGGGAAAAATACAAAATTCTTATCAATTTTGTCTAATGGAACACTTTTATGGTAAAAATTTAAAACATCTTCAAGTAATTTTATTAAAGCCAGATTTATTTCTTTTGTTTTCCCTGCCTTCAGTGAACTCAAACATAAAGCATATTAATTTTCTAGTGACCCAAAGTAGCAGGAGCTCCTTTTTGCCTAATTTTTTTATGAAATGCTTTTGTATGACTAATTTTTTTATGAACTGCATTTTTAATGACTGCTTTTATAGTCATGTGGATTTTCTTTTTTAAGAAGTCTATGACACACCAAACTATGTCTTCCAAAACGGAGTCCCTTCTCTCTGTCTCATCTGAAAGCTGAAGTGTGGTTGCCAAGAGGCCAGAAGCCGCTCGTGTTACAGCCAGGGGCTCACTCACCTCTCTTCTGTCTTTTTACATTCTTCCACATTGTGACTCTTGACGAAGCAGAATCTTTCTCAGGGTGCTTGTTCAGGATAGACAATCCCTATTCACAATGTTGCTATCTGGTAAACATCGTTTAGATGTTTTTGGTATTCTTTTTTTTTTTTAATTAAGATAGAGTCTTGCTTTGTCACCCGGGCTAGAGTGCAGTGGCTTCATCATAGCTCACTGCAACCTCAAATTCCTGGGCTCAAGTGATCCTCCTGCCTCAGCCTCCCAAAGTGCTAGGATAACAGGCATGAGCCACTGCACCTGGCCTTGTTTTTAATATTCTTTAATAAACAAAGATTTTTTGTTACCAAGACTTTTAATGGCCTGTAATGTTTGCATGAAACCCTACTGTTCACAGAATCATGAGATGATGACTGCCATGGTTTAAAAATTGACAGCCCCGAGAAATATAGAAACAATATAGAAAAGCGTATTTTAATTTTTTAAAATTAAATTATTTGATTTTTTTTCAAGGTCTGAATAATTGTAATAAGTATTAAAACTGCTCATGGAGTCAGAATATTTAGTTCCCATGCATGTTTTTCTGTTTTCTTTTTGTTGTGGTAGTTTGTTTTCCATTTTGGTCTTGAGGCAGGAGAAAACCTAGCTGTACTTGTTGTGTCTGGGTTCGTACCTGTGGGCCTGTGGGGGTTTGGGAGCTGTGGCTCCAGGGGTTCCACAGTTGTTGAAGAAAGACATCCCCTTGAGCCCAGCCATCCCTGAAGCCTTGTGTTCTTCCTGCAGGCCCATTCATCAGCGTGGTCCTGTCAAAGCTAGAGAACATGCTGGAGAACTCTTTACATGTTAATTTGCTGCTTATTGGGATCGTTACTCAGCTAGCCAGTTACCCCCAGCCACTCCTGCGCTCCTTTCTGCTCAACACCAATATGGTCTTCCAGCCAAGTGTACGCTCTCTCTACCAGGTATGTTAGCTGAGCCCACCTGCTAATTTCGTGGGTGCTAACTTGTGGGGGCTTCTTCTCTCTTTCCTCTTGTTATTTAATTTTTCAAAAATCCCTGTGTTCTAATTCATTTGCTTTCCTTCCCTGTCATATTAAGCTAGCTGTGTAGATTATTGTAGACAAACTGCAAAGCTTCATTTAGTTTGATGTTTTGAGGGTGCCCTACCGAGAACACCCAGGCAGTTAAAAATGAGCAAATGCTTACTGTCATAAAAATTCCTGTATTGAGGGCCGTACCTGAGAGATATATTGATAATTGAGGGTGGAATTCCACTGTGAAACATTAACATCATTAATGCTGTTTTTGACAGGTCCTTGCATCTGTGAAAAACAAGATTGAACAGTTTGCTTCTGTGGAGAGAGACTTCCCGGGACTCCTCATACAAGCCCAGCAGTACCTTCTTTTCCGAGTGGACATGTCTGACGTGACCCCTGTGGCACTGACCAAAGGTAAGCCAGGTTTCTCCATTGCGTCCCTCTGTTTCCCCAACCTGCTGGTTTGAGTTCACAGATGCTGCCCTGGATCCTGGGTCCTAGAAGCATCCAAAGATATTTTCATTTTTACAACAGGGAGGAGCCTCCTCTTAGTGCCCTTAAACCTAAACAAAGATCTGCCTTGCTCACACATGGCTTGTTCCTTCTTTGGAGGGTCTAGCAGGGCATTTGTTCCTAATCAAGAGTGGTTCCAGAAAGGAGCTGATGTGTAGGATGCTGTCTAGAATAAATAACGCATATGGGAAAACGTTGCTATCTGGTAAACATTGTTTAGATGTTTTTGGTATTCTTTTTTTTTTAATTGAAAAAAAAACACATATGGGCCAGAAAGAGGCATTATGTGCACTCCCCGAGCCATTTTTTGGTCAACCCTGTCCTGAGGAGGGCATCTGTTCTCTTTAATATGTTTTTAGAGGCTCTTGGGCCAAAAATAAATGTGCTTCAGGGCTAGGAGGTAAAAAACTGTTTGGACTGGGACAGGTAAAGTTTATGCTCAGCCTAAAATTCCCAAGAGTGCCTTTTTATCAGCTCTAGAGGAGGTGTTGGGCCGGCCCTGACAGAGCGGGTGTGGGGAGGGAGGTGGGTCGGTGCTGAGGAGAAGAGTGGAGAATGGTCCTGCTGCCTGCTGGGCTCAAGGAGCACTGCTGCTTTGCCTTATTTAAGCTCTGGTTGGACAGATTTGATGACCGTTGTCCTCTGAGCTGTGACTTATGCCTTGGTGGGAGCAAACTAGGAAATGCCCCATATTGCACTGGCTTTTACTTTTTCCCACACGGACAAGTCAGGCTTCTTTGTGGCAGGTGAACAATGGAGAGAGTAGGGCTCTCTGTCCTGGGCTAAAGGTAAGTGATCAGAAACAAGATTGGCAGTGAGAGGCAGAAGTGAAACCTAGAGCAATTGTTTAACCTTTAAAAGAAGCTGAAAATAAAAAAAACCTCTAGAACTCTGAAGGCCTGATCCTGCCTGTGTGTAGCTGTTTGATCTTGGTCACTTTGCCTCACTAGGCCCCCTGTCCCTTGACTTTTAAATGAAGGACGTGTTCTCCATCTCTCAGATCCTTTCTGGCTAAAGCCAGAACTTGAGTTGTGATGAGCTGCTAGGGTACTGCAAAGCAGAATTTGAAAGAAAGGGAGGCCATGGCCACTGGTAAAAGAGGGGCCAGGCTATGAGTTCTTGGGCTTCGAGAAGAGTGGGCAAGGCCATTCGTAGAGGGAAAGAACGCCCACATCTCCATGGGAAGGTGGGCCTCAGGCCCCATGTGGTCTCTCTCAGCCATATGGATGGTCTTCTGTAAGCTCCCTGTGAGAGAGGGTTTATCAGTTAGCTTTTGTGTATATCAAACCACTGCAAAAACGCAAACCACTGCAAAAACTCATTGGCTTAAAACAAAGCCATTTCCGATTGCTTATGAGTCTGTGTGGTCATCTCAGTGTTTTCTGATCTGGGCCAGGCTGATTTTGCCTGGACTCACTCGTGTATCTGCTGTCAATGGGCAGCTGGACGTCTAGGATGGCCTCAGTCATATCTGTAGTTCAGACCCAGAGCTTGTACAAGGTCAATTTTGCTGCATTCTGTTGGTCAAAACAAGTCTGCACAGATTCAAGAATGGACCAAAAACCCCACCTCTTGATGGGAAGAGCTACATTGAATTGTGGCCATTTTTGCAGTCTCCTAGACAGAAAGTGGCTGCAGTCTCTTTACATTGTACTACAGGCCTGGTCTTCATTTGTATTTTACAAGTTATAAAGTGCTTTCCCAGGCAGTCAAGTTTTATTGTCAGACAGCACTGTGAAATGTGCAAGAAAGGTGCCCTTGGCTTCATTTTCATATTAGGAAGCTGAAATTAGAGGCCCAGGGTAGTTAGCCAGGATCAAGAAGCTCAAGTGCCTGAGCCTGTCCTGACTAATTCAAGGAGACAGGTGCACACACACTGGCCGACCTTGACCTCGGGGAGTCAATGCCCTGAGCCTTAACTAACACGTTAGGAGGAGGGGTGGGGTCACTCACACCTTGGGCTTTGTCCTGGCCTCAGACTGTGTGCGGCCATGGTTGTTGTAAGACGTGTGCCCAGGGGAACTTGTTCTCACCACAAAAGATTGTCAAATTAGTCGGCTGGGGTCAGTGCTTTTTAAGAAAGGTCTGTGACACTCAGGGAACTTTGACTTGTAGGAAGCTTCTCTCAGGATGCAAGACTTTCCTTTTAACTGAATTTTTCAGATTAACTTTCTAACTTCTTTCAGGTGGGCAAAGTGACACCCCCCCCAACTTAAAAAATCTCTAAACTTACAGAATGAGAAAGTTTCCTATCCTCTTGTATAAAGCTGACTTCTGAATCATTTGCCCATAAATGAGCCAAATCTAGGACCCCTGTTCTTATTGTGACACAGAGCAATTTACAATTAAGAGTCATGGTAATGGGCCAAATATTTGGGTTTCTAGTGTATGTGTGCTGTGCGCTTTGCCTAACACTGCTGCCAGGGGAAGAATGTATAACATCTCTCTCTCTCCTCACTTCTGAAATCTTCCCAGTATTAGTCTTGAAAACCTTCTATTGCAGCTTTTCAGACTCAGGGCAGCATTTCAGAAACCATTCCTAACTCTGAAATTTATTTATGCTTCTCTTCCTCCCTGCCTTTTTCTTCAGGTGCTCGTGCAGGCTTGTTGGAACCTTTTATGAGTGGCGTAACTCAGGCACCTGCAGTCGGCCCTGCACCATCATGCAGACCCTGCATGCCCTTTGCCTCCTGGCAGCCCCAGTGAAAAACGAGCTGCCTCACTAATGCTTCCAACAGCAGTAAAAGTCTGTGTGACCACTGCTCCAGAGCAGGCGGGCCTCCTGTTACCAGCTGCCACATTATTACTCTTGAGGCTGTTGGTCTCTGAGGTTCAGCCACTGGCCAGGCTTTTCTTTTTCTCCTCAAATACTTTCTAAACCATAGAGTATCAGTGCCTTGAATTTTCTTATATTCAAAGTCCTTTCACTGACCTCTAATTCCAGAAGGGGGGTCAGGTAGGTAATGTGCCCATTTCACAGAGAAACAAACTGAGGCATTACATGATTAGCTCTGGTTGTCAGGTAGGGACCATAACCCAGGTCTCCTTGCTTTTGAACCGAGAGCTTGGTGGTGCTTGGTGACACACTGAAAGGCCAAGACCCCAGAGGAGAGCCCGGGTTGATACATCCCAGCCACTGGTGGAGCCCCTCTAAGGATTTCCCTCACTAGTCCTCGATTGCCCCACTGGGTGCTCTCCTGCCTTCATTAGTGAACACAGTTTTGATTCTTGGTTTCAAGCTGTATAAATGAGCCTTAGCGATGACACTTGTTATTCATGGATCAAGCTAGATGAATGAATCACAAAAACCCTTTTTAGGGGAGAAGAGAAGGAGCGGATTTGAAAGAGGAAGGTGGAGATGAGGAATATAAGCAGCTGTAGGGAGGATCAGGAGTGGGGAAGACTAATGAGGTCATTCTGTCACTCATTCATTCAGCAAGCGTTTTTTAGCTTCTACTATGAGTATGGAAATGTGTTAGGGGTTGCAAAAGATACATTATCTGATAGGGGCTCAGCCTTGAGAAAGCTCCAAGTCTAGTAGAGGAGACAGAATATCAACAACAGTGCAAGGCTGAAGGGCAGTGGTCTTAGCTGGTCAGTAACATGGGGTGGGAGGCCAGGACAAGGAGTGACTTCCAGGGGCAGGAAGCTGGAAATGCTTTGTGAAGTTAGTGGCTGACACTTACCTAGAGGTCCCTGTGTACTTTATACCTATTGACTCATTTAATCCTTGCAACAACTCTATGAGTTTTTGACAGGTCAGGAAATTAAAGTAGAGAGAGGTAAAGCAACTTGCCTGCAGTGACTCAGCCAGTAAGTAGCAGAGTCTGTGCTCCTAACCACTGTACTAGTGCTTCTTAAGGTAGTAAGATTTAGTTGAGCAGAGATACAGGGCAGGGAATTCCAGGTGGGGGAACGAGCATGAACAACACTAGTCTTGATCTGGGAGTGGTGTCCGCAAGTGTCCCATTCCCCATTGGTGTGCAGGTCAGCTTCCTTCCTGAGCTTTGCCGGGCCCTTTGGAGAGCTATAGGGCCTGGGGCTATGGTGGGGATGGGGAGGCGGTGGTCTCCAAGGTTGACGAGTGCCTTGGTGAAGTCAACCCCTTGGTCCTCACTCTGTGATCAGGGCATGTGGTATCTGCTGAAAGGTAGTGGAGGACAGATTCTCAGCAACTTTTCCAGTTCTTTATGGCATTAAAGCTATGATGTGCCTTAATCTAAAAGGATATTTAAAGCAGTAAAGTGAAAGATTTTTTTTTAACAGTAAAGACTATAGTAGTGAGATGTGGAAAGTACTATAAATGTCAAGAATTTTTAGTACTGTAGTTAAGCAACACTCTGAGAAGAGTGTTGAAAAATGGGACTGAATTCTAAAAAGCAGCCAAAATAATGAGGAGCTTGAATATAATGATTTATAAGGAATAATGAGACTGTTTGTGTAAGGGGCAGAGGAAGGCATAAATAATTCCTACAAATATTAATATATGTGGGCTGGTGATGTTTAGGAATTAAATAGGGAAGTTGAACCATTTTGATTAGTAAAAACTGATTTGATAAGAAAATGTCAATCACTTGAATATGTTAAAGTTTGGGCTCATATCATCTTAGACCTTAGTTATTGAAACTGAGATGGAAACCCCTGGAATCCCTCTTCCCCATGGTTGCAGAAAGTTCTTAGTCTGGTCTTACTAGCACCCAACTTCCTCTCCATTATTTCTGTGGATCAAAAGGAATCTTCCATTCTCCTTTTATATAAAAGGTTGGAGATCTCGGTCAGAAGGAGACAGGGGGTCAACAGGGAGCCCTAAAGGCTGGAGCAGCAGCTGCAGAGAACTTGGAGTGGTTTGTTTAACCCAGCCTCCCTGCCATGGCTACTCTGTGTAGTCAGGGCTAAACTGGCAAAGGGAGAACAGTCATCCCACACTGGGAGGCTAGGGGAGCAGGTGGGGCTACTTGTCATCCCTAAATAAGCATCCTGGTGAGCTAGGTCTTCACTCGGTTGATGCCAGTGGTAGGGATGCCTTTTTCATTTTTCTCCCCCACATTCTGGGCATGGAGGGTTCTTGACAAACCTGTATTCTTGCCACAATTTTTGCATGAAGTTTCTTATACAGGATTTTGGGTAAAAATCTCATATGGAGGTTATCTGTTAGGCAAATATGTATGTCATGTAGTGCTCAAGGGCTGTCTTCAGGATTTAATCAGTTATAGGAACTGCACCCACAATTAGACACCCTCTACCAACCCTGCTCCCCAACACTTCACTTAAGAGGGTGGACAGAAGGGCTATAGAGGGTCACCATGACAGTCTTCTTTCTGGTTTCAGATCCCATTCAGGAGGCTTCTGGGACAGGAAGTGGCAAGAACCTTTTGGATGGTCCTCCAAGAATACTTCAGCCCTTCCTGACAAACAGAGCCAGGGTGGCTGGGGCCCCCCCAAACCTGCCCCTGCCTGTGAGGAACACCATGCTGGCCGCTGCTCTCTTCCCTGAGTTCCTGAAGGAACTGGCTGCCTTGGCCCAGGAACACTCCATTCTGTGCTACAAGATTCTGGGTGACTTCGAGGACTCCTGTTGTTAGCTTTTTTTTTTTTTTTTTTAAATAGATGTTCTCATTTTATAAGGTTTTAGTGTCTTGACTGAATGTTAAATGCAATGCTGCTTACAAAAATTTCTACTTTGATATTTCCTGACAATACTTGATTTGTGGGAGGGGAATTTTCTATATATCTCCTCTCTCTCTAGCCAGGTCTTTCTACCTTATGTTGTATAGAATGGAAGCCTCATAAGCTGATTGCTCCCTTGGTGGTTTTCTTGGCTCAGTTTTTCCTCCTTGCATTTTTTGGTTGTTATTCTACCATCCCTTTAAGTCACTCATCTTGCAGCTCAGATTACATCAAGCAAATATTGGGGTTCAGTGATTTCTGGAAGTGTTCCTTGTCAGAAGGCCAGCTCTTCAACAGCACATGAAGAATATATACTTGCAGCTGTGCAAATGCTCCTGTTGCCTTCTGCATTTTGACCTCCATTTTATAAAAGGGAAGACTGAAGATGGAGCCCCTCTTGCCTCCATCACATAAGCACACATCATATGTACCTTTGAATTTTATTCCAGGACTTGTCTTCTGCCCAAGGTGTGTTGCCTTATGGTGCAGGCAAATCCACCAGTCTCAGCTGTCTGCCTGGGAAGTCAGATGTAGTTGGAGGGAATTTGGGATGCAGGGAATTGTCCTTGTTGCTTGAGAACTTACTTTAATCAATATGGCATTACCTGAACACTGATGGTAGCCCTATTTTAGTATGATTTGCACAAAATTAGATATACCTATGCAAACTGTTACTTTAGTTTTCAGGAGTTTGAGCAGATAAAGAAAGTATGGTATTATAAACTTATATAAGAACACAGCCATCATTATTTTTTTAAGTGTTTTATGAAAAGAAACAGATTAACTTGTGAAGCCATTTGATAGTGTGTTTTTTTGGGGAGAGTATGGGGTGGGGCAAAAAGATAAAGGTGACTAAATGCAGCCTTTAAAAACACTGGTAATTATTTAAAATTCTGTTTGCTTTTGCTAACATGTTGCACTTTGTACAGAAACAGGAAGTGTACAGCCCACTTTGGGAGCTGGGATGTAAATGCAAACAGGTCTCAGGGAGTCCTGCAAAGCCAAGTGCCTGCTGGTGACTCGCTCCTTGTGGAAATGCTGCCTTCTGAGTAATGGGGTTCATTAGAAGGCCCCAGCATGCTGTATTAGTGGTACCACTCTGCTGCTTTCAACCCTGCTCCAGGAGACATAATTATACTTAGAGCCACAGCCACGTTAAACCACCATCAGGAAGGGGAAACACAAAAAATAAATGTGGGCTAAAAATGAGACCATAAACAACTGGTATTTATGGATATTAAATTCCACTCCCCTCTATTTTGGGCCGTTCAGCAGGTGAGAAGCAAGTAATGAGCATGACCCTCCCTGTTTGGAGAGGAATTGGAAGGCCTGGCTCTCTTTCTCTTTGTGGGCATCTCTGCGGAGCCCCAAGGCAGCCGAGGGTCTGGTCGTGGTTGTGCCTCAGGAATGCTGGTTTGGTCTCAATCAGGCCCCTCAATCAGCACAGGAAGGGGAACGGAGAAGAGAATCACACCCATGACACTGCAGAGCAGAGGCAGCCCTTTTGTGCTTCTGGGCTCTTGAAGCAGCTTTGTAGTGAGAGATTGAGAGCCAGTCCCCGGAACCAAGACACCAGGAGATCTGGCCTGGGCTGGGTGAGCTGTTAGGAGCCAGCCTTGCAGTGGTTCATAATCTAAGCAAGAAACCAAAGACACCTGCCTATTCATCACACATTTCTGTTTGTCTTGAGAAACTTCTCAGTTTCTCAGCTGAGGTACAGCAGCCAGAAGGTGTGAGGCACGGCAGACTGGCCTGCTCTTGGCTTCCTGACGCCTGGCTGTATCTGCACTGCCCGCAAGTCTCCATTAGAAAAGAAGGTAGCTTAAGGTAGAGAAAGAGGAACAGTTAAAGATGGGATTTAAGTGGTAGATTGTTATCCTCTAACTTTGTTTTGCACAGTATTTATCTTCTTGTTTGGACTTACCAGGTCACAAAATGCTAAAGCCACATCTGGAAACTGCATCCTTTAGCTTTTTGTTTGATTTATACCTCTCTCCATATCTGGGGGTGGTGTCATTTCTTCTTCTTGAGTCCATATTTCTTTATTACAGGACGCCATGGTTCCTTTGTGGAAGGTGCCCTTTGGGAAAGAGATTGATTTTGTGCCTCTTATGTTTTTCAGTAGGTGCTGAAGTAGACTTACTTTAAACGTAATTCCCATGGTGGGGTGCTGGGAGCAAATTCACATGATGACCCTCCCTAATTTCCTACTTGGAACTGGAAACTGGCTCATGTTTCTGAATCCTTCGCAGCCCTCTTACAGAGGGTTGTAATCTAGGGTTTTGCAAAATGAAGTCAGAAAATGGAGCTGGAAATATAATAGAGAGAATCAGAAAGCCAGTGTAGTTGAGTGAAATAACCACAAGTGGGCTATTCGGGGAATGGTATGGACATGCCAAAAGAAAAACAGCAGAGACTTGAGGCTATAGATAGAAGAGCAAATCCTGAAAGATTTGGGGGAGTGAACATTGATCTAGGCAGATACGAAGACACCATGTAGCAGGCAGGTGATGCTGGCATCTCCTTGGTGGGAGAAAAGTCATGGTAATGAAGTAGAATATTCCAGTCCTAAAGCAAATAGGCGAGGCCCTTAGAAATATCTTTCTGTGTAATGAATTTGGGGGAAAATTTTAAAAAGATATTTGGCATGCTTAAAAATGTGGTCCGGGAGTGTGAACACTCTTCCGTGTGACAGGCTCCCACATCAGTTGCTGCACTACTTGCTGGAAGAACATGGGGAAGAGAGGAAGAGTGGGCACAGGCCTGTGGGGCGGACCCTGGGCTGGTGTCACTGTGTCTGGCCCACTGGGCCTGGGCAGTAAAGGTGAGTGAGTCAAGGGTTCCTGGAACATCACAACATTAACCTTGAAGCATAATTCAGGATCTGATTTTAAGTTCTAGACTGAGTGAATTTTGTGGCTCAAAACATATGAGAGCACTGGGATATTTAAAATTGATTTTTGGAAATGGCCAAGTAACTGTTTTTAAAATTTTAAACAAAGAAATTCCAGGTTAGGTTCAGCCTCAAACATAATTTCATGGGGGTAAGTTATAATTTCCCGGCCATGAATTTGGGATGCTGGAATAATCAATTAGAGATGTGATTTTCTTTGGCATTAGGTATTTCCTTTCTCTGGTATAGAGGAATTTTGAAGTTGTCCCCATTTTGCCTAGTATTATTTTGGAAAATACTTTGATGTGCTGAGATTGGAGTTGATGTCTCTGTCATATAGAGGGAGGATGTATCCAGTACTTTTACAGGTCCTCAGGAGGCTTTTATTTAGTTCAGATATAGTTCATTTTTAATCCATTGAGATATCATGAAGCCAGCATGTTGTCAGGAAAATCTCCTCTTATGAAGAGAATCTACAGACAGGATGCGTGGATATTTGGGTTGTTTATTTAATTTGGGCAGCCAGTGGTACTCAGGGTTGAGAGCTGTTTTCACTTTCTCTGAATCAGCTTGGCTGTAGTAGTCATGTGGGTTGATGGCCAGATCTGTTTAGAGGTTTAGGGTTGTGGCTGGGCTGCCTCTTCTGAATCTGGCTCAGTGTGTCTAGGTTGCCTTCAGTAGGGAAGCACTGCCCCAGCAGGGGTGGGACCTGTCACTGGTGTGATGTTAAATATCTGCATATGCTCTAGTTCTCATTTAAGGGCGGTTCAATTTAATTGCTAATTACCAGCCCTGTGTTTACTGAAATGGCTGTCATGCTAGCCATTTTTATGAAACACTTTATTGCAGGACAGCTATTGCACATGCTATTTCAAGTCACTGGGCCAGGCCAGTGTCATGTGTGGTTTGCTGTGAACCTCAGCCTGCCTTGCAGTATTAGCTCTTCCAGGAAACAGCAGTCCTCTTGGAGCTGAGGCCAATCAGCTTGAAGTGATTAAGAAGACATTCTAGGCCCCTTCTTGCTTCAGCCGTCAGTCTATAAATCACATAACACTAATTCTTCATCAAATAACAGCTTAAAACAACACTGTCAAGCCGGTTTATATTCCACCCTTAAATCACATCATTGAGGAAACACTTTAAGAGAATGGAGTTGATTCTGTTTTTTTCTTTTTGAATGACCATCATAAACCTAATGCTTTAGAAGGAGCTCTCAGAAGACTAAGAATGGTTTTTAGGATAATTTTGCCTCAGTAAATCCTCTCTACATTCAGGCATTTATTAGGCCATTACTTGTGTTGGGAGGACAGATTATCCTGGCAGCTCATTAACTGGATAAACAGGACTTTAGTGAAAGATTTTTCAATGAGATTCTTTAGGAAAAAGAAGGACCAGGACAGGGTGGGGGGCAGCCTTCTGTTCTTTGGCCTTTTGCATTTAGAATCCTAGAACAGATAATAATTTTAGCTAGGACTGACCTTTCCTATCCTGTCAGGTCACTGTGAATTTTGTTCCTGTCTCTTAAAAGATGTAAGCAAACCTGATGCTGTCACCCACACAAGTAACAAGACCACCAATAGGATTCTGTCAGCGTGAGTTCGATATGCATTTCAGGCATCTTTTGGGGAGTTTAGATTT
Source organism: Daubentonia madagascariensis (assembly GCA_023783475.1). Classification (NCBI taxonomy): domain Eukaryota; kingdom Metazoa; phylum Chordata; class Mammalia; order Primates; family Daubentoniidae; genus Daubentonia; species Daubentonia madagascariensis. The sequence goes on from JAKFHU010001209.1 coordinate 46,160,006, forward strand.
ACTGTATCATTTTAGAACTCGACAAAGGTGGTGGAAGCTCTTAGGCCAGATTATAAATTTCATGGAGCTGAGGCTGCAGAAGTCTGTGCTTCTTAGTGTGTCAGCTGACTTTTTATTGGGACAAGTCTACAAAAGGCCCACCTATAACAAGGCCCCTTTTTGCCCTGCAGACATTTTAAAAGAGGGAATTTGGTGGTGATCCTCTTACATGACTTTTGCTAAGCTATCTGACTAAGGGAGGCAATGAGAAAGGGTTTCATTCAGATGCTTCCCATCTCATAACCCAGGGTCAGCACTATTCAAAAATAATCCATGAATGCATTTGTCTAAACCCTGCTGAAGAAGCATGGCAGCCACTTCCACGCTGCTTATGGCAATGGGTAAAGAACATGGCCTTTCAGATAGATTTAGTGTTTTTTTCCAATAGGCACTATGTAGAATCCTTGAAACGATGCAGCTAAATTCAGTTGAAATGAAAAATACAATATACATTGTGGCTTGTGGCCATAGTGATATACTGAATCAACCAACTCACAGCTGGAGCAGCCTGTGTACTTTCAAAAACTTCATGGCCTTCTTCCAGATTAGCAATAATTACTTAAAAAAAGGGGGGGCTTCCCTAGCTAAACTGTCCTTACCTTGGTGCAACAATGGTCTAAGTTCTTTTTCCTAGGCCACCTACACCTTGAACAGTTCACTTTGATGCATAAACCTGGACAGAGATAAACAGCTCCTTTCTAGACCTGAATGACCCAGCATGTCAAGGCCTAGTTAGTAGTTGGTATCACCAGCCTCTCTTACAAAAGGGCCCCGCAAATGGCTCTCCATTCATTTGTTTCATAGAGTAAATGTACTTTTACGGAATACTACCGCTGTGCTGGGTAGTGTGCTGAGGTGCTGGGGCTGACATTCCTGCCTTTCCACCAGAACCATCCCACCAACCAGCCTCCTCTTCAAGCAGCAAACACGCAGTTTGGGCCTGACCAGGCAGAGCTGGTTCAAGCCAGTTTTCCAGCACATTCCCCTTGCAGTCAGACCCTTGGCATCATATACCTGGCCGACAGGTGTGTGGATTCCTGTGACAGATGGCAGTGGCTTCACTATGAGGCAAACTCGTATATTTTAATGAGATTTCCCCCAGAATAAACTCATAAACTAAATTCAGACTCACACAAGAATGTAAAACTGTATCTTACTGTGGCCCTTTATGAGCAGAGCCACACTTTGTGAGTTTCTTAGGGTGTTATGTAAACATATCTCATGAATATCTCCTCAGGTTCCAGTCATGGCTGTGCTTTAGTTTTTTTTCTAGCAGCAGTGCTATCAACATACAAAGTCCAGTTTTGAGGATTTCAGAACTTGGCATTCAGGACAACAGGCAGTTGTCAGAGCTGAGCGAGAATTTGTCTGTAAAGATCAAGTGTTTTAACAATGACATTTTTCCCTGGGAATGATCAGTCCATAATATGGTTTTCACTCAACATAATAGTTTTGGTGAACTGTCTTTATCTGGCTGCATCCCCATTTAAGCAAGCCCTTAATTTCAAATGGTCTGGAAAGATTGACTCTTCAGTGCTTTCTGTAAGGTTTAATCACCAAGAAGCTGGAACTTTTGGTGAAAATGGAATTTATAAAACAAAACTGAGCCTTATTGTTTCTTACAACATAAAGATTCTGCCCAATTCCAATCTCAGATCACCTTTGCCCATTTGTAATTCAGTGACTTGCTGAGCGAGTAGAACTGATTTTACCTTTCTCTCTTATAGAGAGGTTTGGTAACAATTACTTTTAGACCCAGTAGTTTTCAGTACTGCAACAGATCGTGGAACAGTTGTATTCCTGGGCAACATAACATATTCTCTTACAATTCAAAGTCACTAATTTTTTAAAAAGTTATTTTTACACAATGCCACCTCCCCCTTGTCTAAAATAAACCACACAACTGGTCCTGTCTCTCCCTTTTTGGCTGGGCAAGAGGGGCACTTTTCTCATCATTCTTAGTGAGGGAAGTCCTGAGACACTGCAAGCTGGGAACCATCAGTCGCTGAATTGGTAATGGAGGGGGAGTGTCCTCTTTTCTACAGTTCCCCAGCTGCTACTGGGGCAACCTTCACAACAGAAACGATTTTGCTGTTCTTAGTAGGCTAGAAAACTCACAGCTTAAAATTGGGGCCTCCAAAGATTTTGTTCTCTTGCTTGTGTCACAGTTTGACAAGTATGCTTTTAAGATGCTTTTAAAAAACAGCATTTGCAAAACTGGTCTTCAAGTAAGCGTGTGAGTCAGAGGTGACAAAGGCATATAATGAACGAAGGGGTGCTCCAGTGCAATAGAAAGAAATAGTATTATCATGAGGATAGGAGCGGAGGCAGCCCAGCCTTCATTATGATGTCAGCTGCACCACGATTATTGTTAAAGGTCATGATTTGGATTTACTAGTTTATAATATTATTCTTTCCATGCAAAACAAATCAATTTAATGTTACAGCTTTTTTTCTGTTTCTTTTTCTCTTTTTTTTTTGGCCTGAGGGTTGGGGGAAGTTGGGGAGGAAAGTTGAGGGGAGTTGTCACCTGCACAATCTTTGAAGTGTAAGTTAATTTTTTATGTGATATTTCAGTATATATTTTATTCATTAAATTTATTTGAAAACTTATGTTGTCTTTTTTTAAAAATTCATTTATTCTCAGATCTATGCCTTTTAGGATCGGTAGGGAGTTGAAGAGGCAGTATCACTTTACTCAGTGGTTCGGCTGGTTACTAATAATACCTAATATAAACACTGATGACATATCCTCCTCCCACAGCCTCTTGAGACCTACCTAAACATGTGTTTACACTGTGTCAATTTATTTTGTTGTGTTTTCATAGTCATTTACCTATTTTTAGGTCTAAATATACTGCACCCAAATTATAGTCTCTCTTCATCACTGCTAATCTGCTAATGCCCAGCACCTAGAACAATGGCCAGCCCTTAGGAGGTGCTCAAAAATATTTGTTTAACCACAGAATGAAGTTTTCTTAGAATGGTAACAGTATTTAAAACATGTTTTATTTAGTTTAGAATTACTAAGCAAAAGAATGTGTTATTCCTTAACCCCTGTTGCAGCCATTATGGGTTTGCTGTTAATGAAGCAAACAGGGGCACAGCTGTGTTCTCTGTGGAGGCCGCATCCCAGGCCCAGGGCCCAGAAGGTGAGAACACAGGCAGGACACAACCTCACGGAAGGTGCGGCTTGGGCCAGGAACTGAGAGATGTCAGCTCTCAGGGCACAGGACGTCAGCTTTCTCAAGTGGGGCTGCACTGCTCTCCCTCAGGCCGAGGGACAGGAACCGTGGCAGGACGACAGCTTCTTCTCCAATATTGCCTTTATCACAGCTGGATCTGCTCGGCTGAGTGTCGCCTTCCGGACCAACCCAATCAGTTTGTTTATGGCTCTGGGGTTTCCCTTCTTCACATCCATTACCTTTAAAGATGGAAATTGTTTAAGAGGAGAAAATGAAGAGACGCATACCTAGAAATCCCAAACAAAGGTTTAAGTTCACTGAAAATTAAAATCCGTTTCTTCTTCCCATTAGTATTAGATACAAAATGAGGAAAGGACAATGCGGGGGGGACCTCTGAGGAGGTTTCCAGGCTCCTGTCAGAGGAGATCTTTGCCACTCTGCCTGCGGATTACAAAGAATGAGAAGTGACTGCTGACAGCTAGAGAAGCTGGCACGCAGGAACCAGGACACTCTCCTTTGGGCACCACAATGACACGAGGACACAGAGTCTCGTAAGTGATTAATCCCTCAGAGATGAGTCATCGGGCCCAATCAGTGAGGATACCTCTCTGACTCTCTGGTGAGGTTCAGCAGCTGCTGAAGTGTATGGCTTTCCTTCTCCCCCTGCGCCCTGACAAGATCCCTTTATTAGAAAGCAAATCTATAAATTGGCAACTCGTCCAGAGCATTTGGGTGGGGGAGTGTGCGATGGCATGGCAGGTGGGGGAACGATGAAGGCAGGAGGTGCTGAGTTCCTGTCAAATAGCTGTATCAGGGCCGCCTGCTCCGACCTCCTGCTCTGCAGCGTCTTGATGGCAATAACATGTGCAGATCTGCACTCAAGTACCGCAGAATGAGTCTGGAACTAAAGTGTGTCTTTATCAGTCACTACAGATGAGGCAGGATGATGGAGGTTGCCAAGACCCGGTGCAGGCTCATTTTCCTTATCAAGAGCTCTTTACAGAGCTGTTAGTGTCCCTGGCAGGCTGAGGGGTAGGTGGGGATTATTCTGAAAGGGATACTAACAATTTTTTCCCCAATGAAAAATACCTCTAGACAATATGATTAGACTTGCAGAGGGAGGGATGCCACTTGTTGTAGCTTTCCTGTTTTGTGCTGTGCTAAGAACACGAAATGGCATGGTTTTTAGCCATGCTCATGTCAAGGATTTTCTCCACAATTTACAAATCCTTTTCCTTTCTGCCTTTCTTCCCACCTATTAAAGACAAGAAGCTGAAGTTGTTTCCCTATCTTCCCTGCTCCTCTGCAGCAATGCCTGCTGGCTTATTATTGAGAGGTTGTCCTTATGAAGGAGAGCTAGCCACAACAGATTCGAAGTGCTAACCCTGGGAGAGGGCAACATGCTAGGAGGACAAAAACTTGGATTTCATGAGCTTGGCTAAGGCCCCTTTAAACCACACCTCTGTGGAGAGTAAACTCCAGAGTGAGACTTCTTATAGGAAAAGTTGTTGTATTTTTCCATTATGTACCTAATTTCATCTCTTTCGACCTTGACTAAAAAGCTGACAAAGTAATTAGGGAATTATTGATGAAACTGGGCCTGCCATTGTTAGGAAGAGCCTCTGGGCCACAACAGGGAGTGGTGGAAAGGCTCTTGGCCATGTCCCTGGGCTGGCCCTGCAGGCTGCCCTGGCCCTGGCCCTCTGCTGGTCAGGAGGGTGGCACCTCACTCTCCCCCCTGCCTGTGATAATCACCACTTGAGGATGTCCCTGTATCACCGAGTGGCAGAGCTGTTCCAGTGCCTCCTGGTCCTGCATCAGTTCAAGGTTCTTTTCTGAAACAATCTTTGCTGGGGTCTTCCCTTCATTCTTCCACAACTGCTCAAACACCTACAGGCCAGAGGGGAGAGAGAAGGAAAGAGAAGCGAGGAGTCAGCTCTCTTGCAAGCTCCATGTGCTACTGCTGTGATACGTAGAGCTGTGGCAGGAATAAGCAGATTCAATTAAGACCCAGCAGTGTGGGCCTGGCCCGAAGGGGAAGGGGCACCTGGCTGTCCCGCTGGGTGCCCTGTCTCTCCTGAAGCACCCCTGACTGGGGAGCGAGGCCACTCTAGATGGATATAAGCAAACCCACAGTTTCCTCCTGGTGCCAAACTTCTCCCTCGGTACAGAGTATGGAGGACTCTGGGGTCAGCCAGGTGCCCACTGTGCCCAGAGAGATGGTGAGTCCTCCCTAGCTGCTGACTCAAACCCGGGCTGCTCCTCCACACAGGCGGAGGGGCCGACGGAGGCGTGGGGATGACAATTACTCACAGACTCCTGCTCACAGGAGTCAGAGGGCCAGTGATGGATCTGTCTCACGTCCCCCGAATTAATTAATTGAGGTGACATTTTGGTGAAGGATGGAGCTCCACAGGCTTCAGGGAGTAACCACTGCACTTAAATAAAGTCCAGAAGCTCGGCCTGCTGGGAAACGTGATTGGGGGACAGGGAAGAAAGAAGAAAGCAGCCCCATAATGAAGATACAAAATGGAAAATAACTAAAAACCTAAATTACAATCCACGGGGGCCCCTGGCCTACCACATTTGTCTCCCACAGGTAGAGCTGGATCCAAATGTGACTAGGATAATTGACAGTTAATATAGTCTGTGTATTTTTATGCTTAAAAAATGATAACAAATCCCACAACTGATCAAACCTGGAAGAAAAGGAAAACATTTTTAAGGAAGGCATTTCCTAGGGTGGTGGTTTTCTTTATCCCTTTTGCTTTCTAGTGTAAGCCAGAAGTGGGGGGGGCTGTCCTCTGTCAGGCTCCTGCTGGCACCGCCTCCCTCTCACTCCACAGTCATTACCGAATTACATGGAGCACGGAACACTGCCTGTTACCTTGCCGGCCAAGAATGGCCAACCAGGAGCCATTCCTGGAAAAACAGAGCTCTTCAATAATTAGCATGTGCAGTAAAGCAAATGAAGGGGAAGATGCTGTGAGTCTCAGCAGGGCTCAAAGTTTCCCCCAATCTGAATCAAAACAAACCACAAATATTTGTCATACCTACAACAGGTACCACACCTTCAGCTCTGCTCGTTAGAGTGTGCAGTGACTGTGGCAGAGAAGTGTGCTTGGTGAGTCCTTGTGCAAGCCCCCCATGGAACACCCCACTGGCCACCGCCACCAAGCCCTGCCTGCTTGGGGAAAGCCTGCCCTTACTCTTAGAAAAATGCAGAACACACATGCCTCCAACTCAATTCATCAAATATTCATAAAGCCTGACAATGAGGAAGGCACTGAGAGAGAGGGGCACACAAGCAGGAAAGAACTTTCCTTGCCCTCAACACATTTGTTAATGAAGTGTCAGCAGCACATAGAATAGAGACCAGAACAATTTTTAATGCAGTTTATACTTGGGAGCTGCCCTGTAAGCAGGTCTGAAGAGACTCTCTGCCCCCTTCCCCTTATATGTTTATTTTTCTTGAACTAAGACTTAGATTTTTAAAAACATTTTTCTAATTATAAAAGTTAATACATGTTCTCTGCAGAAAATAAGGACATATACAAAAGATAAAAAGAAATCACCTCATTCCTGTTCCTTCAAGATAACCAATGTTAATATTTTGGTGTTTTTCCTTCCCATCTTTTTCCTTCTGTTTTGTAGCACGCTAGTGACCATAAAGTATATACAATTTGTGTCCTGCTTTTTTCCCCACTTACTACAGAAATACTTTCTTATATTAAAAAATCTAATATCCATCAGATGTATTATCATAACTTAATTAAATTCTCCCCCACTGGGAGGTATCTAGGCTTTGACCAGTGTTCATTTTGTTCATCTGCATAGACCCCCAAAAAGCTCCTAGTTGAAAGTGTCCAACATTCAGCAAGAGAGGAGAGATCTCAAAATTTGGCTTAAAACAGAAACCACCTGTGAGGACTTGCTCATAAAGAATCTACACAGCAACTTTCCAGGAGCACAGGGAAGAAGAGCTCCACAGACCCAGTCTGTGCCTGGCAGCAGGGCAGCCTGGCAGGCTGGGCTCCTCCTGGGTTTGCCTCTGCATGCACAGATGAGGGGCGATTCCCCCAGCCTGCTGCGGCTGGAAGCACAGAGCACACTCTGAGCTGAGGAGTCGGCCTCTGCCTGGGCCTACTACAGCTGTGGCCTGACAGCTCAAATGCGAGCTGGATTTGCCTGGGCCAAAATAACCAGAGTGGCGGCAGTGTGCTTGGGGATCACTTCCAAACCACACCCTTCAGAAGGAAACACAGTGCACCGCTAGGACAGACGCTTTGAAATGCAGAGAGGCTGGATGCTCCCTGAGAATGTGGGGCAGGTGGTGCAGGGTACAAAGCAGTGACACTAGAGAAACATCATTCAGCAGCCTCCAGGAACAAATGGGAACGTGGTGGCGGAAATGCTCTTTACTGCCAGCGTTAGAACACATCAGCTTATCAACTTCACAAATTAGTGAAGTGGCTATTATAGCACAGACCCCCAGCTCCCTGGGCTGACACAGCAGACTCCAGCTGTCCCATTCACTGCTTATTCCTATTTAAGACAAGGACTGTACAGTCCTGGCCGGAGCCCAGCAGGGTGAGAGCCACAGAGAGGGGCAGGCCCTGTCTCCTGGCCAGACTCTCCTGCTCCCCTGGCCCTCCTGATGCTCACATACTGGCCTCTCTGGTTGCTGAGCCTTGTGCTGCAGCATAAATCCTCAGCTTTTGTCTGTGTTTAATCACACCCTAGGAAGTGCTATCCAAGTGCAATTGTTTCTGGCCAGGAGTGCAGCTCCCAGCCTCTGCTGCTGCCCACCCAAGACAAATGTATGTACCAAGGGATTTCTAGTGCATTGCTGGTGCTCTGTGTTAATAAATGGCGCCAAAAGTATGGGGTAATGCAAGCCGGGAGCCCCCAGTCACGCAGACACTGGAGCCAGCTCTGATAGATGGGACAGACTCAGCCTTTGGTTCCCTGGGGACTGGATTCACACACCCTCTTCTTCACTGCTACCCAACTGTTTCTCCAGCTAAAGCTATTTTTAAAGTATCTGGAAGGAAAGCACATAGGCCCCTGCCTGCCCCAGACTTCTAAGGTCGGGGTGTGGAGGAAAGACCTGCTGATGGCAGGGAGGGAGCTGTGACAATTACAGAGAAAGAAGACCCCCTGTGGTCAAAGGCAAGGATTGAGAAAGGTCAGTCTCTTCCAGAAAGGCACAAACATCAACCCAAGCCCCTCAGAGCAGGGCACAGCAAAATGTGCAAAGAATTGAAACACTGAGAGAGAGAGAGACATCAAGTCATTTGTAATGCAGCTTTAGTGCATGAAATATAACATTTTCTACAGTAAAAGGTTTTTGGCAATTTCGCCTTAAGGAGATTGTGTGTTAAATGTGGTTTCCATCTCTATGAAACCCAATCCAGTCCAGTGCCACTGGAACATTAGCTGGACGGTCCTCAGGAGGTGGCATCATCCACATCTGTTTCTGGGTGTGCACACAGGAGACGTGTACACCCTGCACCATTCCCCTTGAGCCCTGATTTGACCAGCAGCCTGGACATCTGGGGCCTCAGAGTCACCAGAGGAATCCTGGGAGGCCTGTTTTCAGGCTAGCTGTGTGGCCGATGGGGTTTGAGAGCGTGATGTGTCCAAGCTGGCCCTGTCTCCAGTGAGGGGAGGAGATGGGGGCTGCCACTCACCACTTCAGCACACAGACCTGGGTCTTGTGAGAGGAATGGAGGATGCTTGTCCAGGAGGTTGCTCATAATGACATAAAACCTTCCAGTTTCTATTTCTGTTTCTGAAAAATAGGGCTGCTTCATGGCAGCAACCTCCTAACTCCCCTGGGCCTGGGGTGCTGAAGGGATGAGGTTTGTAAGTCTCAGAAGCACTGCTGGGACACCGGGGAGGAGGGTGCAGGCAAATGTGTAAGGAATGAAAATAATGGGCAACAGGGGCCGCGGCAGACAGGCAGAGACAGACAGATCAGTAACAAATTAGAAAACAAAGTGGGAGAGTCTTTGGATTTCAGAATGTTCTCAGGAAAGGATGATTCTTTCTGTGTGTCTGTCGTCCCTAGGAGCCAGTGACTCAGTCACCTCTCTTCCTCACCCCTGTTCATCTCATCACTTAATGGAACCTCTTCCAGTTCTGTCAGAGGCAACACCAATGACCAGTAGCATCAGAGTCTTTCTGTTCTGGCTCACAGGTTTCTAAAATCTAAGGCATACTTGGACTCTTGCATTAAATTCTGAAAAAATCAATGGCAACACATTTTTTCTTTTAAAAAAAAGTACACTATGAAAATAAGACACTAAAAAAAATACAAAAATATCCTCAACATAATTAGTCATTATGGAAATGCAAATTAAATCTACAATGAGATACTACTTTATACCCACTAGGATGGCTATAATTAAAAAGATGGACAACCACAAGTGTTGACAAGGATGTGGAGAAACTGGAACCCATGTACACTGAAGGCTGGAATGTAAAATGGTGCAGCCATTTTGGAAAATAGTTTGACATGTCCTCAAAATGTTAAACACAGAATTACCATGTGACCCAGAAGTCCCAAGAACTTTGAAAACATGTGTTCAAACACAAACTTGAACATGAATGTTCAAAGCTGCATTATTCATAATAGCCAAAATGTAGAAGCCACTGAAATGTCCATCAGTTGATAAATGGATAGACAAAATGTGGTATCTTGGCTCACACCTGTAATCCCAGCACTTTGGAAGGCCGAGGCAAGAGGATCGCTTGAGGCCAGGAGTTCAAGACCAGCTTGAGGAACATAGTGAGACCCCCGTCTCTACAAAAAAACAGAAAAATTAGCCAGGCATAGTGGTGCATGCCTGTAGTCCCAGTTACTCAGGAGGCTGAGGAAGGAGGATTGCTTGAGCCCAGGAGTTGGAGGTTGAAGTGAGCTGTGGTGATGCCACTGCACTCCAGCCTGGCTGACAGAGCAAGACCCTATCTCCAGAAAAAAAAAAGTGGTCTATCCATACAATGGAATATATTTAGCCATAAGAAGGAGTGAAGTACTGACACATGCTACAACACGGATGAATCTTGAAAATGTTATGCTTAGCGAAAGAAGCCAGACACAAAAGGCCACATATTGTATGAGTCCATTTATATTAAATGTCCAGGATAGGCAAATCCATAGGGACAGACAATAGATTAGTGGTTCCCTAGGGGAAGGGGTTAATAGGAAGTGATGAGCACAGAGTTTCTTTTCTGGGGTGACAAAAATGTTCTGGAATAGATGGTAGTAATAGCTGTATAACTTTGTGAATATACTAAATAAAAACCAAAGAACTGTATACTTAAAAATAAACTTAAAAAAAGAACACTAAAGCCTCTTATTTTTTAAAGTCTTTATCTTTCTAACCTCATGTCTACTCATCCATCCATCTATGCACCTACCCATCCATCATCCATCCATCCATCCATCCATCCTCCCTTCCTTCCTTCCGTATATATGCGTGGGTAGATGCCTCGAATAATATTCATCCAATATTAATGGTAGTTATTTCAAGGTGGTAGAATTTGAAAATCTTTGTATTTTTCTGCATTACTTAAATTCTTTATACCTAACATATATTATTTTTCCCCAGAAAATCAATGATTTTCCTAAAAGCAGAAAACAAAAAATAGAAAATAAAAAAGCAACCCCCCCCCCCAAGGCAATGATATGTAAGGGAGATTCCCTTACATAGCACACACTAAATACCTTTCTAATCAGGTTTTTATTTTAGTTTGATTGCCTCCCAGATGCCAAGATTCACCTACCTCCTTTAAACGTGTTGGAAGTTGATCAAATCTGAAAATCTCTCCATATCTGAACCTAGCTGTCAGCATCTTCCAGCATTTTCCATTTCTCCCCACTGGAACTATCTTATTTATTGCACTAGGTTTTTTTGTTTTGTTTTGTTTGTGTTTGTTGGTGGGATAGGATGGGTAGGAAGGAGAAGGGGAAGATTTTTTTTTTCTCTTTCATTTCAAATGCTATAATTCATCTGCTCTTATGTGTGTATATATAGTTTTTTTCTGCCCTCAGGACATCTAATCTTTCTGCAACCACTGAGCATTGTCATAAATATTTGTATTCCTCTGACATCCAGACAACCGAAAGCCTTTCCTACATGTGGCGAGGTCCCTGTGGTTGACAGCCCCACTTGAGGTGGGTAAACAGAGCCTTTATTAGGTCCTGTCTCCAGTTTCACAGCAGAGCCCGGTGTATGCTGCATGGTGCCTCATAATTAGCCAAAAGCAGCCACTTTCCCAGAGCCTCACTTTGTAACCTGCCACTACTGTCGGTGCAGATTAATATTAAATGCAAAGGCACCATTAAAATAACATTAAGTTTCTGGCTGAAGCACTGACATCTGCGATTTCTGAAGTTAAGAGGCAGCTGCCTAGGTGTTTTTTATCTTTCTGGGTACTTATTTGTAAGAATTCCCTGAATTCCCAGAAACTTTCACCCAGCCAGCACTGTTAGGTGGAGGTGCAGATGAGACAAAAGGCCACCTAGGATGATGCTGTTTCTCTGAGTTTTCACACACTGGGCATGTGTGTAACATTTTATCAGCTAAGTGTGTGGTCTGGCCTCACCCTCCTGGCCTCGAGGATGGACTGTCTGAGGGCAGCCACGTGGCAGAGGCAGAGAAGGACCTGGGGCTGGCTGGGGGGCTGGGGGGAGCCAAGCTGAGGCTGCCTTGGACAGGGGAAACTGCTCACTGTCTGCAGCCCCCGAGTAAAAGGCTTGGGTGAGACACGTTTGAGGGAGACACTCGGGGGAAGCCAAACAGAGAACCAAACTACCTGTGTTGCACAGGCTGGCTTTATATCCTTGCTACATGGAATGTTTCTACCGTTCAGCATAAAGACATCACTACAAGCATTTAATACTTCCATGATGAAAGTCACTTAATGATGGCATTTGGGTGTCACAGAAAACATTTATTGGGACAGTGGAGCAGTCAGGAGTTTTAGGGGGTGTGCACATACCTGTTTAGCAGCTGATGAAGAAATCACTTTGCTGTCCAGCAGGTCAAGGAGCTCAGCAAGTGCAGAGGCTGTGACAGGACTAGCCACCCCCAAAAGGAGAGGAGACAAATTTACATTGCACAGTCAGGGAATCCATGAATGGTTATTCAGAATCAGAACATTCGACCTTGTAGTCTAATTATGTAAACCTACAGGGATGAAGATAACAGGCCAATTGGGCTCTATTTTTATTTTATTTATTTTGCATTTTAGGATATAATAAATTTTTGTGACTAGTGTTTTTTCTTTCTTTTACTACCCAACAATAACAGCTGTTTGGCAGCAGTTGTAGCAACAGACAACTGCTCAGTGTAATTAGTCAAAAAAAGGAGGTGGGTGCAAAATTCATGAACCATGACGAGAAAAGGAAAATAAAGCCCAGTAATTAAATATTTCCAGCTGAAAGATCAGCCTAAAAATTCCTTCAAATAAAACAGCTAACAAAGCCACTTTTCTGAGTGTTTCTGTGCACATATAAATTCCTTTTAATTGTAAGAGATTTTCTGTAAGGGAACACAACTGACTACCAGTCATGTCTTCATCCAACCTCATGGACCCCTTACATACTCTCTTTTCTTCTGCAGGCTCACAACAGCTTTCTGGACACAGAAGGGCCCATAATCCGTTGTTTTCATACTTCTATGACGTGACTTATTTGCCAAGATCCCATGATATAAAAGGACAGGGCAACCAAACACAGTAAAGTGTCATTAATTCACATTAGGGTGCATGCCTAGATTATGGAAAAGACAAGAATGAATTATGGACTATTTCTTTTAAAATATATGGTTTTGCTACTTCTAAATACAGGTTGAGTATGCCTTATCTGAAATGCCTGGGACCAGAAGTATTTCAAATTTTGCGTTTTTCTCAGATTTTGGAACATTTGTATTATACTTACTGGTTCAGCACCCCTAATCTGAAAATCTGAAATCCAAAATGCTCCAATGAGCATTTCCTTTGAGTGTCATGTCAGCACTCAAAAAGTTCAGATTGGATACTCAGCCTGTACCGGCAGCAACTAGGCTACTGAAATGCCATCTATCTGAGGTCATTAGGGGACTAGTTTTCAATAGATAGGAATGACTTATAAATAGCGCATTAATGTGTCTGTGCAAATGAAGGCTTCTGAAATGCTTAATGCCACTTGAAAACACCTGTTTAAATCTTGGTTCCCATCATTCACTGCTAATTTCTCTGGATGCTCTTACATAGTAAAAAGGAAACTACTGCTTAGTCCTATGCCAATTTCCATGAACTCCAAACCAATGGAGTGCACGTTAACCAGGTATGACTAACTGTACTCTAATTCAAGTACATGAAACCTCGTTAGGGTTGTTCATTGAAAACAGCTGACATAATGAGGCAGCCCATCATCCTGTAAGTGTTTGTTTATTACAAAGTACGGACAAAAGGTAATTCTAAGTGAAAATTAGGTCTGGAGAGTGTCTGATGTTACTAAATTGGCATTCAGAACATCTGTGAATATTCTGACTGATTCTCAGGAAGAGGGGCAGAGGGCTGAGGAATAAACTAATATCCTTTCCCAACCTCCCACCTTTACGGACAAGTAATAGGAAGGAAGGTTTTTCTAAAAGTGTGGGTTGCTTAGATCAGGGGTCCCCAGCCTATGGTGAGTTGTATAATTACTTCATTATATATTACAATGTAACAATAATAGAAATAAAGTGCACAATAAATGTAATGCACTTGAATCATCCCAAAACCATTCCCCCACTCCCTGGTCTGTGGAAAAACTGTCTTCCATGAAAATGGTCCCTAGTGCCAAAAAGGTTGGGGACCACTGGCTTTGATGTTCTGCAATCCTAGAAAATGCAATGGCCAATTATCCTCGAGTGTAGACTGTGTGTAGAACCCAAATAAGCACTGAGGTTGAACTGGATTTCTAGAGCGTGCAGAAGATGTGGGGGTCATTACCCCCATATGAGCCAACGCTTGTCTTAGTCCATCTGTGCTGCTGTAACAGAATACCATTGACTAGGCGGCTTATAAATAACAGACATTTATTTCTCACAGTTGTGGAGGCTGAGAAGTCCAAGATCAAGGTGCAGGCAGACTCTGTGTCTAGTGAGGGCCTGCTTTCTCACTGATGGTGCTTTCTTGGTGTGTCCTCACATGGTGGAAGAGGTGAAGGAGTTCTCTGAAGTTTCTTTTATAAGGGAGCTAATCCCATCCATAAGGACTCTTCCCTCATGACTAAATCACCCACCAAAGGCCCCAGCTCCTAATACCATCACCTTGGGGGTTAGGATTTCAACATATAAATTATGACCAACGTATTAGACCACAGCAATGAAATAAAGGATGTGGGGGTGGAGAGGAACTGAAAAAGAACACAAAATAACTAAAAATACTTTGCCTTAAAGAAATTCATCTAATGGCCTTAATTTATCAGTTGGGTCATAAATTTACACTATAAAATCTCTCCACTGACCTAACAGCACTTGGGATTTCTCAGTCACCTTTTTGTTCAGTGCTTGACACATAGTAGGTCATTAATATTTGTGTCACAGGATTCCTTCCACCAGCAGGGATCTCTGGTGTACTGCACATGCTGGTTCCACATATGCTGGGGCTAACCTTGAACAAGACGATGCCAAAGATCAGTACTTGTCACAGCAACCCTGAATGACCGACCCCACTCATCAGCTAAGTAAGCAAAGCATCAGACTTGAAACACGACGGCAGCAGCAGCGTAAGGCTAATTTGCCACTGTCAGATAACATTGGTTTCTGGACAGTGAATGTGTCTACACTGAAGAAGAATCTGACATCGCAGACCACAGCTTTGTGTGCTGGTCTCTCTTCCCTATGACTCCCCGAGGCCAGCATGTCTACAGAAGAGGGGAGATGGGATCTTTCAAATCTTCCAACTTTGTTCGGTCCCTCAGAGCTTGTTTGAGATCACAGCTCCATCTCCAGCTTGGATTCGGACAGCAGACACCTGACACTTCTACAGCCCCGCCCAGCCCCCGTGAACTGTGCTGCCCATCTCAATCCCCACGCTTGTCTTGGGCCCAAAGAACACCTTCTCTGCTTCTGTTAGAAAAGGACACGAGGAGGAGGAAGACCGGACTTAGACCTTCTGGGAGCATTTGCTGTGCACTAATCCTTGTGCTCATCTCATCGACTTCTTGGTGCCCGTAGCTGGTGCTCCACGCGAGCAACCGCTCTAGACAGTCTCCTTCCCACCTGCCTTCTTGGCACACGCCCTCACCTCCTGCTTCATAATGACATCAGCTGAGGCAAAGTCCAGAATTTTCTTGGGTGCCCTCCTCCTCCTCCTCCATCAAACAACCCCTGCACCCACGCTCTGAACCCCATCACTTTCCACTCCTATGAACCTTCCTCACATGCTTATTTCCTCTGTTCTGCATTTTTTTTTTTTTAAATTAGAGACAAGGTCTTGCTGTCACCCAGGCTGGAGTGCAGTGGTGTGATCATAGCTCACTGCAGCCTTGACCTTCTGGGCTCAGCCGATCCTCCCGCCTCAGCCTCCCAAGCAGCTCGGACTACAGGCATGAGCCTCCAGGCCTGGTTTGTTCTGCAGCTTTTATCTCACACCTCCACAAATGCTCGATCTCTCCTATTTTGAAAATGCCTTCGGCTGATCTTACAGTTACTTGCTTCTGCCCAGTTTCTTACCTTATTTTATCAACAATCTAGCATTAGTGGCTACAATCTACCCTCTGTAAGCACATATTTGGATTCCTTGCCTACCCCTCTACAACAGCTCTTCTCTTAAAAATCAGCCCCCTCACTTGTTGCCAGACACAGCTTCTCCCCATCCTGCTGCCCCTGACTCCTGGGTGGCATTAAAGCCCCTTGTGAAAACCCCTTCTCTTTGGCTGTCCCCCTTCTACTCCATGCTTGTCATGCTGGGTGGCTCTGGCGCTGCCGTCCTCAGTTCTCTGTCTTCACCTCAGTCTGTGAGAGGGAAACAAACACACGCCCAGGGCTGCCGCTGCAGCTCCCGCTCCTCTCCACACACTTAAACCAACTGCCTCCCGAGAGGCTCCACTCTCACCCTGACAACATGTTCTAAACCAGGACAGCAAACTTCTAGAAAGAGCCAGATAGTAAATGTTTGAGGCTTTGTGGGTCATACACGGTCTCTGTCACATATCCTTCTTTGTTTCTTTCTTAAAAAAGCAAAAGCCATCATTAGTCATAGGCTATACAAAAATAGGCCGTGAGTCCACACGCCACAGTTTCCCAAGCCTAACCCTAAACCAAACTTTCCTTCCTCGCAGAGCAGCCCCTCTGCTGTTTCACCCCACATGTCTTCTGTCTCAACTGATGCCAGCACCATGCTTCTAGTTGCCTGGGTGCAAATCATCATGTTGTCTTTGCTTTATTCATCACCTACTCCCTGCAAATCTCCTTATTACCAAATCCTAGTGACCCTTCAAAACATTCATAATAACCATCCCTTCCTCTGTGTTCCCAACACCACCGTTCCTGACACCACTGTGACTGCGGCCACAGTGATCTCCAACAGGCTTCCAATGCCTGCGGCCCCACTCTTGGATGCTCTCCTACATGACACACTGCTGGACTAATCTTCCTGTTACCACCATTCCCTGCTCGGCTCAAAAGCTTTCCCTGGTTCCCCGGTGCTCAGGAGCTGCTGCCACAGCTCACCTGGAAGTTGGGGGCACTCGACTGGATTGGACAATGGATAGGTGCACTTGCCTGATTTTACCACAAAATATGTGGTCAGGAAATCTATAATTTCTACCACCTTAACAAAATAAAATCTTTTAATGATAATTTAGAATGAGTTGTTAATAACAAAACAAAACAAACAAACAAAACTTTCAAAGCAATATACTCAAAACAATTAAAGAGCCAAGTTCAACAAGAGCTTTTCTGGTTGGACCCTTTAAACATCAGTCTTCTGAGAGATCATTAAAGATGAATGCTAATTCACAAAATCGGTCCCTGCCAATTTGATCTCTAGAGTGTTCCTTGCTTGGGTGTCATTATTGACACTATAGCTCATTTTGCAGTTTCTGCCCTTCTAAGCTTTGGAGACACAAGCCCTAGTAGCTGAGGCTGTTCACTAATTAATGTTTGCTCCACGGGCAGGCTGGTGGATCAGTCCAGCTAAAAGTTCTTTGAACTATGTAGGAACACAGCTGCCACAGCTCCTCAGTTCTTATTCCACTTAAACTGTAAAAAAAACTGTTGCCTACTTTGTCTTTACTTGATTTTGGAACACCCAAACATAATTTTATTTAGAATTGGGTGCCCTTTGGGTTATTAAAACTCAAGTGCTTATGAATTGCTGGGTAAATCCCAGGGGCTCCAAGTTCACTCAACAGGCTAATTTATCCCTCAACTTCTTTAGAAGCCACCAAAGCGGTTGTTAAGCAAACCCACAATTTCATAGACCAACACATAAGGAAACCGATCCAAAAGTCAGGCGAGTTGGCTTCTGGTCTTTGCAGTTGTGCCACCTGCTTAGGTAAGTCACCTGATCTCTTAGGAGATCGTCTGCTAAATGAAAGAGGTGAACAAGAAGATACCTAAAGTCTCTTCTAAGAAAATTCAGCAATTCCATGAATTATAACCAACGATATGGAAAATGGTAAGTTTAAAGCTAAGAGAGTTATATTTTTTCCAGAAGCACAAACACCTCATCTTCTTGGAGCCCTCCTGTATTCTTCTGGCTAACGTGAATCTCCCTCCTCTCTGCTCCCACTGCACTGTGTATAGTCCTAAAACAGAAGGCATCCCATTTTGCCTTGAATTAAAACTCTGATGCACAAGTCTAGCCCTCCCCAGGAGACTGACGGCGTCCCGGGGCCCAGCGCAGTCCTGCTCACCCCCATGCGCACTGCAGAGTGGTGCTCACAGCTGCCCACTGGCTTGCGGCTCCATCCCTGTGTGACTTTCCAGACGCTCCTATTCCAGCTCGGCTCTGGCTCTGTGTGCAGCCAGCCACACTTCTCGGCTATTCTCCACCCTCTGCTCCTACCAGCTGTGCTCTCTCCTTTCCAAACACGCCCGGGCCTTTGCCGTTCCCCCACCTTCGCACCCCCAGGTGTTACCCAGCGCTCTCCCTCACCAAATCTTATCCAGCCTTTAAGGCTTTGGTACAGCTATATCTCCTCCATAAACGCTTGCACACAGCTCCCGCCCTCATGGAATGGCCACGATGCTTTCAGTGTAAATAGTGGAATTCCTGAACGGAAAGGTCAAACCTGGGAGGACAGAGGTGAAAGACAAAAAGGCTACAGGTGCCACAGGAGTTCAGGAGACTGAGGGTCGCCACTGTTTTGGTACTTAACATACCAACATGGCAAAGAGAAGGAAGCACTGACACTGAGGCCCGCTAGGTGCCAGGCACTGTGCACCCTCCTCTCAAAAGCCCTCTGAGGCAGGCACTGTCATTTTCATTTCACAGCAAGGAAGCTGAGGGTCAGAGAGGGGAACTCATCCAAGGTCACTGCTGGTAATCAGGAGGTGACCTAACCCCACCTGGCCACACTAACTCATGGATATATACATTGAGAGCAAGAGGCTGAACATGAAGTTGACACTTTCCTTCTTGAAACCTCCCTTTTCTTTGCCTTCTGCAACACCCACACTCTCCTGGTTTTCCTCCTACTTCTCTGCCACCTCATCTCCGTTTCCTCCTTCTCTGCCCATGCTTCTCAGTCAAAGGCTAGAGAGCCATGGGTCCCCGCCTCGGCCGCCCTTGTATGCTAGATGGTTCTCATCTATCCAGCAACTTCGGGTACTGCTGCTGTGCTGCTAAGTCCATGTTCCACTTATACTGCACCATGTACCTGCATCCCTGAACTGTCCTGCCCAACTCACCTCACGATTCTTACACATGCTGTTCCCCACGCCTGGAACACTTTTATCCCTTAGCCTTGGCTAACCCTACTCGTCCTATGCTCACGCCTCAGCTTAGCTGCTGCTCTCTTCCCCTCCACGAGCACCTCTCTCACGGCTCCGTAACCACCACTTCTAGACGCCTGCCCTCTGAGAGCCGGGCCTGCGTGCACTGTGCTTCCCCACGCTCAGCACAGAGCTTAGCACATGGCAGGGTCTAAATAAACATGAGCTGAATAATGAACCAACAAGAACTCCCACATTTATATCTCCTGGACATCTCCTGTCAGCTGCAGATCCATGTATCTTGCCTACTGGTCATCCCCCTGAGGGGACGTCCATCCTGCAGTCAGCTCGAATGAACTTGGCATGTCCAAATGGAATACGGCATCCTCCTCACCCCTTCCCTGTAAACTTATTCCTCTCCCTTTACCTCTTACTAGATTGAAGAATCTGTTCTCCATTTCGCCTCGTCGCCCAAGCAAGCAATCTGGAAGCCGTGCTGACGTGAGATAGTTGCTCTCAACTTGGCCTACTTCACTTTAGCCCAGCCACTGCCACCGCAGCTCAGGCCTGGGGCATTTCTCACTGGCATTCCTACAGGAGGTTCCCAAAGAGAATTCCTGCCTCTGGTCTGTTCTCCCTCTCTCTTAGGGATGGAATGTTTGTGGCATGCCCCCCCCCAATTCATACAATGAAGCCCTAACCCCCAATGTGATGGTATTAGGAGATGGGGCCCTTGGGAGGTGGTTAGGCCTAGAAGAGGTCATGAAGGTGGAGTCCCCTTGATGGGATCAGTGATCTTGTAAGAAGAGACCAGAGGCCTTTCTCTCCCTCAGTTGCTCCTTTCTCTGCTCCCCTTCTTCCCCCTCCCTCCACCCACCATGTGACGACACGGCAAGAAGACAGCCATCTACAAGCCAAGAAGAGGGCCCTCACCAAGGACCGAATCAGCTAGCACCTTGGATTATGGACTTTTCAGCCTCCAGAACCATGGGAAATAAATGTCTGTTGCTTAAGTCACCGGTCTGGGGTATTTTGTTATGTTTAAGCTGACTAAGACATACTGCATCCCCAGTGTGAAACTGGCATGAGCTTGTAACCTACGGCTTTCAAGAGCTGTTGATAACGGCACACACAGTCCTCCAGACGGCCCTTGGTCACGTCTGCAGCTCTGTCCCATCTTTCTTGCCTGCCTGCCTCAGCTCCCTGCCGTTTCTGGGTGTCCTGAGCCTGGCAGGCCTGCTTGTCTGTCAGCACCACACTCCTGCTTCCTGCGTCTGCACGCCCTGCCCCTCTCACCTCTAGCAGCTCCTACTAGTTCCTCAGGGCTTGGCTCAGGCATCACCTGAGGGAAACCTTGGCTGATTTCCCCAGCCTCCGTTCAGGTCCCTTTTGTGCACTCTCAGCACCCTGTGCATACCTCTAGCTTGACAGGATCAGACTGAGGTGACTGTTTTCTTACAGGTCTGTATCCTTCCCAAGTTTGTAAACATCTTGCCTTATTCATCTTTAAACCCCTGGCCCCTAGCACAGAACAAAGGACAATGCACAGAGATTTGAACAAATAAATGAATTTTCACATGGGACAGAGAACATATTTAGAATTTGGAATTCACAGTGCATGTTTGTGTCTTGTCAGGAAGTCCTGATGGAGAACAGGGAGAGCAAAAACCTGGGCCTGCCCTATTTCAGCCGCCCTGGACACACAGCTCATCATAAAGGAAGAAAGAAATCCCTGCCCTCACTCACCTCTCCCTGACGGCAAGGTTCTGTTGCTTTAAATAGCCCAGAAAAGTGTTGAGGACCCAACTAGTCACCTTTTTTGGCTCTGCCCTAGTTTCTTTTATCACATTTTGGAAGAACTCCAGTAGGCCAACTTCATTCTGTTAAAAAAAAAAAAAAATTATATAAAGCCTCCTGAGAAAATGAAAGATCAGCATTCTGAAGGCAAATCTGAAACTGTCACCCTTTGCCTCCTCTGAGACAGCTTTTTCTTTGCTGAACACTGAGATGTCACCAGAAAATTCTGATCACTTCCAGTTAGCGGCAAGTATTCTACTTTTACCCCTGTCATTATGCAGCATTTGTATAGCATTTTCTCAAAAGAATAAACACATTTTAGAGAGCCCTGGCTTTGCACACCAGATGTTGGTGAAACTCAACATCCCCCAAACTCACTGGCCTTCCCAGTGTCAGCCTTGTGTACCCCCAACCTTTATTCCTGAGCTGCAAACTGGGCCCATAATGTTTGGCCTAAGTTCAATGTCCTTTCTCTTTCCAGGCCTGTCCTCTGCTGGAAGTCCTAGTGATTGCTAGAAAAGAAGGTATAAAACAAAGCAAATCCAGAAAGAACAAACAGAATATTTTACCTCTGAAAAATCAAAAGTGGATGATAACTGCATTCATCTTCCCATCATCCGCAGAGGTAGATAGGAATGGTTCTGAAATGTTTCCAAAATAAGGAAGAACACGGGCACACGTGACCCACTTAGGCCACAGAACCGGCGGAGGCAGCAGCAGCTTCTAGGCCTCCTGAGCAGAGCCCGGTGCAGCTGACTCTGCCTCTCAGCTTGCTCCAGGAGAGCAATCAGTTGGGGTGACTCAGCAAGGAGACTTGTTTCACGAACACTGTACTGTTTCGCTCCCTCTGGACCGTCAGCTCAGCAGTCAGGGCCATGCTGTCCTTGCTCACTTTATAACCAGAGCTAAGTGAGTGCTGGGCCATGGCTGCTGCTCGGTAAGTATCAGCAGATGGAATGAGGGTCTCCTGTCAGCAAGTGTTTGTTGTAAATCACATGTGAGTGCCCCTTCTTTATCATACCATGTTTACCTTTAAATACTGGAATTGCCACAGTTGTCTGTATGACTGACCCTGAGGCATGCATCAAGTTACACAATATGGCTCACCACCGGCTCAGATTTGGCAGAACCAAGAAATTTAGCTAAGTCCACACCTGATATTTCAGTAAGAAAAATAAAAACATGTTCTACTCAGGTAGGGGAGGCTGAAATTTCCTAATGCAGAGGGTATACATTTTAAGTAGTAGATTTCCCTCACCTGCTGAAATTCAAACCAGACCATACTTTCCTCGAAATAATCCTTTTTAAGTTCACATTGCAGTGAAGGTTCCCACCCCAGCTCCTTTCAGAGACCCTTCATTAACCAAAAGAACTTTCTGGAAAAAGAAGATACTGGGAAGAAGCCACATATACCAACAAAAGTGCTCTCAAAGTTTAGTGATTGCAGATGCTATAATATACACACAGGCACACAGTCACTAAAGCAGAAATTCCATAACAATAAAAAAAACCTACATGCCCTTTGTAACAGATAAATTCTCTGGTGACAAGCATACTGAATAATCCCATAATCATTTGCTGAATCTCTTTTCAAGCCAATGCTATTATACTGCTCATGCTAACCCAGGGCAAAGGCCACCTCAGCAGCCAAAGCTTGACTATAGATAAAGGCAAATGCAGGCAACATGAAGAGGAAGTTCTGCTTAACTTATGGAAAAGTATTCAAACTTCCACAATGGTACACAAGTCAGTGGGGAAGTAAAAAACTGCTATCCGGCCCAAATCAGACAGGCAGAATTCCCTTTGTTCTAACCCAGACAGGCTGGCCCACTGGTGAAATGAGCTGTCAGGAGGAGAACTCTTTGCTTTGCCAAGGAAAGGTTTTCTAAATTCACCTAGAAATATTGCACTTAAACTCACAGGCTTGGCTGAGTTGCTGGGATGTGATGAATATCTATTCCTTTACCCTTGGGTGGTTTTTTTATTGGATGGATTACACGGCAAGTCAGATTTCTGTTTGTCTTTTCACATCAGCGCTGTGATGAAGCCTCTCTGAGCTGGAACTGTACTTCACTAGGGGATACACAGTTTCAGTCCACAATTTAAAGCAGACATGAAAATCTGCGATTGTGATGGGGCAAGCTACAGGGAGCAGGCTGAAGGAGGCTGAGCTGCTGCCGCCCAGGGAATGATGGATCAATAAAAGTTGCACAGGGGCTGCCAGCTCTGGCTCTTTAGAGCAGAAGCCACTTTTCAGGGGAAAAAAACCACACATGCATTCTAGTTTTCTAAGTATTTCCACGAGATTGGCAAATGCTAATAAGCTTGGCACAAATCTCAGAAGTCTCTGGTGAGCATGTCAGTGCAGCCATCTGGTTTTTTCAGAAAAAACAGTGAGCCAGTAATTCCCTTACATAAAAATCATATTAAGAGCAACACAGAAAGGCCACAGCATTAGGGGACCTTTAACATCCTCCTCAAAAGCAATAAGCAGGCGTTCAACTCAGGACTAATATATCCTACACGTGACAGAACTGCAACTTCAGCTACACAGTGAATCAAGCCTCCTGGCTGAACGTGACTCTTATTGTCCCTTCCGAGATGGCTGAAGTAGCAGGGACAACTGGTCCTGCCTTTTGTATAACACCACCCAGTCTTCAGAGCTCTATGACTGGGAAGCAGCTTTTTCACACTTTAATCACATTTCCTAAAACATTCAATTACACCCAGAGCCCAGCCAGCTCAGTCTCTCAGATGCTAACAGGAACCCCCAATTGCTACTGGATTCGTCAGTAGTCAATGCTGGCATGAGGCAAGGCAGAGGGGTCACCTCGCTTCCACAGCTGTGCAGGGAAGGAGCCTCAATTCACCCTTGCATCGTTGGGCCCTGGAAGCCAGCTGCCCCAAAGCTGTCTTCTGCATTCTACCCTCAGAGATGATAAAATGTCAGAAGACTCTCCAGTTGGAACAGGATGAAGGCCGATTTCTCAACTGCATATCTTGTTAGAAGTCACACACACCCTGGGAGGCTGATGAAAGGCTAGAAGATGAGGCTGGACTATATTTATAAGGAAAATGAAACCTGAGAGAGACAGCTGCCCAGTGGTAGGCTCTGAGGCGATGCAGCAGCCCAGAAAATGCAAGTTGCGGAATAGTCGTTTATGTGACAGGGAGTGTCCTGGCAGCTACAAGGGACCCTAGATTAGCAATCCTGGGCTAGTCAAAGGCTCTCGAGAGTATTTACTGATACCTGCTTGCCACGGAGATCAGCCATCAGCCCTGTGGGCAGCTACACAAGGCTGCATAGGCCACTGCCACTGCTGATAATAAAAATCAGAATTACAGCAGCTACGAGCATAGGTGCCAGGCACTGTTCTAAGCACTTTCTTGACATTAACTCATTTAAATCCAACAACCGCCCTATGAGCTAAGTCCCATTGGGTCTCTCTTTGACAGATAAGGACACTGAGGCACTAACTTGCTTGAAGTTACACAGCCAGAAAGCAGCAGAGCTAGGCTTTGAACCTCTGCAGTCTGTGCTGTTCACCTCTGTGTGGTACTGCCTTTGACGAAGGAAAGGTCATGGTCCCTGCCTTCCTGGGGACTGAAACTGAGCACCTATCACTTCCAGGCACAACGTGAGGCAAAGAGCTCCTCAAAAGAGAGCACTTTCCCACCACTTCCATTATTTTATTTAATAGCTGCCAGCTGTTCAAAGGTTCTTCACATATTAAAAATGTTACAAGGAAATTAGCTTAGAAATTAGGAGGAGAAAATGGCAAGTTCACTTTCTGCTTTTGCCAGCCTACCCCTAGGCAGTCAGCTGTGGCATGACACACCTGTCCCAGATCAGGGAGGAAGACAGTGGCATGCCACCACCCATGCCATGCTGGGCTGCCGGGGACAGAGGGCGGCTGGAGCACCCCCATGCCTGGCTTTTGCATCCCCCACCCGCACCCCAGAGAAGGCAGCGCGAGCTCATCCAGGCCCAGAACAAGACAATCCCATTGTTTCTCATACAGCTGTGGTGTCAGGTGGCCTGCACTCCAGCTCCTCCACCACGGGTAACTCATACCTAACTGGGCAGGTCACGCCTGCGGTGAGAGCAGCTGACCAAAGAGGCCCCACATCTGCAGACTGAATGGCAGTGGTTTCATCCGGGCGAGGCTCATGCACGTTGTAACGTGTCATTTTGTGGAGGCACAAACCGGAATCACACCCACCCCCTGCGTGGCAGGGATGCCGGGGCGAGCAGTCCCTGAGCATCTGTGCAGACACTGGAAGAGGCCCGTCAGTGGCATATCAGTGGGGGCTCTGGGTTCCCTCCTTACTCCTGTTTGGGCATTCTTACAAAGTGAGAAAACTGAAACTCAAACCCAACAGCTATGCACAAAATGGCCTGGAAAATAACACCAAATGCTAGTGTTGGGGATGGAAATGAAGTAGAGGCCTGAGAAACGGACGGCTCTACGGCAGAAAGCAGACGTCACTGCAGGATTAAGGATGGGGATGTTCAGCGGGGCGGTGGCTCGGGTGGGTGACGTGAACAGAAACAGAAAGTGGCTGTGAAAACAGAAAGTGGCTGTGAAACTTTTTCAGCGAGTGCTCCTGTGGGCACAAACATTACTCAGTGAAAGAGGACTCTTCAGTGGGGAAAACAAAAGGGAGTTAATTGGTGGTGTGAGGCTGCCATAGGAAACACAACTTTCTACTTGAGTATGTCAGGAGAAAGCCCTAGAACCATCACTGCCACTCACAAGAATACAGGGACTAGAGAAGCTCTGTAGCTGACCTGCTAGCACCACGGCTGTCTCTCCAGGCTGTCCCAGAGAATACACAACTAGAGGTTGATGGTCCTATTTTGGTCCCCACAATTTCCACTCCTGGGTCATGTTCCCAGCAGTGCTTGGGAGCCCCTAAAATCTGAGCAAAACTCTGGTCCCAACAATTTCACTTGTGCTGTGTTCCTAGCAAAGACATATTGAAAGTATGTAGACATATCTTGAGTTCAACTCGGGGCACCAGTTCTGTTCGGGGAATGTTTAGACTAATATGAAAATGACTTTACATTCTCTGAGATGCATTAACTCTAGGAGAGATGGTGAAGGAAACCAATTTGGGAATAAGAATTCCCCTTGAATAATCAAAATCCAAATAATTCAGGTAATAAAAGTTGACAGAAGACCAGCATAGTTAAAAGACTGTATCTGCAAGAATGGGACACAAGAAGTATGTTGTCAAGAAATCAATTCTGATGGTAGTCACGTTTCAGTGCACCTAAAACCACTATTGTCAAATAGTCCCAACATGGAGAGAACCTGTGTTGCTCAATAGGAGCTTTCTGGTTGGAGCTTAAGAACAGCAACAAAGGCAGTGTGGATTTGATCATTTCCCCCAAGATCTGCCTGAAACTTGAAACAATATAGTTTATTTGTCCTGAAAAGGCAATTATTCCATACATAGGATATCAGTATTCAGGATGGGTTGGGGACAGAACCCCCTGTGGGTCCCCAATGCAGTACACGCAAGACTTCACTCCTCCCTGCACTTTGTCCTCAGTGGGCAGGTTCCTGAGGGGTCACATGGCTCTGAGCACAGAGCACCCTCATCTCCCAAAGCCCCTCATGACTTGCATTGACAGAAATGAACTGCTGGTTTTGCAGGAGTAGAGTTAGAAGATGCATTTTTTAATTCAACTTTCCAGAACAAAATATTGGTTATTTTTCCAGTGTACAGACTAAGTGTAAAAGCACCCTTTAAGCTGGCAAGCACTGGATGCAATTTTTATAAAATGAAGAATAAAATCAATTTTGCAAATTGCATGGAGCTGAAATATGGTGCACGACAATGCTGACCAAATGGATTTTCCTTCAACAGCAGTTAGAAGGTGAGTACTTTGTACCTCAGTAAGTCTGGCCAGTCTAAAACCAGTCAATATGGTTTCAGATACTATTTCAAACTATTAGCTTTAAAGTAGTATTACATATGGGATACACAGATATTTATCATGGGAAATTATTTTACAGGCAATTCACCCAGAAAGCAAAGCAGGCCATTGCTAGCTTACTAGAGACTTAAAGTAAAATTCTTGAAAAACAATCCATTTAACAACCAGCTGTAGTCATGGTATCTTTTCTGTTTCTTTGTCCCTTGGAGACATCTTAACCTTTTCCATGATGTCAGAAACAAACGATTATGACTTTAAATGGGCAAGAACCAGCTGGAGAAAATGAAGTTGTTCAAATAAGACCACACGTCTTGAGGCTGAATACAAAGACAGACACAGACACCCCCCACCCCCAGCACCGGTGACTCACTTGAGGGTTCACAATCACATTTTCCTATAGCCTCACTGGGGCCTTGCTGGATTTTTCTAAAATTCTGCCTTTCATGTCTCTTGATGAACTGTTTAGTGCATTGCTTGGTGTCAATACTCTTCTCCCTGGCAGCATATTCTTGGGAGTCTGCTTAGCGGCAGTTAGATTTTTTTAGATTCAGTGAAGATTCTGCTGTATCTATCATAATTGGGGTAGGTGAGTCATCACTCCTCCTTCAGCTGGGGAGGGAAACAGCGCTGGTTACCCTTGGAGAGCCCTCCCAGCTCCTAAGTGTCAGAGGTGAGATCTGGAATAAAGTGTGTCTGTCCCTGAGTCAGTGTTTTAACTCACTGGTCTGTAGGCCTACTCAAGACAGTTAGAAACGACACGGAATGGCTGAAGCACTTACATTTGAGAACAACACAAGGCACAGTGAGAGCAGCAGGCCCTCACGTAATACTCAGGTGCTGTTCCTACATGGAAACCCCCACCATGGGATGGGCCTCAGGGCTTTCCATCTGCTAACCTCATACGCAGCCAGTTGCCCTGCAAGCTCACCTCTGTTCCTTACCAACTACCTATTATGTGCCAGGCTGAAGGACAGGAGGCCTTAGGCAAAAGCATCCCTCAAACCCCACAAACTCCACCCTAGGTATGTGGAGACACTTCTCCGTGATTCAGACAGAAGGAGCCAAGTGCCTACAGCAGAAAATTTAAAAAACAAAATAAATCAAGCTGCAGAGGACAGCTTATGTTACTTTTCTTCTCTCTGACTTCATTTTTCCACTTGGAAAGTAGACATGATTTCTGCTTTTCATTGGTGTTGACTGATTTTCACCAGATTTAGTAGACAGCACTTTATGTTTATTTATAGGGCCACTCTGGCATCTTAAAAATAGGAGTGGCAAAAATTTTTAAATGACTCTATGTTCTGTGCTTGTGCTTTATGAAACATTAGTGGGACTGTATAAAGCATTAATATCAACAAAAGTAAAAACTCTATTTTCTCTAATGAAACAAAAGTGAACCCAAACAGCAATTAACTAGAAGCATCATCTCTGGTTGACACAGTAGCACATCAGACATGCTAACAGGCAGTAGAGCTGAGAAATGAAGAGCCTGGGCCTTGAAGTCAGCCTGGTCTGAACTTGGCTCCAACACGGGCTTGGGAAAGTTACTTAACCTAAGCAGTTATGTTTGCGCACCTGTAATGGGAAGAGCAACAATACCTGCCTCAGACAGTTGTCATAAGGATGTATTAAAAAGTGGCACAAGGTAAACTGCAGAGCATGCCGTAAGCCTTTTTTATGTGCTACTTGGGCAAATGGCTGCAATTCCTCTGCATTCTCTCAGTGAAATAAGGCACAGATTTTAGGAAAAGATGCCCCCACAGAAACCAGCCTGGGAGGATTTGGCTAAGAAAAATGCACATGCATATAATCCTGATCATTCTAATAATTACTCCTGGATATACTGACTCACAGAAAAACTTGTTATGCTCTTAGAATCTCTCACTTTTCAGACTCCTAATACCTGGACCTCAGCTTCCACATTTCTATTTCTTAATCTTTACATATGAGATCAGAAATCAAGGCAATTTGATGTAAGATAGAGAAGCAAGGTTGGCTAAATAGGTTGAAGTTTTAGGTGGGGCAAGATATTTACATGGCCAGAGGAAAAAAACAGTAATACAGGTTTTCTGTTGGGAAGCGATTATCAGGAGGGTCTAGGAGACAAAATCAGAATGTTGACTTGATTTAATGTCTTAATGAGACCAGTTTGGAATGCAAGAGTCAGAAAGACCAAGTGATACATATGGTCATCACAGTACTTGGCGTGGTTGATGCAGCAATCCAGGTCTTCTCACCCAGAGTTCAATGACACGTCTAACACTCCCTGATTCTCTGGGTTGTCAGAGGGTGGTTTATATATCTACTCTTTGGAAACAGGGATTCATTTGTCAGGAGCACTACTTCTCCTGGGATTTTTCCTGTGCACTGGAACAGTACCCTCTTCATTCACTCACCTGTCCACCCAGTCACAGTGTGCCTACTATGTGGCAGACATTGTGGCAGATGCTAAGGTATAATGTTAGAGTTCTGTAAATATCAAGGATAATGTTGATAATACATAATTCAGTGCCTACTGCACAATAAAATGACAAGATAAATGAAAGGCTAGAGTTAAATTCTGAAGTTTTTTATTATTTGTGGGTAAAGCATGCATGTGGGGGTGGCATGTGCATAATGCTTAATTTAATAAGCAATCCGAAGGCACGGAGCGTGGTGTGAAGCTCTGCAAAGCACACCTCCACCACTGCTATTTATTTAATGAATACTCCTGGGTACTCTTTAAATTGAAAGATGGTTCATTACATTTGTACATCTGCCCTTCTCAGCAATCTGTTGTGTTTCTGATGAAGGCAGGAAAAAACGCGAACATATCATTTTTGGGTATGTTATGAGTAACTCAGCTTCCAATGATTACAAAGTCATAAAGGACTCAGGCCGCCTCATTTCAGGACAACAGTTTGTCTGAACCGTTCTCTTTCCGTTCCCACCTCATTCTAGTCTCACTCATCTTGGAAATTTCAAGCACTAGCTCTTTAAAAAAAAACAACCAATCACCCAATGCATTATCTGGAAGCTACAAAAGCAAGCATGTTTTTAAGGTATTAAAAAATAAGTCGTTTCAAAAATGGCTAAAAAATCACCTCCTTCTTGAAGTTTTCCTTTTTCATCCCAATCAAGTTAATTGCTACCTCCCTCTGGGCCCTGAGCCTACCGTGTACACCTATCTATTGCAATCTGTCCTGGGGCCTGGCTACCTACAGTGTCGTGTATATACATAGACTCCTAGAAGGTCTCTGTCCCCATCTCAGTACCTGCTACATAGGAGATGCTAATAGAAGTGCTGAACTACATACTCAAAGATAGGTTTCCCTACACAGGGCCTTAAACTATTAGAACATAGATTCACTCATTTGCTACTCCTTAGCAAACATTTATCCAAGGCCCACTAGGTTTTGACACCATAAAGGACAAATGAATGAAGACTGGGACACAAACATGAATGTAGAAATGTCCCTGCTCTCACGGAGCTTATGCTCAGTGAGGTGTACACTGTTCTTATCATATGTTCATCCAAGGCCGAGTGTGACAATCCTATGGCGATGCCCTCTGAAAGGGGCATATATTTCCAGACAGTGCCTTGAACAGAAATAGCCATTTCCTTGAGAGGAGATTCTGAAAGGTCCTTTCACTTCTCTTATTGGAAAGTGGCTATACAAAAAAAAAAAATTGGAACATTATATTTAGTGGATTCCTCTCTGAAATCACAGCCTTGAGCAAAGAAATGGCCAAGAAATGTTGGTTTATCATACACTACCTGACGCCATGTGGAGAGAGGTAACTCATGCCTTTGAGGCTGAGTAGGCTTGGTCCCTGTCCTCTCATCCCCCGTGTAATCTCACTAATAGTAATAAAATGAAGTTCTGGAATTCAGTATTTATTTCAAGTAGGTTGGAAATTCAAGTGATCAAGATAGTGGGAAAGACATGCAAGACTAAAACTCAGTTTTGTTACATCAACCTAGGAAAAATACATGAACTGTAAGAGGCTTCATGTTAAGAGGTGTTCTGTACTGAATGCTGACTGACTGATTCATAGTCAAAGACTTGGCATTAAGCACTGCTGGTATGCTAATCTGTGTTGAGTAACAGGGAAGATGAAATAGTCCTTGCCTTAAAGATGCTGAACAAGATAAACTAATAAATAATTAAGATACAGTGATATAATCACTGCAGAGGTATGAACAGGATATAATAGCAGGCCACAGGAGGCAGTGATCAACTCTGCTTCTCAAAGTAAATGATTTATGGATGCTAAAGAGAGAATCATTCATTCAACACGTGTTTGATTGCCTACCTTGTACTATACACTGCTAGGTTGCTGTTACTGAAGTGTGTATATATGTGTGTGTGTGTGTGTGTATATATATAAAAAAATACATATGTTCTAACATCCCTATGTAGTTATCATTGGTCATTTAAAAAGCAAAAGTCCAGAATTTCCACAGATTCTGCTGCTCTAAAACATGAGTGTGGCATATACCTACTCCCTGAAAGACTCAGCAACAAAACTTTCCACTTCCTCCCTAACAGACAGGGACAAGACAACTGTGACAAAATGCTATGCTCACTGATGCTGTATCACTTTAATGTTGCCATGACAAAGAAAACCACAAAGCCCCAAGTAGCTTTGAAAAGGATGGAAAATCCCTAAGCAGATCTCAATAGTGTCAGATTCTCTACAGGCCCCTTCAGATGCATCCTCAAGCCTCAAAGGACTGACACTTTAGTCAGAGTTTACAGCATTTCATATGGAATAAATGTTTTCTTCTATAATTGGTAAAACTGGCTGGCTTCTGAGACCCTAACATCCTGCCAGACCCTGTCATGGTTCAACAGTGCTAGACATCTAGAAACCCTGTATGTTGAATTTCCTTTGTCTTTCAGACACATGGGAAAACACTCATCCATAACATGTGGACTGTCTTCAAGAAGTCTCCACGGCTACCATGAGCAGGTGTTTGTTTCTACAAAGAAGAAACAACTAATATGAGAGTGAGTTTCATTTTCCGGTTTCATGAGGAGCATTTACCATAAAAGTAGTAAGCACAGGTTACTGTGCCCATTCTTCTCAGCAGCACCTATAATACAATTGAAGAAACCTGCCTGTTCCACTCACAGCCCACAGCTGCCCACTGTGTGTGGGGGGCCTCTGTAGAGCATCACCCAATCTGCGGATACTGGTTCATTTTGCATCTGATCAATACCTACCAGCAAAGTGAAGCTGTGTTCCTGCAACATCCCATACTGTTGAACGAGCCTCTCTCGAGTCACACTGGGGAGCTCAGGGAGCCTCTCCCGAATCTGGTCAATATTGATCACTTGCTGTGAGTCTGCACCTGCAGGCAGAGATGTGGCATCATAGAGCAGCAGGGGAGGCAGGTTGGGTTCCGGCATGAACCTAGGCAGAGAGGAGATGGGACCTGAATATGGAGTATGTGGATTAACAAGAAAAATAGAATCTGCCATTAATTATGAATGTTTCTGTGTTTACATGCCATGTTACTTGCAAATATTTTCTAGTGTCCTATTATATCAATTCTGTTTCCTAGGAAAGTCTTTGCACAAGTGTCAAAACCACCAAACCCACCACTGTCTGAGCTTATATAGCAACGATGAGTGACGTAAGCACGGCACAGGGTTGAAGCCACACTATGACCTATAATTGTGGGTAATTCACTCCACAATTCACAAACAATTGTGCATACGGTCATGTGTCACTTAATGTCAGGGATGTGTTCTGAGAAATGTGTCACCAGGGCGATTTTGTTGTTGTGTGAACATCCTAGAATGTACTTACACAAACCTAGATGGTATAGCTTACTATACACCTAGGCTACATGGTATAGGAGCCTATTGCTCCTAGGCTACACACCCAGTAGAGCATGTTACTGTACTGATACTGTACTGTAACACAATGATAAATATCTGTGTATCTCAATATAGAAAAGGTACAGTAAAAATACAGTATTATAATCTTATGGGACCACCATTGCATATGCTGTCCATCATTGACAGAAGCATCATTATACGGTGCATGACTATATAGTCATAAAGACACAAGCTAGAAAAAATAGGACCAAGTAAGAAGAATTTACTTAATAGGAAAAAAAATGACTTCTCCCACTGTTAAATTTCTACTATATTTAGCATTATTTGTATTAATATAATAAATGAAAAGTCAAAGAAAAAAACTTTCTTTCTTAACAGGTAGAAAAAATGAATGGATTTTGCATAAGTAAAATGTGGAAGCTAGACAGGAGGGATGGAGGGAGGCACAGGTGGAGCACATGGCATTTTTAGGGCAGTGGAACTACTCTGTATGACACCGTGATAGTGGACACATGTCATTTACACACATGTCAAAACCCATCAAATGTATAATGCAAAGAGGGAATGCTAATGTAAACTACGCACTTTAGTTAATAATGAGGTATCAATATCGGTTCATCCTTGTAACAAATGTACCACAGTAATGCAAGATATTAATAATAGGACAATCTGTGTCTATGTGTGGAGGGGGGAGGGAGCATATGAGTGCACTCTGTAAGCACATTCAGTTTTGCTGTAAACCTAAAACTGCTCTAAAAAATAAAGTCAATTAATTTTTTTAAAATGTGGAGGCTGTACCACTGCATATAATCTTATGAAACAAAGATGTCTCTCCCTCTGTTCTATTCCAGTACTAACGTTTTCTCTTTGCTCCTGTTTGTTGAAGGGCTTATGTAAAAGCAGGTAATGCAGAGTAAATGGTGGTTCAAAGGTAATAGATTAGAAGTGCAAGCAAACCATCACTTCAATGCCAATCTCTGCCATGAATCAGTCTGACTTCTGAAGGCAAGAGAAAACAAAGGGGAGGCTTCCCCAAACTACTGTCTATTAACTTGAGGGATCGAGCTGAAGTCACTGAGTTAAAAGCCGAATTCCATGTTCAGTAAGAAAGCAGCAAAAAGAGTAGGGAGCAACATTAAAGAACAAAGAAGGTTCTTGGGAAGAACAGACTAAAACTGGAAGATCACAGTAACTAAAATAATTTTGAGTTTGACAGACACATGATAGGAGTCCTTGGGGTGAGGTTCACTCCAAGGGTTTATGAGTTTCTTCTTCCCCACGTAACAATGCTACATTTCATCCTCATTGACAGCAGCAGCTACACTAACACCTTTCTGCACTTCACAAAGGAAAGGTAGGCTAATCTCAACAACTTCATTATCTTCAATCTTTGCAATCTGCTAAACTCAATGGGAAAAAATAAAAGGTTCAATTTATCTTAAGCCTATCATTATGTGCTATATTATTTGTGGATCTCATATTGAGTCCAACTTGTTTATCAACGAAGTAGCATCACATGAGGTTTGAAGGAAACTGCCCTTAACATACACATCTCTTTTTTCATTTCTTATCAAGGAACTTCAGTGTATCACTGAACGTGTCACTGAATATAAGAATAAGAACAGCCTAGGCCCCAACCTCAACTGCCATCCTCTTAGCTCACCTCTACAACTTTGACACAGGAATGAGTGAACAAGTGTATTTTGACAGCTGAATTCCGTCACGACACTCCCAGGCTACCAAATTACGAAAATAGTACTTCTCTCAGTATACACACAAAATAGGAAGTCTAGATATTCTATCTTGTAATCATAACAACAAAAAGTAGTTCCTAAAAACTATTCAGCATTATTATGCTGATCTTTAAATGGATTTGAAATATGCCCCTACCCCCAAATACGTAATGGTATTTTGCCATGAGGAATAACCCACCTGTAGTCCTGTTTTCCTTCTTTGTCTCTCATTGGCACGGTACACCTACAATAGTTAAATAAGAACACATTAGACAAACATCACATGCAGCATTGGCTAGCCTACATGCAGAGAGGTGTTTCCCTCACCAGTAAGGGACACAGGCAAATTCAAGCTCTTTAGCCTTCCATAGGAGATGTGTTTATGAATACATGAAAAAATAATAATAAAGGAAAGAGAAATTTAGGATGATAATTTAAAAAAAAAAGGAGTTGCTTCAATATGTGCAGCTTTTAGCCAGCTCAAACTCTAGGGTTTTGAGCTTTTCCCCAGCATTCTATTTAAAGTATAGAATCCTCAAAATTCTGAGTCAGAAAATTAGGGTCAAAGTTATCTAAACAACAAAAAAAGGCATCTCTACAACCAGGCCTTCACTCTCTTCTACCTCTAGCTTAAGCTGGTAGACGTCTGATAGATTATTTAAGGAAATAAAAATTCTTGCCCTAGAGCAGGTAAGCTGGAAGAAAGGGAAGGGCCAGGACCGAAGACGAGGCCCTCGTGTACCGTCTGGGTCAGTTCAAATCTCCTAACAGCCCCAGAGGGCATTTTATATCCCTGTAGGGTACAGTATTTTTCTAATTTTACTAATGAGGAAACCACAGTGCAGAGAAGCTAAATACCTTCTTCAAGGACTCATGGCTGGTCTGCGGCTGAGCCCAGATCTCTTGTGCCCCACCTGGCTGTGGTCAAGGAGCTCTCAATGCAAACTCACCCCAGCTTGTAATCAAATGAGCGCGTTTCATTCAGAATTTCACCTCCATTCTCAAGTTCTTTGATTTGCCTCTGAATTTCATAGTCTAAGAAAAACACAGTAATTTAGTATCATTTTGATTATACCTTTCATCCAGTTAAGCAATAATTACCTTTCTCAATCTTTATGTTAAAAAACAATCAGGAAGAGGATTGTTTATAATAATCCTTCCCTTATATGCTATATTTTCTTCTCACTGCCATCATAGAATATTGGTGCTGGAAAGGGTCTTAGGCAGCCCTGTTCCCTCA
Source organism: Daubentonia madagascariensis (assembly GCA_023783475.1). Taxonomy (NCBI): domain Eukaryota; kingdom Metazoa; phylum Chordata; class Mammalia; order Primates; family Daubentoniidae; genus Daubentonia; species Daubentonia madagascariensis. The sequence continues at coordinate 46,195,698 of JAKFHU010001209.1, forward strand.
ATTTTTGAGACAACTCAGGTTCAGGTCTAGAAATGCTGCCTACCAAGGGTTCTTACCCTGGGATCCGTGGGTGGGCTTCAAAAAGTTCTGGTACCTCCTGAAATCATACACAAAATGTAGGTGTGTGCATATGTACATCTTTTGGAGAGAAGGCCCAGAATCGTCACTGTATTTTCAAAGGGATCTGTAACCCTAAATGATTAAGTACCACAGCTCCATGCCACGCTCCTGCACCATCAAACAACACAGGCTGTGGTAATCAAAACATGGCCACACTTGCTAAGCTTCTTCATGAAAATAGCTTATGTCTCCCCTTAACTCCCCATCCTACCACACACCACATTCCCTTGCCCAAATCCAAACCCTTTTATCTCAGCTGCTAGCAGCAGCAACGCCAAAATGTGTCAGTTTTTGCTCCTCATCTCCCTGACTCTAAAGCTGTCCTTGGTTGACACGAGATGATGGCTGAGAGGCCTAACTAGAGAGAAAAAGGTGGTGGAAAAATCACAGGCTTGGAGAATTAAGCCCATGATAGTAAAGCTTCGGTTCTACCACTCTGAATCAGACACAGGCAGAATTCTCTCTCAGACTGTTCCTCCAAAGAGTACTTCAGAGGACAAGAGAAAGTTCGGGACAGCCAAAAACATGCCAGGGGTCTCCTTCGTAACTCATTATGGATTAATCTACCTAACATCTGCTTGCTTGGTTTTTTTAGGTTACCTTCACCACCTCTTAAAATAATAGGTCCCAGAACACTACCACCTTCAAGGTGAGGTAGAAATTTCTTCCATTTCTTCCAAGCTTCCCCTTCACAAACTTGGGTTATAGGGGTTTTCCCCAACTCAAACCTTTCATGGCTTCAGAAACATAAATTATGTCCCTTTTCAGAGCCAGAGGAGTTCACTGTCTTTAGTCTATCTTCATATGGGGACCTTCTCCTTCCCTTCTCCCTCCCAGAAGTTAACCCCCTGGCCATTCTAATGCCTTTTTCACGAAAATTTGTAGACTCAGAGTATTTTCACTGAGGCTGGTTGGCTGGTTGATTCATTTTAGGTTCAAGACAATAAGGCTTAATATATAAGACTAGAATAATCATTTCTGTGTTGTTTCTAACACTTTTCTTTTTCTTTTTTAGACATTGTCTCACTTTGTTGCCCTGGCTAGAGTGCAGTGGTGTCATCATAGCTCACTACAACCTCAAACTCCTAGGCTCAAGAGATCTTCCTGCCTCAGCCTCCCGAGTAGCTAGGACTACAGACTGCGCCACCATGCCCAGCTAGTTTTTTCTAATTTTAGTAGAGACGGGGTCTCACTTTTGCTCAGGCTGGTCTCAAACTCCTGACCTCAAGCGATCCTCCCACCTTGGCCTCCCAGACTGCTAAGATTACAGGCGTGAGCCACCGTGCCCAGCCTCTAATACTTTCCTTGATAAGACTCAGGACTCTACTAAACATTCTGGTTCCAGCAACATTTTGGCAACACATTCAGCTGCCCTGTTCTCTGTGCGCTCTTGAAGGGCACACTTTCAACTCCCTCCCTCCCTCCTTCTCTCTTCCTCTCTAGATATCTTTGGTTCAAAAAAATATTTTTAGTACTCTGAGATGTCCTCCCCTCAGAGTCACAGTTAGCAACTTCTATGGCACTGGCCCAGATGTTCATCTTGCTAAACTGCTCTATTTTAATTATTACACATTTTTCATCAATGAAATACCCACAGTGTGTGCTCCAGTAAGACCAAACTTGACTGCACAGGCACATGCAATCTATTAGTTAAAAAAAGACTGAAAAACAGAAAAACCCATTGACCAATTAGGTTAATCCATGGCCAATCTAAAATGAACAAACATGACTTTATAAAGTTCAGGCTGGTCATAAAGAATGTGGTAAATGGTAAAACCTAGCCACAATATTTTGCAGATCCTCCCATAAAGAGATGGAGTCTATTTCCCCTCCCCTGGAATCAGCTTTGAATTCAATCTGCTTTGAATATAATCTGTTTGAATGGTAGCTGTGAGTTCTGCAGCTTAGGACTCGAGAGGCCTTAAGGCCTTTGTCCTCCTGGAACACTCCCACTGCCACGTAAGAAAGCCTCAGCTAGGTAAGTGAACGAAGAAAGACCACTTGGGTAAAGAAGCCTAGCAGACGTCTGGCACCGAGGTCGTGCCACGTGACAGGCTGCCTTACACCCTTTGTTTAAGCTGGCTCCAGTCTCCTTCGGCCGCAGGAGTGGGCTGAGGCAGGACCAGCAGAAGAACCGCCCAGCCCAGAGAACTATGAAAATGAACGTGGTTATTGTGTGAGTAACTAAGTTTCTGGGTGGCTTGTTACACAGCACGAGATGAATGGCACAAAGAAGCACCCCAGGGGCTAGGAGCTGGCACTCACCTATGGCTTTGGCCAAGAACCTGAAGCTATTGAGATTCTTCACTTCGGTTCGAACGCCCAAAGGCTCCCCAGGGTGGTACACGGATATATTGGCGTCCACTCTCAACTGGCCCTCTGGAACGTGAGGAAAAAAACAGCTCTTTAGAAATTCTTTGAGGCAACATGGTCTTTTTTAAGGTGGGAGAGTGTGAAAGTAAGCAATATCTAACTCTATGTGCTATGTAGTTACAGCAACCCAGCTTTAGAGAAGGCTCAGTTGGTTCTGAAGTACATGGCTGGTATTTCTGTCCCCCTGAGAGGAGTTATAGTCCTAAGGCGCCTGAGGTGTGTACCTGTACGTGTGTGTATTGATGTGTGCACTTGTGGATATACAGAAGAGAAAAAAAGTTTTGGATATACCAGCTGGGAGGATCTAATTTCTTTTGTGCTAAAGAAGAAAAACAACACTATTAAAATGGAGATTTACTCTTCAGTTTTATAAGTTTTTTTTCAAAGCTGAGGTGGGAGGAAGGCCTCAAAAATGATTATCTGATAACCTTACACTGCTCTCCAATGGAATGTGGATTTCTAACAGTGATTCCAGGAGATTTATAAGAGAGTCCTTGAGAATTTACAGCTCAAGGGCAAGAGCTGAAACCTGGGCTTTTTCCCTCCTCCTTCCTCCAGGCACTGTAATAATCTCTTCCTTCCACAAACATGACTCTGAATCCTTTCTGATTGCTGCAAAGATCTGCCGCAGCAGAAACTTAGCACTGTTATAAAGTGGGGAGTCTACAGCGGGACTCAGGGAGGGGGCTGACCCCGTCCCAGGAGCACTGTCTCTGACCCTGATTAGGAGCAAGAACTCCTAAAGAAGCAGGTAATGTGTAGAGAGGACTAAAAGGCTCTTTAGGAAGAGAGAGAGGTAAAAATCCCAAGACAAATAGACAGATGAAGAAAAGAAACAATCCACATTTTGCACCTTACAAAGTAACACTCAAATTCTCTATTCTCTAATTTCATTACAACATTAAAATGCTGGATTTTATTTTCCTAGGTAAGTTTTTAAATTAAAAAGTAATCTGCCAAACCTGAGTGTCTTGATGGGCTGAAAAAATTCATTTTCCAAGATTTCACAGCAAAAGCATATTAAAATAATAAAATAGTATAAAAAAATTCCACGCCAAGAAAAGGAGACCTCTGGAACTGGTTCTCTGTCATTCTCCCAGTGCTGACCTGTGGGGCTCAAGCCTGCACCAACTTTAGACCACTGGTGGCTGCTGCCTGCCCGTTGCTCCACTCACACCCACATGACTCCAACTGCCACTCATGACAGTCAGGAAAAAGATGCCTTTCAGCTCAGAAATTACTCTCGCTGTATCTCTAGCACTGACTTCTCAACATTTTTACAAAGATTCTGTAGCCCCTTACTTTTAATCACCTTTTGGACAAGTTGTGCTTATCTGAATCTTAAGAAGTCCCAACTATTCCTGATACCATCAGACTCTCTCTCGGTCTGGGAACCCTGAAGTCATCATCTACTTCTCTGTTCTCCTTGCCCCTTAAATCCAAACTGACAATTAGAACCTATCAGGCCTTCCCTCCAAATATCCCTCATATCTGTCACTTCCTTTCCATTTCCACTGCTGCTGCCCTCACCCAAGGTCTCAGAACTGCAGGCCTAGGTTACAGGATCACATCCTGACTCAACATGGCAATGCCTCCTTGTCCAGTCACCTGCAACATGGCCTCGACTTTCCTCCTGCTACAATATGGTTTTCATCGTTCCTGTTGCTTACTCGAGCACATGGGCAGTTTCTACTGGATTACTTCATCCCCTCTGCTTGGTATTCAAGGGCCCTCATCTGGTCTCAGTTGACATGATCTATATTTTCCCAGTACTCATTCCAGGAGTATTCCAGGAGGAAGCTCTCCTCCAGTCAGGGCAGCTTTCTTCACACAGCTCCCTGTGTACTCCGATCAGAGTCACTGTCCCTCTCTTCAACCTCTGCTCATCCTTCAAGGTTTGCTACCACCTTCTCCTGAAACCTTCCTCAATAAGCCAGCTCCCACTGTGGGGTCCTCTGAACGCCTAGGAGATACACAGTCTATACAGAACTTAGTCCATGACTCCAGTCTACTGTGCATTAGCCTCATCTTTAAGACCAGAATGGAAGGCCCCTGACAACGGGGCCAGATTTTAATCCCCTCTTGCCTTCTCAAGGATATCACTCTATCAGCTGTCCCCTCTCCCCCTCACCAGGCACTAATCTCTTCCTCAGCATTCCCTCTGATATATACACATGCAATTGTATTTCTCATTTTAAAAACAAACGAAAATCCCAAAACCTATTCCCTTGAACCCAATTCTCAACCTGTCAGTCACTCTGCTATAGTTTCTCTGGTTTCCTTTTCAGCAAAGTTTCTCAAACAAGTTTTGTTTGCACCTATTGGCTCCACTACCTCACCTTCCATTCACTCCTAAACCCACTTCAGCCTGGCTTCTGCCCAGCTCTCTGAAAATGCCCTTGTCAGAATCACCAACAACCTCCCGGCTGCCAAACCCAATGGACACGGGACATGTTTGTCTTCACTTTACTGGATATCTCAGCAGCATGTGACATATCAATTAATCCTTCCTTCTTTTTCATTTTTATTTTTTTAGAGATAGGGTCTCACTCCGTTTCCCAGGCTGGGAGTGCAGTCGTGCAATAATAGCTTGCTATAACCACGAACTCCTGGGCTCAAGGAATCCTCCTGCCTCAGCCTCCCAAATAGCTGGGATGACAGGTGTGTGCCACCACACTTGGCTAATTTAAAAAAATTTTTTTGTATAGACGGGATCTCGCTAAGTTGCCCAGATTGGTCTTGAACACCTGGCCCCAAGGGATCCTGCCCTCTTGGCCTCTAATCCTTCCTTCTTGAAATATCTTCCTATCTCAGTTTCTGTGGCCTTTTGCTCTGTTGGTTTTCCTCCTACCTCCCTGGACACTATCTCCCTTTCACTTGCTAGTGCCTTCTTTCCCACCCAAACTCAGGGCCTTCTTCCTTGCTGATACTCTCTGTGCAGGGGCATGCGGTTTTAAACACCACCTAAGTGCTGATGATGCCTAAATCTCTCTCCTCTGCCCAGACCTCTCTGATCTTCATACTTACACCTCCAATATCCACTTGACACCTCCACTTGGAGGCCTCAGAGGCATCTCAATTTCCAAAACTAAATCCTGATTTGCCCTTCACAAACACGATCTTGTCCTTATCTTCTAATCTCAGTAAACAGCACCACCATAGCTCCTGAAGCTTCTTTGAAGGCATCCTTGTTTTCTTCTTGTCTTTTACCTCCTATACCAGCCTGTTACTAAATCCTGTTATTTCTAAAAAACATCTTGAATCTACCCATCTCTCCATCTTCACGACCACCAGCACTGTCCAAAACAGCATCATCTTCCATCTAAACTACTGCAAAAGCTTCTTAACTGGTTTCTTGGCTTCTACTCTTACCCTTCTGAAATCCACTTCCCACAGAGCTGCCAGAGTGGTTTTCTAAAACATTAATCAGACTACGTCATTCCCTTGCTTAAAAAACCTTTCAGTGATTTCCCATTGCACTTGGATTGAAATCTGAACTTCTTGCCGTTATCTGTAATCTACCCCCGTCTACCTTTACGGTGTCATCTGCCGATACTGCTTCTTAGGCTTCCCCACAGCGGCCTTGTGTTACCTGGCTTACCTCACATTCTAAACTCTTTCATCTCAGAGCCTTCGCCTCAGCAGTTTCCTGGAATGCTCACCCCCTGGCTCTGTGCTGCCTGGGGCCGTGAATCATTCTTCAGGTCTTAAATAAGGTCACCTCCTCTGAGGGGCCTTAAAAAACATCATCATCTGTCACCTTCCAGTGTTATTCTGTATTACGGTACCCCATTTATTTCCATGAAGCACTTGTCAGTATAATTATTTTATTTGTTAATGTATTTGCCTCCCTCATGAATATAAGCTCTACATGGCAGGAACAATGTCTTTTTCAAAACCTAGAACTGGGTCTGGCACACGGTGATTGTTCAATAAATGAAAACTTATTGAATAATGAATAATTGAATAATGAATAATTGAATAATTGAATAATGAATGCTTACTCGTTGTTTTCCCAACGAGTAAGCAGACGGGTTTCTATGCCACCACAGGTTCCTGATAAGTTCTAAAATTCTGTCTGAATAGGACTAATCTACAGTTGGAATCATCTGAAAGGCCCATTAAGCTCAAAGGAAAACTTCCAAAGTATCCTGAGCTCTGCTCAACCAAATCTCAATACTTGGGAGACAACGTTTTTTGAATTCAGGGAATTGGACCTCACCTGCTTTTAAAAATAAAACTATCTTTCACAATTTAGAACGCTAATTTGGAACAGGAATAAAAGCATGAATTTCAGTCTCTCCCAGAGAAGATCATACTACATAAATATCTAAGAGGAACCATTTAGCATCCTGCAGTGTTGAAAGAGAGTTCGCTAGCCTGGATTCAAATGTAGTATCAAACATTAACAAAAGACATGCTATCCAGTGAACACAAACACCTTTTAAACAAATTAAGTTAAATTGCCGCAAGTGCACAAAAGCCTTACCAGTTAGGTTTACTTCAATGCATTCTGTACCACTGAGGGACAGCCTTCATTCACACATCATGAGAATGTTGTCAAGTTCAATTTCTGTCTTCTAGAACTAGAGATTTATAACAGCAAAACTAAAAAACTATACCACTGAGCATAGTGATAGAGTGTGGTTACATATTTTCCTCTAAAACACATCCACACAACAGTAATATAACATCAGGATAGAAAACTGTTTCTGCAAACAGCAGGGTCCTGAGGATATAGTGGGAAGGTCTACTGAGCTATCTTGCTCTGATCGCTGAACACTCTCCAAAAATTAAATAACAAGGGTTGACAAAAAAATAATGTGACCAAATTTTATTGCATATATTTCACAAAGCTTATTCATCCAGATGAGTGGTGATTCCATAAAAATACTACTACTTAATATTGTTAATAAAAGCACATAACATTTACCCAACATGGGCTATTTGCCAGGCCCTGTGCTAAGTTTTATATACATTATTACATTCATTCCCTGCAATACAGCTTAATGACAAAGCCACTTAGAAATTCCTGAGGCATTTCAGACTTAACATATCCAAGATGGAATTCCAGATTTTCTCCCAGAGTCATTCCTCCCACGTAGCTCCCCCAATTCTATCTGATGACCTGATAACTTCCTTTCCTCTTTGGTTTTTCTGTTCCCTTTCTATGCACAATTATTTGGGGACTCACTTTTATAAGTGTGGAAAGTGAGGCTCAGAGAAATCAAATAACTTGCCTAGGCTCCTACAGCTACAAGTCGCAGGACAGGATTCCAACCCAGACCTGGGACCTCAGAGCCCTGAGCACCCACGCTCTGCCAGACTACCCAAGTTGACCTCTGTGGCAGTCACGGTACTGCCATGGCTGCCACTAGGAAGCAGTATGATACCATGCTTCAAGGACTTCTGGAGTCGGTCACACCTGGGCTCCAATCCCAGCTACCCCAGCTGTCACTTCTTGTGAACCCTGAGCAAATAACCCAACCTTTCTAAGCTTCAGTTTCCTCATCTGCAGGCATAATACCACCTATTTCTCAGAAATGTCGTAAAGTTTAAATGGTACAATAAATTAATTTGAAAATGCTCAGTGAACTGATGAGCACATACTTAATGTTCCAACTGGTAGATATTATTAGCGTTGAAACACTTACTATGTCCACATCTGCACATTCAACTTGGTGAGCTGCTCTGAGGATCTCAACAGTGTCAAAATGCTGTCCACTGAGAAGAAAATGACTTGGAATCTGGGCTAAGCTAGTCCATGCTCATTAGCAAAACTATCAGGAACTTATTAAATCACAGCCCAGAACAATTTAGGCCTCATTCCAAAAGCACCCTGGGTGTCTACTAGTCTTCAGTGCCACCTCTTCAGGGTGGCCCTTGGCTCCCAGGCTGCAGGGTCCAATGCCAACACAGTGGTCCTAGGGGGATGGGACAGAAGAACGAGCAAAGGAGATGGGGCTGATAAAATGCTACCAGCACCAAGAAGCTGGCCCCCTGCAGACTCGAGGCAGACCTCAGCTCTCCACAGCACTCTAGAACCACCAAAGCCACTCGGCTGCTGTGCTAGAAGCAAAGCTGTTGGATTTGTATTTAAGAGAAACAAAAATGTCACAACAAATGAGATTTAATGAACACTCTCAGCTGTCACTGACTGATGAGTTCTTGCCATTATGGTTTATCTCTTGGCAAGGACCCAGTTGGGAGTATTTCTCAGCTAACAGGTGGCCTATTTATTATCCCATGGGGTTGGTAGGAATCACAGTTATTCTGAAGAAGATTGGGATAATAAAAACTTTCTTACAGCAATAGAGAATCAACACTTGGAGCATAAATGGATAACCATCCAACCTCCCCATATTTCATTTATGTTAGGTGGATAAAAAAAGCAGCCTGAGTGATAAATCTAAAATGGAGAATTCTCTTACTCTAAGACAGAGAGGCATCTTTATAAAGCAAACTTGAAGGCAGCTAACCTCCATGCCACTCAAACCCATGTGGCTGTGCTTTCCCAGTCTTTAGTTGAAAGCAGAGAGCAAATAAGCAAGCTCTGTCTTCAGATTCAACTTGCACCAGGGCTCTGATGTTACAATTTGTTGCTTGCAAAATGTCCTATGTGACAAATATGGCATTACAGATCCAGAAGCCCCTCTGTAATATGCAAACATATTATGTGACATGCTAAGGTTGGTAGATAATATTATGAACTAGCAGGGAGATGAACATCACCACTGACGGCATTTCCCAGGCACCCACTGTGACCACTGTTCCATGCCAGGGAAAAATACAATTGTATGTTCGGAACCTGAATTCTGTCCCCACTCCATCAGGGAGTGCTCTGAGGGTGGTAGAAATTTTTTAAAAGTTACTGGAAACAGAAAATAGGGGAAAAGCATGGGAGAGACCAGCCCTTGGGGACTTAAGGGTGGGCAAAGCAGCACTAGGCAAGAGTTCTTTTGTTTGTTTTAGTTTCCTACTGTATTTCTGCTGAATTTAAGATTTTACCTCAGGTTAAAGTTTTGTGCAATCATAATCTTGGCTTTTAGTCAATATAATTTGGCTTCAGCTGTACATCAATGAAACTTCTACAAAAGAAGGAAAAGAAACAAACCAAAAGTTAGGGAAGAATTATTCACAAGCCCAGCAGTCATCACAGTTCAAGCCGTGCTCGCTGCCAATCCCAATGCTGATATTTTGATCTCCATCTGTCAGGCTCCTATGCCTGCTTTCTCACTTAGTTTGGGAAAACTCTAGACGGGAAGAAAGTTGCCTAAAACCCAAGAACTGAGGGGGCTGGAAGGAGAAGTAATAAGAACACTCCAAGCCTACCCGCCCTGTTCAAATCCACGAGCGTCTGAGACCTCAGGTCATCGTGGAGGCTCTTGCCACTGTCTTGCTCCAGCTGTATCTGCTTGACCCTCACCGTCCTGGTGGTCACCTGACTTCGCTTCTTCCCCACACAGAGGCTGTAGGTCAGGCTCCCATTCACAGCAATCGGGAGCCTCTGCTGGGTGATTTGGTAGCCCGCCTGCACACAAACGTGGGTTACACAGTCACCAGTCCTCGAACAAAAGCGGGGATCTGGCTTCCGATTCCTTTTAATGTCACACAGCTATAGGCTTACTTGAAACAAAAACAAAACAATAAAAAGTATAAAAGAAAAAAGGAAAAGGAGAACAATCAGTTCATGCATTGATGCGTTGCAGCCGCAATTCAGCCCAGCTGCTTCTGCTCTGCCTGTCAACCCCTTGCCCTTCCCGAGCCCCCAGTCCCAATTACAAAGCAGTGAACACCACGAATCCCCTAGTCTTTACCCAAGTGCTGTTTTGGGGAATAACAATAATCTCTCTGTCAGGGGCCCCTAAGAAAAGAATTTATTGTTTCCATTTAGCTCATTAGCCTAAACCCTGCATCTCATTACTGGGCTCCTGACAGACCCTCCTTATTAGGAAATGCTGGCTAAGCACTTTGCCATCTTCCCTTGACACAGCCAACAGCAGTTGCTAGTGTGTTGGAGCTTGTTTTGTTTCTGCTCTTTGAGCGAACCAGTCATGCCAGCTGCCCTCCCTGACCCAACTTTCCTGGCTCTTCTAGACAGAAAATGCTGTGACCCTCATGCTTGGCTAATGGAAAGCACGTAGTACTAAAATACTGATGGATCTTGCAAGGACTCCCTCACCTCCTTCTAAGTGGGAAGGAGGAATTACTTTCAAGTGCACACATGCATCAATGCACACTGCAGAGAAGGCAAGTCAACGAGGAGAACTAGAGAAGAACAGACAGTGGCAGCTCAGGCACCTGCAGCACTTGGTGGGTCCCAGATGCTGCTCTCAGTGTGTTACACTCAGTGAGTCCCACAACCACCTATGAAGGAGGTACCAGGCACAGAGGGGTTAAGAGCCTTGCCCAAAGCCACACACAGAGCTAGTAAGTATCAATGTCAGCATCTGAATTCATATGGTTTGGCTGAGTCTATTCCTACCCACTAGGCCAGCCAGCAGTTTTTAAACTTTACCTGCATCAGAAATACCAATGTGCCTGTCAAAAAAGACTGCTTGGCTCTACCACAAGGGTTTCTGATTCAGTAGGTCTAGGCTTGGGGGTGGCAGGGGGGAGGCTGAGAATTCATATTTCTAATTCCTAGGAGATGCTAGTGCCCTGGGGACCACACTTTGAGAACCTTGGATGAGGCTAACTCATTTTCTATGCAGAGATAGGAAGTCTCAATCTGTAAAACTAAACTCTGGGTAGGGTTGCCAGATAAAATACAGGATGCCCAGCTAAATTTGAATTTCAGATAAACAACAAATACTTTAGTATAACTATTTCTCATATAATATTTGGTAATACCAACTCTAGGTTATCTGAACTATCTGGGCCAGAAAGAACAGAAAGCCATAGATAACCAAAACATCTCATTTTAGTCACATATTGCTAAGTCGCCTACCTTAACCGAAGTGTCTGTCACTCTTAAAAGATGAAGAAATGCAGTTTAAGTGTTTCCACCCTACCAAGCAGTAGACTTGCTGAAAGGCTGGTAGCCAGAGGCAAAAAGCAGCAGCAATTGGAGAATTCAGGTCCTACTTATATACTCATATTTTAATTCTATTCCTGTCCTCACCCACTAAAAAATAGCTCACCCCAATCTTCGGTTCAAGGCGAATGAGGTGAAAAAATATTTTCACTGTTGTTTTTCTAAATCTAAAGGAGAGTCATACTCACTATCAGAGGCTCAGATCAAATGCAACATTATTTTGGGAAACCCTTCAACATTCCAGTTTTGTTCCAGTTCAATAGTATGAAAAACTGGCTCTCATTCACACTGGCATGGCTTGAAGAAAAAAACTTTTTAATTTTAAGAAAAAAGTAGGTAAATATTGCGTTTACTGCTCACACAATTACTGCTGTTAGCCCAGGTTGCTGGTTCATGTTTCTGCTTACTATTGTCCACTTACTTGCTCCTTGTGAGATGACAGAAATGGCTCCAACGGAGATAGCCCTATTATGGGAACTTCAACTTAAAAGCGAGCTCTCACTGTGCCTACGGAGCTGCAGTATGCATTTACTGTTGCATCAGCCACAGAGCTAGCTTTTGTGCTAACAGGCAATTAGCACCAAATACCACAGCTAGGCAGAGCCTGAGAACACTGGCTTCTACTCCCTGTGCAATTATGAGTGAGCTACCAGAAGCATGAGGCTAAGCAAGGAGTCAGCAATCAGGACAATTGCATCCAATCTAGTGAACATCGGGGGGCACCCGCCTTCATCAGGGCCGGGCAGCGCTCCCTGCCGAGATGGACAGAGTGCTGACTGGAAACACCAGAGGCACAGCCTCTCTTCCTCGCCTCAGCCCCCCACGGCAGGGCTGGCCCAGCTCGAGAACTTACCAGGGGTGGATCACAAAGCATACTTACAGGGAGGTCCGCGTAGAAGTAGTGCTTCCTGTCAAACAAGGACTTCTTGTTTATGTGGCAGTCCAGAGCCAGGCCTGTCATCACAGCCGCTTCTACACACCTCCTGTTGAGAACCTATGGGAACACGACACACAGTTCCTCTCAGAACCACAGGCTGAACAAACGCTTCTCCCACACACTGACATCCTCACTGAATATTCAACTTGGCCCTTCATCAGGCATTATCTCTGGTTCTCTGGGTGGGCAGCTCCAGTTCACAAGACTTACTGTGTCTGTGAACCAAGGACATACTATAAAAAAAGAAAATGCAATGCAGCAGTGGGTCCCACGGGGCACTTCATGAACTGCCACACACAGGACCCTCTCCTCCAATACCTGGCATCAAAGTTAACAGAAGAGTCCCAGAAAAGCTTAGTAGAATGGTTACTACATAGAATAAACCTAATCTCACTCCCTCTGCAAACAGCACAAGGAGCTGGTCAGAATACATGAGAGGCACCTATTTCTGAGAGGAGAGTCCTGAGGAGGGGTTGCTTCACTTTGACAGAAAAAGAATGAACTTCTGAAAATGACAGGGCTGCAGCCATTTCCTCAAGGGCTGGGAAATGTGGCACAGCTGCCTCCTGGCTTTCAGTCCACGCCTGGCCAGCTTCCCAAAAGTGGAGCCCCGGACGGAGTGCCTGCCCCATACATAGGGCCATCCTGTGCCGCTGGTCTTTCCGGGGGCACCCAGAGCTTCAGCTCCTTCTGGATCCCACCCTGCCCTGCTTTCAGGAGTGAAGGACCAAGAAATGGCTAGCAAACTTCCCAGCCCCAAAGGATATGAACAGCTTTTAAGAACTTTGGGAGTTGAAACTACATAGACAACTAGAGATAACATGGTTTAGGTGAAAGCCTAAGATCTCAAGTTGGAACCAAATCCAACTTCTGCTATGTATGTAACTAGGAGCTTCAGTCTCCTCATGTCTGAAGTAGGGATTTAATATCTACCTTGCAGAGTGGATAAAGTAATAGCTAGAACACCTGCCCAACAGTAGGGACTCAATAAATAGTTCATTTTCCTACTCTACTTTGGGGAAATTTTGGAGGATGTTGTGTTTGCTGATGAAATATATTTCTATATTTTATTAGAATATTTAAGATGTTCTTTGGTGTATTTAGTATACTACTACTTATACAGATAAGGTTTTCTAGTTAAGCATTTTCACATCCACCATTTTATTTCAGCCTCATAGCAATCCTGTAAAGAAGGAATTTGAATTATTCCAATATGTAAGATTAAAAAAAACAAAAACAAACCAAGACCAAAAGAGACTAAGAGCCTTGCCCAAATTCACAGAGTTGGCAAGTGGTAAAGCTAGCTGTAGAGCCCACAAATGCCCTGGCCTAGACAGTGGCAAATAGAATTTCTGTGGTTCAGGGACTGGCTCTCTGGGCTGGGATGATGAGTGCTGATCAAACACACAGATTTTAAGAATAACTTCGTATGACAAAATGTAAGGGACATCTCTACTTACTGAGATATACAACCCCCAAAAGAAAACCCAAACACATCTCTCCTATTGACAAAATCACATCCCTCTTTTTTGTAACTCAGGTTACAAGATGGAGCCGTCTCAGTTTCTACTCAGAGTTTTTCATTCTGAGCCTAATAATGTTGTCAGTTCTGCAGCGATAAAGGTTTTCAAGAAAAGATGTGTGTGGGGAGCAGGATGCTCTAATTATTGATGTTTTCACTTGCTAATGTTTGGCATCTTACTGAATGGTTGTTACTGCAATACAAATATAGCTGGTAGAGAATCCTGCCAAATCCAAGCCCAACGACTTGGGTCAAAGCACACAGAACGTGAAGCTGGAGTCCCGGCCCTGAGCTTTGCTCCTCCTGGGGCTGGGCTGCAGCGTGGGCTTGCTTGTAAACTGCCTGATGCCCTGTCTGCACAATTCTGCTTTCTCACCCCCTCTGCCTTCCTAACCACGGCTTTCGCTCTCATTTTGGTCCAGTCTGGGTCTTTGGGGCCAACCTGCTTCCTCCTAGGCATGAAGAGAACCCAGGTTATCTTGCTCGTCTATTTTTGAGCATGAATAACTTTCCTGTGCCTGGCACTGTGAGGGCGTGAAGAGCTGCGGGCGACCACAGACTCTCGCCGTGCCCGTGTGCACACAAGTGCACAGGCACTCGATAAACTGTTGCTTTCCAGAGGATAAGAATGCAGTAAAACACATAAACATTACTCTGATACTGAATACTTTAATCTTTTTTTGATCATTTAGAAGTCATGAAGTACTTCAGGGTCAGAATTATAAGCATCAATCATCACACACTACAGTTGCACAGAGGGGCTAGTAAACAGAGAGTGCCAGTTAAAAGAATGCCAAGAATAAAGAATTTATTAGGATCTTAGTCAAGCTGCTTGTGACAGATGGAGGTCCCGGTCAGCATGTTCTGAGGATAGGATGCAGAATTGGAAAATTCAGCTTGGGCTGTCTCCCTTCCAAAACATTTCTTAAATGTCTATAATGTACTAAACTTAGGGATACAGAGATAAATAGGACTCTGTCCCTGCCCTCAATGAATCTGCAGTGGTGGCATGAACCTGCCAGCAGCTCCAACGTCTTTTCCAAGCTTCTTTTCCATACTAGGGTGATCCTGGAAAAATGAAAATCTTGTGACATTCTGTTGTCCAAAGTCCACAATGGCCCCCAATGTTCCCATGATAAAGGCCAAGCTCTTTATTGTAGGCCTGCCTACATCAATTTCATCTCCTACCACATCCCCATGCACCTATGGTCCAGTTCTCCTGCACAAACCGTGATCTGACTCTCCCTATTCTTAATCCCTTCAAAAACTCAGTGAGACATCACTGCCTCTGCGAAGCCTTCCTTATTGTCCTTTTTGCATACCTCTTCTGACCCTCTACACCCTTCCATTTGGGCTGTACCATAGTGGACTGAATTTGTTCACATATATTTCTACGTGATGGTGAATTTCATGTGGATGGGAACTGTCTGTTCATCCCTGTATCCCTGGAGCCTAATATAGAACCTGAAAAATAGTGCTGCTTAATTAACGTGTGTTAAACTCAGAGGAGGAAGGAGCCGGTGGGTATTGGGGGAAGGTTTCAGAGAGGCGGTGATGCCTGGGTCTCCTCTACAGTGTTACCTGCCACGTGCTGGCCTTCAAACTTGTTTCTGGAAGTGCTGAATGACAGCTGGGATGGATCAAAGAGTAACACAAACAGCAAAGACTAACCTTGTCCCTGAGAAGCTATCCATTTTCCTTTTTTACAGAGGTGACTACAAGCATCTCGGGTTTCCATACCAGCCTCATGGCAGAGTCAGGAAATCAGACCCCAGACCAGCTCTCCACCACTACGCTCCATCTAACTTCAGGAATGGCAAACAGCAAGTACTTGCTGTGTACTGGCATTGCGTCGGGAGGTGTGCTAAGCACATCACACGCACATGTCATTCAATCCTCTTAGCAATCCGAGGACGACCCTCATTTTACACATAATGAAGAGAAGCACAGAGATGAAGCAATTTGGCCAACGTGACATATGTAAGTGGCAGAGTCAGGAAATCAGACCCCAGAACCCAGGCTCTCCACCACTACGCTCCATCTTAAATCTTCAAAGAATAAAGAGTGTTAGTGTTAGCCATCAAAACTACTAATGCCAGGCCCTAATTCCAGAGCAGCACCTCAACCCAAATCCTACTGCAGATTTGAAGGTAGATACTGGTTCTAATGTTTTTCTTCTTGCCAGTTACTACCTCTAGAGGTTTGTTTCCAGATGTTGAGCTCCCAGAGGGCAAGCATTGTGTTCTTTTAACTTTGAGAAGCACTCCATACCCAGTCTCTGGCACGTGAGGCCTTCATAATGGGTGGGCCTATAGGTGTTTCTCAATTAGTAGAGGATGTCCTATTGCTAGACTTCTGAAACACTTAGATACAATCAATCATCCCATAAAATGATTTATCAAATAAGAAGTTAATTCTTGTATTTAATCAGAAGATAAGAAAGTTGTGATAAGTAGAGGTAGGAGATGAGATAAATACACAGTGGATGGCCAACAAATTTCATGACTGGTAAGAGACTAGGCAGATTGCCAGGAAAAGGATGTTGGGGTGGTGGTGGGGGGGGGCAGAATAGTGAATGGTTTTTAAAAAGAGTCGCTTGTTTGGCTTATTTGTAAAGCATGAGTCGTAGTGCTGCAACCATAGCTTGTTTGGAATCTAAAATACATCGAATGCATAAGGTAACATAAACAACCCAGAAATGTGCATGAGACCTCCAAGGAGACATTACGACCCCAATTTGAGAAATAGTCTTCCAGTTTTGAGATTTATTTAGCCTAACCAAACAAGCATTCCCTGATCTCTGAGCACAACAGACCATCATTTAATGACAACACCCAACACATTAAAAAAAAATCGTCAGGTTCTACACATTTTACTTTCTTAATATATCTTGATTTCTTTTCCTTCCTCCCCATATCCTCTGGTTTAATTCAGGCCTCCATTCAAACACCACCCCCTCCAACCAGGCCTTCTGCAACTAACCCCCGGGGCCAGAAGTCTTCTCTGCCTCCACTGCTAGTCTCCCTTCTCGTCCCTCCTCCACACCCCTTCAGGAGTGACCTTTCTAAAGGGTAAGTCTGCTCACGGAATTCCTCTGCTTAAAATCCTTCTTCACTGCTCCCCATCACAACAGGATAAAGTCCAAGTGCTTGGTAGAGCCTTCAATGCCCTTTGTGATCTAGCCCGACTGGCTTTCCAGCTTCCTCTTCCTCTACCACCCCTAACCAACAAACCCATGCAGCCAAATGTGAGCCAAGCTTTTGTATAAACTGCTGCTTCTGCTGGTAGCGTCCTTCCTCCTTGTCTGCCTCAGTAAGATCTTGGCATCTGGCAAGGCTCTCAGATGTCACCTCTTTTGTGAAATCTTTCTCCCCACTACCTACATCTAGGTGTTCCTTCCTCTCAGCTCCCGGCACCCCTGGCACTCAGGGAAAGTACTGTCTCCCCCATTAGACTGAGCTCCCGCAGGGCAATCAAGTCATCCTGTCTTATTCTTCTTTGCCCCATCACCTAAACGTAATCCCATGCTGACTAAACATTAACTGAGGCAACGAATAATTTAACATTTCCTTTTTCAACATCCTAAAGACTACAAGCTATGAAACAAAAGCAAAATTGTCCTAAAAATTGTATCATTCAGGAAAAGGAAACCACTCTTGGTATGTAAGTAAAATAGAATATATCTATCATAGAGATGTCAAAGAGGGCACAGGGAGGCAACTCAGGAGACTTTCAACGGCAAGAAGCCACTCCTGTCCCAGGGCTAGAGGGATGGGGCAGAGGCAGTGTGCCTGGAGCCAGGGTGTGCGGCCATCAGAGGATGCTGGAAACAAGGCAGACCCAGCTCCTAGAAGCTGGAGTCCTGGATAAGACCCAGCCACTGCCAGAGATGTTGCTGGAGGTAGAGAGGAAGGAGAAATAACCCTGCTGCTTGTTTACTCCTCCCAGTTTTTCATCAGAGCCTCCGGTTGGCCTAACCCAACCAGAAGCCAGCTGACCCAGGGCACTAGGACCTAAGCCTATAGGACCAGCACCACAAATACATACATACCTCCTTGTGTTCATTTCTGTCACTTTGTCTTTTCATAAATAAATAGCTAATCAATAAAACAATGTCACTTTCATGCATGTCCAATCAACATAAAACTGAAAATTTTGTCGACTCTTTTTTCACATACTGGGCACTGAGGATTATGAAATGCTACTAATTTATAAGGAACATTTGTGATAACTCAACCTGGGTTGAACTGAACTCTAAATCCACATTAAATACTAGGAAAGGATTTGCTAAGCAAATTAACAGACTAAAGAAGGTTACATAACCTACTTAAGTCCATAAAATATTCTCTAGGATTTTAGCACTTTCATGGGAAATTCTACTAATTACATATAAATCTATTCATGAAAATTGTTCTCTGGGATCTGTACTGGGAAATATCTTGTGATGTACTTGAAAAGAATAAAAATGAATATCTTTCAAAATAGCCCGCATTTCATACCATTTCTCTCCCCTTCCTACTTTGCCCTCAACGGGTGAGTCCATAATGCTATAATACCTGAAGTTAGTGCAGAGTATCAATACTTCCTCAAAAAATTGAGGCAACATGGCAAGAGTAGTGTCCTCACTGAAAATCCAGTTGGCAATTCCTCTGGAGCTTTACAACAAGGACTAGGTGATGTTTTCCAAAAAGCCCAAATGGCAATTACTCTGTGAAACTGATGCTATATATGACAAATCTGATAATCAGGATATAGCATGGTAAATGCTTTAATTTATGGAGAGAAAGCAATTAAGATTTATTAAGTAAAAAGAAGGCAGTAAAATGGGCTTTTATCTTACTGCTAACCATAAATTAGTCTTAAAGCATGAACTCCCTCTGATTCATATTCAAAGCAAAAGTTACCGCACAGATAAGTTTTCATTACAAGGGAGAAAAGCGTTCCCTGTTTCCTCACCCCACATCCCTTCCCACTATTCAGCCCAAAACAAATACAAAACTTCTTATGCTATAATAATTAAGCTGGCTGAAACTGGTCAGTTAAGATACTTTTTTAAAAGTGGAATTTTACCACCAAAAAATAATTTTATGCAGATGTTAAATATTTATATTGATAGACCCACATATATGTTCTTTACACTTAAACATGGGCATTGCCTAGGGAAAAGGAGAAAGTGAATGCTATATTCTGTCTTCTGTTTAATCCCTTTTTCACAAAGGGGGAAAAAAAATCAAACATCTATCGAACAGGAAGCAGCTCCTGTTCCAAAGAAGAGAGGTGTGGTCTGGCAGGTTCAGCTGTCCTTAGCTCCGATGCTTCTCTATTCCCAGCCCTCATGTGAAATTCCACTCCCCAGGAGTGATCAGGGGCAAGGGCTGGAATATTTACTTGGTCCAAAGTGTCAGAAGCCCCATTTTTTTAATCTGAGATTCCATCCTCCTCCCACCTCTGCCTACCTGGCAAACTTGTATAGCCCACAGTCACCATGAGACGGGCAGCTTATACTAGCTTGGCTTTTGGCACAAGACCGATCTCTCTTGCTTTTCCATGGACCACTGGAATACTAAGATCTGAGATTTACCTCTGGGGTAGGAACAGGACAAAAAAGCCTTTGGCCCATGTCAGCCCTAGGCCTGCCTCTAACCTAGGTAAAAAGAGTTCTCCCATGATGCAGCCTGGTTGGCTTGGATTTCACTTTGGGACTGGGGGGGCCAATGGCCTAACCACTATAGCGTTCATTTGTGGAGTCTCATAGTTGGCCAGTTAGCCGGTTAGATAGGTTATAGAGCAGTTGGCAGCCAGTAAAAGACAGGACTCAATGTGCAGGTTCACTTGGTCTACACTCCTCTTTCCCACAACATTCCCAACGGTTACTAATCTGGCATTACTCACTGGTAGTTAACCTGACCTCCGAGAAGACTTCTACTAATTGATGAGCCAGAGCAAACCTGAGTCAGAAAGACCTGAATCTGAATCTCACTCCTACCTTTTATTAGCTGTGTGACCTTGTACAAATGACGTAACCTCTCTAGGCCTCAGTTCTCTCATCTGTTAAGGGTAGAATAGTTATTTTACAGGATTATTCTGTGAATTAAATAAAAAAACTCCATACATGGTAGACATTTAGTAATACCAGTTTCAGAATGGAAGTGTTATTAAATGCAAAGTGCCCAGCTCAACTGAATCTTTCACATGTAAACTTTCCTAGGAGGCAATGGAATCTAATGAGAAAAGGGCTAAACAGCTCCGTAGATCCATTAGTCTGGATTTATAATCTATAGTAAGGCATAACAGGTGCTGAAGTTATGTAGTATGTCAACGTACTATTTCCCCCTTAAATGATAACTAACACCTTTTGTGGTAATTATTCTGTTATCTCCAGTGGAACAGAGATCATATTTCTTAATGTCTCAGGAAGCTTACGTTACTTCATTTTCTCTGTTTTATAGTGAAGCAAAATTTCCCTGGATAATACTGTATGCTTGCCTGTGGCTGGAAAAGCTCCCGTTTGCAAGTGAAAGAAACTAGCTTCTAACAAGCTGAAGTTATAAACCAGTTAATTGAGCCAATTTTTACGCCCATCTCACTGCTGCCTGCCACATGTCTGTGACTTCCTGTCTTGTAAGGCAGTAGCTACTTTTAAAATTCAATGAGAGTTGATGGAGAAGAGATGCATAAAGCCATGGAGTGGACATGGGAATCAAGTGAAAAAACAAAACCAAACAATCAAAAAACATTGTTCTTTTAAATATAACTTTGGGATGTAGCCAGGATCTTTAATGAAGATAGATTTTCCCTACTGCAACTCTGAATATTTGTCTTCCTCTTGTTTATAACTTTAAAAAAAAAAGTATATTAATATTAAAAAGGCTTTCAAACAAGGTCACATTCTGGAAAAAATAATAATGAAAAGGTTAAAACATACAAACCTGCTCGAGATTTGTTCCCATACTGAAACTGCCAAATCTCTTCTGACCTGTCCTAAAAGTTACTCATGAGACTCTACAGCTGGAGAGATTTGATGGAATGACAAACTACTTCATACAACTGAAACCTCAAGAGTAATCAGCGATTTAAAAAAAAAAACATTAATTTCATGACTGAAAAGCTCTAATGATCAGAGTGAGAGCTACTTTCTTCGCTATATGAAAGATGAGTATTAAATGAAAGACTTGACTATTGCAGAGAAACAAAACAACTGACTTGAACCAACCAAACTCTAAGTAAGAAATGCAGCTAGGTATTCGCTATTGGTATTGATACAGGATAGGGTGGAACAAGGCCTGTGAATATCAAAAACAAATTCCTAGACACACATGCCATTCTGTCAAAAATGCACCTGCTATGTCCATCAGTCCCACGAATGTCCTGAGAAATAAGTCTTTGGAATGGTCTATCAGGACATAGATTTTTAGGAATAAAAAGCTATCTTTAATTTTATGCACACAATTGGAATATATATAACATCTTGTCAGAGGCTTCCTGGTAAGCCATGAAATCATGGAGGTTAAAAGGCAAAAGAAAGAAAAAAGGCCAAATTTTCATAGTACAAATCCTCCATTTCCTTCATTATGTTTGCTTCAATAGTAGATAATAATATAAAATAACTGGCCTGGACATTTCAAAAATGTCAATGTCATGAAAGAAAGGAAAAAAAAAGGAAGGAAGGAAGGAAGGGAGGGAAGGAGGGAGGGGGAGGGAAATAAAGGAAAAGAAAGAAAAACTAAAATGAAAGTGGCATGACAATTAAACGCAATGTATAATCTTTAATTATCCTGGATTGGGGGAAAAATAAAGGATAATAATACTGAGACAACTGTGGAAATGTGACTACAAACTGTGTCTTAGATAACAGTATTGTATCAATGTTAGCTTTCCTGTGTGTGATAATTATACCGTGATCATGTAAGACAATGTTTTTGTTCTTAGGAGATAGATGCTGAAATATTTAGAGATGAAGTGCCATGCTGTCTGCAACTTACTCTCAAATGGCTCATCCAAAGGGGGAAAAAATAATCTAGGAGCAGGATGGATATGCTTGTACTATTCTTTCAGCTTTTCTGTTAGTTTTAATTTTTTAAAATAAAAAATATGGGGGAGGGGGAAGGGTTAGCTAATTCTCCTACCTGGGTGAGATGTTACAAGCCTCCCACACAAAACTCAAGGAATATATTAACTGTGAAGAGACAGGGGTGGGGGGGATAAAGGAGACAGGAGCTATTTAAGCTGAGGCTGACTTGGAAACTACACCTGTACTGAAGCTTCCATTTACTGTTGCTGAAAATCAGTTGTAAAAAGAAAACATTCCACATATTAAATCTATCTAAACTTTCCTATGCCACAGATCCAATTAAGTTATGTGACACATTAAAGCCATTGTATATGTAATGAAGTACGGTGCAAGCAAAATCTGTTAACAGGGAATTCTGCAATATCTATATAGAAGTATACAAATCCTGCAAATACACACTATATATATAATCATGAATATGAAAGGAAAATTTGTTCTCTTACCTGGTAGGAAAATAATTTTCCCCAATTATATCTTTTCTGGTTGAAAACACTTTTAGCTTCCCCCAAAGTTGTTATGTGTATCTTATTTTCTGTTAATGTTTCCTTTCTGTTGCCTCACTATGTACATGCACACGTACATTTCTCAATTTGTGCTTCTCTGAAAGACATCTATGACTGAAAACTTCATATTAATTGTTACTCATGATGTTGTGAATACATGCCATCTTAAGTTGTTTCAGGAAAGTGTTACATAAGTGTTTACCACCTCCTCTCCCAGCCCAACTCTATTGGCCACTATCAAATGGAAGTATCTGTGTTTACATCTTAATGATGCAAAGTTAAAAACATGACTATTATAATAATACCAAATAAAATTTATGTGCCACTTGAGAGTTTATGAAGTGCTTTCATATATATTAACTTCTCTGCATAGATGTAAAAAAGGCAGATAATAAGAAATAAGGTAAATAAGATAGCTAGCTACCTATATAAACAAAGGTTATGAGTGACTACAGGCATCTTAAACGTTTACAACCAGCTATAAAAGAAAAATTCCCTGCTACGTTTTGTCGGAAATAAACAATTAGCAAATACTGCAGAAGGGAACTTAGTCTGGTGCTTTATGCTAAGAATGGGAATGAGGCAATACTCACTTCTATTTTTAGCTGGGCTCCTGACCTCCCTGTGTCCTTGGGGAGGTCAATAAGACCATCAGTTTCCTCTCCTATCAACTGGGGTTGGAGCCCATGGCCTTGCTCACCGGGGTGGCCTATGAGTTGGCAAATATCACTGGAGATTCAAAAACGCTATTGACATTCACATATTATTGCCTGTCTGCATCTCCTAAGAAAGCTGCAGAGTATGACAAAGACCCTTGATTGATTGTGCTTCTTGCTTCTAAATTTTTGAAAGATTCATGAATCAAAATTTGGAAGAGAATATTTTAAGGCTCCTGGGAACACTAATGTATTGTGATTCCTACTTACTCTTCCCCTGCCCCAGTTCCAGTCCTTATTATGATGATGCACCCATTGGTGGAAGGCTGGGAAACACACAGGCTCACTAGCAAGAACCCTCTGACATAAGGAACAGAATGCTCTTCGGAGGAGCCCAGCCTGATTACCTAACTATGCCAGAATCACCAAGCCTACGCTTGTCATCTCTGGGATGCCAATGGCAAAATGACTTTCTAACTTTGCCAAGATTTTAAAAAGAGCTAAGGAAAAAAATTCCCCAAGATGCTGCAGCGTAGAAGATAGCCAAATCTCCCCCATTCCTTCAATACTAAATGTGAAGCTGAAAACTCATTAAAAAATGGCCAAGTTCTTACTTAAGGCCCATCCCAATGGCCTCAGATGACAAGTGTGTATACTTGTGGTGTGGACAAAGAATTCCGCAGGACCCAACCAGAATGAGTGTTTCACATCTACTCCCAGAAGTGATGTGGCTTCACGCTTTCGAGGGCAGAATTCAGGCAACGTTCATTCCCCTGCCCCCACGTTTCCATGTGACAGGACTTTGTTTCCTACTTCATACTCTCTTACCTCCAAAGAGGAATGACTTTTCTGACACGCGACTTTGGGAAAAGGAACCAAGTACATGTGGGTTGGCCCCTTCTGGCTCAGCATTTCTATTACAAGCTTCTAGTATAAATCGTCAGCACGAAGCCTATATGAGTTCTTTCTGATCAGCATGCCCACAAAGATGCGACAGTCACGTTCACTCTGGCCACATGATAAGCTTTCTGCAGAAGCAGGTTCTTCTACAAGTGGAAAGCCTGCAGTTTTGGAGAGCTGAGTTCAATGTAGGCAGCAAGTACTAAAAGCTATTTGGCTACATGTCAAATAGCATTTTTCAACTTGATATTATCAGTTATAAAGCTGGTATGTTCATTTCCATCTGTCTGACTTCTATTCTAATTTCTCAATTGCTTCTGACTCAAGAGGCGAAGGGAGTATTATTTTTTATTGACCCCCTAAAACTGCACAATATCTTCCTGGAACTCTCTTCTAGTATAGTCACGCATCACTTAATGACAGGCATATATATGTTGTTAGGCCATTTTGCCACTGTGTGAATGTCACAGTGTACTTCAACACCAACCTACATGGTATGGCCTACTACATACCTGGGCTCTACGGTGTAGCCTACTGCTCCTAGGCTACAGACCTGCACAGCATGCTATTGAACTGAATACTGTAGGCAACTGGAACACAACGGTAGGTATGTGTGTATCTAAACATATCTAAACATAGAAAAAGGTTATGTGTTGTGCTATGATGATATGATGGCTACGATGTCAATAGGCCATAGGAATTTTTCAGCTCCTTTAGAATCTTACAGGACCACCATTGTATCTGCAGTCCCTTGGTACCAAAACGTCATTATGCAGTGCACAACCATACTCATAAAACCCATCTAGAAATCCCCACAACATCACCAATGATGCCATAAAGCAGAAGAAACCCAAGAGAGCAGCTGCCATGCCAGACATGCATTTCTTGTGAGGGAAGAGCTTTTCCAGGTCTGCTATAATTTTTTAAGTTCTGGAACTGTCCATGGAAGAAAAATGAATGGTACCCAGCTGCATGCTTTCAGGCTGCATTTTTATCATAGGCTTCTAATATAAATCATCAGAACAAAGCCTGGAGAAGCTACCCAAATGGCAGAGACAAAAATAGTGTCACAGAATACTGTTAGGTTGTGGTTTTTTTTTTAAACTACTACATATTTATATCACCAAAAGGCCCCTAAGCTTTTGTACTCCCAGGTGTCTTTGGTAATGTGTTTATATTTTGTTTTCTACACATTCCCAGTACAGTAGTCCCTTTCTAGTACAGTAGTCCCCCCTTACCCATGGAAGATGTGTTCCAAGACACATGGTGGATGCCTGAAACCATGGATGGTACCGAACCCCATGTACACTGTTTTTTCCTATACATACACATCTATGATATTTTAATTTATAAATTAGGCAAAGTAAGAGAGTAACAACAATAACCAATGAAATAGAACAATTATAACAATATACTATATAAAAGTTCTGTGAATATGGTCTCTCTCTCTCTCTCAAAATATCTTATCATACTGTATTATGGGTAACTGAAACCACAGAAGATAAAACCATGGATAAGGGGTGCCACTGTATTACAAATGTTTTGGTGTAACAGTGCATAAAATTCACTTTGGACAGTTAAGAGTTCTAAGGATAGCACTAGCTCCTCTAATAAGGGCTTATCATTGTGTTTAATATCTCATCCAAGTGCATATTTTTGAGGGGAAAACAAACCAGTAAAGGGATGTGGAAGTGGGAGAAAAGCCCTTCCCAAACACAACACTGAAGGTTTTTTGTTCAGGAATGCATCTCTGGGGAGAAGAACATACTGCCTCGAGACACCCCATTACGAGGAAAGGAGCACAAAGTTCCTAAGAAACACCACTGAGTCAGCGCGATGCTCTGCAGACCTGGAGATTCGCCTGGGGAGAAGAACAGACGAGGTCCCCGGCTCCCCACGGCTGGGGTGGAGAGGACAACGACCCCCCCTACTTCCCTTCTCGCTGACTCCTCCCACTAGAGCCACCTGCTCCGCTCAATTCTGCCATATTGCTTTGTGATGTTCCTTGACAGGAATGAGACGGCATCATCATTTCTACACAAAGGTTAAGGGAATGATTTATTAAGGATAAGCCTTTTTTTGAAAATGATAATCTTTAAAGGCAATCGGTGAGAGAGTGTGTCCTTGCACACCTAGGGGGAATTTGGAAAGAGCTCAGTCACTTGATCCACGTGTGTGACAAAAGGACAGATAAGATGGGCCGGGATGCGCACTGATCTCAGCCTCAACAGTGTGAAGAACAGCGGTACACACAAAACAGCACAGAAAAAATGCAACGAGAAGGGAGGGGTATCTTGGTGGCAGAAGGAAAGGGAGCCAGAGAGAGGTTTAAAGATGCCTTTCCTACCTCATTCTGAGTCTCTGAGTCACCGATATTCACAGCCTTGGCCGCAGCCCCAGCTACGAGGTCACATCCTCTGGTCCCTCCTGTAAGGTTTCAACCTTAGTAAAGTTTCAACCCAGACTATAGGCTGGGGGGCAGGGAAGGGGAAGTCTGCCCTAAGAATCAATAGTCTGCTCTCAGACAGGCTTGGGGTCAAATTTACTAATTCTGTGATCCAGGAACCCTCAAGCTAAGAGATAAACATGAAAAATGGCCCTGGTTTGACCTGGAGCATCAGGGAAAAACCAATGCAAAAACTCTCTAGAGGGACTCACTCTCAACAAGATTCCCACTAAGGAAACTCTATCAAACATGATTTCATAATCCAAAATTACAAAACATACAAGAAAATCATCTACCACTAACCAGAAATCTGCAGACACACAAAAAGCAGGATAAGATCGCCCAAGGACTTTAGGTAATAGAATTACTGAACATAGACTATAAAATAAGTAGACAAAATTATTAAAGAAATAAAGAACTGAATACATGAAAAAGGAACAAGATACTTTAAAAAAGAGAGATTTAAAAGAGAAAAATAGAATTTCTATAAATGAAAGATGCTCTCAGTGAAATAAAAAACTCAATGGATATGTTAAAGAGCAGATACAATAAAGGGAGAATTAGTGACCTAGAAGAGAGTGTAGAGGAAATTACCCAGAATGATGCATAGAGAAAAGATCCTAAAAGAATTTTCACTTGTGACCACTATTTGCCTGGTGATATGTGCAGCTGACAGCCGACCATAGCCAGGGCTGCTCTCTTAATGGCAGGTCTGGAGAAGTTCGGCGTGTGGGGCTAATTAGGTTAGATCTCCTTTAACCATTTCTTTGTCTGACTTAGCACTCTTTTCCTCTTTTCTGTCTCCCTAGGTTCAGATCTCACACCTAGAGGACCTCAGAATACATGGTGCATATAATCTCCATCAATCGTGTGTAGTCATGCCTTTGTATGTATATAAGCATGTGGGCATATATCCATAAACATATTGCATATACATCTGTTAATGGCATTGTTTTCAGATATATACTCACACATATACATACCTGCAAAAGAATAGCTGCCTACATAAATCAGACTTCTAGCAACCCCAACTATAGTAGAACAGACTGGAAGCTGATCATTAAATTGGGAGTGAGAAACTTGGGTTCTAATCTGAGGAGGACATTAAGAAATTGTGTGACCATGGGAAAGTCACAATAGCAGTTCTCTCATCTCTAAATTAAAAGGACTGAACTGAGTGATTTCCAGGATCTCTTCCTATTCTCGTCTCATATGGTTTATAGCTTTGAGATGCTAAATAGCTTTTATACCATCCATGTACTTTATTTTGTAGGACAGGTTTCTACTCAGAGCCTTGCTCTTATTTATATTAACAAATGTGATAATCTGATTTTCTGGGCTACAGCAGATCAGAAATAACAATTAAGAAGTGGAAAATGAGCAAGAAGGGGTTCCTAGAATCAAATATACTGACAGTAGCTTAAAAAAGAGGGTGAGGGGTAGATATCTGTAAAAGTAAGTAAAAAGACTGTAATATGAAACCTAAAAACAATGGCTACCTTTAGCCATTTACCACAGGATCAGATAGCTTTACACACCTCAATAGCCCTTGAAGGCACTATTATATTATAACACTGAGCAATAACTGATATGGCTGATAACCTTGAATAATCAAGAAAAGGTTACTTTATGTTCAACATACCCTATTTAAAAGCCAGAAAAAGAGATTTCCATAAAGAGATTAAAAAATATCAAAAGGATTTTAGACACCTGAAAAATTCTTTCATATGGATTCCTTGAATATGCATATATGAGTGCATGCAAGTATATGGCGAAATATTTTTTAAGGGTGTTATCTACATGTTCTATGCAAGGTACTGGCAGGTGGCCCAAGAAAGATCCATGAACTGCTTTTTAGAATCTTAACAAAACACAGAAATCCCTACAAGCAACATGCATTAAAAAATGGTCAATCAGCTGTATGAAAGAAATAGACATTGATAGAAAGTAAAAGCAGTATTATCAACATGGTTAGATCTCATGTGGGAATACTGCATGCAAAACTGGCAGAAGGGTGGGGGAAGTGAAAATGGTTATAAAAAGAATCCACTGAAAGTTAGAAAAAGATCCATGGCAGGGAGGGAGTCAAATGCTTCCCACAGGAAGAAGGGAGGTGAGATCATGCTGCCTGCTGAACGTGAACGCTTGTCATCGTCATGAGTCATCTGAGTTCACAGGACACATCCCATTAACGACATCAGAAGGCAAGTCTGGACATCAGGAGAGTGTAGGAGCTGAAAAGGAACCTTTCCACATTTGTGGGTATGCGTTCACAGACGCACCTCTTTTAGAAGGGCAAGGGTCACAGGGTAAAACACCTCATCCCTGGAACACCCCTCTCCTTAGGGGGGAAAGAAGGGAAAAGATACAAGTGACTAGGAGAGTGACGGGCAAGAATGAAGTCTGAGAACACAATGTAATTATAAATCCTGCAGATTACATTAAAGCAAATCATTGAAATGGAAAAAATTTTAATAGAAAACTGTCCCATTTTGTCTTCTTAGTCAACTAAATACCATCTAAGTGTGAATGGACAGAGGGATGAATACAGATCTGATTATAAACGTACGCATTTAAACACTTCCCCCTAATGATGTTTTCTTGAATTTCATTCCTATGTTTTGAATTAAAGACAACTTTATAATTATGTTTAGAATTAAGGGTCAGGAAAGCATTTCAGTCTGATGCTCTCTAGATGAGTATTTCTAAACCTATTAGGTCCTTCAAAACAAAAGTTATTACCAATATGTGCTGTGTTCAGAGAGCTACAATATTGCAGATTTATCTAGCTTTCAACAAATCTGTCATAAGAAATTTAAAAAATAAATTAATCCCAAAGTACTTTACAAAAGCACTCACATTATCATTTCTTCAGGGAGGCAAGACCCCTTCTGGTGCAATCTGTGTACATGTGTTTGAGACTGAACCTCTAGCACACAGCTCAGTATCTGCACTGCTTGTCAGTTCCCAGAGGCAGGCATCACATCATATTTATTCATATCCTATTTATTCCCATCTTCATTCCCCTTCTTGCTAATAATTGTATATACTGTTGTGAATAAAAAGAAGTTTCGTAAAATGCGGTAAACAACGTTCCAGTTTTTATTTCATAGCTGCCAGGGCCAATTCTAAACACCTTTGATATGGAAAGCCCCAAATACTTTTTGTAGATAGACTGATCTTGAGAAAAGAAGAGAATGTTCTTGCACACATGTGTGAAAAACAGCTTCTATAATCTTCTCTCCAGTTCTAGAAACAAGAGGCATTCACAGTTGCTAGGGAGTTCTGTGTTACATACAGATAAGAAGAAAACAAGAGCAGAGTCACTCGTTTCTTGTTAATCTAATTGCAGTGCAGCCTGATTATCAGGAGAAGTTATCTACTGGGCCACACTGAGCATTCCTACCAGACAGCAACAGCAGAGTCAACAGTGTCCTCTGTCCCTTTTCTCCTGAATAGGGACTGACACCAGGAGGGAGCATTTCTAATCACAAAGAGTGAATGTCTGTGTGTCTGTGTGTGTGAGAGAGAGAACACACAGGTCTGCACATGCATAAATTTCAAACAAACTTGATGCTTTGCTGAAATCTCACCATTACTAGAAACATTTGGCCAATTATGAAACAAACAGACTTGTAAATCCCATGACATTTTATCAAAAAAAGTATTTTCTTTCCTATTTTTCTTCCTGTTTCACATCAATATACAAAGTATTACAAGCAGAGAAATAGGAATGACATTGATAAATAGGAAATAACTAACTTCAAGCAAACAACCCAGGATCCTGTTTTATAGGTGAATAATTACTTCATAAATTAAGGAAGATCTTGCACCACAGTAACAGGTTTTACTAGATCAAAATAATATGTGTGGCTGAATCCCTGCTAATAAAAACAAAGAATGCTGTTCTTAGTGTAGCTGTAATCCTGCCTGTAAGCAGTAAAATGAGCTAAATGACCTTTTCAGTCTGAAGATTTATGATGGGATTCCATAAAATTCTAAAACTAAGGTAAAATAAGAAGACAAAATACCTGTGGTCCTAAAACCACTCAGAAGAAGGGTCACTAATCAGAATGCAGAGGGAGCTGCAACACTGTAACCACTGGTCAAGGCAGCAGCCTAAGCAGAGGCAGATGTGGTGCAGACATGCTGGGGAAGGGGGGATGGAGACAGAGTATGGAAACAAAGTATTCTGTTTATATACACATACATTTATAGACACACACAGGCAAGTACACACAGAGCCAAGATCAAAGCAAGAAAGAAAAGCCCTTGGGGCCACAGCAGTAGTGGGAGTCTACCGCCACGGGTAACCAGAAGAGACAGGACAGCAAAGAAGTTAAGAGCCTGAGCTCTGAAGCTACACTACTGGATTTGAATCTGGCTTCTCCACTTACTTTCTACTTGTGACAACGATAGCAACTGCCTCATAGAGTTGTTATGAGGTTAAAATAAGCTGACACATAGAAAGCACCTAGAACAGTGCCTGCCATGTAATAAGCACTCCGTACATGTTAGTTGACTTTACTACTATTATTATTGTTAAATGGGCTGAAGAGACACCAGATATGGCTGATTTAAAGCCCCTCAGGAGCAGAAGTCAAGGCTGTGAGCTCATGTGGGGAGGGAGCTAGAACGGCTCCTTGCATAAGCTGTGAGCCAAAAAATCCTGGTCCAGTCAGAAAATCTTCTGCCACCAACTGGAAGAGTGGATATGGAAGATGCCACCCACCTCAGGCCATGGGTGAAAAAGAGTCTTGAGAAATCAGAGCCCCTGACCCTGTACCTGGCTTGGGTGTGGGGCTTGACGTTGGCACTACCTAAGCTGTATGGCAACTAGGGACTGAGAAATTAACATAGAAACTGGTTTAGTCAATAAAGCCCAATGGGCCCTGGTGGAGGCCACCAGGAATTCATCCCATAGAATAGCCCTTAAGTTAAAAACCACACTGAGCACTGAGCAGAATAAGTAAAAACAACCCCACACCTGGGCACATCCTGTCTAAAGCTATCAGAGTGAGAAAACAGATTACCTACAAAGGATGCAGACATCTCATCAGCAATAATAGATGCCTAAGGACAAAGAATAATGTCTTCAAAGTACTGAGGGGAAATAAATGTCAACTTAGAATTCCACACTATCACTCCAGAGTGAGGGAGAAACAGAAACAGTTGGAGGCACACACAAACTAAGGCAGTTCACCATCCACAGACCCAGAATGTAAAACATACTAACACAGGAAGGCAACAGCACCCAAAAGGAGAGAGAGACGAGAGAAATGGTGTTTGCTGGAAAGGAAAAGAAATCAGATCGGTGCTTCCTCAACCTTCCATGACAAAACCTCAAAACCCTCCTGCACCCAGGGGAGGAGGGACACATTTTCCCTCCAGGTTACAGTGGCAGAGAGATTTTTCTCCACATGCTCAACAGACATCTGCTTTTTCAGGAAACTTATTCCATCAGTAATTCCCTCTCCCTTATATATCTATTCTTCTAAGCCTAACTTTCAATTTTTTTAACAAAATACTATAAGCATGTATTTTAAAATAATTGACAATGAAAAGCAGCAAAGCAGCAGCTCCCTCCCCATGCCTTCCTACATCCAGTCCTGTGCCAGGGCAGCAACCACCTTCAGATCTTTGCGCGGTCTTGACTGGCATTTTTCTTCCCATTGTTAAATAATATGCTGTGCCAGGGGACCTTTGGAAAATCCATCACCTGTTGGTCATTTTCCATGTGACAATCCTTCCTTAATCTGGGAAAAATAAAGACCTGACAAACTGTCAGAATGACACTCTGTACTTGTTTTTAGAATTTGGAGCCACAAGACTTGGCCCATTCCATTCTCAAGAGATAACAGATATAAGTTACACAGTGTGAGAATAATAATATGAGACATTTTGTAATGTTTATATCTTACTCCATCATAAGAATTGACCCATGCTTGCTACTTTATTATATTTCTATTCAAAAATAAAATATGCCCTAAGTGCCCCTCCATGATTAGCTAGGCAACATTAAAGTCCATAAAGTCAGGCAGAAAAAAGGATGGTAGGTCACTTCACCCTCAGGAATGCAGAGACACCCATCACATGCATGAGCTTGAGTTTGGATGAATCTAGAATGCGGATGAGTCTATTCTTCCTAAAATCAGGGTAAGGTTGAGAGTTGCAACGATGGGGTGGGTGGTGGTGGGGGGGCGTCATTATTTGGACTTTGAGAACAAAAAAGAAAAAAATTTCACCAGCAGAATGCTGAGAAACCAGTACAGATAACATCTGATTGTTTACTATTACCTTGTATATAAAATAAAAAGAAACTTGTTAAAAACCCCTTTTGACTAATAATCTGTCTCTTAGGAACTCTAAATGTTTTACTCATTGCCTAATTAAAACAAAACAAAACCCAATAACAACGCCATCTCCCACCCTTCCTCCAATAAAACAAAACAAAATAAAACCAATCCACTAGCTTAAGGCCTGAAAAGGAGGAAAAGGCCTCCTCTAATCAGTGGCCAAAAATGTTCCTAAAGCATATACTTACGCTACGTTTTCTTGCCTTGTCAATTTAGAATATGATTTTCAATTATGGTAGATAATTTAGTTCTTTTATTTCCCAATATCCAAGTTATATCACAGTTTTTGTCAAATCAGTAGTTGGCGCTTCTATTATTATGGCTTAAATATATTTCTCTCCCGAGCTATTATACTATGATTACATTTCCTTTCATAAACATTTTGTTTTTCCTGGAATTGATGTCTGTAATTTTTTTCATTTGCTTCTTTTTTTTTTTGGTACCTATTGCTCATTTTTCTCAAAGACTCCAGATTATATGGAAATCTCTTTTCCACACAAACGTTAGATACCTGCTACTCCCAACTCCTCATTTGTTTCTAGAATTCTTTATTCTGGAGCCATCCTTTCTCCTCTTCCAACAGGCCTCAGGGCCTGCCGCAGAGCTGGAAACCTGGAACATCTCCATTACTCCAGTAGGTTCTTGGGGTAACGGAAGGCAAATTTTTTGAGAGTCTGCCTGTCTGAAAATATCATTATTCTACTGTCACAATGGATTGATAGTGCTAGGTACAGAATTCTAGGTTAGAATGATATTTTTTCCCCAAGATTTTCAAGGCACTGTTTCATCCTCTTCTAGCTTTAAGCACTACTGCTGAGAAGTCTAATATCTGCCCCCTATCCTTTGCATGTGACCTGACTTTTTTTCCTCCTCTGTAAGCTTTAGAATCTTATCTTTATCCCCAGTGTTCATAAATGTCATGACATGTCTGCATGTGAGACTATTTTTATTCCTAGTGCTGGCTAATTGGCAGGCCCTTTCCATTTGGATATATAATGTCCTTCAATTCTAGGAAATTAATCCATGTATTTTGCTTAATAGTTTCCTTTCATCTGTTTTTTCTCTTCTCTGTTTATGGAACTCTTATTGATCATATGTTGAACTTTCTGGATGGATTCTCTAATTTTCTTATTTTTAACTTCATTGTCCAGTTCATTGCACATTTGTTTTGCTCTCTGGAAGGTCTTCTTGACTTTCTCTTCTAACTTTCCTGGGGTTGCTTGTGGGGAGGGGGAGGTGGGGAAAGGCACCATAACTCTAATTTCTATGAGCTCATTTTCATTCTGATTGCTCATTTTTTAAAAGTAGTACTGTGTTCTTGTTTTCAAGGATGCAGCTACCTTCTCTTATCTGAGGATATTTATAAAAGCTTTTAATTCTGTAAGTATTTTTTTATCCTGCGCATTATCTATTGCTTCCTATTTCCTTTAACTTTCTATTTTGGGCTCTGTCCATCATGTTGGAGAAGTTCCTCAAATGTCTGGTGATTTCTGGCTGTCAATTTTTTTTATTATTATTTTAGAATATTATGGGGGTACAACACTTTGGTTACATACATTGCCTATGCACTGCCCAAGTCAGAGCTACAATTGTGACCGTCCCCCAAACTGTGCGCCCCGCACCCATTAGGTGTGAGTTTTCCCATCTCCTCCACCCCCCCACCTGCCCAACCCCTGATGAATGTTATTTCCATGTGTGACATAAGTATTGATCAGTTAGTACCAATTTGATGGTCAGTACCAGTGGTGCTTGTTTTTCCATTCTTGTGACACTTCGCTTCAAAGAATGGGCTCCAGCTCCTTCCAGGATAATACCAGATGTGTTAATTCACCATTGTTTTTTATTGCTGAGTAATACTCCATGGTATACACATACAGCTGTCAATTTCTATTTTAAAGTGAGGTACTAAAATGCTGAGTAAAAGTTCTATGTAAATGCCCAGGGCTTGTTGACCAGTGGACACTCTAGCACAATTAGGTAACCAGGTAGCTTTTTTTAATCGAGAGATCCCCAAATGTCAATATCTGAAGTTCTTCCCACTTGGGACATATAATCTCCAAAGAAGTTCCAGCAGATTCTTGATTGGGAGAGGAGAAGAGGAGAGATGGACATACCAGGTCACCTGAGTTCCTGAAACCAGGCAGGGAAAAGGACTGGGCAAGTCCAGGAGTTCACTGCAGACAGTGCCTGACACCTTACCAGTGCCTTTTGCTCTGCCGGGTGTCCTCAGGGGGAATGTGTCACCAGCTGAATTTCTCCAAAGGCTACAAATTCCTGTGGAGGTGGGGCAGCCACACAGGGTCAGGGAGAGGACCTCAGGTCTAAGTTCTCTGTATTCACACTCTGACTCAACCCCTTTGTTTTCCCCTCACCCTGGCCTTCCACAGTACCTGATGCTGCCACATCCTGCACGTTTCTGAGGTTGTGTAAGGCACATCATCTCAGTTCTCCTGCTGTCTCTTTCTGCAGGCACTTAGGTTGTAGTCACCCTGCTCTGCTAAGTCAGGCCCTCCTCCACCCACTATCTCTCACATGCTCTTGTCTCCTCTCTCATTCTTTTGTGGGCTTATAATAACTTTTAAATTCTTTCGCTATCATTTCAGTGGGGTTTCTTTGGGGTTGGGAGAGAGATGGATTAAAATGCATGTGTTCAGTCTGCCATATTAATCAAAAGCCTCTTCTTTCATCATTAGCTCCTCATCAACATTTTCCTTTTAATTTATTTTATTGCAGCAAGAACACTTAAACATGTCATCTATCCTCTTAAACAAAATTTTAAATGTACATTATTGAAGACTGTAACTCATGAGCATTTAAACATTCTCAAGTCTTTCTAATATTAAGAAAAACATGACCAATACATTTTCCCCCTTGATTCCATGTCTCCTTTCACCTGCTGCATTCTCTTGTCCTTCACAGTCAAATTTCTTGAGACAATTGCTCATACTCTCTCACTTCTTCCTCTACGCCCCCCGCATTTCTCAATCTATTGCCACCTACCGTCTATGCCCATCAGCCCAATGAAACTGTTCTGGCAAAGTGTATCATTGTTAATAAGTCCAATGGACACTTCCTAGTCCTCACCTTACTTGACCTTTCAGTAGCATCTGACTTTCTTGTGCTCCCTCCTTTTCAAAACGCTCCCTTCCTTGGAGTCTCTGACCTTGCACTCTCCTTACGTCTTCTAACCTCTTTGCAAATGGGATCTATACTCCTTAGCAGGACTTATATGGTACAGACTATGCTTCCTGCTCTTGACTCACCTCTTGCAATGTTCAAATTCAAGTTCTATGCTACAACACATAGAACATGTTTCTTGTTTTTCTCCTGGTCTTTGTACATTCTATCCACTTTTTACTTGGCCAATTTTGCAAATTCCTTATATCTGTGTTGAACGCCCTCCTACATTCCTCAAGCACCCTGTATTTCCACTACCAAATATTTGTTGGATGAATAAAGTATACAAATCTCCATCATTTTGCCTGATGAATTTTTTCTTTTGTTTTTATGCTTACAAAGTTTCTCCGCATCCCAAGGACAAATAAATATTCTTCTGTATTTTTTTAGGTTTAATTTTACATTTAACTTATATTATACATATATTTGAATTTTATTTTCATATATGAAATGAGCTATAAATGTATTTTTTCTCCAAATAGCTAACCAATCTATCCAAAACCATCAACTGAAAATCTTTTTCCCACTGATATTTGCTCCTTCTTTGATATACACATGTATATACAAACACACACACACACACACACACACACATATTTTTCTCCTCCTAACATCCATTTCTGAGCAGATTGTTTTTTCCTCTTGTTGGTTTATTCTTTTGTCAGGAGGCAGTGAAACTTTGGGGAGAAAAGATAATAGGTTCAATACTGTAACTGCTGAATTTAAGATGTTGATGAATCATTCAGATAGAAGCGTACAGTAGGTCACTAGTAATAGAGCTTTGTTACCTAGAAGAGAGATAGGATCTACATTTGAGGGTGAAAAGATTACTCAGGGGAACACAGGTAACAGAAGAAGTGAGAGACAAGGCATGGAGCATGGGAAACTAACATTTCAGGGCTGAGTGGGAGAAAACTGCCATGTGAGAAGGAGTAGTCAGCCAGTGAGAGGGAGGAGAAGCAGCAGGACAGAAGGGACTAGTGTGAGCCTTGGGCAGAGAGAATTTCAAGCATCATCACGAATCATACATACTTCTTGGCTTAACCGATCAAAACAAAAACATAATGTTCTACTCAAATCCTCAGAAACAGAAACATACTCTCAAATTCTTGGTTTAAGTAGCGACCAGCTGCAGAGTCAGGCTATCAGAGCATCATTATACCATCTCCACAGGGCTTAGGGAAGGACAACTGTCCAAATGTTCTAGTACATTTTAAATCTATTTAGAGGTAAATCACAGGGTTTTGAAATGTTTTAAGTGACAATGTTTTATTCTGGGAGTTTTGGTATAAACTTTGCTCATATACTAAAATAGGTCCTTTAAAGACAGAAATATTTCTGAAAAAGAGGTAGATCAGCTCTGTTGAGAGAATAACCAATTTAGGCTACTCAAACCATGAGTGCTGTAGGCTTTGAAGAGGAAAAAAAATCCTAGCTCATGCAAATCTGTCTTTCTAGCCTCTGTCTGCCATTTAATTAATGTAAGCCAAGCTCTCAATGCTCAAATGTCCCAAATACCTTCACTGTTTTATTGGTGTGCTTATCACTGGACAAGCACCTTCTTATTCCGTGCATGACAAGAAGTCTTTCAAAGCACGTTGGCATTTTAGTTATTTTGAATTGTCTCTAATATTTGCTCACATTTAGGCACAACTGAAGAGTCTATTTACAGAAAACGTGCTTATCTGCAAATGGGTCTGATTCTAAATGTGAACTCTAATAGCTACCCTACTAGGTATCACATTTCCGGATGGAAAAACCTAGAAAGAACTCAGAGATTATGCCTAGTCTCTTGATTATTAACCATCATGTGGGGAAAAAAAATGTTTTGAACTCAGAAGAAAAAAGGTAGAGTTGTTGTGATAAATTGCCTTGCATTTTATCTGTCTGAATAGATACTATTTTATTTCTACTATATCTGAGTCTCTGCCCAAGAAAGAACTCATATGTTTATAAATGAAAAATTGTCTGTTCTCAAACAACAAATCTCTCCATAAAAAGATACTCTAAGCTAGAGAGAGAGAGAGAGAGAGATTTCTATACTTGTCTTTCCCCAGAGAGACCCAACAGCAAATCAAAGGTGACTTTGGATATGGTTTGCAGGGATGGGAGTTCTCCGTAACAAAAAAAAAATGCAAGTAAAGAAAAAGTTCCAAGACAGAGATGCTGCCTCAGTATAACCAAAGCCCTGGGTAAGGCAGGCACTTTGAAGGGACTTCCCAGAATCTTCTACTCTGGGCAGTGACTGAAAAAAGTCTACCTCTGCACCTGCAAGCCTCCCAATACTCAGTTCAACCAGTTTTTACTTGTATTTAAATGTTTGAGAGTATGGAATTCACCCATAACAATACCCCTCCCTCAACCCTCAATCACCACCATGTATACACATTCCCTCTAAAGAGGGCAGGAAATCCTATACTCAGTTGATACTACACATCCTGGACAGACTGTAAGCTACTTATTAGCTCAAATATTTACATTGCTCCTTCCAACCTTTTCTTCAAAATTCAGCCTATTATATAAAAATATGTGTTAAAAATCTTGCTGATAGGTATACTGGGCCCAGTCATTCCCTGGGCTAAAGTAAAAATGAGTAGTTAAATGAGTACAGTAGTTAACTCACTGCATCTTGTGGTTGACTCCATTACTGATCATTTCTTAATTTGCAACAACCACAATCATTATTGGCCTTACACTGTAATATCATGTGATATATGCTTTTGTCACATATAAAATGATATATGCCTAACCCACTCCTACTTGGCTTCCCAAATGTATTCAGACACCACCTCCTCCAGCATGCCTTCCTTAACCAAATGTACTCCTACCCCAATTTTTTTTACAATAGTCCTTCCTTTTACTGAATTAGGTGTCCCTCCTCTGGGTTCCAAAACCATTCTCTGCAAATTACCTTCACAGGAGGAATCAGACTGTACTCTATTTGTTTATAAGACACATCTCCCCTACTAGTCTTGAACTCCTCAAAGGTAAGGCTCTTTGTTCATCTTTATGAACCAGTTCATAGCACAGTGTCTGGCATTCAGCAGGCATTCTAAAACGCTTGTGAAATGAGTGAATACACATTTGAATATGTTCAGACTTAGAAACAGAATTAGAAAATATTTAGTCCATCCCATTTCATTCAAAGTTCCCTAAACAAGTATTTCCTAAGAGTTATGTCAAGATATTAAAACAAGGAAATCATTTTCTATGTTCAATATAACATAAACATTTTCTGATGGAAATAGGATTAAATAAAAAACCTTACCGGCAAAGTTCCAGGCAGAGAAGCATCAAAAAAAGAAACCAAAGAATTTGGAGGTGCTGCAAAGCAGACTTGAGATCCAGAGAAGAGTTTAGAGTTGGAGGAAATCTGCGCATGAATTTCCAAACCTACGACAGCAGCCCATTCGTGTTCACTAAAGAGAAAACGATAATGGTTAAGAAGTAATTATGTCAGTCACCATGCATGAATCTCTATGAGCTTAACCACGAACATTAATATGCTATTTGTTTTTAACTTATCAAAATGTTCTATCCTTACATGTAAACATGTGTCATATTTTATTGTTGACTAAATAAAAAAGAATTCATAACGAACACCTAAAATGAGATCGGCAAACCAAAATTCATTTACAACGTGGCACTAGGAGGTTCACTGTACAAAGAGGAAGGTCATACAAAGGAAGAATTTGGCATCTTAACACAATGTAGAAATGGGTATCAGGTGATAACTGCTTGGCCAACTTCAGTGAAAAGCAGCATTTTTTAAATTAACTGTACCTCATCAATTAATCACTCAGTAAGTGAAGAAATCTGATCTTTCAAACATTATTTAGAATTAACATAAATGACACGATTCTACTACTAGAGAAATAAATGGTAAATAAATAGTTCCACATCTCACTATTAAAATAGGAAATTCTCAACCATGTTTTGAATTCATTTCATAACAATGGTTTGCAAGTATAATGACCAGAGTGGAACAGAATTAATAGATTACCTATTTAGTAGTCATTACTACTAAATGACACTCCTGAAAATTTTGTGCAAAGGACAACAGTGGCATTTTTTTGATCCCCAAAATCACTTCCAATTCCTGAGATCTAATTCAGGTTACTTTGTTTATGCTTGATTGCTACCAAATCTAACCAGCTGTTAAATGCTATAATAATCTCTCTTATCCAGCCATTTCTACTCTGTTGGGTCTATACACAGGTCTCTCCAGGTTCTCATAAGCGTGCTTATTCCCTATGAAACGCATGTATGTTCCTATCCTGCTCTTCTCCCAAGCAGTTTTCTGTCATTATATAGATTTTTGTTTACTTCATTTTGTTTTGTTTTGTTTCAATCATTTCAACACACAAAGTTCTATTTCTAAAGTACTGCAAGAAGATTAATTCCTTCCTTGTAAAGTTTGGAAACACAGCCCATAAGACAGAGGAATTAAACTAACAAGTCATCAGAACTTCTGCATTCACCAAAGCATTATTCAGTGTTTTTGCACTTCCATTACATGAGAGAAAAATATACTTTCCATTCACAGGGAGACAATCTAATTTATGAAAGAATAGAAACTGAGTGCTTCTGGATATTTTCCCTCTGTTCCCCCAACTGAAAAGCAAAAATAATGCCAACCAATCTCAAAGAATTAAAAAAAAATTAGAAACGTGCCTTATGTTTCTGTATTTAAAAAGAAACTATTTAAATCTTATATAGTGAAGCATAAACAGCTGTTCAGGCGATATCTAGCAAAATAAATAAAGCTATATAACCAGAGGGAACATTTCTTCTATTGGCTGCATCCTCCTAGGTCTAGATACGCATGTTCAACATAAGACGCCTCCACAGATAGCTGGTGTTTTCTGACTAGTAACACTAAGCCTCCACTACCCAGAGATTGTAGAAAAAGGCTCCCTTTCTACCTTTAGAGTTTTAACAACGTTGGCCCATAGTAGAGCTAAATAAATGTCAGCTAAATATGGTCCTGCTCCTAGTGTTGCCGCCCCTACTGCTGGTGCAATTAGGAAAGTGACTGAAACCACTCTTCTCTCTATGCAGCCTTCGATTCAAGAAAACGCTTGCTATTTTACACTCGCGAGTTCCCACAATATGTCTATTTGAAGACAGTAGTTTATATATGCTGGCGGGGCTCATAGAGGGCCTGTTTTGTGTTTTCATTTAGGTTCCGGGGCTCCAGGTTATAACCCAACACCCTCCCACCCACGAAAACGTCTAAAGCTGGGCTGTAATGGCCATAATCTCCCCAGCCCCGCAGTTCCACCTCACACTTGGGTAGGCAGAAATGGTGTGAAATAGTATACCCTTTCCTCGGCTTCCGGGCCGTGTGGAGGGGCTGTTGAGCCAATGAACTCTGTCCCCTTATCCAGTTGGATGTGGATCCAGCCGGAGACCCTCTTCGATGGCGAGAACCGCCGTAAACCCAGGCTAAAACCCAACATCTTCCAGGACAGCCCGAGCGTAGCACGGGCGCCGCCATTGCACCGCCAGAATCCTGGTCAGGTGACTCAGCCACCCTCTGCCGCGAAGCTCTCTGGGAAGCGTAGTTCTGGAAATGTA
Source organism: Daubentonia madagascariensis (assembly GCA_023783475.1). Lineage (NCBI taxonomy): Eukaryota > Metazoa > Chordata > Mammalia > Primates > Daubentoniidae > Daubentonia > Daubentonia madagascariensis. The sequence goes on from JAKFHU010001209.1 coordinate 46,237,376, forward strand.
TAAAACCGCTACAGGCCCCGACCGGAAGACTACTATTCCCGGCGAGCAATGCGACGCAAAGACGGCCGGAACCCTCCCGGGGAGGGGAGGGAAGGAGAAGAAGAGGAGAGGGTGGGAGGGTTTCTGGGTTGGCAGGTGTGACTCCTCCTAGCGGGGAGTAGGAAAGGTTTGTGGCTGTGAGCATGTGTATGAGTTTGTGAGCGCTCGGTGACAGCGAAAGCTGGGAAGCCTGGCCAGAATTTTATAGCCCAGTTAACCTTGAAAGCTGAAGTAAATGACCTTGACATCTCCGCGAAAACTTTCTGGACTGCCAAAGCCACTCAGTTATTTTCTCTGCCTACTCTCCCATTTCACCCAGCAATTTGTGCATAGACGCAACAGATACTTAGTTGCGTGCCTACTGTTAGCCTGGCACAGTTCTTAGGCACTGGAGATACTGCAGAGACCAAGATAGTTATAGCCCCTTATGTTCATGGAGCTTACATTCTAGAGAAAGGAGACATACATTAAAGAATTTAACAAGGACAAGGTACTTCCATGTAGGTATTAAGTACTGTATTTAATCAGAGATGCTTGGAAACAAACAGATCTAGATTGCATATTCATGTGCATTTTCACTTAGTCTCTTTGTGTTGTGGGCCAGTATCTGAAGCACTCTCCTTATATGCTAGGAAGACTTGATAGCAGATACCATCATCCCAGCGGACTTCTTTTATTTTCCAGCGTCAAAACTCATACCCTATGTTAAAACTCCTACTGATTTCTTGTATTTGAACATGCAGTCTAGAATAGCCATTCAGGCATTCTCTATTTTATCACCCTATCTTAATTCTTCACACAGTGCTTATGACTATCTGATGCTTATCTTCTGTCTCCACAAGCTCCTTGTCTGTCTTATTCATTACAGTATTTCCAGGGTACAAAGTAGGTCTTTCAAAAATATTTGTTGAATGAAGTAGTCCCACGTGGAGAGTGCATTTGACAAAGGATGGAGTGGATACCCTTTGGAGTAGTAATCTATTAGGAGCGAGATGATGAATTAGGGTGATGGTGGAAGCAAAGAGAAATTGATCTATTTGAGATAGATTTAGGAGGTAAGGTTGAAGGACCCAGTAGTTGATTGGATATGATGGTGGAAGACTGGGGGCGGTGGGTGTCTAGTAACTCCTAGATTTCTGGCTTGCACAACTGGATGGCTGATGAAGTTATTCACTGAGATAAGAAAACTGGAAAAGGAACAGGTTTGCAGGGAAAACATATGAGTTTGGTTGATTTGGAGACATGCAAGAGGAGAAGTCAAGCAGGCATCGTTGATGCCTGACCCTGAGCATAGAGTGTGGGAAAAGCTGCATACTCTTTGTACTTCACACTGATATGTTTTCAGTTATTGATCAATAACCTATTGATTAGATGGCTGTAACCTTTGATCTGTTTCCATTAATACTCTTGTACAGTTATGGTATTATGCAGTTTAATCCCTTCATGTGGAAGAAGGAAATTTTAGTTGTTCTCTCTTTAAAATTGTCATAATTTACTTTGTCTTCTCTACTTTTTCATCCACTATTGCTAATCCAAATTGCTACACCAGAAGTATTTTCACACAACCAAAAATGAAAATGACAGAAATGACAGTGATGGAAGGTAGAGGTGGAGACTTGTTCCAAAATTTATCTCTAGTTATTGCCCTTTATATCAGGTTCAGATCACTCTTTAGATCCTTTACTAGTGTTTCTCCTCTGAGTTCCCATATTTTCTACCTTCACTCTAGATAAGCTTGCTTTCTCTTTCTCATTTAGCTCCTCAGGTTTTTCTGGCCCAGACTAGAGGTGAGGAGAGTTGCCTCTGAGCACAGCATGGTTTCAGCTTTGTTAGGAATACAGAGGAAAAGGGAATCCTGTATCTTTAGCCAAAAAGAGGGGAGACTCTTGTTGTCTTACCACTTGTCAGTGGTAAGACATACTTATGAGGCAATTCACTCTCTCACATGGAGGGTTGGGAATGTTTTGAAAACCACCATAAGGGAGAGCAGCACACCTAATGAAAATCCTAATTTTATGGGCAAAATGCAATGTAATGGAAGCTCATCTTTGTTTATGAAGTATATTACGCAGTGACAGGCTATCACATCAAAGGCCCTCACCCCACCACTAGAGGGAGATAAAAATCCTATGCATGTGAGTGTATTTGCTTCCTTCCACGAATGGAAACTTTCCAGTCTGGTGCATCTTATATTGAATCATTGCCCTTTCAGAATCCCACAAGAGCTAATGGTGGAAATAGGGACTTGTCAACCATCTCTGGCTCTCCTCTCCCCCAAGACTATCTGTCATTTCCGGAAATTCCTGTTGGCTTCCTTGTGCTTGGTCTGTTGTCTAGGAGGGCACTGTTTTCCAAGCACTCCTCCTGCCTTGCTCCTTAGCTAGTCAGGTGCTCCCACCAAACCTCCCTCTGTGGGACCATTTCTTGCCTTCTTCCTGCATGCCAAGTCTGATATCTGTCAGAACTCTTACTGACAGCTCTCTAGCTGAGAGAGCTATTTTGGTTCCACCGACAAGGTGGCTGTCATCTGGAAGACACAGAAATTTTCATTTTCAAGAAGCTCAGAGGTAGCAGGACAGAGTTTCTAGCAAAAACAACATTTTCTTAGGGAGAATCTCTCAGCTATTATTTTATCCACATAATTGACACAGTTCACATAGATTTAGAAAAAGTTTTTAAAAAGATATGTAAGCAGGAGCAGAATTTTGAGTTGTTTCTTATAAATTGCAACCATTAGAAAGTATGTCTAAAATAACACTTGGTTTTGTTTAGTATTCTTCAGTGGGCCTTTGAATGTCAGAGTTGGAATGAACTGACTCACCTCTATATTTGACTCAAAATTCCCAGGTATCTGAAGCCACCCTTTATAAAATTAATAAAAGGCCATAAGGTGGAAGCTGTGGTAGGGGCCTCAACTCTGCAAAGATATAGGTATAGTTAAAAAATAATAATAAAAAAGTATATAAAAAACCAGCCAATGTTCCCTAGCTTGCTTTCCTATAATTGCTTACTACCCAGGAGTCACACAACTGATGGTCATAAAGATTCTTAGCTTTCTTCATTACTGCCATAGATAATGTCACCCTTGTGAAACCTAAGACTGGTCTTTGAGATATCTTCCAGACTGTGCATTCTAGTGGAACAGCTGACCCAACCAGACCAGTGGCCCATACCGAGGAACCAACTCAACTGGTCTTGTGACCTGGGAACTTACTCAGTGCAAGAAAACAATTTCTGGTTCCTGACCCTGTGAGTTTATCCACAGTCAATCAGCAGGCCCAATTCCCTAGCCCTTTGCCCACCAAGCTACCTTTTAAAACCTTGGCTCCAAAATTCTTGGGGAGATGGATTTGAGAAATTCCTCGCATCTCCTCGCATGGCACCTGCAATATTAAACTCTTTCTCTGCTGTAACCCCTGCTGTCTCAGTGTCTTCGCTTCTTCTTGAACAGCGGGCAATGAACCTGATTGGGCAGTAACATATCTGTAAAAACACAATGATTTCTGAACACAAATAATTTTGCTCCCTCAAATCTAAATTGTGTTTAATTGTAATAATTACCTTTCACTAGTTTGTGATGGGGGAAATAATATGAAAACATGGTGTTCTGCGATTTATAACATAGGCACAATGTGAGGAAATTATACAAGTAGTTCTAAGTTTCCATTTTTTTAAATGAAGTAAACAATTTTAATAGAAACATTAAAATTTCAAGTAAAATTAAAAGGATATAGTTTCCACTATCATGGTAATATATCTCAAAATCTATCTGTATACATTTTTGAATCTTAAAATTCTGTCAACTAACCTATTTTTTGATTAACTACTTTTGTCCTGTGGAAACAAAAGCAGTGTTTTAAAAACATTTAACAGGGTAGTAAACTGCCCCTTGTAGTCTAATACAGCTGGATGTGGATGGTTATCTTAGTATTTCTTAGCACAGTTATGAGTTTGATCTCTTTGTTGGCTGTGGGTTCCTATCTCTTCTGTGGCTATAGAACTCAGCCTGCTATCTTGAAATTTTATGCCATGTGGGTAGAGAGGGAAGGTGGCTATGTCAGTATAAATTCTCTAAAAAAACAAAACAACAACAAAAATCCCACTTAAGGTGATGTACATATGACAAAAATTGACAGCATCGTTTTCATGTAGGGAGAACACTGGAACTAGAGGAGGTCCTGTTGTTGAAAAAGCACTCTGAAAACACAAGTTCCTTCTTAGAAAAACCACATTTTAAGATCCAGTTAGGTATCATTGGGGGAAAGGGAAGACTGGGAATACATGCATGCCAAGCAATTGGGAGAACAGGATTCATTTCCTTTTATTTTACCATTAAAGTCTTGATTCTGATAAAATACTGATGTGGAGGGAACAATTGCTTTCTCTAGAAGATTGCTCTGAGCCAAACAAATCTATAACTCTTTCTTACTTTCCAATGCAAGGAAATAGAACACCCTGTCCAGCGTCTTTGTAGAGATGAAGTGCCATGGGGGGACGATGAAGCCAGCACACTGCTGCTATTAGGCCTGGCCCATAAACTGTAATCTCTCCATGGTCTTCCTCCTTCTATCTAGTCTCAGGGGATGGTTTGCTGTTTCCCCAGGTATTTTCTGTCCTAGAAATCTGGCTAATCCCTGGGAGCCAGTAGGAATTATGTATAAGAAAGAAGCTCCACCTCCACACATCTCTTTGATTCACCACTTACTTTGAAGAAGAGACTCCTGAGTTGTAAGTAATGGGTGGTAAAACACATTATGCTCTGTGTTCCTGTAAACTCTGCTTTGCATGTGGTCAGATCCCTGCTATGCACTAAGAAGTTCTCTCTTTTGTGTTTTAGAATTGGGTATTTAGCCTTCAAAGTTATAGAGCTCATATAAACTCACACACACACCCCCCTCTAAGAAGTATCTTAATTCAGGATAATGCACAAATAATAATCAGGAGTTTTTAGGTTGCAAAACAGATTATGTTTTTATATGTCAGATGATTCTCCTGATTTTAAGCCTGAAGATGTTAAGGAGAAAAGTATGGTGTTAAAGAACTACACCACCAAGACACATGGACTTTGATGAGACCTTTCTCTCAGTGAATGAACTCTTACTTGATAATTGAAGGGACGATGTATTAGAGTCCACTGGGATGGTACAGAAGAGAACAGAAAGGCTTATCTTACACATCCTGCCTGGTAATTGGTGTCATTATCTGTGCGTATCTGAATTGGTATCTCTGTATCTAGGCTGTCCTTGGACCAAGAATGAATGGGCTGTACAAAGCAACAAAGGCTGAAATCTTGGTGGCAGAGCCTCAGGGCTCACCACAGTTTAATGTATAGCCATTGAAGAGGAAATTTAGTGCTCCATGAAGAGGTGCCTGATTGAATTAAAATCAAGCAGCAATCAAATGAAACAACCACTGAGATAAAAGCAAAAGAGAGAGAGAGAGAGAGCGCCAGGAAAAAATTCCCAGGGATTCATGAATACTAATTAAGGAGGGAAAGACTGGTGCAGACATTACTCATGTCTTCTTGGAGTCTGACTCTAGATTCTAATTCAACAAAAAGATTTGATGACTTGGCCCAATGGTGATTTCAAGTTGATGTGGATTCCACACTTAGACAAGCTTAGCTACTAAGAGGCATTTTCACCCCCTCACATATAGTAAAAATGAAAATAAATGGTCTTAAGAATGGGACTGGATACCGTGTTTTTCAAAAGGCAAAAGAAAGTAAAAATATATAAAATGCCACTCTGGCAAACAAGAGCCCACCTAGTCTAATACTCTATTTGTGTTCATTCTCTAAAGCTGTCATCTTTATTTTAGCTGCCATAGTACATTGATTGGTATGGTATCTTTGGGAAACATTTTGCAGTGATTCAGGACCCATGATTTTTAATATTTTATACAGATTTATTAAATAAATACATTATCTTCTACTTACCACATTGAAACACACAATCTCATGAAATGTTCTCCCAGTCTGAGGGTCAGTTTGACATTTCACAATCTCTCAGAGTTTAGTTGTCCTTGGTAAATGTCAAAATGAAGAATCTTCGGTTTAGGAAAGAAAATATTTGTCTTGCTTAGTTCTCTAGGCCAGCCACCAGTTTAAGTGTCTGAGGCCTTTCTCTTGGAATCTATGACTAGAGGACATTTGCTGCTATGTAACCATCCCTCTTACATCAATTCTGGTTACTAGAACAGTAGCTCACTTCCCCAAGGAAGACAAAGAATATTTTGCTATTGCCCTACATTGTTTATCTCTTTCTAGAAACTTCTAACAGGCTTATCCTTATGCCCTTGTGTTCTCTTTACCTAACAGATATAAGGTATCACTTATTTCAAAGTGATAATATCCCTTTGCATTGGTTCTGTTGTGCAACGGATCAAAGGAACTGTGCTTCTCACTGTATAAGTTAATAGAAGTCATCCATGAAGTTGAAAAATAAAATTGAGTATGTATTTTGGGTTGGATTTCTATGGCACCGTGGAATCAAATGCTGTGTTTACTCTTTCTTCTTTCAGAAAAAAATGCTGTTATTCATTTTCAATTGTCAAGAAACAGCAAGCTTGGAAGTGGTAATTTTCACTCTGTCTGAAATATAATGTGGCAAGACAGGCCAAATTATGGAAAAGCAATTAGTTTCTATTTTAAGAGTCATGTATCTGAGGTCTTGTTCTGTCTCTGGTGACTATAGCTAATCTCTGCTTCTCTCCACAGGAATTCTTAGGAGAAAATCACCCAAAGATTTTTTTTCTAGGGCAAAAACCTGAGAGGACCTAGGCATTTAATCCTTGTCAGTTAAGGTAGAGGTAGAAATAAATTTCTTCTTTGAATCCCTTCCTCTCTTCCTGTACTTTTAAACCATATACTCTTGAAAGAGCAGTTAACATTTGCTTTCTGAGGCCTAAAGTTTTCAAATGCTACAACTTCTGTATCGTACTATCTATGCCTTTTTAAATAAGGTAAAGACCATAATGCTTCTCAAGCCTGTGGTTTCACATAAGTCTGATCTATGTCAAGAATGCTTCTCTGTTATTCCTTGATATAAAATCAACTAACAAACTCAACTGGACAAATATGTCTAGGCCCAAAGTTTTCACTATTCATAATGTTACTGTTTTATAGATTTACCATTGCTCATGCCTTTCTGTCAAGAAAATATTGCCTCCAAATATCCCTTGCTTTTCTCTTTTATATGCTTTTAAGGGGAGGGCTTTTGTTTCAAAGATTCCTTTTGGTGTGAGATAACTTCTTAAATTACACCTAAGGAAACCCAAGAAATTTAAAAATAGGAGCAACAAATATATATATATATATATATGTATATTTCAGATAAACAACATTGATTATTGATTTCAGAATATTACTGATTCCATTTTCCCCACTATAGAACAGGGCAGTCATAATCAACAAAATCTTCAATTAATATTGAAGATTGTACTTGTACTTAAATTGCACTTAAAATAAAGCACAGATGTAGAAGAATTGTTTTAAAGAGTTGTTAAGCAACATAAAACTTGTAGTAAGCCAAGTTATAACTTCTGTGTTATCTAGGGCCTATAATTAATATTTTAAAAATCAAAACACTTTTAAAAATAGTCTTGTGTATTGACTTCCAGCATGGTACTACCTTTTGTAGAGGGATTTCTGTAAAATGCAAGTTTATTTATAGATGGCAAGTGATTCAAAGATGTTTCAATATAAAAGAAAATGATACTCAGAGCCTTTGTTCTGGGCTGTTTGGGGCTGTCTTGGAATACTCAGTTCACTCAGAGGATTGCTTTTAATCTTCTGAAGCAAAAGAAATTTCATAAATTAAAATTGTTGGCCAGATGGAATTTCCTGATTAATTTTTTTAGTGTTTGGTATTAAACATAACAATGAAAAGGGGATTTCTGAGAGTAAACCCAATTAACATTTCATAAAATTTATTACTCTAAATATGGCTTACCCTTTATTTTATAGTTTGTACCCACTATGTTCCTGGACAACCTGCCTGTACCTTGACAAACTTAACATGGTTAACTTTTCTCCTTCCTTCCCTACGATTTCTTCTGTTTCTTTTTCACTCACCTTCCTTTTCCTATTTATATTCTATCTATTCATTGAGTCCTTACAAGGCTACAGTCACTGTTCCAGGGCTTACATTGTCCTATTCTTTATGGAACTTGGTAAAATGAATATTTGTAACAGTTTGTAATAGTAAATCCTGGTGCTAGAATGGTGTCACTCTTGTTGTACCAGAGACACTTAATTCCATCTGTAATCACAGACTAGCTTACACTTTATAAAACTAGTCTTTGTGATGTTTAAAGCAAAGATAGACATTCTCCCTATATATCTTTTCTTATTTATTACTTTCCTACAACAGTTGGATGTTCCCATTCACACTCAAGATGAATATATTCATTTGGATATGGGGGAATTGGAGAAACAATTTTTCAAAAAGAAAATTTGTCCTACCATACTATGAGATTTTCTTGAGGACAAGAATCATACCTTTCATGTTTTGGTGTCCTTTTAGTACTTAGAACTATGCTGGCTGTACTGGCCGCCATCTATCCACTGCTCCTGGGAACTAGTTTCCCATCCCTACCACCCCCATCCACATGGCTACGTTAGGGATTGCCAGATTGAGCTAGTACTCCATGCCGGGGTTGGCTACATAAATTGTGGAGTTCAATGCAAATTTGAAATGCAGGTTCACATGTTCAAAAATTATTAAGTATTTCTAGATCGCTACAGTGGAGCATTAAGTCAAACATGGGACCCTCCTAAGCACAGGTTCCTGTACAAGTGCACAGGTTGCATGCCCAACTGTGCTGCCCCCCACCCCCCTCACCAGCCATGGTTTATTGGGTTTGGGGGGAAGGGAATATCTAACCCAGGTAAGACCAATCAGCGTTCTTTTCTGGTTTATTTGATTATTTGCACCAGAACTAAGAAAAAAATTTGTCCCAATTGGGTAAAACTAGGGATCTATCAGCAATCTTGTGTCCAGCCATGTGAAGAAAGCTGTTGATATGCTGAACACATAGCATTTCATCCTATCTAAGACATGTGCAGGGGGATTTTGTACATGCTCTAAATATTATATAAGGTACTAATAACTTGCTGGTCTTTCTGCTGACCTGCAACTTACCGTCCACTAGCTTTGAGGCTCTGGAAGCCGGAACAGATGACCTCTTGAGCATCTTCCAGTCCTGTAATTCTCTGAGTCTATAACCAGATTCTGTAAGCCAGACTTAATCCATAACCATGCATGTGTAAAAATGCAGAAAAGTGCTTGATTACTCATCTTTCTCAGCCAAGGTTTATAGAACAGTAATTTGCTTAGACCTTGATAGTATAGTGATCACTGAGATAAAAACAAAACAAAACAAAACCAACCTGTCCTTCTAAGGATGACCGCCAGCCAAAGCAATTTTTTAGCATTCCAACTAAAGATGATTCTGAGTGCTTCCTTAGGGGAAAGCCACTTGAGGTCTAAGCAAAGAAGACCTCACACCCCAGGGAACCTCCACCTCCACAATTTCAGTCTCTTTCTCCTTTTCCCAAACGTACAACTCCCAAGGATTTTCTCAAGGAGGATTTACAAAACGCTGGCAAATGAGTAAATATGGGCTCTGGGCAGACCTCTTGACTGGAGCTAGTGTTAAAGGGCAACTGTAGGGGCACGGCGCAGTCAATTTCCATGGACTAGGATCTGGGATTTGGTATTTTATGAGTTTTTTTCCTATCACCCTATTAGACTCTTCAAGGAAAGAAACAAGGATCAAGGTAAAATGAAGGCCTTAGATAAAGCTGAAGTTTAACAAATGATTACTTCCCGACTCATACACAGAAACTTAGGGGAAACTTAGCTGGATTTATTGTGTTATCTCAAGTATGTTAAAATAAAAATGTGTATAGAATGAAATCTGTTCCAATGAGAAATGAATAATTTCTCAAATATACCTGAAATTTAGGATCACAGATGCAGAGCAGCTTGTTACAGGATAATACATGAGCAAGTCACTTTTCCTAGGAAGATTTTTTTTTTTTAAATGTCACCTGTCTGTCAATTTATAGATGAAGATGCTGGATCCTAGCACGGTGAAAACTCGTATTTTCACAGTGTGTATCTAAGCTATTCAGACATCTTTTTCTCTAATCCTGGCTGGGTTAATATCCAGAGCCCTGTTTCCGTGCGTTGCCTGAGAGGTGAGAAATTGATGTGTGTCATAATGATGACTTACTCTTACATTAATGTTTTTAGTTCTTTCAGTTGAATACCATTTAGCCTTTTATCTGCTAAGTAAGAACAGGACAAAGCTAAGGTGAGAGCCAAGGGCCTGGAAGTGAGAACAAGGCTGCAAGGACAACCCCCAAGGGAAGGCTCTTCTACAAATGTCCAGAAGATTATGTCCATATGTCTTTCTGGAGCTTTTGCCAAGATAGACACAGAATCAAAATTACTTCTTCAGGGCATTATGCAGTGTCACATCTTACAGAGCCAAAGGAATAAATTCCAGACATGCCGAACACACAGCCCTTCAGCCTCTCCCAGGCATACTGTTGATTCTATGACATTAATGCACACGTCAAAAAGGGCAGCCAGAGCCTGAAGATTTTTCCTGCTAGCCTGCTCCTTGCTGTCCGCCTTCCTAATGTAGTGGAGCGAAAAGCTTACAGCCAGGCCCTCGTCCTTCACACTGCTTTCCTCCATGTAGGCACTCCCAGGCTATGGAAAAAAAAGAAGAAAAAAAAAAATAGGAGCAAGAGAGGGAACAGAAAACAGAGGGAAGAGATTTTTGTCAGGCAATAAAGAAGAAAGAATTCATATATCCAAGAACCCTCTAGTAGAGGACATACAAAAGTTTGGATTATGCTCCTGTCCCTTAGCTGGCCAGGAAACCTGCTCCAAATGCCACTCCTTCTTCTTCTCAAAGCGCCTCTTTCTCTTCCTCCCTATGTTCTGTCCTCCACAGCCAAGTGCTTCTGAGTGTTTTCGCTCTTAGAAACAGTATGATTCCTGTCAAACCACAGCTTAAACTTTTCAGAAAAGCTCTTGAGCTTTCACTTCTGTAACCAAGATCAGTGATCTGTCATGTACAGTGGCATTTCCAACTGACTGCTAGAAACCTCCACCTGGATGCCCTGCCGGCACCTTGAAATTGACACATCCACAATCTCAGCATCTTCCCTCCTGGATGTAATGTTCCTTCCCTGGACTTTTTTTCTGTTAATGACAAACCCACTCTTTCAGTCATTCCAGCTACAAACATTGAAATTTTATCTGATGACTCGCCTGTACTGTCATGTGTGTTTGGTGATCACAAGGTTTCTAGCATGGGTGACCAAGTGGAATGATGCCGCCATAGAAAAATAAGCAGGTGTGTGAGAGAGGATACTAGTGCAATTTTGGACACATTGAGTTTGAAGTGTCAGTGAGACATTTAAGTGGATATATGCAGGGATAGTGGAAAATACCAGTCTGAAAATCAAGAAGTCTGGACTTCAAATATAAATTTGGGAATTATCAGAAGATAAGTGGTGTTGAAGACCATGATAGCGATGGAGTTACCCAGGATGGGAGGGGGTGTATGGTATGATTTAAAAGTTTTTAGTATATATAGTTATTTATTTTGTCCTGAGGACAAACATGAGGTTTCTGGATCAGAAGCAGAGTTATTATAATCACCTGGGTTCCTCATATCCCATTCTGCCATTTTAGGGTGATGGGAGGAAAGCCAGATGTCATCCTGTATGTGCAATGTAGTTTTTTCATCATAGAAGAGAAACTCCAAAATTATGGATCTGGAAGCCGGTCACAAAGATTTTTTCATATGTTTTCTTCTAGACATTTTATAGTTTTACATTGTACATTTTGGTCTATGATACATATGAGTTAATTTTTCTTTGTGGTGTGAGGTATGGATCAAAATTCTTTGGGAAAAAAATAGATATTCAATTATTCCAGCACCATTTTAAAGAAAGACTATCCTGTCTTCCACTGAACTGCCTTTGCACCATTGTAAAAAAAATCAGTTGTTCATGTACACATGGATCAATTTCTGGACTCTCCATTTTGTTCCATTGATTTGTATGTCTATCTTTACACCAATACAATATTAGGATAATTATTATAGTTTTATAATAAACCTTGAAACTGGTTAGTTAGTTCTCCAACTTTGTTCTTTATTTTCAAAGTTGTTTTGTCTATTCTAGGTCCTTTGCATTTCCATATACATTTTAGAATCAGCTTGTCAATTTCTACAAAAAGAAAAGTTGCTGGGATTTTGATTGAGGTTGCATTAAATTTATGGATTAATTTGGGGAGAACCGACATGTTAATTTTGGTCTTGTTTAATTTAATTAGTTCTTCAGTTTCACTCAGCAATGTTTTATACTTTTCAATGTAGATGTCTTGCATAATTTTGTCAGATTAACATTAACTATGTTATATTTTTGGTGCTATTGTAAATGGCATTGTTTTTATGTATTAGTTTCTAATTGTTCATATATACATGGATCGATTTCTGGACTCTCCATTTTGTTCCATTGATTTGTATGTCTGTCTTTACACCGATACAATATTATGTTAATAGAATATAAAAATACAATTAATTTTTGAATTGATATGCATTCTGCAAACTTGCTAAAACCACTTACTTGTTCTATTACCTTTTTTGGTAGGTTCCATCAGATTTTTCTACATGGACAATCATGTTGTCTGCAAATAAAATGAGTTTTACTTATTCCTGCTAAACCCAATGCATTTTTTCTTGCCTTATTGCACTGACTAGACCCTCTTGGATAAGGTTAAACAGAAATGGTGGTAATGTACATTCTTGCTTTGTTCTTAATCTTAAGGGGAAAATATGTTTTTGTATATTTACCTATGTAGCTGCCAGTGCTAGCCCTCTTTATTCCTTTAGGTGGAGACATAGTTCCTCCTGTTGACATTTTCTTTCTGCCTAAAGGACTTCCTTTAACATTTCTTATAGGGCAGGTATGCTGCTGATGAATTATTGTAGCATTTGTATATATAAAAAAGTCTTTATTTTGCCTTATTAAACACATTTTTTTTCACTGTGTGTAAAATTCTAGGTTGACAGTTGGTTTTTTTTTTCCTTTACTTTAAATATGTTGCTCCAATGTCTTCTCACTCCCATTATTTCTGACGAGAAATCTGTTGTAATCCTTGTCACTGTTCTTCTGTACATAACGTGTCTTTTTTCTCTGGCTGCTTGTAAGATTTTCTCTTTCTCATTGGCTTTGAGCAATTTTATTTGATATGCCTTGTGCTTAAGATATACTTAGTTTCCTAGATCTGAATTTATAGGTTTCACCAAATATGGAAAATTTTCAGCTATAATTTCTTCAAATATTTTTCTAGCAACCTCTTCCCTCTCCCCCTCTGCTCCCATTCAGGGACTCAAATTTCATATATATTAGGCTTCTTAAAATTATCCCACAACTGAATGAGATTTTTTTATTTTTGAAATTTCTGTGTATTTTTATTTGTATAGTTTCTATTGCTAATATTCAAGTTCACTAATCTTTCTTTCTGCAATGTCTAATGTGTCATGAGTCCCATCCAGTGTATCTTTCATCTGACATGCCTTTAGCAATGAGGTCTGTGAAAGAAGGACCATCACTCATCCGGTGGACATTCATGGTCCTAAAGAAGTAAGTATTTGGCAATTCTTCTCTGCACATTTGTTGGCCTCCCTTTTTTCAATTTAATTTTTATCTGCATTATACGTAGATGGTTTAATGAGCTAGGTAGATCCTCAGGGTGTATGTATTCATTAGAATTAGTTTCAGCTGCATTTAACAGAAACCCCCAATAACAGTGCCTTAAATATATAAGGCTTACTCGCTCATAGTAAAAGCTGTTTAGTGCTAGTCAGTCTAGGGCTTGTTTGGCAGTTCTGAAGTTATTACAACCGTAGGCTCCTTCTACCTTCCTGCTTATTTGTCCTTAGTTACAATAAGCTCCAGCCACTCATGCTTGCATTCTAGGCAGCAGGAAGGGAAAAAGGGGAAGGACAAAGAAGCACATCTATCCAATAACTTCTGCTTGCTTCTCACTGGCCAGAATGAAGTCACATTGCCACATCTAGCCGCAAGAGTGACTGAGAAGCTTGACCTTTTATCTGGGCATACTGCTGTTTTCGGTAAAATTGGGATTTTATTACCAAGGACAAAGGGAAGAATGCTAGTTATAGTTTCTCTGAAGAACTCCTGAGCCATCTTCCTTTTCACTCTGATTTCTACTCCTTAGAGGCAACTATTTTGAGCTCTTTTAACTGTTATTCCCAGGATTTATTTTCATATTCAGACAACAACAACATTGTGCTGCTAATTCATTCTTCCCTTGTTTTAAATAGGATGAAATGAGGATTTGCCTGTCTTGCATACTTATGCCCAAACCAGTCCACTTCCCTCCACCCATTCTCCCAATGTAATTATATCATAATCGTGTTTCCTCAATGCTTATATTGTTATGACCATGTTAATATTATTCAAAGCTGAGTCATATAGTATATTATAATTACATATCCTTTAAATTTTAAAAAAATTTTCACTGACTTATTATTTTATTTGCTTAGTTTTATATGTCTCTAATTTATCCCTGAGCTTTTCATTTAAGTGTAAATTGCTTCTCTGTATAGTCAAACATATTTTCGTCTATCAATTTTATCTTTGTTTTAGAGACATGCTTTTTTCTATAGTTCCCATCTGGAATGGTTGCTCCCTGGTCCTGATACAAAGCTGTCTTTCTGAGCAGTCCTGTCACCCTCACCCTGGCCTTCTCTTCCCTCCTTGCATGTGTTGGGTCTCCTATTTCCTTGTTCCCATCTTATGTCTTCTTTCCTGGTTTATTCTCTTGTTTTGGTTAAGGCACATTCTCTAGTATCTTCCTGAGAAAGGACACATTGGTAGTAACAATTTTTGAAGTGTGTATCTGAAAACATCTTTATTCTAGACTCATACTTGATTGATAGTTTAGATGGGTTTAGAATTCTAGATTGGAAATAATTTCGCCCAGAGTTAAAAAATACATATATATATTTTCCTAGACTTTTTAAGCCTTTGTTCCAAGTGCTACGCCATCCTGCTTCCCAGTCCTTTCATGTCACCTGGGTGTCTTTTTTTTTTCTCTTTGGATGTTTTTAGGATCTCTTTATTCCTAGTGTTCTGAAATTTCATAACAATGTCTTTTTATGTGGGTCTTTTTTAATGTATTGAGCTGGGCATTCCAGTTAACTTCTTCCTGTCTGTTCACTTCTTCCTGTCTGTTCACTTTCTGGAGCTCCTATTATTTAGATATTGAGGCAACTAGACTGATCTTCTCTCTCAATATCTTTGTTATTGTGGGTTTATACTCCATCTTATGCATTTTCTGTCACTTTTACATAATTTCAAGAAGTAGTGGTAAATACCTGTGTCCAGTCCTCTGTATTTAACTGGAATCCTCTGTTCTCTTCTCAGATATCTTCATTGCAGGTAAGGAAACAACTGTAGAAATCCAAATGACATCTCTGAGATGAGTGCCAGATTTTCTTTTGTTGGTCTGATTCTCCCACCTATCAAACTTTTCTTCAGGATGTTTACACAAAGTAGAAACAAATGCAAGTAAATGAAAGTAGAGCAGGACCAGGTGCAAGCCCACTGGGCACATTATTCACTTCCTCTGTTGTAAGGTTTACTCATTTCAGAAATGAGGGGCAATAATGCCCACTTTTTATAGCCCAGATTTGTTGTGATGAACACATGAAGGCATGTGAATGAACACTATTGGAAAGATATGTAGTGGCATATGAACGTGAAAGACTATAATTCTCAGGAAGGGACATAGAACCTCCTGATGAATGCTCAATCAGCAATATTGTTGCTGGTTTTTTCTTTTTATTTCATTGTTGCTTTTTTTTTTTTTTTGACCAAGAAAAACAAAACAAAGCAAGCATTAGGTAAGATGGTACCAAGATCAGTGGAAGGGAAGATAATAGAGGATGCTCTGGACAGTGGATAGAGCAGAGGCATTTGAGACAGACAGACGACAGAATTCACACTCTGATTTCAAGACTTATTGGACCATCTGTAAGTGTCCTTGTCTGCAAAATGTGAAAAATAATACCTACCTTACAGTGTTGCTGTAAGAAACAGACTTACAGAGATAACAATAAATATAAAGCCTCCTGCCACATAGCTGGCTTTCACCAAATAGTAGCAACTATCAGTGATTAGGTTCACTGGCTCTGGAGTCAGGCTGTCTGGATTCTGTCTCACCTTGCCATTTATGAGTCATGTGATTTGAGGGCAAATGACTCAACCTCTCTGGGTCTGTTTAAGATGGGATAGTAACAGCAGCCACCTCATAGGGTGGTTGTAAATATTAAATATGTTAATCAATGGAAAATGTCTGGAATGAAGCCTTGACATATAATCAACACTCAGTAAATATTAGTTATTATTATTGTTATTAGCTACTAAACAACAAGGCAATTATTTCAACTATGCATTGAGTCGTCATTCAGAGTCCAAATAAAGTTTCAATATAATTTGTGCAGTATCTTAGTCTGTTTGGGCTGCTATAACAAAATACCTTAGACTGAGCTGTTTACAAACAAAGATTTATTACTCACCATTCTGGAGGCTGGGTAGTTCAAGAACAAGGTACCAGCAGATTTGGTGTCTTGTAAGGGCCCATTCCTCATAGATGGTCCCTTCTATGTGTCCTCACATGGCAGAAGGGATGAATAAGTTCCCTTGGGCCTCTTTTGTAAGGGCACTAATCCCATTCGTGAGGGTGAAGCTCTCATGACCTAATCACCCCCCAAAGACCCCCACATCTTAATACCATCGACTTGGGGGTTAGGTTTCAACATATGAATCTTGGGAGGACACAAACATTCAGACCACAGCATGTGCTATAGTAAATTTGCACATAATAAATAAATAGAGATTACTTGTCCTGACACCAGGTAGCTCGTTATCTAAAGGCCTCTAGTCCCATGTCCTTGGTCCCATATGTCCTTAAGCCAGGGAGTGAGAACATTTGAAGACATTCTGATGTCAGTGCTCTGGACCAAGTTCTGATTCTGATCTTGGAAAAGAAAGCCCTACATTGAAAAACAACAAAGGATGAATTATCTCCTCATCAGCCTTCCATACTTCACAGTCATCCCCAAATAGCTTTAGACACCATTGCCTTTCCATTTGTTGCAAAAATTTCAGAACTTACAGAACATATTGAATGTTGCCCTCCTGACTTTAAATATCCCAATACTAGCTGCCTACCCCAACCAATGACTAGATTAACTGTAGAGACCTCCTAAGCTACTCAGCAGCCCCAACTTTACCCCAGCTTGCCTTTTACTCTAAGCTGTCTCTGCTCTGGGACTGCCAGCTTCACATTCTGGCATGGTTTCAAATTATAGGGATGGCAGTGTTGCCCAAGTGCTCAATGAATATTTGTTGAATGAATAACTAATCAGTGGGGGAGGAGGTAATATAGTGAATATGTCTGTTCATAACATATTATATGTATACTATATAAAGGCAATATCTAGCTTATAGTTTTAAAGGTAATATGTAGTGTTTGCTCCCCTCCCCTAAGCTCATAGCATTTGCATTATGGTACTTTAGTGTTTGTGCCTCCTCTAAAAAACTGTGAATCTCTCAAAGGTAGGGACTTATTTTTGTTATCTGTGATATCTGAGGAATGGATGAATGAATGAATTTATCATTCAACAAATATTTGTTGAGCTCCAAGCAATAATCTGGACATATAGCAGTGCTCCAGACAGACAAGCTTACTTTTTAGAAGGGAGACAACCCATAAGAGAGTAAAGGAACAAGGTAATTTCAGATAGTAAGTGCAAAAAAACCCTCTCATAAATTCTATCAAAAATTTTTTGGCATTTTCTCATAAGGAAAATGTAGTGTGTAATTTGGCCATGAGTGCCTTCTCTGTGCTACAGATCTCTACAGAAGGAAGAAGGATAGACTGCAAGGATTTATCTAAATTACTAAACTGTAATGATCTAGTCCTCCAAAATGAGACAAGCTGCAGCACTGCTTAAGTGTTTTAACTTGGCCTGCAATTTGCTAATCAGAGGTTGGGAGTGACATGCCATAAAACCGCACAGGCTTTTAACTGATGGGTTTACAGAAGGTTCCTAGCAAATCTGTGCCCTGTAATTGAAAGTTTAAAGGCACAAATCTCAGGTCATTTGAATAAAAAAGCTCAATATCCCTTCCACCTTTTCTCTCTTCTAAAAATTGAAGGAAAACATCTCTGTCAGGAATAATCTGATACAGGTCGGTAACTCCCAGAGAAGAAAAAATTGAGAGCTATTGACAACTAAGTCCTTGCTTTAGGTACCCACAGCACTTTTAACATATAAGCATATGTAAGAAAAATTCTTTCTTAAAGCATGATAAACACATTTTGGAGATACTGCTCTATGTGTCTAAATGATAAAAGGAAAACAAACTTAATTAGCCTAAATTTCACCCTTTGATACACATAGATAACTCCCACTGAGATAATTATACAAAAACAAAGGTGGTATTTAGATCTCAGAATAATGTCTGTTTCTCCAAGGGCAGAAGTTGATATTTAGCACGTATGCATGTGTTCTGTATCCATATATAATGTTTGTGTGTATGTATAGTGTTTCTGCATCTCTCTCCACTGCCTGTGAAGACAGAGGTTCTGAGAACTGAACTGACTGGTAGAAATTGGCTGGGTAGAAATTAAGGCTAAGAAGATGAGTACTCACCTTCCTTCTTATTAAATAATCTCTACCTGTGGCTTTCAGAAAAACTTATGTTTTAGGGGTTCCTGTGGTGGTGGTGGTGGTGGTGGGAGCTTCTGATCCTCTGTGATTAGCTAGTAGTCTGTAGGTGGCCAGGAAATGGACAAATAGCAAATGAGGCCATGAAACAGAAACACCATCAACCAGGGTTCACCCCACCAGTGCTTCCCTCCACTAGCACTGCTTGCTTTTTTCCTGATGTCTATCCTATAGATGCCTGAGCCAAGGAGGGGGCAGAGGAGAAAGAAGAAAGGCTACTGCTTTTCTTCCATAGCCATATTCCTCATATTTTCCAGCTTCAAAATCCTGGAATGAAAAGTATTGACATTGGGTGAGGAGGAGTATACCTTTAAGTTTGTATTAAGTCAAATTTCATAAAATGATAAAAATAAATTACATATTTATTTTAGGCATCCATGAAAATAGTGAGAATAAATTATTCCAAAGAGATTACTTCTCAGAAAAGGGCTATTATACAATTTCTACTCTTGCCTCTAATGTTGCACTTAGATTTATGTTAATAATGTTATAAGAACACATTAATCCAAGCAAGATACTGCCCAAGAATTTTAGTTATTATTTACTCTCCTTATATATTATACTTGCATGTGCATTTATGAAGCTGAAGGAAGCACATCCATGCAAACAGACACACAGACATACACACACACACATGTGGTGCTTCCTCATACAGTGTGATCATTTTTGACAGGCTAATTTCTAGTAGGTGCCCAGTCAATTGCTTTCACAGCTTAGCTATTCATCGTCAGACAGGGTGTCTGTGTTTCCCCCATGCACTTCCAGTTTGTAGAATAGTGCCAGACTGGCATCTTGTCTTGTGACTTGATAACAGATTCCATTAATAGTGCATCCAGCGGCACTTACATCCAGTCCCTCTCAGCTGGGGGGAGTGTGGCAATTAGTGCCAGCCTGAAGGACTGCAAGGGTTGGGGTGCCCACATGCCAGGTCATGCATAAGAGGCTGACTGTGAATTCACACCCGCCATATACGCAAGGAATTGCAAAAAGGGAGTTTTGAAATGGAAAAGATGAAGTAGAATAATTGGAAAGGACTTTCCTGATATCTGCCATCCCCACTTTGTGAAATCTGGGGTGAAACAAAATCGTCATTGTGTCACTAGGTTGGGACCATGCCTAGCTCTGTGCTCCATTTATCCCTCAGCACATTGCTAGTTCTCAATGATTATCATTATCATTATTAATGATGGTAATAATTGACAACATGGTAAATAACTCGAAAAGAGCTAGTTTCCTGAAGAAAAGAAAAAATAAGTCACTGTAATAATGGCTCTTTTACACAGGAACAAATAGCACATTTGTGTCTTGGTATTTTAAATTATGTCTTTGTTTGCTAAGGCTGGAGGGCATAGGGTGCAATTTTAAATTTCAATAAATGAACAAATGAATTAGCATTAGGATGAGGGTGTGTGTTAATCAAAACCAGCCATTTGGACTTGGGGGTCCTTAATTACATGCAGATTTTCTGTTTTGCTTCTTTTTCTCTAATATCACTTATCCCTGGCTTTGCAGAGCTGGCCTTACCCAGAAGAGGAGGAAAATGTTGCTTACTGGGTGCTGAGGATTTAGGCCATGACACATAAAATAGCTCCTTCAGAAGGAAATGCCTTTAATAGAGGTAAAGTTTGAAATGCAAATATACCAAAAGCAAGGACTGAGAAGGACCTGGAAGCTCCTGATCCAGCCACCCTATCTCCCTGACTTTGTTCAGTCAATAGTAGGAAAGAAGACATATGTACATCATCAGTCTCTGCAAATTTAAGAATCAATTGTTTTTTCCAGAAGACTTACCAAAGACACTGCTCAATGGTCTTATTGAGAAAAATGTATGTGTTTCCTCCTACCTGTGTCTTAAAACATTTTCCTGCATTTATCTGCAAGGTAAACATATTTACCTTGGTAAATAATATCAATTAAACTGGAATTAGAAAAAAATGACATTTCCTGCAGTGTGAAACGATTGCTCAAGCTTTCTTACCCCTACTTTTTCTATGATTTACAATGACATTAATATTGGGGGAAAAAACTCAAATGTGATCTATGGAGCTCGAAGTGTATTTCTTCTTGAAATGGTTTGGCATGAACGTATTTTTGCGACTGAACTCATTTGTTTTAAAAGACGGCAGAGTAGATTTTACATAGAAAATCCCTTGGAATTCTAAATACACATTCTCTGGGGTAATCATTTATTTTTGGAACCTGGTAGAAAAAGATAGGAATCCATTTCAACTGAGAAAGCCTTTCCTGAAATTTCAGCTTGGTAGATAAAGTGTCAACTTGGTGGAAGTAATAATAATAAAGATGATAATATCTCTTTGGAAAACTGATTGAGCAACATTTCATCCCCTTTTTTCTACAAAGCACCAGTGGCTGCTGTACTGCATCTTGATTATGAATTTATATTGTTCCCCGATGTCTCATTTCCTTGGGCTTCTTTACTTAAGGCCCTAAAAGCAACTCACACATACTTGGAGAACCATTGTTCCATCTCCTGTTTTCAAGCTTTGTCATTGATCCCTCATGTCCTTTATCTGTAGAATTGGAAAACTTCTTGCCCTGCACCTTATGGTTGAATTCCATCTTGGTCCACCATATGCTTGGTTCCGTCTCGGAGCCAGTAAGCACAGTTTCCGAGTATGGAGAAGTGTCTTTTCTAGGTCTCCTGCGTGTTCCAGTTGAGCTATCACCGTCCATGCAGCTTCTCCCCTCAGCCACTTCTGCACTACTCTGAAGAGATGGAGAGCATCCCACTTTCTGTGTGAGGGCCTTTGCTCCCCCTGTGTGATTTCTGGTACTGTGTGAATACCCTTTGGAAGTATTCCTTGGATAGTATTTGTATTAGTTTCCTAGGGCTACCATAAAAAATTGCCACACACCAGATAGCTCAAGACAACAGAAATTTATTCTTGTATAGTTCTGGAGGCTAGAAGTAAAAACATCAAGGCAATGGCATGGTTGGTTCCTACTGGAGGTTCCAAGGGGGGAATCTGTTCCTTGTCTGTCTCCTAGCTTCCCATGGTTGCTGGCAATCCTTGGCATTCCTTCACTCCCCTCTCTACCTACCTCTTAACATGGCATCCTTCCCTGTTTGTGTCTGTGTCTCTGATCCTGTTCTTATAAAACCACCAGTCATATTGGATTAGGGCTGACACTACCCTTTATAAAATTAATGAAGGGCTGCAAGGTGTGGTAGGGGCCTGAGCTCTGCAAAGGTATAGGCACAGTTAAAAAAAAAAAAAAACAACCATTGTTCCCTAGCTTGCTTTCCTATAATTGCTGGTACTCAGGAGTCACATAACTGATGGTCATAAGATTCATAACTTTTTTCATTGCTGCCATAGATAACGTCACCATTGTGAAACCTAAGGCTGGTGTTTGAGATATCTTCCAGACCCTGAATTCTAGTGGACCAAGTGACCCAAACAGACCAGTGGCCCATATCTAGGAACCAAATCAACTGGTCTTGTCACCCTCACTCAGGAACTGACTCAGTGCAAGAAGACAATTTTTACACCCCTACAATTTCACCCCCCAATCTAACCAATTAGCAGTACCAATTCCCTAGCCCCCTGCCCACCAAACCATCCTTAAAAAACCCTAGTCTCCAAATTCTCCGGGAGAGAGATTTGAGGAATTTCTCTTGTCTCCTCATTTGGCTGCCCTGCAATAATTAAATTCTTCCTCCCCTGTGACCTCTGCTATCTCAATATATCAGCTTCTTTCTGTGCAGTGAGCAAAAGAATCCAGTTGGGCAGTAACAGGGCCCCACCCTAATCCAGCATGACCTTATCTTAACCTGATTACATCTGCAAAGACTCTGTTTCCTAAGAAGGTCACATTCACAGGTATTGGGGTTAGAACTTCAACATATCATTCTGGGGACACAATTCAACCCACAGCAGTATTATAATTTTTTTGTTTACATTGTCACTGTTTTCCACTGCATTGTGAGCTCTTTGAGGACAGTTCTCTGTCAGCTATATATACCCCAGCACCTGGTATATCATAGTGCTCAATAAATAATGACTGATTAATGAGTAAGCAAACTATACATATTCATAATTGCCAGGTGGGGGAAATGTTGGTAGAACAGGGCCCCCAAACTCCTGCTGGGGTGTCCTTTGGAGTGTTGACTGCAGTGGATACAAACACTACCGTTTCACTTTGTAAAACTAGTTTCAGTATTTCAATAAACCTGACAGAAATGGTACGTGTATCCAGAGCAAGCCTGCACAGGCTAACCCAAAGGTCAAGTGTCTTTGCACTCAACTTAGAATTCATATTAGATGGGGATTGAGAGTAGCTCAGAAAAGCTAAAGCCCAGAGCCTTCTCTGCCTGGTGGCATCACGAGGTCAATCTGAAGCACCAAGCCCTGAATTGGGTGGTGTCTTACGGAGTCCTAATGTGGACACTTGCACCCTAAAATGTGGGTGCAAGTGTCCACATTTGCCCTTGGTATTGCTCTCACTATCCTCATTTATTTACAGCAACTACCCCTCTCTGCTCCAAAGCAGGTCCTCCCACTCTCTCTGCTTTTCTTTTCTTCCTTCCCACTCTCCCACTCTTCCCCAGGCTTTTTTTTTTTTTAACTTCCCCTGCATTACATCCTCCTCTTATTAAGCAACAAGCCTCCCTGGCTTTCCTGTCTTAGGGGGAAAGGGATAGCTTCTTACTACAACAGGAGAGCCCCATTATTGGCCCCAGTAAAGTAGATATCAGAGGAATTCGGAACATCCTCCCAATACAAATGACTGCCTTGTAAAGCTGTTATTTGCTGCATAATCCTATTTTGCATGTCAGAAGTGAATACCACCCTTGCCCTTTTTCTTTGTTACTTTTGCAATAAATTCTAATCTCCCCCTAGGCAGAAGGATACCTTGGGCCTACTAGTACAAAAACAAACAGGAAAAGCTGATTAAGTAATTTTCAAAATATCACTTCTAATGTACTAAGTAATTACAAGTTACTCAGTGACAAGAGCCAAAGAGGAAGTCAACCGGGTGATGGGATAGCAAGAGTAACCGGGTGGGGCTTTACAGAGGGCTTTCCAACCCATCCAACAGCCTTGAAGGGGGCTTCAAAACTTAGAGGAAGGGCCCCAAAAGCCCCCCTTGTTTTCTTCATTAAGGCATGGACCACATTCCACCACTGCCTTGAACAGTCAACCACTTAATTTTACTCTGCAGTTTCCCTCATTTATTTCAGATCGACAAGCGTCTTCTAAGTGATTTGGTCTTGGGTGAAGCTCATGACGCTCTCAGAGATCCTTATCTAGTGACTATTTTATGTTCTAAATACCCACTTTCATGGTGGAACCTGGAGGAGGGAAGAGGAAGAAATAGAATCTCTTATGATGCTATTGTTGGGACACAGAACACAATGTCCCAAAGTATGGTGCCTTGGCATGCTGGGTATTTTTGACCTAAAGAAGATGTTAGGGCCTCAGAAGCAAGAAAGTTTCTCTGACTTTCTCCTATCCTCCTGTGTCCCACCCCTCTTTCTTCCCCTAAGCAGGTCATAGAAACTAGAGTTCCTCTCTCCAAAGCAAGCCATGAAACCTAGGAAGGTCTCTGACCTCCCTTCCCCTCACTGGTCCTTATGTGACAGGTGTCCTGTCCCATACCCAGGGGCAAAGGCATGTCTTACAGAGACACAGAAAAGAATCTGAACAAGCAGGCCTTGCTGAGTTCCACCAGTTTATTACCATCAGGCCATACCCCCTTTTTATCCAGTCATGTTTCTCTACAACTCTCCACTTCTTTCATCAGACTTAGCAGAAAAATAAACAGTTTTCCTCGGGTCTTTGGGCTTTCATTTCTGAAGTCTCCAGTGTCATGTAAAACTTTGGTTAAATAAATCTGTTATGCTTTTCTTTTGTTAATATGTCTTTTGTTATAGGGTTGTCAGCCATGACCCTTGCAATGGGTGAGGAAAAGGTATTACTTTTTCTCCCCTGCATTATGGCAGTGGTTCCCAACCTTGGCTACACATTAGAATCACCTGGGGAGTTTTAAAAGCATATATACATGTCAGTATGTAAAAGTTTATTGTTACTTAAGCCCTGGTTTCTGGGACAGCATTGATCAGGCACAGAATTCTGGAAGATTTCCTTTTGGATTTCTGTAGTCAAATTGGGTCCATGCTCATTCTGTTTCTGGTGTTGGCATGGCTTGTGTTTGAGAGATATTCCTTAGCCTGTGGTATTCCCTATCCTTTCTTCTCAGCCCTTGGCATCACATATTTGACTTTAGCCTGAGCCTGTGCTGCGCTATCAGACAGCTGGGGACAGCTGTGTTACTACTGCATGACAGGCAATGTCATCTCACCCAGTGTTATGACGCCTGAGTAAGCATTAATGCTTCACCCAAGATCACGTCATGGATAATGCATTCTTATTACAGCAGAAGAGTGGGGTGCTCAAGTTAGGGCACTTCTCTTTTTGAGAGACTAGAACTACCTAGTGAAGATGTCTGTTATCTCCATGGCATTTGGTCACCAAATGCTTCTGTTTTCATTCTGCCAGTGAGTGATAGAATTAAGAATAAGCTCACTAATCTTATTTCTTGAAATTCTGCAGCCTGCTTTTATTCAGATTCCTCAAAATGAGTAGACCTGATTCACTTGGGTTCACTTGGTCAGTGTGGCCCATGAGAGTTTCAAGTCATGGCAACTGAGATTTAAGATTCATTATTACTGGGTAGGTGAGAAAGAGTCCAACAGGAGCCAAGGAGAAGTAACTGGCAGAGGGCTCCAGTTGGTAAAGGATATGTGGACTTTCTACAGCAGTGGCTTGTTCATTCATAATTTTCTTCTTTTATTTTCTGGTTCAAAAAATGTTTATTGTACACCATTGAGTTGGATAGGCTCACTGTAGGTGCACCTCAAATATTTGTGGAATGACTAAATAAGAAAATGATTTATAGAAGGAGCTCATCATTAATTGCCCTGACTTATTTCTTGTTTCCCAGACTTTCTTGTCTGGTCACTTCTGTAATAAATGTGGATCAGATCCTCCTGCTCACCATCTCTCCAGCGACCTTTGCTCCCCGGCTGTCTGCGGGAGTGGACATCATTTCTGTCTCATTCCTGCACCCGCCCCACAGTGTCCTCTGGCTTGTCAATCGTAACATTCACATGTATAAGTCCATTTTATAGCTCTTCATCTACTAGGAGAAGTTGGGGCTAACTTTGATGCTATTGGTAAATGAAATATACTCTACTTTTCTATTTTTTTTCTTAATTTTCTATATATTTTTCTTTAGCTTTTTGCCTAGTTTCTGTTCTGTCTCCATTTTCCCCCAGCTGCTATTTTCTTCTTCATACATAGATCAGGATTGGGAATGAGAGCTAGTGAAAAACTCTATTTTAGAGAAGAATTGAGATAAAGATGCCCTTATTTACCAAGGGCATTTTAAAAAAATGAATTCTAATTTACGCCATGCCTTTTGCTGAGGTGACAGAAGGAACCAATGGAGCCGACTCTGTTACTATTAAGGGCCCGGCCAGCCCCTGGGCCTTGGCCTCTGCCTCCCGGATGCCTTGTTAAGGGCCTGGCACACATTGGCCCTTGATAAGTGTTTATTTATCCACTAGAAAGGAAACAGAGAGACTTTTACAACTCAAATTAGTTTAATAAAAAGCCCGAAATGTAAGAAGAGGAAAAGATTGAAACAGGAATGAGGTTTCCAGGTTCTCTGTGGATCCTGTTTCTCATTCCTGCCTTTTTCCATTAGGATTCATCATCGAAAATTGACCGCATTTAATCTCAAATTTATTAACTGAGAAGCAACTTATTTTTCCTGGGGGAAAAAAAAAAGGGTTGCTTGATTGTTTGACTACTTATCGAATTGATTTATTCAATTAATCTTAAAACTTTTGACACATTTTTATCTTGCAAGCTTATTCTAGATTTCCAAACGGTTCAAATAAATTACGCCTTTAAAACCACAGGAAAATCTCAATTTATGGAACCCAATTTTCCAGACATGCAGGCTTTATGAAATGAGAATGACTGTCCCAACCCATAGTTTAAAATCTGTCTCCAGCGCAAGGTGATGGCAGAGGCACTTGCATTATTGTCTCAGGCAATTCCCTTCGATGAATCGTCCTTTAAACACCCTTGATGACATGCCTTGGTTGGGATTTCTGTCTCATGAGCTTGATCATTTCGTATGGTTCTCCTGTTCTCACACTGTCAAATAGGCGTTATCCACCCGAAGACTTCCTTCCCTACTTGTTTCCCAACCATTTCCCCCTTTCTCCGTTTCCAAGAATTGTTCAGGTTTCCCTCCGGAGAGGAATCTCCTCTAGATTTCCCTTTTCTTCTTTTTTAGGTTAGGCACTTGTTGATGTATTTCCTTGGTGGTCAGAATTTGTTACCCATTGAAGATGTCAACACCTGTGAGTTTCTTCCTAGCTCTTGCAACATTTCCTGGGAACAACTGGCTGATTTCCATGCTTATAGAATATTATTTTTAATGGAAGTCCCTTGATCCTGACCTGTTCTGTAAAAATGAAATTTTGTTTTATTTTCTCTCATTTTTGTGCTGAGGCTTGAGCCCAATATTTTTATATTTGAGAGCTATGTTTTCTAGCTTTTCCCCCTGACTCATATTGACAGTTTTTACTTGGATTGTCCATTATTTTTAGCATGAAGACTAGAATAACAAAGTGTAATCAATTGGCTAAGAGATTGCCACTAGCGCTTGTGGATTTTTAACCATACAATCAATGAGTTTACTTCAGGATGCCTGTCCTAATGTAATATATTAACTCTTATTGCTTAGAAGCCTGGGATTCACCTATTGGATGGCAGTAATTATCATAAATAGCTGAAAATGATGACAGGAATGGAGGAGCCAATCAGGAGTAGAGGTGGAACAGCCATAGCAAGCTCCTGATTGCCCTTAAATGAGAAAACTAGCACAGATTTTAACACATGTGCAGTTCCTTCTATTAGCAATCATTGAGCCGCACCCCAGCCAGAACTTTTCCAAACGTCCCAGTGCAGTTTGAGCAACCGTCTTCCTCCTCCCCTTCCACAACCCAGAGAAGGGGAAGGAAACAACTTAATACAAAAGGTTTCTTCATCTCCTGCTGACGTGGACACCTTCATTTCTCTACCTCACCTCTGAAAATGTTAAAAAAAAATTGTACCCAATTGAAAACAGGTGTCTATGCTGACTGTGGAAAAAAGAAAATAAGCAAGTACCCCCTGCCTAAAATATCAACGAGCAACTTGGTCTCAGGCACCTGCAGCTCTCAGGGCCGCTCCTGGCTGGTCCTAACCACTCCAGCTCCCAGACGGAAGTCTCAGCCCAGTGCTCCAGTTGGCCTGAATCTGAGCTCAGGCAGCTCAGGGGACAAAAGACAAGTGAGTGCATCTTGTTGTTCCATCTTCTTGTTCCAAAAGTGAAATTTCTTTCAAGGAGGCCAGACTGCTTCTCTTCAAACCACTACAGTTTTCCCTGAGGGTGCCTTCTTGGGAGGATGCCATAGTTATTATTAATAATAAAGGACAATGTCACAGTCCAATCAATAGCAAACACTGGGGCTGGCCGAATAGCTGTTTGCCAACTCCAGATCCTAACAGGTGACTTTATAGTGTTTCTTTGTTCAGATTTAACCTGCTCTTCTTTCCCTACCCTCTTGGCACCACAATCCATTAACGAGCTTTCAACACATGTCAATACCAATTCAATAACCTAGTGTCTCCAAGCAAAATATACAAATATATTTATCTGGACATGGCCTTTTTTTTCTTAATAGGGAAATAGTTCTTTTGGATTTAGTTGTAGGAATGACTTACTTTGCAGACAGCCAGAGGCACTCTTAGGGGAGAAGAGGCAAGAAGCAGGACACCTTGGGAGGACCCTCTGGAGGCCATCATGGCCCTACATACTGGGAACACTCGAGGTGCCAAGAGAACTTGAGGTGGAGCAAACAAGAATATGGTGCTTGCGGAGTTAGAGTTGGAAGGGCAGTGAGTTTGAGTATTTTAGATAAGATTCTTCATTTGTGACATTGCATCTTTGTAGGAAGAGATATTTCACAGTGTTTCTTTTAATGAAGATTCTAAAGTGATTTATGACAATTCAGAGACACTCGTCTGGAATGTTGTTCTTTGCAGATTAATGAGGATGGCAAAAAGTAGTGTGCCCACATCTGCTGAGAATTAAATGTTTTGGAAAATGTTTGTCATAAATTGTTAATGAGGAATTCACAAAATTGTTCATTCAAATTCCCCTATCCCCTTTTTAAAGAACAAAAACAAACAACACACACACACACACACACACACACACACATATATAGAAAAAAGATTAGAAAGAAATACATTAAAATATTCACAGGGCTAATCTAAAATGGTGGGGTCCTATTTTCTTTTTGGTACCAATATGTATTCTAAATTTTCTATAAGGTACATAAAATAAAATTATCATTGTTTGCCTTTTAACATTGCACCTGGTTTTGAGGTCATTAAACAGAACAAAACAAAAATTTCACAGCACTCCAGAAAATTAGATGGAGATCAGAGGCATGGAGTCAAGTGGGATGGGAGAGCAGGCCAGTCAGAGCCTCACCCCCTTCCCAGTGCCCTCATATGCAGATGGCCATGACAGCTAGCTGTGGTTCAGATAACAAACCAGAGAGAGAGAGAGAGGCTCTTATTTGAATTGTCAGCCTTAGCCTTGAGATACGGTGCAAGTGGTTTTAACAGCCAAATCACATCTTTGCGAACAATGTCACAAAGATAGAAAAGGAGCATTATATATTTTTTTAATCTCAAAGATGTCCTGAATGAAGTACACTTGGTTCCAATTTCATCTTGATAGTGCATCACAGATCACAGTGACAGCCTTTCTGGAAGAATCACTGATACTGGGTTTAGCTTGGTTTTTTTCACTCTGGGTGGAGAAGCTCTTGCATTTTTATTAGCACACACCCAGCACAGACCCATTACTGTTATTTACCATTTAAAATGTCTTCTTGGTTTTGATGGATTTCTTAGCTCAGGTACCATTATGTCCTGGCTTCTAGAGAATGCATATTGGACGGGTGAGCTTTAGCAAGGATCCCATCTAACTAAACACACCACAGAATCACCTACCATCTGCCATAGCATATGCTTCAAAGACACAGTTTATAAACTAACTAGACAGTAAAACTCAGGTTTCCTTGGCCCACATGATCTCCAGTATAAAATCTTAGCTGTATTTTCAAAGCATCAGGAACCAAAATAATAACGACCTTGGGCATGTCTTTGGTGATGGGAGAGTTCATTCATTAAGAGGTCCAAGCAACCTGGAAGATGGAACACAGCTGCTCAAAATGGCACGCTTTACTTCTTTCTCCTTCCTCCCTGGTAGGAGCGGGCCCATGGCGTATTGAGCATCTATGTTAAAGGCTCCACAAAGGGTCACACTATCAATAGTCTTGGGTTGATTTTGAAGTTTGTGGGTACTGTTTGGTTTGGGGCTTTACCTTAACTAGGCGCCAACAGAAGGAATACAGGAAAGCCTGGTGCAGGGCCACACCACCCTTGAGAGGGACACAGAACTTAAACGGGCATCAGACAGCAGACAAGAAGACAGGGAAAAAAGCACAAGCACAGTCTCCACGGAGGTGACTATCGTCAGGAGCATGAGTCAGCGTCTGTTTGTTCTTGGTGCCTTGGGGGCCCCAGGGACACCTGGCAGAGGAGGAGGAGAAAAACAGGGAGGAGGAATATCAGAAGAAGAAAGGAGGAGGCAGTTTCACAGGCCTCCCCAACCAGACTGGGAATTTTTGGGCACAGAAATGGTACTCCATGGCTCTACTGCTCACAGCTCCTAGCACGGTGGAAGGTCAGCGAGAGAAAGGGTGATTAGAGGAGACACAGAGTGACCTCCTTCCCACCAGCGTGCACAGATAGAGCAGCAGACACATGATACCTTCCATTGACCCAGGAACCCTTTCAGTCCAATGTGGGTTCTTAGTCTTCCCAAAGAATCCACATTTCTCAACTATCCTTCACAATTTCCACTGATGCCAGTGAAGTTTTGGTGGGCGAGGGATATTGTAAATAATACTGCCCTGGTCCTAGTTGGGAGAGGACCATACATACCTACAGTGGCCATAAGAATCTTTGGAAGTGTCTCAATCCTGTTGTCCCCATCCTATTTTATATGTCTGCCAAATATATCTAGAATCTGACCATGTCATACCATCCACACAGCTGGCTACCTCCTTGATCCAAGGGTGGCAGCCATCCTCCCCTGCCTGCGCTGGTGCTAGAGCCTTCTAACTAGACTCCCTGCTTCTACCTTTGCCTCCCACCCCAGCTCAGCTCTTCCTGACAAAGCAGCCAGTGATGCATTGAAAACACTGGTCATGTCATGTCACCTGTGGTCTCTCCATGGCCCTCCTCACTGGTGGCAGAGCCAGAGCCATTGTAGGGTGTGACCAATAACCTCTCTGGCCTTCTCTGCTGCTCCCCCTCTCTTGCTCTATGCCCAGTCACGTGCCAGGCGTACTTCCACCTCAGGACGTTTGCACTTGCAGCTCTCTTGGCTCGGAAAGTTCTTCTCCTAGGTATTGGCACCCGTCAAGTCTTGCCTTAAACGTTTCCTGCCCAGAGAGGTCTACCCTAATTCTCTTTAGAATTGCACCCCTGCCCCACCTTCCCAGACGTTTTTCCACTTGATTTTTCTCTATAGCACATAGCAGTTGTTACCTGAAAAATACGCAATTTATTTATTTTGCTTCCTGTCCATGCCAAGGATTTTTAATCCGTTTTGTTCACAGTTGTATCCTCAGGACCTAGAATGGTTCTTTACACTTAGTAGGTGCTCAAAAAATATTTCTCAATTGAATTTGCTCATTTTTTTCAGAAGTCTTGTGGGCGGCTTTCTTATGTTTTATGTATTTGAAAGGTCATGCCTGATTGGAACAAGAAAAACATTTGTAAAATCTTTCATACACTGTTTGGAAGCTGTTCAGCCACCTATAATATGAAATAGGCTGTACGTGACAGCCAAATGTCCTCTGGATAGAAACCCACATGAGAATCTCCTAGGTCCTTCCTTCTCCAGTGAAGCTGTATATTGTTGGTCGAGGAAGGCACATGCATCTTATCATTATAGGTCATGTCTGGTGCAAGGAAAATGTTATTTCCCCCTTGATGATTCTTTCTAACAAATCACTTTTGAATACCCCAAATTACTTGAAAATGAAGTAAAATAAACAAATATAAAAGGGAAATTTGATGCCAGATCTCTCCAAGTGCATCTATATTACTTGTTTATTTTTCATGGGGTTTATTTCATTAGAAACTTGGACACTGTAGTTGAGAATAGCTGTGGTGGACAGTAGCTGTAGAGGCTTTTCAAGGGTATTTTCCATGACTACTTCTGATCTTATTTACATCTGTCAGTCCTATTTGGTGAAACATCCATAATTATTCTCTTTTCTTTGTGAATTGATATCACTATTGAAAATAACACCCCTGAAGACAGATCAAGGTAATATTCATCTTTTAAAAAGCTATCATATTATGTTTCCCTTGATGTTAAGTGTATTTCTTATTTCGCCTAGAAGTGCTGTAGTGTGGCAAAATATTGTCTCTTACATAATGATTGTAATTTAAAAATGAAAACCACTAGGTATCTTTTCTTCTTTACTTTGGTTCTGCTGGCTGTGTGATTTTTTTTTGGTTCTATCTATAAACATATATAAAATGAATAACAGTAAATGAATTACAGAGGTATAATTGCATTGAGGGTTCTGGAAACAGCTTTTAGCCTCAAGAGCCAAGCTCTTACAGTCTGTATCAGATCAGAATTGCAAGACAGAATTATAGCTTTGTTACTCAAGGTCTGCTTGTTGTTAATTTTATGGAGGACATAAAAGCTAATATAAAGCATCTGCCACATCCTTGACCCCTTTAAGAAGCCTGTCTCCATGGCAGCTGATGTCAGGTAGGAGGAGGAGGCCCTGAGTCCTCACGGGATATTTCACAAAAAAGAAACGCCTCATTCCTTGAATATCTCTTCGACGCTAGATCCATGTAGTGGGAGGGTTGGGGTAAATTTCAATCTATTAAGTCAACACATATGTATTGAGTTCATACTGTTGGCAGGTCCTGTTCTAGATGCTGGTGTTACAGCTGTGAACAATCAAACAAAAACCCTTCCTGCCCTTTTGGAGCTTGCTTATACTGCAACTAAATAAGTAAAATATAAAATATATTACATGTGACAACTAATTTCACACAAAACCAGTTTAGCAAAGATAGTTTAGGGGGG
This sequence comes from Daubentonia madagascariensis, assembly GCA_023783475.1. Lineage (NCBI taxonomy): Eukaryota > Metazoa > Chordata > Mammalia > Primates > Daubentoniidae > Daubentonia > Daubentonia madagascariensis. The sequence continues at coordinate 46,270,556 of JAKFHU010001209.1, forward strand.
ATAGGGCCTTCAGGGCTGGGGCTGGGGGTTGTTCTTTTAAACAGAATGGATCAGAAAGACTTCACTGATAAAATGGTATTTGAGAGGAGAGCCCAAGGAGGCATGGGAACAGTCCCTGTGCAGATCTTAGGGGTAAGAGCCACCAGGTACAGTAGACAGCCTGTGCAAAGGTCCTGAGACAGCAGGCTTAGCAGAGGGAGTGGCAGGGTGAGTGGGTGAGAAGGGGAGTGATGGGGCACTAGGTCAGAGGATTTGAGGCCTGGATCCTATAGGGCTTCCTAGGTCAAGGGCAGGCCTTGGGATCCTCTGAGAGGACTGGGAAGCCAGTGAAGAGTTTCAAGCAGAGAAGAGATTACATTTCAAGAGGATCATTCTGACTGCTTCATAGAAACTAGAAAATCAGAAGGCAAGGGTTTAAGAAGAGCCGTTGGGAGGCTACTGTAAAAATCCAGGCAAGAGATCAGGATGGCTTGGAGGAAGGCGGCAGGTGTAGGTGTTAAGATGGATTCTACTTTTGCTTTTATGTTGAAGGTAGAGCCAACAGAATTTGCTGACAGATTGCATGTGGTTCACCTCACAGTGCCATTTCCCTGGAATTGCAACAAGGTGCACAAAGACCTTTGAGATTCCTCCTCCTTCCTGCCTTGGCTCTGACGATGAGTGCTCCACACTACACCAGTGGTCGTAGGTAGGGTTTGCATCTTCCTTTGATGGTTTTTGCCCTGCGCACATCTATCGCATTTTCTAGGGCATGAGAACATGGTTCTGCTGCCAATTCTGTTTTCTGAAAATCAACTGCTTGCTGCCACTGCAAGGTGCTCCTGCTAAAGCTCAGCAGTTCTCCCGGATCCAAGAACAGCAACATCTCTATCCTTTCACACACCGTCACCTCTTTGCACTCATTATTTCTCCTCCATAATCTCAGATGTCTCTTTCCTCCAAACTCTGTTCCAAGTCCTAACTGTTGTGTTTAGACTGATGCCATAATCTCATTGTCCCTTTCCAATTCCTGTCTGGGCTTCCAACTGTTTCTCCTTCCTTTGCACCTCCCTTCTCCCCACCAAATTTAAATTGTGTAGCATATTCTTCGGACACATTCTCACTTCCATTCTTTCCATATTCAGCACATATTTACATAATTCTGGATCCCGGCAAATCACTCTGAGAACTGTGAGCAAACAAAGCAAAACTGCTTTTCTCCATTATCTGGCCATCCCTGCCTATTGCTAGAGAGCGGAGCATAAGTAAACTTCGTTGTACTAGCCAATACCACTGGAAGTGGTAACTCTTTACTCTGCAAATCTTCATTTTTCTCCTTCATAATCAATTATCTTGTTAGTCGTATATCGAATGCACCAAATACTTCTGGCTCTGTGCCTTCTGATGCACAAAAGAGGATTGTACTTCCTGGCTCCTTTTTGGTTGAATGAGGCCATGTGACTAATTCTGGCCAATGACTTGAGAGTGGACGTAATTTAATTTCTGAGCCAGTGAGTTTAGTTGCCAGAAAAAGACTCTAGTGCTTTTTTTCCCTTCGGGATGATGACTGCAACTTCTAAGGTGGTGGCCTGGGTCACTGAGTAACCCTGAGGAGCAGAGCCCCTTGGCAACCTGTGATGGGTATGCAGCATGAGTGAGAAACCCTTGTTTTGGCTACTGAGATTTTAGGGTTGTTTATTACTATGGCATGACCTAGTCTACCCTGACTGATGTATTCAGGTCATCTCTTTCTGTGATAGTTACTTGAGAACAGGACCTCAGGCAAATGCAGGTTTGGATGGCTGTAAAGGACTAACCTAAGTTAGATACCAGAATGGTCTGGTCATGGGGTTCCTAAGGATGATGGTACTAGAAAGGGGGAAAGGGTTGCAAATGGAGGAAGTAGCAAGATCCTGAAGGCAAAAAGAAGAAATATCCAGGGTTTGTCCAAGGTTGGTACTGTGATCTCCTATAGCTTCTCTGTGGTGACAGAAAAGAGATCTCTGTCTGCCTAATCCTAGATGCCTCACAGCTGGGGTCCCGTTTGGTCGGGAGGAAACTTGCATTACATGTGATGATGAGAAGGCAAGGCCCGAGGAGCTGCTGCCTCTGTCTCATTTCCTGGGTCTACTGTGGTTATTCAAATGAGTGACCATAGACAATGTCTGTGACGAGCTGCTGCAAGGTCAGGAGAACTCAGCAAGGCCTGATGCTGTTTCAGTACCACAGCATGTCAAAGGAATGATTTCTAGCTTCCTGTAGATACCATTAGCTAAATTGCAATATGGGCTTCTTGCATCACCTTTGCCAGGATCATTGTTTCTTGCTTTGAACCTTGGGGGAAGGATGAGGGGAGAAGTTGGTGCCCTCTGCCTCCCTCCCCTTTTGTGGGAAGCCTGGAAAAGGAGCCTGCTGTTTAGAAAGTTGCTTTGTTTTTAATTGGCCAAGGAGGCTTGAGAGAACCTCTGGCTTTCCGCTTGTGTTATGATTTTGTGACAACGGGAAGTCAATCTTAGAGCATTTACAGCTCTCCCTAGCTGTCAGCAACTCAGAGACTTCAACTCTCATTAAAACCCATGACTAAAAAAATTACCATCATCCAGTGACAGGCATGAAGAGAAAGATGTAATAATACTGATAACAATGTGCCAGTTAAGAGGCTATTATATTTAGTGCCTTCCTTCAGCATAGAGAAATCTCCTGAGGGTTGCCATTGATGTAATCAGTGCCTTATTAAGCCATGACCGTCTGTGCAGGGCCCGCCTCAGACACTTACCTGCATACACCTGCCGAGGGAGAGTTAAGAGGTGTGGCCACCTGGAGTAATTTGTTTGCTGAAGTTCTGTTGTTGGCAGGAAATAGAAGCTACAGACCAGTGTGGTTAAGAGACCAGCGGGGAATGGAACTCAAAGTTTCAGTCCAACAAATCCAATTAATTGCCGGAACCCCACTGAACACTTCCCTTGAAGCCTCTTACCTCAGGATCCTCAAAAACACTCTATGTTGTCCCTTTTGTCACCAGAGCTGTCCTTCTGTCCCCAGTCATCCAGGACACTTCTTTGCCACTCTACCCTGACTTTGGCCTGTGGGTAATATCACATAGTCTGGTCTCATTTCCTTGGGGCCTCTGTGGGTGACACCAGCTATTTGATAAGCTCATGTGAGTTAAGTTGTTGATGCTGCTGATGGTGTCAAGTGTTAACCCTTCTGGCCCATTTATTTGCATCTTCACAGGGACCTTTCAGCTAGAAGGCCAAGGTAGGGCACACAACAAAAGGCTGTGTGGGGGGTAACATTTGGGAGCATGAGTCTGCTTTGGGGACACTTTATATCATAGCAGGTAAGTAGTGTATTTCTCTGCCTATACATGCAGGAGAGTGACACAGCCTTCTATTTGCATTCCAGGACTCCGACTCTCTCTAGTTCTTCAGAATCAGATAAAATGCTACCTCTTCCAGACACCCTTCCTTTATTGAAGTAGGATGCACTGCTTGCTGGCCTTCTCTCTGGGCTAATGTGCACAGGTTCCTCACAATCTGAATATACTTTGAGGAATGCACATAAAACTGTCATTTAAGCAATCTAGGTAGTCATGTGTCATAGTTCCACATGACTGAAAAACAATAGTTATTCCACTCTCAGGCTGGCAAGCCCTTTTGAGAAATGCAGTAGCTCTTTTGGAATAAAGATTTTAAGTCTAAGAAGTCTCTCTATTTACCAACTATAGATACCAATCAAAGACTAAACTCTGCTTGTACTTAGTATGGAAAGGACACTGTGTGTGTTTTAGTAAAACATGCACACACATGTGTATACACACGCAGAGCAATCTCTAGTAGGAAGTCATTTTATGTTAAAAACAAAGGACTCTGGGATAAGTGGAAAAATGCACAACATATTTGGAGGGAAATTTGACAAGTAAGTATCAAAAGTCTTAAAAATGTGCATATCCTTTGACTCAACAATTCTACATTGAGGAATTTATCCTAAAATATTAATCAGAGATATTCACAGAGAGTTATGTATAAGGACATATAATAATGTTCATCAGAGCACTGTTAATAGCAAAATAACAGGAATAATTTACATGATGACAGTGGAGGATTAGCAAATAGCTACAGTATTTATAAACTAGGAAACTAAAAATTAGCCAGTAAAATTCTTATCTTTGGAGAACATTTAAGGACATGGTAAAATGCTCACAATATATCGATGGGTTAAAAAGATAGGTTATAAGAGATAGTGAGTTTAATCTAAGTTTGGTAAAATATATACAATATATGTATGGAAAAGAGATTAGAAGGACACACACCAAAGTGCTGAGAGAGGTCATCTCTGAGTGCTTATATGAGCAATTTTAAATTTCTTTTTTATACTTCAAATTGTCAGTGAGAATTACTACTTTTATAATCAGAAAAAAGGTGACTAAAAATATAAAACTCATTTGTTCAAAAATTCAACCCAGAAAAGTTGCCATGGTATTGTATAACATATAGGAAGGATTGGTAAACCACGGTGAGGCTGGCAGAGATTGTTGCGACAGCTTAGGAAAAGAGTTCTGCTTTTGGATTAAAGCAAAACAGGGTTGGAATCCTAGTTCTGCCACTTGCTAGTGGTATATTATTTAATCTAAGCCTTAATGTTCACTTCTGGATAGTGGGGACAACAAAATCCACCTCCTGAAGTTATCTTGAGGATTAATGGGGAGCATTAAAAAATAGTAGTTTTTGTTTTTAGTGGCATGATGTTACAAGGTGGTTCTTCCCAGCCACCTCTGCCTCTTTTATGTTGGTCACCTGTGAGAGTCACACTGGCTAGAGGATTTGCCCACTCGTTTATACACACAAGTTATTGTTTTGAAGTATAAATTTTATTATTTTAGGTATGGCAAAGCTAACAGACAAGGGAAAAAATGCCCATGAAAAAGATAGTTATACTCCCAGATTTCAAGAGGAGGGGCACGCCACACCATGGGGGGTCCCTGGGGGAGTGCTGGGGCTGCTCCGGAGGCAGAAGGAGAAGGGAAAACATGAGCCAGAGCCTTTAGTGTGGTTTCTGTGAAGCAGGGGAGGGAGAATAAGCAGGTTTAAGATTTGCTAGTTTGAGTGATTTTGGTGGGGCATAGGGGCTGTTTCTGGTTGTCTGGTACCTGGGGTGATTAGGGCAGGTGGATAGTGGCCCAGAGTGTGAGAGCCCAATAAAGGAGGTGGTTGAGGGTACAGGCTCTGGATTGGTTGGTTTGCATTTGAAAAGCAAACTCCTGTGTTTACTATCTCTAGGAATGGCTAGCCCTGGGAGGGTCAGTCCCTCCAGGGTTAGCAAGGCCCCAAGATGTCAAAGTGTCAAATACAAAATAAAAAGACATGATTAATACAGTTACAGGTTGGGGAAAATCAGCAATACCACATTTTATCACCCCCACAAGGAAAAGGTCAGACCTTTGGTGTATTATACAACCCTTGCTGACCTCTGTTTTATAGAATTGTGACCATATTTCTTATGTGGCTATCTATTTTTGTGTAACAAACCATCTCAAAACTCAATGACCTAAAACAACCACCACGTTATTTGCTCATGATTCTGCAATTAGAGCTGAGCTCAACTGGGTGGTTCTTTTGCTGGCCTTGCCAATGGTCAGTCATATGACTGCATTTAGTTAGCTGGACAGCTGTGGCCTGGGCTCAGCTGGAATGCTGGCATGGCTGGACCTCACTCTCAATATCTCTCTCTCTCTCTCTCTCTCCTTGAAGACTTGGGGCCTTGCCTTCTCCAAATGATCTGTCCAGCAGAGAAGCTGGAAATCTTCCATAGCATCTCAGGGCTCCTAAGAAGGCAGAAGTAGAAGTTGCTAGGCCTTATTAAGGCTGAGTCCTGAAACAGGCACAGCATCACTTCCACTACATTCTCTTGGTTAAAGCTAGTCACAGGCCTAACCCAGAGAGGAGTACGTGGGGGCATGACTACCAGGAGGTGTGTGTAACCAGGAAGTGTGTTCCACCGGGGGCCATCAGTGTAACGAGCTGTCATAATAGGTGAGACAGAGCATTTATTCCAGCAATTCTTTTAGAGACTCTGAGACCCTTGGAGGTAGGGGAAACCTAGAGATTATCTAGCTCAACCCAGTGAGGAAACTGAGGTCCTGATAATTACTGTCCATAAGGGCTGTGTGAATGCTCTGGGCTTTCTCTTAAAGAAATGACAAGTTAAGGAATCATACTTGTTTTGTAGAGAAAAGGTCTTGGAAAAGTAGGGGCCAGTTTTAAATAATCAGGCCTCAGAGAATGAGGATACGCTGTATTTTTAGACAAAGAGTACTAGGCCACCACTGAGCAAAGAATCACTGGAATGACTTGATGAGAGGACGAGAGCGCCACTTATCTGAATTCTCAGTCAGCAGTGGGAGGATGTTTCTTTTGCTTTATAGGCTTATAGTGGGAAACAGCGTTTTGTACAACCAAATAATTTCCCTCTAAAGAAATAAAAGAAATGATGGGAAGCAGTGAGATTCAAGAATCCTGCCAAATGCCAAATCTCCTCCCAAATTTTACTTTTTCTCAAAAAAAAAAAAAAAAAAAAAACTCACTGGACTACTGTGATTGCTCTAAATTCCTAGGTTGGTATTTAGGCTGGCCGGGTAGTTCAGCTAAGATTTCCAAGCACGTTCTCAGTAGATGGCAGCCGGCTCAGACTTTCCCAACACAGTGCCCCTAGTGGCAGAGGTGAAGAATGCGGGCAGGTGGGCTCTGTAGTTCTAAATGTACCTGAAAACACTTTTCCTTGAATTCTCTTCTTAATCTTTAAAAATTATGCAAATCTTTTCTTCTGTTCTATGATACATTCATAGTTATTTTTAAGACAAAATATAATGTTTTAGATTATTCATCACTTGTGCCAGGGATAGACAAAAGTCTTCTTTCCTCCCCTTGCCTCCCCTTCTCTTCCTGTCTCCCTCTAATTACTGGACATCTTTGAAACATTTGATGCTATCAATAATTCCTTTTATTTTAGATTATATTATTATTTGGTCCCTTCGACCTCCATGGGAAGAGAAGACAGTCATGCACCGTATAATGATGTTTCAGTCAGTGATAGACCACATATAGGACAGTGGTCCCATAAAATTATAATGGAGCTGAAAAATTCCTGTGTCTAGTGACCATCGTAGCCATTGTAATATAGCTTTAACGAATCACTCATGTGTTTGTGGTGATGCTGGTGTAAACAAACTTAGTGTGCTGCCAGTCATATAAAAGTCTAGCCCATACAATCATGTACAGTGTATAATACTAGATAATGGTATTAAATGGCTATGTTACTGGTTTACGTACTTACTATACTATACTTTTTATCATTATTTTAGAGTGTACTCCTTCTACTTACTAAAAAAAAAAGTGAACTGTAAAACAGCCTCAGGCAGGTCCTTCAGGAGGTATTCCAGAAGAACGCATTGTTATCATAGGAGATGACAGCTCCATGCCTGTTATTGCCCCTGAAGACCTTCCAGAGGGACAAGATGTGGAGGTGGAAGACAGTGATATTGATGATCCTGAGCCTGTGTAGGCCTAGGCTAATGTGTGTGTTTGGGTCTTAGGTTTTCACCAAAAAGTTTAAAAAGTAAAAAAGTAAATAAAAAAGTTTAAAAATAGAAAAATGCTTGTAGAACAGGATGTCAAGAAAGAAAATATTTTTATATGGTATGTTTTAAGCTAAGTATATTACAAAAGGTCAAAAAGTTTGAAAAATTAAAGAATTTATAAAGTAAAAATGTTAAAGTAAGCTAAGGTTAATTTATTCTTGGAGAAAGAAAACATTTTTTTATAAATTTGGTGTAGCCCAAGTGTACAGTGTTTATAAAGTCTACAGTAGTGTATGGCGGTAATGTCCTAGGCCTTCACATTCACTTACCACTCACTCACTGACTCACCCAGAGCAACTTCCAGTCCTGAAAGCTCCTTCAAGCTCCATTCCTGGTGAGTGCCCTATACAGGTGTTCCATTTTTTATCTTTCATACTGTATTTTTACTGTACCTTTTCTACGTTTAGATATATTTAGATACACAAATCCTTATCATTGTGTTACAATTGCCTATGGTACTCAGTAGTCACATGCTGTACAGGTTTGTAGCCCAGGAGCAATAGGCCATACCATAGCGCATAGGTGTGTCGTTGGCTATGCCATCTAGGTTTGTGTAAGTGCACTCTAGGATGTTTGCCCAACGACAAATTGCCCAACAATGCATTTCTCAGAATATACCCCTATTGTTAAATGACACATGACTGTACTTTCTTATTTGCACAGTTTTCGATGAAGTCTGAATTCCTCTCCCTCCTTGGATATTCTCCTTCAGTTTTAGGATAAACTTTAGAGTTCTCTATCTTTATAGTTACTCTCCTACCACTGCTTAACAATTCTTTGTATCAAATTGCTCCTGTTTTGAACGTATGATTTCTATCTGCTGATGGGACTCAGAAGACTTCCAGGAAACCGTTCTCACCTGCTGTCCTTTTACTTCACTGAGCTCCTTCTTAATCTTTTTGATAACTTCCCTCACCTCCTCATTTCAGTTTCAGTTCAAGTCTGAAGGCAGGAAACAGACCAATGTCCCAGCTTGAAGGCAAGCCAGGCAGGAGGAATTCCCTTTTATTCATGGAAGGATCAGCATTTTTGTTCTATTCGGGCCTTCAACTAATTGGATGAGGCCCACCCACACGGAGGAGAGCAATCTGCTTTGCTCAGTCTGTCCATTTAAATATTAAGCTCATCCAACAACCTCCCTCACAGAAACACTCAGAATAATAGTTGACCAAATATCTGAGTACCCTGTGGCCCAATCAAGTTGACACATAAAACTAATCATCATACCTGGGGAACTATTAAAATATACTGACTTTTCTGGGTCCTATCCCAGGGGTTTTGGTTTCACTGGTCTGGGATAGAGCCTGAGCATCAATACATTTAAACTTTTTCCTGAAGCTGGGGGTTGGGAGATTGTGGGGGAAGCCAAAGACTGGCCTTCCCCGTGGTTAACTCAACACCTGATGCTGAATTGATGCCTAATGCTTAATTGAACACTATGGCATAACTGTTATGGGTTCAATTATGTTCCCCCTCCGAAGTTGAAGTCCTAACCCCCAGTACCTCTGAATGTGACCTTATGTGGAAATAGGGTTGTTGTGGATATAATTATTTAGGATACGGTCATAATGGAATAGGGTACACTCCTAATCCATTGCAACTGGTGTCCTTACAACAGGAGAATAAACTTGGAGACAGACACAGGGGGAGAATGCCGTGTGACAATGAAGGCAGAGATTGGAGTGGGCAGCTACAAGCCAAGGAATGCTAAAGGTTGCCAGCAAACCACAGAAGCTGGGAAGAGGCAAGGAAGGACTCCCCTACAAGTTTCAGAGGAAGCATGGTCCTGCTGACATCTTGATTTCTGACTTCTGCCCTCCAGAACTGTGAGACAATGAAGTTCTGTTTTTAAGCCTCTCAGTTTGTGGTACCCTGTTATGGAAGCCCTAGGAAACCGATCAAATAACCAGTTAAAGAAAAGATGTGTCAACAGGAGAGTGATCTACATTAAATTTATGGGAAGGTAAAGTGGGATAAGCAGGAACTGGTCATTCTTTCAGCATGGTATAAGGAAGGAGTGTTTTGAGAATTGCTTTAAATTGCTTTCTTTTTCCTTCCTTCCTTCCTTCCTTCCTTCCTTCCTTCCTTCCGTCCTTCCTTCCTTCCTTCCTTCCTCTTTCTTTCTGAAGCTTTAAGGATTGGGATCTTCCCCAATCAAGTGAGCTTATGACATATAATTGAGTCCATTAAATTGAACAACTTTCTAGAAATGATCACCTCAACAGATGAGTGATCTCATTTCACAAGCTACCCATAGACCTGCTAGAAATTTATAAGCAGGCCCTTGGCTCATCCGTTTATCCTTTCTTCCCTAAAGCTTGACCAACTCAGGGTTGTTTTGTCAGAGCACACGTCTGGATCTGTAAGATTCAGGATGAGTCACTGGGTTTGGACACCCCCACCAAGGTCACTTAGAGGCACTGCCTGCCCAACCATCTGCCCCTCACGCTTTGACATCTCTTTAAATTAAGCACCACACCCTGTGGCAAAATTGTCTTCCCTCTATAAATAGCTGACTTGGCCTGTGTTGCTGAAAATGCTACGGAGGAAGGGTGTCAGAGAGAAGAAAGAGGAAAGGCCACAGGCTCAAGGGCAAAGTTCTTGGTCAGATGACTCCAGTCTCCAAGGAATCCCAAAAATTCTCTGTGTAAAATCCCTGGGCCCTCACCCCCACTTCTGTTGTGACTTCCTTTCTAAGATCTCGTCCGCCAAATTGAACATTCCCCTTTTCCTTCCCTAATATTTTCATGCTTGAATTTATTTTGAATCAGGAAGTTGCCATGAGGTTACTTTAAGAAAAGTGCCCGGGCCCCTTTCTGTGGACTCCTGGCACACTTCTAATGTCAATCACATCATTACTAAATCAAAACGGAAACCTTCCACAGGCAGCACATTGCTGCCGATGCTTTCTGCAGCCGCATCGTTATAGTATCATAATATAATTTTACGACTGATTGGCCTACAATTTTATAGGGCTGCTACAAACCTCACATCTGCTCCCCGACATGGGCCCTGATGGCATCCTAACTTCTCTCTCTCTGTGCTATTTTCTCTAAATTCCCTGTCCTAGCTGTGACCGAGCACTCTTTCCTTCTGCTGGCCGCCACACTCGGGTCACCTCTTCACGGCTGTCACCACTCCACAGTGAGTAAGTCCCTGCCAAACTTCTTGGGCTGTTTTTCAGATGTTTGACCCTTGCCCGTTCCTGGTTATGCCTGCAGCTCACTTTCTTCCTGCCGCTTCTCTCCAGGCCCACTGACTTCCTGCCCTGGATAGGCCTCCACTCCCCACCCCAGGCCCTCATCGTTGGCCATGTGCCAGACTTTAAATCCAGTTCCTGCCTCCTGCCGCATGGTGTAAACACAGACATAAGTCTCTGCCTGGGAACAGGGTTCTTAGGTCCACTAAAGAGGTTCATCTCCTGGTCCCCAACCCTTCATCTCGGAAATAGCCCCACCTCCTAGTCCCTCATAATGAAGGGGTGGGGGGGGGGCGTTGGGGCTTTCCCTAGGGCATTTCTCTAAAAAGCAGGTGCAAAATACAGAGAACCTGAGGGTGGGGATAGTCCTGGACTCATCCTTCTCAGAAGCTGGTTTTTATCCCTGCTCCTTTCAACAGAAGATTGGGCTTCCAGAGTCTGGGATGGCTGTGAGGTTAACATCAGCATCTGCATAAGATACTCCTTGCTTACTCCCCGTCACTGGTGCTTCTCTGGGGATTGGAAAAGCAGAGTTGAAAGACCAGCACATTAGGAATGCACTGGATGTCTTGGGTTGCTCCCCTTGCACCTTCCCCAGGCCAACCGCCTGCCAGGCCTGTTGCCAGCCAGGGCTTTTGTGCAATGTTGCTTTCAAAGTGTGATCCGGGCATGAGCAGCCTTGGAGCTAAGGAGCCTGTTAGAAATGCAGACTCTCAGGTCCCACCCTGATCTACTGGATCAGAATCCTGTTTTAACACCATCTCTCCATGTAGTTCTTATGCACACATTTCAGCATGAGGAGGGGACTAGAGGACCGTGTTGGGGCCTAGTGGCATTCCCCACATGCCACTGGGGGCAGCAGGAACCTGCCCAGCGCCCCTGCTGCTGCTGAACAAATCCCCTGAAGAACATAGCAGGCTAAGTGTGTTCAGAGGTTAGCGATGTGTCAGCAAGACAACCTCTCTATGGGGATCATTTAATTAATGTTAATTGCTCTTGGCCTGTTGTGTGACTTGGGCAGGATTTACGGAAAATCACCATAATCTAAAACCCTATAAAAGAGTCATTGCTTTTAAAGGCCTTGTAACTTATGCCTGGAGACACCTTCTGATGCTTAATGTATCACGCAGAGGTATATGCCCTATTTGCATAATTCTCAGAGGCGTCAAGGCACTTCATTTTTACGGGGGCAGGTGCATCCAGGTGAAAACTGGTGCTCCTCGTATGTTGTGATCTGGGTGGCAGTTGGCAAGAATTTGCTTTACAAAGAGAAATGATTTATCCGGTTTTATTACCCAATTCTGTGCTTTCATGGACTACATAAATTTTGTTGTTGTTGCCTTCAGCCTAGTGGGATGTTTAAAGTGGCTTCCACATCGCTATGACACCCCATCCCTCCTCCTCTTAGCATCTCACAGATCAGGGAGAGGAAGAGGTGGGCTCGCAGTAAGAGTAGTGACAGGTGATGGCCCATGAGGAGCTGATGTGCAATCACAGGACAGCTCGCGGAGCGCTTTCCATTGGCAGGCGCCTGTGCAAGTACTGCTGCCAGCTTGGCAGGGAATTGCTGGGCTGGGGACATGCCTGTCAGTGCTAACCCCATGTCTGAGGTCACAGTCATCTGAGGAAAAGAATATGTTTGCCTTTCTAACATTGATCCTTGCTTCCCTCGCCCCGCCCCTCCTTTTCTTAATCTCTGGCTTCACTTTCATTCAAAAGGGAGGGGGTGCATTTTGGACTCGTTCACACTCTGCTTCAATTACCTTCAAGAGTAACTTATTTTCCATATTTATTCTCCGCCTGAGAGGAGCTGGGCTTCTGAAACTTTCACTCTTCAAGCTTTGAAAACATTATTCCTCACAGTTATTTTTTTCCCTAACATGAAGGATGTCTTTCAACTTTGAAAACAATCTCTTTCATGATTCTGAGAATTTCTTTATCCTCATGCATTTCATTCCTTCCCTAGACACAGAGCATCACTGGCTTGCTCAGGATGAGACCAAACCCCCATTTTCCCAGCATCAGCCTTATTTTGGTTGAGGGCTGACAGTTTCTGCTTTGTTTTTCCACTTGCTGATTCTTTCAGTCCTCACTGAAACCCTGGGACCTAAATGGGGCCAGTGTCTCAATGCCCATTTCACAGATGAAGAAACCAAGGTCAGGGAGCTTTTCTCAGGAAGCAGAGCCAAGGCTAGAATGAACACCACTGGCTCCCTGTCCAGAGCACTTGTGGCCACCCAGGGCCACCTCGGCGTGGTGGATGTGAGTTCTCTGAAGGCTCTAGCTTTTAGGCACCATGGTGGCAGAAGGGCTGTGCTCAGGGGCCAGCCTCACCAAATCTTCTCTGCTGTGCCGTGGGGCTGCTCTCATTTTACCCAGGGAGGGCCAAAGTCAAGAACCTCACTGGGCACAGCACTCTCTCTTGAACTTGGTTCACCATCTCACGTGGGCATGGGCCGCCTGGGTGCTGCCGTAACAGTATCAGAGTCTCTGCAAATCCACCCAGACTCTTCCCTGGCCAGCCTGCAGCACACATGCTCTGTTCCTCTCACAGGTCTTTTAGGCTGTGTAGTCATTGGTCTGCGAGCAATGACCCATTTTTCTACACTGAGCAGCATTTGCCATCTGCGGGCTCTCTCGCCCAAATGATTCAAACTCTCTTAAATCCAGTTTCACTGTCACTTGTCATTTGCTCTGCGTCCTGGCTTTGCATTGTCTGCTAATCTGGAGATCTGAATTTCTGTCATCTTCCTCCTTTCCATCTGTAGATGAATTGACAGAGACTCCGTGATTCCTAGAAAGGAGAGAGAAAAAATGCCTCCCTCCCTCCCTCACTCACTCCTTTGTTATTGAGCACTCACCTTGCCCACGGCCCAGTGCCGAACAGTGCGATGTAAACCTGGCCATGGCCAGATGACGCCTGCCCGCCAGGGACATTTTGCCAACTACTCATCCCCCAGTGAAACAAGGCAGAATGGGCAAGAAGCATTGAATATTAACTCCCTTCAACATCCCATTAGAACTAAGTTCCTGTGGCGGGGGTGACAGTCAGTCTTGTTTGCTGATAAACCCCCAGCGCCTAGAGTGCCTGGCACATGTTGGTGCTCAGTAAGTATTGAATTGAGTTTCAATTTGCATCCTTGGCCCAAGTTCTCACCCTCCGTTCTTCAAATCCTTGCCATATGACCAGGCAGCTCCTCTGCTGGAGGAGAACACCTCCCTGCTGCTTCACTTTGGGCTCTGCCATGTGGCTTGCTTTGACCGATGGCATGCAGGGTAAGTAAGTGACAATGTGTTAGCCCCAAGTCTAGGCCCCTAAGAGCTGACACACATTTCCACTCTTTTTTGGCCTCTGTCACTGCCATGAGAGGAGCACGCCTTGGCTTTCAGCCCACCGTTCCAAGGAGGGTGGGAGGCAGACTTGCAGCGTAGAGCAGACCTCGCCAGCCCAGCCTGGCCTATGTTACCTCCCTCGGCCAACCCACGTGCATGAGCAAGTCAGCCAAGATCAGCAAAGCTGCTCCAGCTGAGCCCAGCAGCCCCACAGATGTGTGAAATACCGTGTTGTCATTTTAAGACCCAGAGAACTGGGATGGTTTGTTATGTAGCGTTGTTGTGAAAATCGAAACCTCTCAGTCTGCTACCTGATTTCTTCCAAGGATTGGACCTCTAAGGTATTATTTACCCTCATAGTTGTTCCAAAACCAGGGGTTGGCAAACTTGTTTATAAAAGCTCAGACAGTAAATACTCTAGGCTTCGTGGGCCACATGCAGTCTCTGTTGTATTTTCTCTTCTTCTCTCTTTCTTTCTCTCTCTCTCCCTTTCCCTTTTCCTTTCCCTCTTCCTCTCTCTCTTTCTCTCCCTCTCTTTCCTTCTTTCTTTCTTCACAGGACTTGGTTTGGATTTGGCCCATGAGTTGTCATTTGTCCACCCCTGTTCTAAACCACCAGAAACATAGTCATTGGCAAAGGTTTTTATCCAGATTTCAAATTCAAATCAGGATTCCATCAATTTGAGGAGCCAGGAACTCTTCTAGGCAGTTTGAAATACACTGCCTTGTTTTATTGTGTGAGATTATTTTCCCATCAAGGAAATGACAACAAGGGGCTTAAATAAAATTACTGCAGACACAAGTTAATCCCCCCCCGCCCCCCGCCATCCCCTCAAAGAACCTGTGCTTGTGCTTCGGTATTACCTGTATCCCATTTTTACAGGTGAGACTGACCCTGGAAATCAGGGGCAGAGTCAGGGCTCTGTTGATTTCAGTTTGGGCTATAGAGCTTGTCATGTTATAATTTTAAAACTGGGCACTTGACAACAAAGGGTAAACAGCGAGTCCTCCTGGATCATCACTTTTAATGGAAGATTTTTGACAAAAAGTTTAATTAATATAAATGATAAGCTAATTTCAAATGTTTTAAAATAGGAAAATGCATTATTAAAAGCATGGAGGAAAATCACATGCAGTTTTAAGATAAAATCATAGTTAAAAGACATTTTGAATTTTTAGCTTTGGACCCATCTCCAAGACCCTGTTGCTACCTTTTCAACCCTTTTTTTCCTACTAGGAAACTTTGTTAGAAAAGTTAGAGAAGTATTTTCTTCTTCTTTTTTTTTTATTTCCTTCCTTCCTTCCTGTCTTTCTCTCATTTACTTACTTAATTTTTTTTTTAGCAAAAGCACAGGTACTATATTCTTATACAGTCTTTTTGGCCTCCTATGTTGGTTTCAGTAGTCCCATTATAACAAGTGGTACTATCCATAGGACACTCTTGTTTAGAGAAAACTATTCAACCAGAGATAATTGCCCAAGTGGAGTCCAACGTCATCTAGACCAAGCTCCAGATTCTTGGGCTTTGAACATCCAGAATACCTTGCCCACACTTCACATAATGTGCATTTCCTGGCCTCAAGAGGTGTATGTACAGGGCAGGGATGGGGTGGATGGAGCTTGGATCCACAGGTGGTGTTCACATGCAGGCATGCCAGTTCCCGTGGTGCTACAGGCAGTGGGAGTGGGAAGAAAAGGGGGTGGATCGCAGGCCAAGGTCTCCATTTGTGCTCTTGCTGAGGCCCACAAATGTTTAGGATGACCCCCCCCCAACTAATTCCAAGTATGCATGCAGTGGGTAACGCTATGTCCTGCTGATTCTGGTAGTTCTCAGGTATAGAAATGCTAATTAATTACAAGATTTAGGAAGTATCACTGGACCTGCTTTTGTGTGTTTATTTTTCCTTTCTAAAAATCTGTAGGTTGTAAGGAGGTTTAAAAAATTTGTTTGAGGCTAAAGTTGTAAAAAGGTCAATATCTCCTCTGCATTTAGAAAGGTTTCTTGTCTTGGAAATACCATATATCTCCTGCACCCATAAAGATGCTCACGTTTTCAGTCCAGGCTGTTTTTCTGTTGTTGGTATAAGCTACTTTTATCAGCTAGAGGCCGTCTTATAAAATGTGTCCTGAGCTGGCAATGCAGGCCCCTGGCTTTCAATTTGAAGGATATTAAGGACTGATTTCAGGATCCTCGGGGGTGGGGTGGGGGGGGTGGTCTGGCCATTCCATTCAGTATTTAAAAAATTTTTAAATTAATTTCTTTTTTTAAAAATAGGTTCATTTAAGTGGTGCAGAAGTCAAAAGGTACAAAATGGTGTGTAGTGCAAATTAAGTCACCAGCTCATTCTTGTCCTCTTTTGTCCTGTAATTCCCCCCTATGGAGGCAACTACTATTACAAATTTCTGATATATCCTTCATGAGATCTTCTTTGCATATGCAGGCATACATGTGTATATAGTTTTCCTTTTTTAAACACAAATGAGGACCTACTGCACATGCGGGTCTTGGGAACATTCAATATCAGCACATATAGCCACATCATTCTTTTTATGAGTACATAGCATAAATGGGAGGAAATTGGGCTCAAATTTTGGAAGATATGGTAAAGCTTGGGATTCAATATTATATGCTATTTAGTGGAAACTTCTCAAAAAATCTATCCTCAATTCATCTAAAGCAGGGGTCAGCAAACTACGACCCACTGGCTAAATCTGGCCTGCCACCTATTTTGATATGACCCATGAGCTATGGCATTTACATCTTGGAAAAAAATCAAAAAAAGAATAGTATTTCATGTCACATGAAAATTATATGAAATTCAAATTTCAGTGCTTTTAAATAAAGTTTTATTGGAATATAGCCATACTCCATATTTATGTATTGTCTATGGCTGCTTTTGCACTATCACGGCAGAGTTGAGATGTTGTGACAGAGACTGTATGGCTGCAAAGTTGAAAATATCTACTCTCTGGCTCTTTATGGGAAAAGTTTCCTGACCACTGACCTAATCACAAATATCATTCAGTACTTTGATCATTTAAAATTTGGTAATGGGAGTATATGGTCTGCATGTATTTGGGGAATTAAAGAATTCCCCAAAGCGTTTGTCTCACTGGGAGAAATTCTGGAATCTTTAGACTGAACTAAATCTGGCATAATTTTAAATTAAAAAAAAATGGATTCTTTCATCTTATTTGAAATCCAAAAGCCAAGATGCAGTAATTATCAAAAGTTATTTAAAAGTTCAATCAAAAACAGACTTACTAATGGATTGAAGTGAATAACTTTCTAACCTTTCTTATAAGCATGTTCTTAATTTAGAAATTAGATGTGCATTAGCAAATAAAATATGAAAGAGTTTGTACCAAAGGGAACTGACTTTTGGTCCTTTTCATCCTCAGAGATGAATCAGACAGGCCAGACAAATGGCCTTCTTTCAGGTCTGGAGCTGAGTAGAATTTTTCAGAGACAGTAAATTCTCACTCATGTGTTATTTAGGGATGTATCATGGCTAATAGTTTCTTTTGCTCTAAACATTTGAAGTTAAAAATATCATACATATGTAAGAAATGGAGTTTTCCCCTTCTTTGCAATAGAAACAATACACATACTTATAGTTATTTGCATCTAAGAGACTCAAAATGCTCTCTCAAATAAATAATATTAGGGTCTTTTAGACAGCCAAAATGAAAGCAAGAAGCACCTAAGAAGCACCTAATTAATGTTTCAGATCACATATCTAGTCTAACAGTAGTGAAAGGTAGTAAATTAAGAGGAAAAATGTAACCGCCAAGAAATACAACTGAAAAAGAAAAATTTGGGGCCAGCCTCCCTTATCTTTGACTAGCCTTTCAGAACTGGACATAGGAGGGGCAGATGGAAATTGGGAATAGTAAGGATTATAGATAAGAGAAGAAAAAGAGTAGTACACCTTCTGGAAAGCTGTGCATCTATGAACTTAAGAGTTGTCACCTATGAATTGTTTTATCAAGCCTGCAATAATCAATAATTGATGTTATGTGAAGTTTTGGAGGAGTAAAGGCAATGTGAGTGTTCTTGTATATATGTAAGAAATGGAGTTTCAGCAGAGATCAGAGAGATCAGTACTTTGTCTGAGTTAGTGTTCAAAGCTGAAACCATGACCAGACACTTTGAAACAGCTAACTAGCAATTCAGGTTTCTTCCTCAATCATGAATTGAGAGCCTCCTATGTTCAGAGCATTGTGCCAGGCATGATAGAAGAAAAAAAATATGTGTAAAACAGGCCCTCACCTACTTGAAACCTGCAATTCAGGGGAGACATAGAATCTAAGCCGCCAGAGCACTCTTGGTAACATCATCTGCAACACTGGTTGAGCGGCCCTGAGAGAGACTTGTAGAAGTTCAGTCTCCTAAAGAGCTTACATGAGAAGCTATTTCAACATTTTATTTTCAGTAAATGAAAAAGAAGGGCTTCAATTGGGACTCAGATGCAAAATTAATAGTGGGACATGTGAGTCTGGTCCTAAGTGATAAGGTGTAGGCCTCTCTTGTGTTCCCAGAAGTGGAGGAGACACCATTAGAAAACCCACTGAGCTTATATTAACATCCTTTCAGGGTGGATCAGGAGGCTGAACTGATAGGCAGAGTGGGATGAGTTATTTTTTACAGATTTAAATCTTTGATTAAAACTTTTCCTTTTGTTTTTGAGACAGGGTCTCATTCTGTCATCTAGGCTGGAGTGTAATGGAGCATTCATAGCTCACTACAGCCTCGAGTTCCTGGGCTCAAGCCATCCTCCCACCTCAGCCTCCTGAGTAGCTGGGACTACAGGCATGTACCACCACGCCTGGCTAATTTTTTATTTTTTTATTTTTGTAGAGATGGTATCTCGCTATGTTGCCTAGGCTTGTCTCAAACTCCTGGCCTCAAGAGATCCTCCTGCCTCGGCCTCCCAAAGTGTTGGGATTACAGGCATGAGCCACCATGCCCAGCTAAAAAACTCTTTTTAATCTTTGATCCAATTGGAATTTATTTTGGAGAATCACAGATTTTTTTTTTCCTCCCAAATAGCTAATGGTCTCAGCACCATTTGTTGAATAATGGATAGTTTTTTTCTCCCACTGATTTGTGAAAATATTCATAATTATCATTTCCTGAACGCCTGTTATGTATCAAGTGCTTTGATATATTTTGTAATGGATTTGTGCATTTTCTAGGTAACCCAGAATCTGAAATTATTTTCTTCTTTTGGTAAATTCTCTGTCTTATGAATCTTGCTGGGAAGGAGGTCTTGCCTTGACTATAAAACTTGAAAATGCCAAGAACTTATTTTCCCAGTTTCCTCTGCACTTGGGTTAGGAGCTACTAATCAATGGACCCACTTTGAACTTTACAAGTGGATCTACTGAGCCACAGAAGGTGGACCAAACCAAGGCCATTCTGATGGGCGGTGCCAGTAACATCTGCTGCCCAGGAGCACATGTGACCATGCTCACCATGGCATCCAGGATTCAGGGATGAGGCTGGCAGTCCTCACATACTCTGTGGGGGCACGAATTTCTGTGGCCCTGGTTGCTGCCCAGACTTCATTGCTGTTCCCTTTTGCCAAGTCTCATTCTCTACCCTTCTCTGAAATTTTGTAAGCTGTACAATAGCCTTGAAGAAATTCCTCTTTTGCCTGGATTAGTCAGAGTATAGTACCAACTATAGGGTATTGTTTGATTCTCAAATCCTCACACCTTAAAGATACATATCACCATCTCCATTAGATTTTAGGCAATTTATATTCAGTAAGAGTGTTAACTTGCTCAAGAGCACACAGCTAAGAAATGATAGAACTGGAATTCCAGTCCAGGTGTAAATCTGTCTGATTCTAAAGTTCATACTCTTTCTACTTTATCACATAATTCCAACATTATCATGAAATGCATCATACACACATATATATACACATATATGAGTGTGCTCTCTCGCTTCTCACTCTCTCAGCAGAAAACATACATAGTTTTTTGGTCTATGCTTTCATTATGTTCCATTGGTCTACCCTTGTGCTGCCACCACACAGTTTTATTTATTGCACCTTTTTAATAAGTTTTTAAATCTAGTATAGCAAGTTCTCCTTTATTCTTTTAAATCTTTTTCTTGCCTCTTCTTGAATGTTTATTTTTCTAGCAAGCAATTGGATGATTTTGCCAAGTTTCCCCCAAACCATGGAGGAACAAATTAGCAGCTTTAATTTAAGGTGTGTGAACCTTAATTTTATTTTCATTTAACAGGGTTACGTGAGGCATTAATAGCTCCCACATGTACAAGTGTGCACACATTCATGTACATACTCACAAATATGTATCTATAGAAATATTTTTGGTACTTATATAAAGACCTCTTGTTTGTTAGCTTCAACATATTTTAAAGTTCTTCAGAAGCAGGAACTGTAGCAGTGTTTCCCCGAGAAGCTCTTTTACATCCAGGCTGGCCAAGAAACTGAAAGAAGATGCCTTGATAAGAGAGTAGCAGTGGGGAGGAAACTAGTTTGTTGCAGGCTTTATTTTTTATATTGCTTTGTTCCTGCAAAAAACAGCATGGTTCACTCTGAGTCTTCCATTTTTTCTCCAAGAATAATTTTGATGCTGTGGGAGTTCTCTCCAAGCAAAACTCAACAAATAAATCCCAGGAGAATATCTGATTTGTGTTTGCACATAATTTTCCTGGTGTGGATGCTAGGTAATAGAAAGGCTAAATAATGTCCATGGTCCTGGAAGAATTTCTTTAATTATGGAGTTGTTGAGGCTCTGTTAAGAACCGATGAGACTCACAGTCCCTGCCTGGTCCAATAAACCAAGAGAGTAGTTTCCACTTCTTAAAG
This sequence comes from Daubentonia madagascariensis, assembly GCA_023783475.1. Lineage (NCBI taxonomy): Eukaryota > Metazoa > Chordata > Mammalia > Primates > Daubentoniidae > Daubentonia > Daubentonia madagascariensis. The sequence goes on from JAKFHU010001209.1 coordinate 46,291,550, forward strand.
TGGATGTGGATTTGACACATATATGTTCATCACAAATTAATGAAAAGCCAGTGCTTTTGATCCAGGAGGACACCAGGCTTTTCCTTCCCTCTTGCAGAAAAACATTCAAGTATAAACACCCTCGTGAGAGTCCCCCATAGGAAATTCCATGCATCTGCTCAGATTAGAAAGGCATCAACTTACTTATTTCCTCTAATAGAGAGGGACTTCTCTGAACAAGGAGTTCTCTCCTGAAAGGCCAGTGGCTTGGTTCTGGGAATTGTGAGATGCTAGCAGATCAGAGTGATGCTCTTAATAGTAGATTCTGAGGGTGTACAAATGCTGATAACCACATGTAAACTGTGCAGTGGAATCCAGCTGCCTTTGTTGCAGGTGCAGAATGGACCATGCCAGGAAATTTCTGAGACTCTGCACTTTTATTCCAGATTCAGAGTCATTCTTTGGTACCACAATTCACACAGGTATTTCTAGCCCATCTCAGCTAGAATTGTGGATAACATCAGAAATGGAATGCAGCTTGTAGCAAGCCAGAGAGCTAACTTCTTCTAAAATTAAATTAAGATTAGCTATAGCACCTCATATCTCTGATAGCTGTGCTGCATAATAAGGTGGAACTGAATGCTGTGCCCAGGAAATTTATGCCCTATTTGCAGCAACATTTCCGATAAAAAAAAATTGAATTGATGAGCAGAGAGTTAATCATGTTGTAACTGCATATACAGTAATCTCATGACCCACTCTCCACTGGAGTTAATAATTAACTGTTGGTGTGTACTGAGCTATCTGGTAATGTTTCCTGGCTTAGCTTTCCATCAGCAAGAAACTGACAAGCAGGTGCAATGGCTTCTGAGGAGAGCCAGTTAAGAAACTGCATTTGCCTATATAAAGCCTACACTTTCAGTTTGTTCTGATTTGGAACAGAGCTGATTTTCTAGCTAAAGCTGTGGTGACAATGACTTGAAATGAATTTCTCATCTGGGCACATTCTGAAAGGCCAGTTCTAGGCATCCATAAACAGAAAGACTTGTAAGGTAATGCAAAAGGGACAAAATGATAGTTTCTATAATTTTGTTGTCTTTAGGCGGCAGTCTGCAAACCTGCCCAGTTAGGAATTATTGGTCCTTTCTCACTCTATTGCAGTGAAAAAAGAATTTGCTTTACCTTCAGAGAAACTTGGTTTTACTACTAATTCAAACAAATTATGAAAATACATATTTGATCTCCTTTCAGCTTTTTGAAGTTTCCAATACCGAGTATTTTGTAACCAGTACATATTTGATTCCTCCAGTGATCACGGGATCTGGTATTGATATGTATACAAAATTCCTTAAAAATCAGCTCACAATGCAATCTGCTGTTGTTTTGAGTGAATGACTTATGGCTGCAAGTTTCAATGGTTGCTACGGAGAAGAGTCATCTGAATTTTTAAACGATGTCCCCTTTCCAGCTAACATGTCAAAAATAAGTTTTCCATTTAATTTTTCTGGAAACCAGTGAAAATGTACTATGCCATTTTCCTCCCCTCTCAAGTGAACAATTAACCATTGCTCAAAGGCTAATGCAACAGTCGGAAATCTTAATTGAATAAAACCTATTTCTCTCTCTCCCCAAATTTAAATTTAAATCCAAAATTTAAAAAGGCTGACATTCAAAATTGCTTAAAATATTGTTCACCAAAGCTAGGAAAAAGTCCAAGTAACGATGAGTAATTTATGTCATAAGCAAAAAGCATTTGGTGGCTTCATAATTTTGATGGGAGCCAAGTGATGCTATAAAATTATGGTTCTCCCAGCATGGTGAGGGTTCTCTGGGGGTCTGTCTCTCATGTGTGAAAAGGCAAAGTCATTTTGTATCAGATGTGTGCTATTTTGAGAACTGTTCCGAGTTCTAAAAAAGTTAACAAGCATCCAAATGGTGACAATTTACTAAAACAATGCATGCTGGTCAGCCCCAGAATATGTGATTCACAAAAGGAGCTGGAATGTACTCATTAATTCTAGAGGCTGAAGATCCCAGAACAGTTGTTGGGAACACCATTAAAACTCACTGTTCATATAATTCCCCAGTTTGGGTCTTCTAAAACTTATGGAACTCCTTAGATCTGTGTTGTCCAAAATAGCAGCCACTAGCAACATGTGGCTATTTAAATCTAATTTAACTAAAATTATATAAAATTAAAAATTCAGTTCATCAGTTGCACTAGGCCAATTTCAAGTGCTCAATATCCACCTTTGGCTGGTGGCTACCATGTTGGACAGCACAGACAATGAACATTTTCATTGTTGTAGTAAGTTATACAGGCATACCTTGGAGATATTACAAGTTTGGTTCCACCACCCTGATAAAATGAATATCTCAATAAAGCAAGTCACACAAATTTTTTGGTTTCTCAGTGCATATAAAAGATATGTTTATACTATATAATAGTCTATGAAGTGTGCAATAGCATTATATATAAACAATGTATATGTCTTAATTTATCTTAATTTAAAAATACTTTATTGCTCAAAATTGCTAATGATCATCTGAGCTTTCAGTGAGTCATAATTTTTTTTTTTTTTTTTTTTTGCTGGTGGAGGGTCTTGCTTCAGTGTTGATGGCTGCTGATTGAGCAGGGTGGTGGTTGCTGAAGATTGGGGTGGCTGTGGCAAATTTCTTAAAATGAGACAACAATGATGTTTGCTGCATCAATTGACTCATTCATGAAAGATTTCTCCATAACATGTGAGGCTATTTGATAGCATTTTACCCACAGTAGAACTTCTTTCAAAATTGAAGTCAGTCCTCTCAAGCTCTGCCACTGCTTTATCAACTAAATTTATGTACTATTCTAAATCCATCATTGTCATTTCAACAATGTTCATAGCATCTTCAGTAGGAGTAGATTCCATCTCAAGAAACAACTTTCTTTGCTCATCCAAAAGAAGCAACTCCTCATTTATTCAAGTTTTATCATGAGATTACAGCAATTCAACCACATCTTTAGGCTCCACTTCTAATTCTAGTTCATTTGCTATTTCCATCCCATATGGAGTTACTTCCTTCGCTGAAGTCTTGAACCCCTAGAAGTCATCCATGAGTGTTGGAATCAACTTCTTCCAAACTCCTATCAATGTTGATATGTTGACCTCCTCCCATGAATCACAAATGTTTATAATGGCATCTAGAATGGTGACTTCTTTCCAGAAGGTTTTCAATTTACTTTATCCAAATCCATAAGAGCAATCACTGACTATGGCAGCTATAGCCTCACAAAATGTATTTCTTAAATAATAAGACTTGAAAGTCAAAATGATTCCTTGATTCATGGGCTGCAGAATGGGTGCTGTGTTAACAGGATAACAATCTCTTTGTACATCTCCATCAGAGCTCCTGGGTGACCAGGTATGTTGCTGATAAGCAGTAATATTTTGAAAGGAATCTTTTTCTTCTGAGCTATAGGTCTCAACAGTTGGGTTAAAATACTCAGTAAACCATGCTGTAAACAGATGTGCTGTCATCCAGGCTTTGTTCTTCCATTTATAGAGCACAGGCAGAGTAGATTTAGCATAATTCTTAAGGGCCTTAGGATTTTCAGAATGGTAAATGAGCATTGGCTTCAACTGTAGGTCCCCAGCTACATTAGCCCCTAACAAGAGATTCAGCCTATCATTTGAAGCTTTGAAGCCGGGCATTGACTTCTCCTCTCTAGCTGGGAAAGTCCTAGAAGGCATCTTATTCCAATAGAAGGTTGTTTTGTCTACATTGAAAATTTGTTGTTTAGTGTAGCCACGTTCATCAATTATCTTAGCTAGATCTTCTGTATAACTTGCTGCAGCTCCTCCATCAGTACCTGCTGCTTCACCTTGTACTTTTATGTTATAGAGATGGCCTCTTTCCTTAAGCCTCATGAACCAACCTCTGCTAGTTTCAAACTTTTCTTCTGCAGCTTCCTCACCTCTCTCAGCTTTTGTAGAATTGAAGAGAATTAGGACCTTGCTCTGGATTAGGCTTTGGCTTATGAGAATGTTGTAGCTGGTTTGATCTCCTATCCAGACCACTAGAACTTTCTTTGTATTGGCAATAAGGCTGTCTCACTTTCTTATCATGTGTGCCTTCAATTGAGTATCACTTTTAATTTTCTTTGAGAATCTTTTCTTTGCACTCACAACTTGGCTAACAGTTTGGTGTAAGAGGCTTAGATTTTGGCCTATCTTGGCTTTCAACATGCCTTCCTCACTAAGCTTAATTATTTCTAGCTTTTGATTTAAAATGAGAGACATGCAACTCTTCCTTTCACTTGAATACCTGGCGGCCATTGTAGGGTTATTAATTGGCCTAATTTCAATATTATTGTGTCTCAGGGAATGGGCAGGCCTGAGGAGAGGAAGAGAGACAGGGGAATAGCTGGTCGGTGGAGCAGTCAGAACACACACAACATTATTAAGTTTGTTGTCTTATATGGCATGGTTCACGGCACCCCAAAACAATTACAATAACAACATCAAAGAGCACTGATCACAGATCATTATAACAGATATAATAATAATGAAAAGTTTGAAATATTCCAAGAATTACCAAATGTGATACAGAGACATGAAGTGAGCACATGATGTTGGAAACATGGCACCAATAGACTTACTCAATGCAGGGTTGCCACAATTTGTAAAAAACGCAGTATCTGCAAAGCACAATAAAGTGAAGTGCAATAAAAATAAGATACACCTGTATTGGATAGTGCTGCCTTATGTAAAGAAGAAAATAAATATTTATTGAGCAGTTACAATGTGATAGGTATCATATTTGATCTGTCTTCTTCCCATTTCACTGTGAAGAAGCTTAGAGTGCTTAAGTCACTTGTTCAAGTCCCGTCACTGATATAGAGCAGAGCTAGAACTCAATCTAGTTTCTCTTGACTCCAAGCCCAGTGCCACTTCCAAAACATGTCCAAGTGTTGGCTCATCCATTCATCCATCTAACACATACTTGATGATAGAATGACTATGTATTTTAATTATAATGCCAGGACAACAGGTGAAAACTGTTACTGAACAAACTGGTCCCTCTATTTGCTGAGAACCTGGCTAGCAAGTGGGGCTATAAGGTTAGAAGGACGAATACAATTCCTGTCCCCATAGCACTTATAGCCCAGTAGGGGAGTCAAACATTGACTATAGAATCACACAATTAATTATCAGTCATATTGTGATAAATATCAAAGAGGAAAGCCCATCTGTATTGGGAGAGGCTTCTGAATGCCATTAAATAGCAATGACAACAATTAACAATAAAGCTTCAGCTTCCAATGCCTGGAAAGTTCACATTAGTAAGGCAAATCTATGATACTGCTGGCCTCCTGATTGATGAGTCCACCGTAATTTTCATGCCTGGTAAACAGAGAGATCTATTTCATTCAAGGTCATTCTGGGTTGGCATGACCAACTTCAATTTCGTCCGATTCTCCTTGGGTAGAAGTATTTTTGAGACAAAGAGCTGAGATCAGCTAATTTGTCAACATTACAAAGGAGGAGCCTCATCCTCGTTACTCTTCGCCCTCATTGAGTCTTTCCAGCAGCAGCTGCTGGCATATGAACCCTGCAGATGAAGATGCCATAGCATGGCTTTTTCTTGACTGCACTGCTGAGGGTAAGATAGTGGAAAATGCTTCTTAGTCATTTCTTTGTCATTTTTTAACAGGGTCAAACTCAAATACCCATAAGAGGAGATTGAGAGCCAATATGTTACACCAGCAGTCCCCAACCTTTATGGCACCAGGGGCCAGTTTCATGGAAGATAATTTTTCCATGGACCGGGGGTGGGGGGAATGGTTTCAGGATGATTCAAGTGCATTATATTTATTGTGCAGTCAAACCTCTCTGCTAATGATAATCTGTATTTGCAGCTGCTCCCTAGTGCTAGCATCACCACCTCAGCTCCACCTCAGATCATTAGGCATTAGATTCTCATAAAGAGCGTGCAACCCAGATCCCTCACATGCACGGTTTACAGTAGAGTTTGCGCTCCTATGAGAATCTAATGCTGCCTCTGATCTGACAGGAGGTGGAGCTTATGTGGTGATGCCAGGGATGGGGAGCAGCTGTAAATACAGATGAAGCTTCACTTGCTCAGCTGCAGCTCACCTCCTGTGTGCAGCCTGGTTCCTAACAGGCCACGGATGGGTACCGGTCTGAGAGGCCCAGGAGTTGGGGACTGCAGTGCTATGCCATCAAATTTAAAAGGCTAGAAAAAAAATCAAAGCCACAAACTGTTATCACATTCAGTATTTTACTCGTTTTAATGTTAGCCTATTAATTCCAATAAAAGAACAACAGAATATCCATTTCACTGTAACTTGACATGCTTATTATGCCAATATGATTAGTTTTTGCAAAACATTCATGTACTGGTTATAGTTTATGGAAAAATTGATTTCACAGAACCAGAGAAATTAGAATTGGAAACATTCTATTAGGTCACAAGGTGCATCCCCAGAGGCTAGTATAGAATTAATCCCTGGTTCTCAGTGTATTATCTGATGCACTTTTCTATCAGGTTTTGATGGGCTTATATATTTATTATAGGTTGGCAATATGTACCACTAAAAATTATACCAATCCATCTGAGAAATAAAATTCTAGAAAAATAAGCATTTGCCAAGAGCTAATTTTACTTTGGTGGATATATTTTTAATATACTGGTGTTTATAGCCTCTCATCTTACAAGAGGCAGGGTAGTAGCACTGGATCATGGATTGGCATTACAATCAAATAATGAATTTGCATATCTTAAGTTGCAGAAATTTCCCCAGACAAAATTTCCCATCAGATTTACACAAAATGTGGTATGAGTCTTTGATTCCCAAGAACGGCTTATTTTCCATACAGGAAATTGAGCCCTGTACCTCAATCAAACACTTGACTAGACTGACATTTCCATCTTCCTGGGCAATGTGTACTGAGCTATGGCTCCAGAACAGACACTTGCGAAGGTGGCAAATGCCATTCTGAACTGGAGGGCCGGGGATGGAGTCAGCCAGTGTTGCCCAACTCTGAGTGTCCTCTGTTTTGCTTCCCTTTCCTGCTTTCTTTCCTAGCATGGCTGCTCTCTGGGTAATGACTCAGAGAGGGGAAGAAAGGAGAGGAGAGGAGAAGGAGATGGCTTCTCCAGATAAAATTTACCTGTCATCTTCTACACATACAATCAGCCTATAAACTCCCGAGATCTCGTGGGTCAGATGTACAGCACTGCCTCTCTCTGCGTCAACATATACCATTCAGGAATTCTCTTCCCCTTTATCAGCATCCTTGAAGTTCATTTTCACCTGATTTCACCTATTATAGATGTTGGAGAAAAGTGCATGGTGTAATTTTTCTCAGTCCTGCTAGGTTTTTCCTTCACCTCTTGCTCCTTCACAGAGATAACAAGCAGAAAGGTGGGTGTGGGCTACGTTGGTGGCTGGAGGAGGAGGGAATCAGGCCATGTCTGGAAAAAGGCAGCGAGGGAGGCACAGAAGCGTAGCGATCAGCCAAATTAATGCGTAGTTCCACTTGTTGTTCACACTCTGCTGTCCCTGTGCGGACGCCCAGATGAAATTCTTGTTTGCTCAGGATGCAGCTGATGAGTATTATGTCTGGAGAGCATCCCAGGGGAGGTCTTATACATCTTTTGTACACCTGCATGCTAAATGAGCAAGAACACCCAGGTGCTGAATAAGACTTATGAATTTGGTGTAAATTATGCAAACAAGTAATTTTGTATGTCCAGAAAGTAGTGCTATCTGTGGTACAGTTTTTCTAAACTCTCCATAATTTAGGAGAATGCAAACTGAAAGGCAGTCAGACAGCAACAAGGCCTAATGGCTCAGCATAGTGTATCAGTTTCGACAGGTTTCAGTCACCAGGGACTCTTTTATACCCACAGCAGAAGACAGCAAAAGTGCTCCAGGAGATTTAAAAAGGCAGGGACCTTAGCCATGTTAACCCTTGGATGGCAGCAGTAAAGACAGCTTTATCCATGGGATGGGCCCAAGGCTGTGGCAAAGTGAAGATGGTGAAAAGGTTCTGAAGAAAGGGGGTCAGGGAGCTGTGCTCTTGGGGTAAAACAGATGTTCAGTAGTGGTGGAAGGTCCACTTTTGCTACTCAAAGTGTGGTCCATCAGACAGCGCCATCAGCATCACCTGGGAACTTGCGGTACCTACAGAATCTTGAGCCCTACCTCAAACCTACCAAATCAGAATATGTATTTTTCAAAAGTCCAGGTGATCTGTTTGCACATGAAAGTGTGAGAAGCATTAGTATCTGCTGCCATCTTCCTGGTGGTCTTTCCACAATAGTAGCCTGGACTTGCTAAGAAGGGACACAGCTTTTCTAACTTAGTGGAAAGTTTATTTCATACTCATATCAGTGAAAGCCAATGAATGATCATCATGCTTCCCTCCAGGAGTATACATTCCCTTTTTTTTTTTGACTACTCCCATTGTTTCCTTTTGGGAATTATTTCTTCCTAATTGCATGTGATTCTGGCAAGGCTGTCAACCATAAAGCCTGGGTACCTGATTGAGGCTGGCTAGGAACAATTTTTTTTCTGGGGATTGATATAGAGGAAGAGAGCCTTTATTTTTCTGAAATCATAAGGTACAAGAACAATATAGGCTTGGGACTGGCAAGGGTATCTGGCTACTACATGTAGAAGGAATCTGCTTGAAAATGAAGCCAGATGAGTCAAGCAGAGCAGAAAGATGGAGAGAGAGAAATCATTTGAACACCTGAGTTCAGTTGTACCCAAAATCAGACAACCCTTGGACTTCCAAGTTGAGTGAGCCAATAAATTCAGTTTAGCTTAAAGCAGTTTTAGGTTGGTTTTCTATCATTTGTAGCTAAAAGAATGGTCATGATCAATACATTCCTGAAATTGGATTACCAGTTCTTCCAAATTGGAACTGACATCTGGACACATGGGAATAAATGAAGGGAATAAATTCACTGTGAAGTTCATAACCTGTAATTTGACCATGGCGTGAGTCAGTTTGTGTGAGTATATGTATAATCTGAATATAATTAAATATAGAAGATTTAAAACTTTCAGGCGTTCATGAGCCCTAAATACTGGTTATCTGTATAATTGCAGCAGGCTGTATTTATTTTCTGGATTTAGAGACAATGCCTATTGAAATTAATATTCAAATTTATGCCAACTAATATGCAAATAAGGATAGCTTTGGTGCTTTAACAAGAGGATAGGATTGCAGCATTGGCATTTCGATGGTGCTGATGCTTTGATGAAAGAAGACAAAGAGGGCTAGAACGCAGATGAAATGTGTTCCCCTGGAATACCCAATGCAAATGGGAAATTTATGGCTCTATAAACTGTTTTAAAACGTAAAACAATACCTCAATTTAATATAGCAGTTTAACCATTCGTTAATTTACTCAGTGCAAACACTGCAACTTTCAGAAACGATGCTACCCATAAATACAATTTACAACCACACACACACACAAAATAAAACCACTAAAGAAAATATGTACTTACACTCATGCCAAATGTCAAAATTTAAATCTACAATTGTTTGTCCCACTTGAAACACTGAAGGCTGCCTCTCTTCAATGGTCAATTGATATTCATTATTGGACATATATTTTACTCTATGTATCTGGTTCCATATTATTAATATATATGGTATGTACATATGTATTTTAAAATTATTAGTTAGAATTAGGTTAAGTTATGAATAAAAGAAACTTGAAAAAGTAGTGGCTTAAATAAGGTAGAAATATTTTTCTTTCTTAATTGAAAAATGTTTGGAGATGGACAGTCTAGGATGAGTAGGGTGCCTCCATGGTTGTTGAGAACTAAACATTCTTCCAGATTTTCAAAGCACAGAGCCCAGTATGTGACTCTAATCCTATAGGTTCAAGAAGGCTGCTGGGTCTCTCTAGCTATAACATCCAGTTTCCCAGCAGAAGGATAGAAGAAAGGAAGAAGGGTTTGCTACCTCTCTTTAAAGGAAATTTGCTGGAGGAAGTTCCACAAGGTATAGTTCCACAAAGCATATCTGCTTACATCTCATTAATCAGAATGTAGTTCTATGCCACACCTAGTAATGAGAGAGGTTGGGAAATATGGTCTTTTAGCTGAAAGGCTGTGTGTCCAGATAAAAATCATTATTTTGTTAATTTGAGGGAGAAGCAGAGAATAGGTATTTGGAAGGCCATTAGCAAACTTTGCTTCAAATATTAAATATGTATTTGTTTGTCAATTTATTTTGTGTTTCCCCTATTAGAAACTAGCTCCACATGGGCAAGGGCTTTCTTTTGTTCATGGTTGTATCTTTAATACTATTTTATATTTCTCTTTCCTCATTTTCTTCCAGTAGTTTAAGCACATTAATCAACCAGAGCACTATGTTGAGAAGAACACAGAGACCGCATACAGATTCGGTGAGAAAGAATGCTGTGATCAACTAATAATGTCTGCAGTGGACAGTCCCTGCATGTCTGGCTTTACCATTCCTGGCTTAAAGCATTCCCTGTAACCGCTAGCTTCCAACTAAAATGCTTAGAAATGTATGGCTACTGTGAAGCCAGTTTAAATCTATATGCCAAAAGGCCTTATTTAAATTTGTTGTTTCCAATGTTTTATTCTCAGTAGAAATAGTGTTCTCTGCAACTTTTTTTCTTATGTGGAGCTCTCTTGTGCAGTTGTAAATTTTGCAGGTTTCCAGAGCATTGCTAAAGGAATTATATGCAAATTTTAAGTTACACTTACTTGGCAAATTCTAACCAGAAAGTTGCTGGGAAAGGGGATTTTTGCTGTTCTTTAAAGGACAAAATGGAAAAACAGGTCATGAGTTTTATGCTGTCAGAGTAGAGATGCAATTCTTTGACATGTTCATCTTCTGATTCATTTAGAAAGCAGAGGGGGCCTGGAGGAGTGATAAGGACTTTTGGAGTTCAACACAAACGCTAGAAAGAAAAGCCTAGGCTCTCTATTCATCTCCAACAAACCAAGCATGAGGACAAGAAGGCCAGAGTTAAATTACACTGCAATTAAAAATAGCCAAGACTATTGAGTAAAGCACCAAATTGCATCTAAAAATTATGTCTTTATAAAGCTGTCATTTTGGCAACTTTCTTTTCCTGCTCCACATAACACATTTAATCAGTATTGGTGACAGGACAGTGACTTGATGAAGCTGTGATTCTTTCAGAGAGAGGGAATTATGCAATCCTCCATAAAGATAAATCAGAATCTCTAGGATATGATTTGAAAAGCCCCCTTGAAGACTCCTAGACACTTCCCTTGGGGCACATGCCCGTCTTTCTTCTGACTCTCCCACTTGTGGGTCAAGAATTACTGCCTTATTGGAATGACCTGCTTTGCTATTTAATTTTTGTCTTGTTTAACTATATCCATGGAAAATGGCCTATTTGTATATAATATCTGGTCTTAGTTTGGGTTCTTCTAAAAGTGCAGTCTAAGAGTCTTGGGAGCAGATTCTTTATTTGGGAGGTGATTCCAGAAAGCAGGAGTGAGAAAACAGAGAGATTGAGACAGGAAGGAGGAATATCCAATACATGAGTGTGTTATTGAGTCACACTGTGGGCAACAAGGGCTCGATTCTTTCAGGACTCCAGGAGAGTTTACAAATGTGTCCCAAAATTGTCCTCCTGAAGTATGGGAGGTTGGCATGTTTATCAACAGGCTCCCATTCCTATTTTGTTGCAAGTTGCCCCAGGGCATTAACAAATGGCATCCTACTCTCACCCACTTCTGGGCTGTGTACTTGTGTGGGCTGAATGCCCCATGGCATCAGAGAACCCTGGCTACCAGTGCCCAGCAGAAAGGCCCATGGGACCTTGACTTGAGACAGACAATGATAGAGCAAGGTAAGTCTGAGATCACTCAGAGCTGTCTGTTGCAGCTACAGCTGAAGTCAGGTGGGCTGAGAGGGAATGATGGGGCAGGTACCAGAGGTGCCTGCTGCAGTTCCTGACTGTGATCTGGAACTCGGCTAATTAATGCTTAGCAGTTTGATTTAGACCCATGGCCATAATCAATGCATTTGATTGTACATTTTAACTGAGGATATGATTTAAAATTGGTATTAACCCAAAGTTACAAAGTGAAGACTAACATCACAATAGCCATCTTACTTATATACAGATGTAATTTAAACCCTTGGATTCTCTTCTCGCTCTCTTCTTCCTGTTTAACTTTCAAATTTCTCTTCTGTATGCTACTATCCCTACCCAATGATAGGGATAGAAAACCAATGTGGTGAAAATAGAACCTGTCAAATACCGGCACTTGTTAGAAACTCTTCTAAAAGTCCTTATTGAATAGGAAGCGGAAATTATTGGCCAAAATGAGATTTGGAGATTACATGTGATTTTGATTTCTCCATGCTATCTATCAAATTTCTGTAGTTCACTGGGACACAACTCATAACACTGAATAATCGACATAGAGCACAGAAAAGAAAGATGCATCAAGTGCTTATTATTGCTGAGGCTGCATTTCCTGTGTGCAGTGGGCACCATGGGCAAAGGATACAGAGGCAGCAGGGCATGGTGAGGACTACCAAGGCTTTGTGAGTCGGAGTCTGTCCCTTGCTAGCCATGAGATGTGGGGCAAGACAATGAACCTCACTGAGCCTCAGTTTCCTCAATTATAAGATAGGGGCAATAATAGCTTTCTTGCAGGGTTATTGCAAAGATTAAGCATAATTATGCAAAAGTGTTTGGCATGTCAAAAGTGCATTGCTATAGGCCAATAGATAAATACATGAAAAATCTCATTTCTATTTTCTATTCCACTTTGACTTAGTTTCTGGGTAAAGCTTGCATTTACTGCAACAGACTACTGTGATTCATTCAGACTAAATCATTGAACATAAAATTAGAAAGTCTCTTGGGTTGATATTGAGCTGAAAATAAAGGTGCCAGGAGGTAAGCATACTCTCCATTTTACCTGACATCTCCAAAAGATAAAGGAGTCTCCCAGTGACCAGAATAATGACCCTCAAACCAGAAATATCCAGCAGTGAGTGGTCCCACAGCCATCCCCCCTCCTGCAGCCACTGTGCATGTGCTGGACGTGGTGAGAAGAGAGGCAAGTCCAGGGTAGGATGGGTGAGGGCAACCCCTGATGGTCCCTCATTATCCCAGCTGTCTGCATCTATCATAGGGGAGGATTTTGGTTCAGTCTTCAGCCCAAAGTAGACCTCTCCCAAAAGCAACAGGACACTGGTCTTCAAATCTGGAGGTACATGAATACTTTCCAAGAGGTACACAGGCATGCCTAGATTTAAGGGGCTCTGTTTACAGTTCCTCGACTTTTGTATGTACTCTTCCTAAATTGATCAGAGGTGGCCTGAAAACAAGACTGTTTCTCTTTTCCATATTCCCTTTTATAATCTCCCTTCTCCTACTTCACTAAAGAAAACATGGATCTCTCACCCATCCCAAATCATACTATAATGCATTGCCCAGGATGTCGAAAACTCCATGGTACCAAACAAAGGGACAAGTAGAAATCCAGCATTTTTTAAAGAACCTTGTCTTTTCCATACTCTAGATACTGCCAAAGAAACATTTCCTGCTGAGGGAGATCCTGTGACTTGTGATAAGGAGTAAAGGAGGCAGGGTCTTATTCGATGGCAAGGCTGGGATTATTATCTGTCTCTCTGTAGTAGGTGGCTGTCATCGAGACATGTCTTAACACATTTATTTGGATTAATAAATGAAGTCAGGTATGTTCTGGCAGAAAGAAAGCCTGATTTGGCTGACTGGTTTGACAATGAGGACTGTGTATATGGCAGATATTTTCTGTTAGTGAATGAGCTAAATGTGCATCTCGCAAGTTGTATTAAAAATATTTAAAGCATGTGATAATATTAAAGCATTTAATAAGAAATATTATATTGGAAAAGGTCTAATGAAATAAGCAATAATTTGATTTTCCCAATCCTTTATGTGTATATCAGGTTAAACAAGTTACCCTTAAGTGAAAGAGTAAAATGTACAAATGATAGTCATTTGATGAGTTGTGGTAGAGACTCTTTGGTATACTTCTCAGCATTTAAGAAAGTGGATGATTCTAATAACTGGGCAACAAATCCTTTTGCAAGTTGGGTGGGTTTCAACTCTTTGCTTTCAATAAAATTGAAGGAGGACCACATGAAATTGTCAGCTCTCAGACATTAAAAACAATTTGTGATGATAGATCACTTTGTTATTTTTGAAAGAAAAATCAGAAAGAGTTTAAAGAATTGAGTAGTACCTCTAAAACATATCTATTTTCCTTACATTCATTACCTATCTATGTATTTATGTGAACAAGGGATCTCAGGAATCACACTTTAAAACACAGTAAGTAGAAGTAAAGTTGTTTCTGAGGTCACCTTATTCTAGCAAAATGTAACGTTAATCCATGGATTCATCAACTAATTGAAAAAAGAAGCCTCATATGTCCCATTGAAGGATAGATTTTTGATAAAATTTGACTTTTATGTTTAATAACTACTTATTGATTTATAATATATTTATATTTTATTGCCAAGGAGTTTACATTAGTATAAAATTCTGTGGGCAAAATGAAATAAAAATATGAGTTCAAGGAGAAAAAGAAATGATGTAAAACTTGCAACTGTAAAAGAAGATCACATTCACACACTTTTAAGAATAGTTGGTATTAAATTACTATAGTATTTTGGTTCAATTATATAAATTTAAGAATGATGTGGTAGTTTTCTTTCAAAAAGTCAGTATTTACAATAATGCCAAGAATTACATCCTTTGCAAATATTTTAAACTTATAGTGAAAAACTTAAATATTAATTTATACATGTGTCATGGGGTCTTGTGGTCTGAATGTGTCCTTTAAAATTCATGTATTGAAAATTTAATCCCCAATGCAACAGTGTTGGGAGGTACGGCCTTTTGGAGTGGACTAATGCCGTTATAAAAAGGGCTTGCAGGAGTGGTTTGCCCTCTTTTGTTCTTCTGCCATGTGAGGACACAACGTTCATCCTTTCAGGCATCAGATGCTGGTGCCTTGATCTTGGACTTGCCAGCCTCTAGAACTGTGAGAAAATAAATTTCTGTTCTTTATAAATCACCCAGTGTGTGGTATTCTGTTATAGCAACACAAAACAAGGGATACGGTTGTTTTTCAAAATTCTATTAGGGGATGTGTGAGCAAAAAGAAAAAAAAAAAACCTCTTGCAATAGGGGACCTGCCTATAGCAATTAGAAGTGATATGTTCTTTGGCATTAGGAGGTCGGAGAGAGAGTAGGAATGCTGACTGCCTCTTGGAGATTCTGTCCAGTGACTGGGTCCGTGAGGTTTTGATTTGTATTCTAGACTTTCATTAAAGGTGACTTGGAATTGTGGATTAATATTAGAACCAGCCTTATGTCTTAACTGAAAATAAACCTGCTCCGCCATTTCAGAGCCTCTCTGGTTCAGATCTATGTTTGAATAAATCTTAAATATGTTTTCCTCTTTGAAAATATCCCTGACATGTGCTCCCTCTCATGTGGGTTCCTATGGCTACCACTCTAATCATGATTCTGTAAAAGCATTTAGTTTGCATACTCATTCATTCATTCAATCAATCTGTGTGCGCCAGGCACTGTGTAACGTGCTGGATATGCCACTGGGAAGGAAACAGGCATAGACCCAAATCTCATCTTAGTGGAGTTAGATGATCAATATAAAAGTAAACAATTATGCAAATAGATAATTAAAGACCATCATAAGTGCTATGAATGAATAGAACACGTTTGTTAATGACAAGAAAAACCAGGGGTACTTATTTTTAATTGGATAAACAGGGTAAGCCTCTCAGAAAAGGTGACTTGTAAGCTGAAATCAGAAGTATGAGAAGGAACCAGCCATGGCAAAAATGGTGAAATAATGTTCTAATTAGTAGAAACATGTGGAAGGGCCTGGTGATAAGAGTCTGGCTTATGAGGAACACGGGAAGAAGGCCGGTGTGGCTGGAATACACGAGCAGGGGGCAAAGAGCGTGTGTGTGGAGGGAGACAACTAGTGACATAAAAGGAGGGTAGGAAAAAAGCAAGGGCCCAAACAGGAGCCATGTCAGGGAGTTCAGATTTCATTTTAAATGCCATAGAAATCCATAGAATGATTTCTGTGTACTACCTAATGTACTACTGAGCCTCTTATTGTAGTTTAAACAAGAGAAAATGGTGGCTTTGGGGGGGGTGATGTCAGCAAAGACAGAGAGAAATGGACAGATTTGAGGGTTATTTTTTCAGCTACTTTTGGGATGTGACGATGGATTGGATATGATGGATTTTTGCTCAGTCACCCTCATCAGATTGTGAACCCTGTGAGGCAGGCCATAATATTCATATCTCCAGATATGAATGAGTGGGATCCCACAAATCTAAAATCTGCCTCCTGGATGTACATATGGAGGGATTTCCCACAAAGGGGCTGAACCTGTTACATAAAGACAGGGAGAAGATTAAAAACATTTTTTTCCCCCATAAGACAGCCTTGTTCATTAGATTTTCTGCAGGATGTGAGAGAAATTGGTTGAAGAAATCCTTCTCTGCGCCAAGGAGCTGCACCAGCCATGGGAAATACCTGACTTGGAGAAAACCTGACTGTCCTGTCCCATCCTGCTCCATTTTCTCTTGGGTTTTAAATTTCTTCCATTTCTTGTCAGTTTCAGATCTCTTTACACCCCAGGATAAAATGGAAGAGTGGGTATTTGCAACAATACCTTTGGAGAAAATAGATCCTAGATATAGCCAATAAATCCAGCACAGAAAATAACTCCCTTTAACAAACAGAATGGCTGGAAGAGTTGGAAAAATCTTGCAGAAAACAAGCCATCAAAACTCCCCAAGGAAGTCTGTCCTCTCTGCTCCTGACCGCTCTCCTGCTCTCGGGAGGGCATTGCCCGCTCCTTCCCCTCAGCTCCTCCTTGAGCTCCAGCCCTGTGGGACGCTGGGTGATGAAAGTGACCTGCTGTTTCTGTAATAATAGGGGGCCCAGCATACAGACACAGCAGGTCAGTTTCCCTCATGCGGGCAGGTGCCTCACCTCCCCATTGTAAATGTCTCCCTCTCCAGTCAAAGCAAGTCACCCACAGGGGTCTATATTACACAGGGGATTCTGCTTTAAAATCTGTCAGGAGAACCTCCCTTTGGGATATTTGTGGTTATCCACTTAGTTCAATGTCGGAGCAGTGAGTGAGGGTAGGGAAGGGGATGGGTGACTTTTCCCCTGCCAGCCTCCGGCCCACCACCCTTGCTTACTAGGGAGCCAAGTTTGCAGTGGCTATGGAGGCAGGGAAAAGTGCTGCCGTGCTTTCCCCAGAGGGAATAATCCATGGAGGAGAATGTCTGGGCAAGGAGAGGGGGCAGAGTGGTCCACATGACACCACCCTCAGGAGCCTCCACCTGCCACTGCAATTTAGGTTCAGGGACACAGTCCTGGGTTCAGCCTCAGAGCAGGAATAGGCTTAGGCTTAAGTCCCAGTTCTTCATGCCCACTTTGCAAATGAACCAGTAGCAGTCTTGTGTGTAGAGAAGGGGTCTGTCTCTGCGGTTTGATTTAAGATATGACAGCTCCAATCTGAAAATAATTTCCCTTTGGCCCATCCTTGGAGGCTGAAATGTCACTGGTTTTGGTTTATTCCTCAGAGGCAAACAGGGCCCTCCTCCTTCTGTCTCTTTTTAAAGGTAAATCTTCCTCAGAGGAAGAACACCTTGAGTCATTCAAACCTCCCAGCAAATGAATGGGCTCTCCATCAAATACCTCCCTCTCAGGGCAGGAAAGGGAGGGAAGGAAAAGGGAACCCTGGGTGCCTGAGGGAGGAGGGGGCCTGAAACAAGGTAAGAAGAGTGAGGGAGGTTTAGGTCATAAGTCTTGGGTGATAGTGACAGGTAGAGGGTTAACCAGGCCTTACAGTAGAGCTTTCTGCAGAGCAGACCAGAGCTCTGCCCCTGCCTGGTCCCTAAGGAGTGGAAAAGAACCAGATCCCAGGAGTGAAGACTTAAAGTGTTTCTTAACAAACATACCAGCAAGCTTTGGACGTACACTGCCAATTTCTCAAATTCACTCAGTCCCTGACCTTCATGAGTAGTTCTTGCACAGGTCCCAGGGTATGATTTTCAGCAGAAAGGGCTGACACTAGGAACCAGCAATACTGTCCCTCTACCTGGGAAATCAGAGCATGGGAAAGATGGGCAGATGAGGCAGCAGTGAGGGCTCCAATCGAGGGCCCTGGCAGCAAGTCCTCTGTGCAGTAGACACTCATTCCCAGGTGCACATCCAGGTCCCCATTTGCCAGCAATTGTGAGGTTCAGAAAGCTGAGAGAGCCATGTGCTGCAACAACTCAGCCTGCCTCACCGCCATCTGCTCATCTGAATGGGCAAGTCTCACAGGGAGGCCTGTTGGCCAGATGTGGCTAAAACTGGTGCCCGCTTCTCCCTCTGCAGCTGTGGAGTGGGTGCAGAGGGCACTAGTGTTGGCTCTGAATTGCACTCTGGGGCAGCTGATGTCATCTGCTCATTCTAGGTAGGGCACAGACAGTGCCAAGGAAGCCAGGGCCCAGCCACCACCCTCCTTCCCCCAGCTTGCTGAGAAGCCCTGAGCTTGTGGCCAGGTGCGTAACTGATCGGGTCTGATGGCTAGTGCTCTAACCCCTGAGTGATGTCCACTTCTTTAGGTAGAGGCAATCATAATGCCATGTTTTTCTGCATTCAGATGGTAAGTTTACAATTAGTATTTTGATTTAAAAAAAAACAAACAAAACCTGATTTAGAATAATCCCTTGCCTCCTACCATCAATATTACACCTTAATTATTTGTGGTACACCAAAAAGGGGTGGGAATGCCAATCAACAGCTCCTTCTGTCACCATCAGACCAAGGGGACGGCAGATGTTATTATGCTGTGATAGAGAGGTAGCTCCACAGTACCACAAGCCAACAAATGCAAAATCCACAGCTTCCTCCTCTTCTTCTCCTCTCCCCAGCCAAGTATCCAATGCATAGTAAGTACTGAATTAATGAGTTCATCACTAGGGTCAACTCTGAACTGGGCTGACTTCTCAACAACCAGTCCCAGAAAAAGCAAGAGAGAGTTGTCCACTACTGACCTCAGATGAACATTTGATGAACTGTTGATTCCTTTGGTTATTTATGAGTTATAACATGCATATAAATGAACATGTTTTATTAGTTGGCATAAATATTAAATTTTATCTATGTAAAACATACATTTCATTTTACAGGCAGCTGACTTTGGTTAAAAATGAGGGTCTGCAATGTGTTAGAATTTGTTTTCCCAAATGCATATCTGCCCCAAAAAGGGTACTCCTTAGGATCTAGTATTGCAGAGTTAATCAAACCCACCTTCTCTCATAGATGAAGAAACAGAGGCTCAGAGTGGCAAATTAAATCACCCCCTGTGCAATGGCATGAGATGGCAGAGGAAGGATTAGAATCCAGGATCCTTAAGCCAGTGTGCTTTTTCTCTGCCATGCTCCATAGGACTGGAGTTTCTAAGAGCCTCCCAAACCCAGGAGTTCGACTCTTCATCGCTCTCTTTAAGGCAAGCTATAATAAACAATCTGCAGTGGTCTACTCTTCTCTATAATTCCACATGGTGATTATAAGCCATCCTGTGTTATTCTGTAGTTGTATCATGGTAGCTTCTTCTTATATTGAAATGTTTCCTTTAAATGCATTGGAGTCATGGAATTTATTTTAAACAGAGGGGAACTGGCCTCTAAGAGATGAGGTAGTTCCTAGATTAGGAACTCAGGCATTTTAAATGAGGACAAAAGACCCCAGGTAAAACTGCAAAGTAGGCCAGAAAGCTTGGTGTGCACATGAGGGAACTTATTACACGGTGTCAATAGATTCATGTGTATACTAAGCACTGATTATAGACTAAACAAAATAATACAAAATAATATATCTTACACATATATCTCCTACAGGCCCACAAGTATTTATTTCAGACATTTGGGACCTAATGTGTTTTGAAAGTCAGATAGTTCAGGTTTTAGAAAAGTAATAGGATGTATGTACCATATATTAATAACATTCCCAGCAGAGTCCGGGGCACCACTCTATAATAAAACACATCAATAGTTGTGCAGTTAAATATGGGAATGTTCACAACCAATGGGATAAAGGAAGACTATAAATAGCCTCATGTCAGTTCAGGTCAAGTTTTGTCCCAAAAATTAGTTTGTCATAAACTTACTAAAAAACCCTATTTTCAGTGCTTTATGAAGTTCAGGATTGTAAGTAAGGGATTGCAGATCTATCTGATTATATTTTAAATGTATAAATACACTGACCAATAAGAGATAAATTTATTAAATGAGTTTCAATATTTAACATACCTTTTTGCCATCATATTATATTTTCTCAATCAATGGCTAGATTTGAAGACAAAAACAAATATGTCAGAATTCACAACATTTTAAGGGTTCCTGGCTGTCCTTGGTGGGAGCCCCAATCCCAGCTTGGCCCTGGAGACCCAACTCATGGGATCACTTCCCTTCCTACTGCACAGCCACACATGAAGGAGTGGGAGGGCCAGCTAGGACCTAAGACAGGAGCTTGATTGGGAAAGACTCTAGGCTACAGGACAGGGGTTCCCAAGCTTATTCAGGAGAGGACCCTTTTTGACTGCACAGGCTCTGGAGCTAGATTGCTGGGTTAAAATCCTTGCTCTGCTATTTATCAGTTGTGAGACTTTAGACAAGTCATTTTACTTCTTTGCACTTCAGCATCCTCCTCAGTTATGAATGTGAGTCATAACAGTACTTATTTCATAGGAGTATTGCAGGGACTAAATGAGTTAATTCAAGTAAAAGTCTTAGAGGGGTACCAGGCACATAGTAATATCTTAATAAATAATGGATGTTTTTATTAATATCATTTGTTTACCTGTCTATAGTAGGCAGAATAATGCCCCCCAAAGATGCCCACATCCTATTTCCTAATCCCTGAAACCTGTTACAGAACATACTGGAATATACCCCAGAATATGTTACCTTATATGAAAAAAGGGACTTTGTAGATTTGATTAAATTAAGGGCCTTTAGATGGAGGGATTATCCTGGATTATCCAAATAGTCCTAACTTAATCACATGAATCCTTGAAAGGGGAGAACTTTTCTTGGCTGTGGTAAGAAAGAGAGATGTGACAATGGAAACAGGGTGAGAAAGAAGCAACAATGCTGACTTTGTAGGTGAAGGAAGGGCCCACTAGCCCAGGAAACTAGGCAACCTCTAGAAGCTGGAAAAGATGAAGAAACAGATTCTCTCCCCAAGCCTCCAGAAAGGAAAGTAGCCCTGCCAACATGTTGATTTTTAGCCCAGTGAGACCTGTTAAATAATACTTCTAACCTAGAGAACATTTAGATAATAAATTTGTATTGTTTTAAGCCTCTAAGTTTGTGGTAATTTGTTACAGCAGCCACAGGAAACTAGTCTGTCTCTTCTATTCTCTAATGAGTGACTTGAGGGTGACCCTGCCTTCCTGTATACCCAGTGCCCAGTCAGAATCTAGCATGTGGTAAGTACTCAGTAAATATTTATCGATGAATTCAACAAATATATATGGAAGGCATGACAGATGGCTTTGCCCAGGCTAACAGAGGGACCAATATGGGAAATACTGAGGTAAATAGGGGACCAAGGTGTATTAATCTGTTTGCATTGCTATAAAGAAAATACCAGAGGCCGGGTAATTTATAAAGAAAAGAGGTTTATATGGCTCATCTTGTACAGTTCTGCAGACTGTACCAGAAACGTGGCACCAGCATCTGCTTCTGGTGAGGACTTCAGGGAGCTTCCAATCAAGGCGAATGGTGAAGGGGGAGCAGGAGCGTCACATAGCGAGAGCGGGAGAAAGAGAAGGAGGAGGTGGTGCCAGGCTCTTTGAAACAACCAGCTTTCACTTGAACAAATAAAGTGTGGGGAGGGCACCAAGCCATCCATGAGGGATCTGCCCCCATGACCCAAACAGCTCCCACCAGGCCCCACATTCAATACTGGAGATCAAATTTCAACGTGAGATTTGGAGGGGCCAAACATCCAATCCATGTTGCAAGCTTTTATAAATCTTTACCAGGGTGTTAGTCTGATAATATTAACAACAAAATTATTAAAAAGTGAACTAGATAATAGTAATAATAATAAAGGGAAAATAACAAGTGTTGACAAGGATGTAGAGAAATTGGAGCCCTCCTACATTGCTGGTTGAAGTGTTAAATGGTTCAATTGCTGTGAAAAAATGTTTGTTAGTTTCTCAAAAAGTTAACATAGAATTACCACATGCAATTCCAGTAATTCCACTCCTAGGTACATACCCAGAAGAATTGAAAACAAGTATTCAAACAAAAATTTGTACAAAAATGTTCATAACAGCACTGTTCAAAATAACCAAAAGATGAAAATGACCCAAGTGTCCATCAACTGATGAATAAATAAACAAAATGTGGTATATTCATAGAATTAGATATTATTGGGCCATGAAAGGAATGAAGTTCTGACACATGCTACAATGTGTATGACCTTGCAAACATTATGCTAAGTTTAAGAAGCCAGACACAAAAGGTCACGTATTGCATGGTTCCATTTGTATGAAATGTCCAGAAGAGTCAAATCCATAGCAACAGAAAGCAGATTGGTGATTACCAGTGGCTGGGGTGAGAGGGAAATGGGGAGTGAGTGCTCAGTGGGTATGGGGTATTCTTTTGGGTTGATGAAAATGTTTTGGAACAAGATAGAGGTGATGGTTGTATAACATTGTGAATGTACTAAATGTCACTGGATGTATACTTTAAAATGGTTAAAATGATGAACATTATGTGAATTTTACCTCAATTAAAAAAATAAAGTAAGCCAGGCAGAACTTTTCTTCTGCTTTAAGAATTCTAATAAGAAGGGCAAAATATAGTAGTAATCATAGAATCTCTTTTCCCCAATACCTAATAAAATGCTCAGAAAGTAGCATGTGCGTGAGAGAGAGAGATTGATTTACCAGCAGCAAACAAACAAGGAAAGAGGAACAACTTTATTCCTTAAGCCTCAAGAAGTAGCAGCCAAGAAAAGAAAAGGAAGTTGCTGTGGGAGCTGAGCAGGCTCCTAACCTCAAGCCCCCTCCCCTCTCCTCCCCCTAAGCCAAGCCCTTTAGAGGAAAGATGACCAATTAATGGAATCCTGAGGGTTCTCACCAATACTCTCGAGCTTCAAGAGAGACAGGTTGAGAGGGTGAGTGAGCAATTCTGGGAAATTCCAGGAAAAGTCCTTGAGAGAAGCAGCCTCAGCCCTTGACCTGGGCCTTTGTCAGAGGTGGGACAGATTTCCAAGTCAATGTGTTGAGCTGCTGAGGCCCAGGGCAGTGGCCCACATCTTGGGTAGATGGGGTGGGCAATGGCAAAAAGATGGTTAGCTTCATTCCAGGAAGGAGTGAAACCCTGGCATCCAAGCAAGGGCTCCACTCAGGGCCAGCTGAACTGTCCTCCTTCCTTAGGTCCACATTTCAGGCTACAGAAAAGGGGATTGAAAATAATACCTGGCTCAGACTGCAGCTCAGAGCAGGAAGAAGAAAGGTTTTACATAAGGCAGGGAAGAAGACCAGGAAAATTCACCCACATGGTATTCTATCAAAGAAATGGACAACCAGTCAGAATTGTCCGTATCAGGCACAAGTAAGATGAAAAGACATGGCACAATTACTATACAAATATTCTAAGAAAGAAAATGTATGTTAAAGACATATGAAAAATCCTGTCTGGAAGGACCCAAAACAAATAGCAAGCAGATTCCTTACAAGTACATTGTGCTCTACAAGAACTTAATAAGAACATGGATTAAATAAAACAAAAGATCAAAATATGATGATAAAACAACAAAATGAGATGGAATGAGCTATTGAAGAACCAAAGGAACAAAACAAAATTCTGAGTGTCTGTTAGGAATAGAAAGAGATAGTAGACATAGCCAAAAGTCATATCAATTGCAAGACCTAAGATCATCACAGCAAATACAGAGGAAAAAATAATTATGTAATAGTGAAGGAGCTCAAAGACAATTCAACACAAGGATATTTGATATTCCAGATAAGAACCCAACAAATAAAAGAGTAAAAATATTGAAAAACATAATACAGGAAACCTTTTCTGAAGTGATGGAAGAACTGAATTAGCAGTTGAAAGATCCCACTGTATACTAGGCAAAATTGATATAGAATGAACAACATTAAGCTATTCAACCTCAAAAATAAAGAATTCTTCAGCCATACAACAGAAAATGCAGATGGGAAAAAATGTTAAGGGGGCTTCAGATTTCTCCCAATCACTTCCCAATGCCAGAGAACAGTAGAGCAATGTCTAACACAGGAAAAGAACAATGACCTAGAAAATTCTTATCCAGTCAAGTTGTCATTCATATATAAAGGCAACAAGGAGGGCATTTGCAAACACAGCAGGATCAGGGAATACAGTACCCATAAACTTTCTTGAGGAAAGACTTCAAGGCCACAGACTCTGAAGCCAGACTGCCTGAGATTGAATCCTGGCTTTGCCACTTACTAGCTCTGTAATTTAGGCAAGTTACTTAACTAATATTAACTAACATTTTTTGTGGCTCAGTCTTCTCATCTATAAAATGGAGATAATACTAGCCACTATTTCATTGGGTTGTTTGTGTGGATTCAATGAAAAAAAAATACACACACACACACACACACACACACAGAGTGCTTGGAATAGTGCCTGGAACATAGTAAATGCCACACATACATGTTTGCTGCAATCAATACTATATATCATTGTGATGAAGAAATCCATCCCATCAAAAGATGAACCAAAGAATGGTAAAATAACTACTGATAAGAATTGAAGCAGTTTAAACACAGAATCAAGATTAAACAAAAACAGCGATAACCACAAGTGAGGGAAGTATGGTTGCAGAACTAATGTAAATACATAAATCTTGACTAAGTAAATAAAATACAGCACCCAAATAATCAGGAGGTGGTATGAGGAAAGGCAGGTAGAAATATAAGCATGCTGGTCACTTAAACTTTCACAGCAAAATCTTTCAATTTATACTGTCCAAAATTGAAACAAGTAATTAGAAAAACATCCTTTTAATGATATCCATTATCTTTTTTCTTATCTTTCAAGAATAAGTCCTATGAATTTCAGCATTTCCTTTATTTTCACTTTATTTTTTTTTGTCTTCTATTAAATGTATGTAAAATAAATTTAGTGTTTCTATTTTTGAAAGCAATATGACATGATTCCATTCTTATAAAATTATTTTTGTTCATCCATCCATTCCTCCATCCAGTCATAAAGAGATGTCTGAATTGATGTGCACCATTTATTAGCACTCGGTATTGTTGGTAGTGGGATTTGAGTAATGCATTTTTTTGTATGTATCTTGAGTTTTTATAATATGCATGCATAAACCAGTAAAGCTATTATTTTAAAACTAACCAATTAAATAACCAACTAAATATATATCTTTGTATATCACTTCACAACCTTGCAAGGAATGACTCATGCCTGCTCAAATACATTTTGTTCTTAAAAGAAAAGATCGTATGTATAATCAAAATCAACCTTTTCATATTTTGTCAACTATTTTCCACTCTATTACTTAAGCATTAGGGAACAGTTTTGTCTTGTCAACACCCAGCTGGAAATAATAGCTCATATGTGATGAAAAATAGTGGCTGTGGGGTGTGGAGTGATTCACAGGAACATGATTTCCAATGTCAGGGAGGAATGATCTCTACCAAGTAGGCTGTAATTTTCCATAATGTTGAGCAAGGAGGTAGGGCTTGTAGGAGCAACAGGCAACCATTTTTTCCTCTGCCACTCAAACGACTATGGTAATGATGCTCTCCTGTGACTAAAAGGTAGCCCTATTGACCTGCCATGGAAGCTGAGTCTGCAGTTCCATCTGAGGGGCTGGCTGATCCTCTGAGCTGCCTCAGGCAGTGTTTCATGTCCCTTCCCTTCACTCCCGCAGCTTCTTGGTTGCTCTCTACTCACACCTCATTGTGACAGTTGGCCACCCTTAGCCTGTGAGCTCCTGGAAGGTGGAAACAATGCCTTGTGCATCCCTCTAACCCCTGTGCCTTGCACAGAGCACACAGAGTCTGTCTAAGAGTGGGTGCTCAGTGGATATATGTTGAATGAGTGAACATTGAATGTGTTATCCATCCTTCTCTCCTGGTCCCTTTTGTCATCAAGTGTATACATGTGTGAGAACAAATGGCTGGGGTAAAGGGGTCTGTCTCCTCACAGGATCCTGTGGGACTGAAAAGTCTGAATACAATCAGCTGTTCATCAAGCTCATCACTAGATGTAGGCATGGCTCCCCTATTACCTAACCATTGTCATTTTTTCTTTTTAGAGGCAACAAGGAAACCAAAGAAGGGCTGATTAAGGAGCAATAGTTCTGGAGTCACCCCAAATGAGGCTTTCTGAACCAGTAGAATAAACCTGGAAAGGACCAATTTGGGGTACTTTTTCTGCTGCTCCACATCCTAGAAGTCCCAGAATGGTCCTCATCTTCCCTCATGATGTTATACTTAGTCAGGCATTAGGGAATAACTTACAGGTTAATTCTTTACAGAGCTATCTTGGTACATAGCAACAGACCTGTTAGCCAAAGAAAGATTTTTATTTCATCATTTACGTGAGACATAGACTTGGTCCTTTCAAAAAATAGGGCCCTTAATTCCTGGTGGCTCAGATCACAAAGACCCTCTTGTATTGAGTGAGGTCGAATCAGTTTGACAGGACAGTTAAACAGAGATCTGGAAGAGGAAGCTTCTTGTTCCTCACAAGTCAGAAGTAAGAGATCACAGACAGGGATCAAGGCCGGAAGATGCACAGAAACATGGCAGGCACTGGAGTGCTGGTATGGATAGCCTCACACAGCGTTTTCCTCCTAATATTTAGACCACAATGCACACAGCATTTTTGGTGAATAGAAATAAAGAAAAAATAAGGAAGGGAAGAAAGAAAGGAACTCCACAAAATGCCAAAACTATTGTTTTTCCTGACCGGTATCCAAATATAAGTCAGGAAGTCTCCTGACATCTTGCCTCTCCATAAAGGTCAGTCGGGAGGTACTCTGTAACCTATTGTGCACTTAAGAGTTTTAGACTGATCATTTAGAGAGGGACTCATTTTCACTCAGTCTTCAATTTTATTTCTCTTAAATTTGCTAAGAAGGAGAAAGTATTTTTGATACCAGAAAATTTCCAACATTTTAGGAAATCTTGACAGTATAGATATGGGGTGGGTACCTGGCTGTTTGGATACTTTTCTAGGCTGGAGAGCATCGCAATCTTGGGACTGTGAGGATGGTTACCATGCCTGCCAGCAGCCCGTGGCTGGGGCAAAGGGGCCCCCTCAGCCACTGTCAGCGAGCCCAGCCTCACCAGCTGAAAGCCCCACTGGCCCTCCCTCTTCGACTCTCCTTTAGAAAGAAAATCACCCATGAATTTTAAAATCCATTGCATATAGACCAGAAGTTCTCATACTTTTACGTGTGAGACTCACCTGGAATTCTTGTTAAAAATGCAGAGTCCTGGGCCCCACACCCCTGAGATGTGGGGTGGGGCCCCAGACTCTGCAGTTATACAAGCTTAACAGATATCAGAGCTGTGATCACCACAATGAGAGAAACTTAGTGTGGATGCTAGTGCAACTTCCCTCTGAGACAGCTACTGATGGACATTATTAATACCCAAGAGAAAACTTTAAGAAACACAGAGAAGCAGAAGATCTTTTGAAAGTCTGATGTATTATGCTATTTCAACCGCATTCACAACTGTACATGTGATTTGAGAGGCTACTTTGTGCTGGACCCGGTCTTCATGTGGTACCTCATTTAATTCTCCCACTTCTTCTATTTTGCAGAAGAGGAAGCAGAAATCTAGAGCAATTATGAAAATTTCCCCAGGCCTTGCAGGTCCTGAGGGTTAGAGCCAGAATGCAAGCCCAGGTGCCTGCAATCTCAAAAAAACACAAGCGTGCTCCACTCTACTGAGCTGGCAAGAGGATCAATGGATGTTTCAGCAAAAGCAAAGCCACACAGGATTGTCTCTTCTTTTTCCCTACATTCAGGGCCTCCAACATCTCTCAGGGTCAATGGCACTAATTTCAAATGTGTTGTCTATTTTATTTCCCCTGCAGTGGATGTCACAGGGAGACTTACCCCTGATTTTAATTAGGCTATGTAGATCTTATAAGCTTATATCAGTGTCAAGAAAACAAAAAGCCCTGGAGGGGTCCACATAGAAAGAGATTTAGCCACATTTACAGAGGGTCTTTTCTGCAACAGCTACTTCTATCTGGCCCCAAGCACTCCTGGGTGATGAAGCTCCAAGCCAGTGACAAGGCTCTAGGCCCTGGCACAGGCATCAGAGTTGTGATGCAGGCCAGAGGCCACTCATAGCCACATATAGTATACCAGTCAGTGAACTGAGGAGCAAAGAAGCCATTTGTCCATTTATATTCTAGGGACAATATGCACATCATCTTTTTCCTCCCCAAAGGAAGAGACTGATGGAGATGTGGGTAGAGTTGGAGGAACCAGCAAAAGATAGTAGGCACTCGGAGACCAGTAACAGGTGTGCTCTTACTAATCCTGGGCCGGATGGGGCCAGGGGAGAGGCCGGGGTTCTGGAGCCCAGAGCGGGAGGACACGTGCTCAGTGGGAGGCGTTGCTGAGGAGGGGTGCAGAGACTCATGCACGTCATCTTCAAAGCAGCCCTTGCAGAAGAGGATGAGCAATCTATAAATAGTCTTTTTATTCCCAAAGATAAGAGAGGTTAAAAGTGGCTGATCTGACACATTCTTTTTTCTTATGTTCACTCTATCCCAGGCATTTGGTCTTTGAGGGAAACTGTGCCCAAATATTTATCAAACTAAACATTTGACCACTCCAAGCCCTCTACTCACTGGTTACTTTTCTTTAAATTGTGTGTGCAGTATCCAGGATGCCTTAATTCGGGTCAATCTCTCAATTACCCCCAGTTAGCAGCCCCACATTTGACTGAACCAGTTTAGGTGGGCCAGCTTTTGAAGAGTTAGCATCTGACACAGTTTCGAATAGTTAGCATCTCACTATCCTGACTTCTTTATCAATTCTAGTTCAGATGCTCTGCTCATCCAAAGAAAAATTGACTTCAGTTCTTGTAACAAATACTTATTGTTTTTCTGTCCACTTACCCCCCCACCCCCAGATTGGGGCATTGCTCCTACCTCTGTCTAAATTGTCAGAGGACCAGCCTAACAGGGTGCCTCCCTCAGCCCACCCACACTATAGTTTACGAGGGCAGGCTGGTTGTATCACTGTGCTGAGCCGATAGGAGTCTCTTCCCCGGAAACCTGGAATCGGGGCGACTGAGTCTCCTCCTGGATGGTGAGACCAGTAACATGTGAATTTAGGAGTTCTCCTTAGCCATATTTTTCTGCCACGTGAACCAGAACAGCAGAGAAAGCAAGGGGATAGAGGGGAAGAGAAGAACGAAGCAGAAACAAAGACGGCCTGTGGATGGGAACGGAGATGGAGAGAACGTGGGGATGTGGAACCCCTGGTTCAGCTGTTCCGAAGGCCCAGCCCCATCCCTCAGTTTAACTTAGTGAGACTCCGCGGGTCTCTAACTTGCATTTAAAAGAGTTCTGTATATATGCGTCACCTTATTTTCCTTCACGCATTAGAGCATGAGAATTGTCGTGGCTGAGATTCACCATGTGGTTTTCCCAGCATCGTCTCAGAGATGGCCATGTGGGCAAAGGCATGGCATTTTCCTAAAATGTCCTAGTTTGCCTTAGAGCTGATATATTGTAACAACAACAAGAAATATTTACGAAACGTCTACTTAAAACATTGACCTGAATTACTGATGGTAAAACTGAGGCTTCGTGGGAGGCAAGTTGCCTTGGGTCACACAGCTAGCAAGTAAGTGACTGAGCCAGGATTCCAGAACTCTTACTGGTTCTTCTCTGTGTAGATCTAGCTTAATGGAAGGGTATCTAACTTGTGGTTTGCAAACTAAAGGGATGATTGTAATCACTCAATTCCTACCTCCAGAACTGCTTAATCAGAGATTTGGAGTGCGGAATATAGCAATGTAAGTTTTTTTAAAAAAAGTTTTTAAGAGTTTAAAAGGAAAACATATTCATTTATCCAACAAATATTTACTAAGCACCCTTATATTGGAATTAGGTTTGGCTACATATACTAAATAACATTAGTCATTAAATTAGTTAGAGGCTTATTTTTCTCCCACGTGAAAAGAAGTCCAGAGGTACGCAGTCTAGGCCTGGTATGGTCATCAAAGAATCAGGCCCATCCTAGAGTGGCTCCTCTAAGTAAGCTTACCTCATGATCACAATAAGAGCTGCTGCAGCGCCAGCCATTACATTCAAGTTCCAGGAAGTAGAAAGAAGGAAGGCGAAGGGGCAAGGGCAAAAGGGCATACCTTCTTTAAAGAGTAAGCCTCCTTCTAAGTGTTTTCCAAGAAACCCCATCCCGTGACTTTTGCTTTGACCACTTCTATTAACAAGCGAGGCTGTAGATGTAGTTTTATAGCTGGGCACAACTACTGGACCTGACAATATAGAGACTCTGTTACTAAGAAAGAAGGGAAGAATGGACATTAGTTGGAAAACTGGCAGACTTTGCCACAACCCACTAGGTGCCAGTCACTGCTCTAAGCCCTGGGGATACAATGGTGAAAAGACAAAGTTGCTGCTTTCCCTGCACTCACATTCTAGCAGGGAGACAGACAATAAATAAACAAAAAATAAATAATAGAATTTCAGGTAGTGATGGGTAATGGTAGCAATTATAAATAGGGTAAAAAGGGGAGGGTCTCTCTGAGCAAGTGACATTTGAGTAGAGACCTGGTTGATGTACCCGGGGTGGGGAAAAGCATTTTGGGCAGAGGGAACACCCCCACCAGGGCCTTGGGGCAGGGTGATGCAACGTGCACGCTGGTGGAGAACCACTGATCCAAAACCTTTAAAAGTCTTTTACAGCCTGCTCAGGTGGGGTGAAAAATAATCTGAGTTACACTGATTGGAGGAACAATGTTAGTGACATTCCAATAGTGATATTTTATTTATTCATGAAATAAATTTTCTTGTCAATATGGTAGCTATTCATACTTCAAGTTATTACTGTTAATCTTGTTGGTGTGATTATAATAATAGATAGCTTGTGCTCCCTAAAAGTGTTGCATGGGATATGTTTTTGGAAAATTAAAGTTTATTATTGAGGTACATTAAACATCCATATAGTATGGGTAGTTCTAGTTGCATTTCAGGACTTTTCATCGTGCTGATATAACTTTGGATTCTTCCCTCTCTCTAAAAGTGCTGTATGAAAGATTTATTTTTCAAATTCAAGTGAATTTAACTTTAAAACTACCCATTTATGTTTTTAACCTAAACCATTTCTTTTTCTTCTTTTTTTTTTGAGATGGCATCTTACTATGTTGCTCCGGCTGGTCTCAAACCCGTGGCCTCAAGTGATTCTCCCGCCTTAGCCTCCCAAAGTACTAGGATTACAGGCGTGAGTCACCACACCTGGCCATAACCTATACCATTTCTTGAGAAGCACTGTCTTCCCTAAGAATATTTGTCCTTACTGTTTCTTTCTCTTGCCTTGAGTGGTGCCCTCCTGTTATTGTATTCTGGGGTCTGGCAAAATTTCTTATTGACGTTATCATCCATATCATTCATGATTATATTGATTTCAATAAAACTTCCATTTCAACCTTTGCCTTTGTGTTAAAGTCATATCTTTTTTGATTTCTTCTTTTAGGCCAGACTTCCCTCCCCCACACTATGACCTTGGTCATTTGAGTTGCTCCTTTAGTTCTGTGATATCTTTCTTGATAACACAGGCCTGCACAGAGTCCTCAGTGTGCACTCTATGTAACCATCAAATTGAAGCAAGACTATGGCATACGGATCATGAACCAACATCTTGCCTCCCACTGTCCCTTTAAATCTGCTGTGTGGGCCTAGTTCTTCTCCTGCATCTGGATGAAAAATCAGGCAGGTTTACTGGTCACCCAGGTAACACAAAGTTCTCCAATCAATATTTTAAAAATCCAGGCCTACATAACAAATAATACTTTGAACTTGATTCAATATTGTTTTCCCTCCCTTTGCCCATCATGACCTATTGCAGGGAGAGGGAATATATTCTTTTTTCACCTTGTGCTTTTCCATCTCCCACCTCCATCTCCCTAACTGGGATTTCTGACCCCTCTAGGGTGGAGCATGGGGAGGGAGAAGAGATAACATTGGCCAGAAAAGTTTTTCCTTGCCTGCTGCTATTGTGAGCTTAGTGTTACCCTCTCTGGGCTTAGGAAGTATTTAAATCTGACTCTTGTTCTTATCTGTATCTTGTGGGGGTTTTGGACCTTCCCATCACTGGAAACCTCCCTCTCACCTGCAGTTCATTGACACAGGCAATACACTTCTCCAGCTCATTGCACACTCCTTCTCTGGTTCCTGGCATTCAGCATTATCTCTGTCTTATATCTGCCACTCTCTGTTCATCTCCCCAGGCAGCCCTCTTGGATAAGACTGTTTGGTCCACATCTGGCTCATAGAAAGTGATCATATATCTTTTACACTGACAAACGCTATGAGAGCAGGCCCCCAGCATGGCCTCCTCTCCTTGGCTTGTGTGTCAGCAGCTGGACAGCCCAACTCTTGCTCCTGAAATTTCTCAGGTAGGAGTTAGGCACAGTTTAATGTGTCCCTTTAACCACAGTGGACACAGATCATGCTCTCAGCATGCTGCTACTGAAGGCTTTTCACTAATTTTAACATGAGGGGCCAGCACCTTAGTCCTTATTCCAAGGAGAGGTTTGGCATCATAACATACCTAGAGCATTTTCAAAAATGTTCTCTCAACTTGCACTCTCTCCTTTCTTAAATTCTCTAATTGCTTATATAGGTTAGAGGTAGGTGATCGGCTCAGGGTCGAAACTGGTTTTTGACCACCCACTTCTTTTTTAAAAACTTTTTATTTTGAAATAATTACAGGTTCACAGGAAATTGCAAAGAAACATACAGGAGATCCCATGCAATCTTCACCTCTGATGTTAACATCTGCATAACTGTAGGGCAATATCAAAACCAGGAAATTGAAACTGGTACAATCCACAGAGCTTATTTAGATTTCACAGTTATGCGTGCACTCAATTTTGTGGCATTTTCAAGTCTATGCAATTTTATCACGTGTAGTTTCAGGTAACCATCACAATCAAGATCTATAACTGTACCATCGCTACAAGGCTCTCTCATGCTATCCCTTTATAGCACGCCCCTTCTCCCCTGATCCCTAACCTGGCATCACTAATCTGTTCTCCATCTCTATAATTATGTTATTTTATGGAGTCATTCAGTATGTGTCTTTTTGAGATTGTCAGCCATCTCTTTTTTATTAATACAAGTTCTATAAAAAATAATGGTCTTACTTTTATCTATTGTTTTTGTGCTTCAGCTGTAATGGAAGCAAGAAGAGTCCCATTTTAATATCCTGTTACAAAAAGTTTTCAAGTTTGGGACATATTTTCTATTTTGTGTCTTTCTGATGGTTCAGCATTTCATTAATTTAACAAATATTTATGGAGTGCCTGGCATTTTATTGTTTTTGATGCTACTGTCCTGTATTAGGCTTAATGTTCTCCAGAAAGCAAATAAGTCCCAGGGCCTTCTCTTGGCTTCATGGGTAGTTTCTAGGTTATTGTTCTAGAACTATTTGTTCTTAAGGTGCTTTCACTTGAACTTGCCCTAAAATTCCTGTACCACTTTCTGTTTAGCCTCAAAAAGTCTCTGAAAAAGACTTGCCGTTTCACTTGGAATGTCTCAGGGTCGTCTACAACCTTGGAAGTTTCACTGTGTACCTAGTTCTTAAAACTCTTCATAAAACTATTCACCAAGGTCAGCCCCTCCTGATCCTTGCAAATTCTTATTTTTTACAAAAAAAAGTTTTTCTTTTTATTACTTGGTTTTCCTATGTTGAGATTCCGTTCTTTGTCTATTTCAAATAGTCCCTTAGTCTTACAGTGACCCAATCATTCTTTACCCACATTTAAGTTTCTGGTGTGGATACTTGCTAAAGGCATGTCCAAAGACCACAACATGACTCATTCTTCTGATTCTGTGCATCCCCAGAGAGCTCTGACTATCATACCAGTTCTTCCAGGTAGAACCTATCCTGCCTCTGCCTCCATGGGTTGTGCCAACTTAAGCTTTCTGCAATTCTGTACTTTATTTAAAGATTCCAGCAGTTTGGCTAGCACAGAAGGGAGAAACAACCAGTTTGTGGTTTCCAAGGGTCCCCTCTGGAAACTCAGAATGAGTCTAATGTTGGCAACCCGACTGTCCTCTAGCACTACAGCTGTCGCAACAACTGGTCTCACATCACAGTCGACAGCTCCCCCTGCCCACGAGTTCATTTGAAATTCTTAGGTGGATCACATCCTGTCTGGATGATTTATTGATATCTGTTTTGTCAGCTAAGACTAGAACATTCTGTGCATTTACTACAATTTTATTGAATGCTCCAACCTGTCCATTGCAAGGGCACACATCTTCCTCGGTAAAGGGCAGGGCAAAGCATGAATGCAATCTCTCTCCTTTCTTATTTCTTTCCTTCACTCGCTCCACTGATGCCCTTGGTTTGTTTTTGTTTTTGACATCTTTTAGAATTTCTTACAAGGTGCTCTTTAACGGGTCATAGAATTTCAGAAGGTAAAGGAATGTTAAAAGATCACTGGGCCCAAACACCCCAGTCTAAAGACGAAAAAACTAAAGTTGAAAGAAGTTCTGTGACTTGATCTGACACACTTAATGACTCATATTTCCTTTCTGGTTATGCATGTTTGTTTTTGGATATTTATGTGAATTTGAAATTTTGAATAACATGGTTTCCTTTTGGACCTTAAAACACTGTCCTTTTGTAAACCTCCGTGGTGCTATGAGGAGAGGCTGGCTGAGAAACGCAGTAGCCCACCCAGCCGGCGGCCGACTCATCTGAATCCACTGTTCAGGATCTGGAGGAGCCTCCGGTGGGTGAGCAGGAGCCTGGGGCAGCAACCCCCTCTGCCCAACACTGCCCAGTTCAGGAATCTCTTTGCCCTGACATTTGCTACAGCTTCTGCTAGACACCCTCTAACAGAGAACTTGTTCGTTTCTCCACAGATAAAAATTCCTGGTTACAGTGCATTCCTTTTATAAAATGGTCAGCTTTCCCAAAAGTCTGCTTTCTCAGAACATTTCATTTTGCCATCTCTGTCGGGAGATCTGAGACGTGACATGCACAGGAATTAAGTGGGATGGGATGAGATGGGAAGCCCTTTCATTTCTTTCTGGAAGGTGTGAAGCCAGCCAGCTTCTTGTGACTCACCGTCCTGCTGCCTTATTTTTACAGCCGAAATGAGGCACACGTAGTCCTCCTTCCTTTCGGCCTTTGGTCTGCGCTCTGCACACCCATCTAGTGCTGCCAGGGACCTTCCTGTTCACGTCTGGATCCCGTGGCCATTTCCCCTCCCGTGCTGTCCGTGGTGGCCTACAGCAGCCATCGCTGCACTGGAGCAGGAGCCTCCTGCTTTGTTTTCTCGTCTCTCCTCTGGTTGGTCTGTGCTAGTGCTGGGAGTTTGGGAATAAAAACCAAATGTGTCTTCCCTCTCCTCAAGGCTACAGTTCCTGCTGCACCACAGTTTTGTGCAGAGTCCCGAAGGTAGGGCCAAGGCTTATGCTTCTTTTGAATTCTCCTAGCCTGGGGCACACAGCAAGGCCTCAGGGAGCCTGTGGTCATCATCAGATGCATTCTGGCAGGGTCCCTCTGCCTCCACCCTGGCCCCACGGGGTGGGTCTATTGTTCATGCAACAGCCAGAGAGGATGCCAAAAAATGTGCACCCAGTCATGCTCCCCTGCCCACCCCCCTCACACTTACCCTAGGGTAGAATGAATTCCTGTCCCCATTTTCACGATGCTCCTACCCTGCCACAGCCTCACAGTGGTTGTGGCATATTTCCTGCCCCCTGACTTGGACTGAGTTACCTGATGTGCTTTGGCCACAGGGTGATAGTGGACCTTACTCTGGCAGGTGCTTGACATGAGCCTGTGCTGTTGGGTTAGCACTCCTCCCTTCCACTACTGCCAGGTCAAGCACAAGAGCCACTGCCCGTGTCCCGCGTCCTGCGTCCTGGGCCCCTCATTGAGGCATGTGGAGCAGGGCTGCCCCGGCTCCCACAGGTGCACAGAGAGAAATAGATGCTCTTTGTTGTGCGCTACTGAGTGCGTGACGTTGCCATGCAGCAAGAGCTGACTGACACAGAACCCAAAGTCCTACCTCGCAGTCGTCAGTGTCCTCTCTAATGGCATCTTTGGACACTCTCACCCTCAATGATTGTATTCCAGCAGGTTGTTCCTGCCTCAGGGCTTTGCACTTGCTGTGTCCTCTGCTTCTAATGTATTTTCTTCAACTACCTGGTTGGACCTCTGGCAGTGATGATTGCAGGAGGCAGGGCAAGGGGACGTTGAGTCCTGGCAGGTGCAGAGGAGACTGGTTCAGATGGAGTGAATTGAAGAGGTGACGCCTGAACAGAGAACTGGAGGAGGTGAGCGAGCAAAGCACACATAGCAGTGTGTGTGTGTGTGTGGGGGGGGGCGTGGTTTCCAGGCAAACAGTGTCTTCTAAGCACTCTACCTGTTTCCTCCTGCATTTGTGGCTTTATACAAGCTCTTCTCATCCCCTGGAAAGTCCTTTCTTCCCTCCTCATCCTACCCACACCCTTGTCCCTCTGAATTGAGCCAATCCTTTCTAGGCCCCGGGGCTTCCCGGGAGGAGGTAGTTGTCTGCTACTGCAGATGGCCTGTGTGCCGGGGGTGCCTGAGCAGCCTTCCAGGTACTTGTTGGGGAGAACCACCTTGAGTTTATAACCACTTACTAATAAAGAAGTTAGACTGAGAAAAAAGATATGCAGGAAGAAATTTAACAACGTATTCACTCTGCTATTCTTCCAAATATTCTGGGTTCAACCAGGCTGGTAGGGAGTTTGCTGTGTGGGGGTCACAGTGGCCTCCCGGTGTGTTGCTTGGGTTGCGTGGCCCTGTGGTTTTACACCCCTGGCCAGTACTGGCGGTTGGTATAAGACAGCCCAGGGCAATGCGACATGGTCTAGAGCTTTGCTATTCAAGGGTGGTCTGGGGCCAGCAGCATTGCAGAGTCCCAGGCCCCACTCTGGACCTTCTGAACCAGACTCTGCAGTGATCTGTGTGCACAAGCAGTCTGAGAAGAACTGGTCAATTCCTCATTTATGACATCAGCTGGTACCCTCTTTATTAGGACTGTACAGGTGGATTTCTGTTTTGTTAGTCCCAGGTTCTTCTGAGCATTTTATTTGCTTTGTTGCTTTTGTGGACATTGAGAATTGTGTGCAGTTTCTCCCTTCCTGTCGGCATCCATTCCCACATTATTTGTATGGAGTGGGAGAAGAATTTGATGCATAAATGAGTGATCCATTCCCACATTATTAGAAATAGAAGACCCTTAAAGGCCTCAAATGGGGCGGTATGTGCATGTCAGTGGCATCAGGGTAGTAGAGAAGTTGTGAAAAGGCTTTTGCTTGCCAGCAGGCCTGAGGACACTGGCCCCTGAGGAAGAGGAGAAATGGCTCCGTTCTTGGGGACCAAGGAAAAAGTCCACAGTTTTCAGTAATGGACTTTCACACAACTGGAAGCCCTGCACGTTAGCACTGACCCCTGTGAACTACCCCCACGTGCCAGGCCGGTCTTTGTATTGCCAGCCAAATAATGATATCGCAGAGCCCTGTGCGAGGGGCAGGCCAAACGGACCTCCCCGGTCCCTGGGGGTGGGGCTGTGGCCACGTCTCCCTGTCTCCTCCCCGCCTGAGGGGCCTCTGGACTGCCAGCCCTGGGACTCCTCTCACCACCCTCTGGGAGGGAGGACATTCAGACCCCAAATCCACGCCCGACCCACAGCCTCCCTTAGCCACTGTGCACCGTGGCTGTGGGAGAGGGGAGGCAACAGAGCTGGCTGAGGCCCTGTTCAGCCCATGTTGCTGTGAGGCAAGAGGAGGGGACAAACCTTCTCTCTCTCCTGTTTCCAGGTGTCAGCACCTTTCTGAGAAGGCTTGAAGATTCAGGGCTGGTGGCCTTCTGCT
Organism: Daubentonia madagascariensis; assembly: GCA_023783475.1. Taxonomy (NCBI): domain Eukaryota; kingdom Metazoa; phylum Chordata; class Mammalia; order Primates; family Daubentoniidae; genus Daubentonia; species Daubentonia madagascariensis. Next base: position 46,329,794 of record JAKFHU010001209.1, read on the forward strand.
GACACTCCTCGGAGGTTTGGAGGAGGGGCAGGTGGCTGGGACGAAGGCATGATTGGCAGGCTGCTCCAGCCTCCCCCTGCCCAGCAAGGGCTGGAACCCCTGAAGTGCTGGTGGTCACTTACCTGTCTGCTGGGTTTCTTGGGCCAGTCAGAGTCATACCTACAGGAATCACAGTTAGCAGATGTGTGTGTGTGTGTTTGTGTGTGTGTGTGTGTACGTGCAGACACACATATATGTATGTATTTATTTGGTGTGTATATATGTATGTATATAAATGTGAGTTGTATATATCCCACCCACCCCAAGAACTAAACTCCCTTTGTAGCACATGTATATAAGATATCAAAACATAGCTTTTCAGTAATTTTTATGTAACAAAGTAGAGAATTGACTGAGGTTGGGGGATGCTATAAGTTGGAAGCTGGACTTTCATTTAAACATATTCCTGGGGGTCAAACAGCAGATACAGATAACTTGGCGTTTTCCAGGGCTTGGCAGTCATTGGTGAAAATGGACAAACACAGACACATACTTCTACTTACCCCATCAAGAATCCCACCATGCACTTCTGGCTTCAGAGGGTATCGCCTGAAAACCACTTCTTGCTGTCTTCCCACACCTAAAAGCAGGGAGGGAACTATGGAATCTGTGGCAGAACCATGCCACACATTCTAATTTGGATCACTGATGGAGTCCCTGCAAAAGAAGATCCTATTTTCCTTGTCAAGGTGTAGTTACTCTGGGACAATCTTTGGCTACTCTGCCCATTTCATCCATTATGAGCTATTCCTAGATCTCCTTCCTCAGAGACAGCTACAAATTTGGAGTGCACAGATGTACGCTTGCATCTCAGATTACTTTTGCCAACACACATTACCTTATGTTTATTTGAGTTAAGTTTCATCTGCTTTCAGGCTGTGCAACCCCTCAAGTGTTCAAATGCATCTGGAGTTTCCTGAAAATCTCCTTAGTTTTTATTAGCCAAAACAATTTGGAGCCAGTTGAAATCTCTGGGAAGAGATTAAAGGACAATTATGTGACAATTGCTCGTGTAATCTCTGACCAGGTAGCCGAAGTGCCAGGGAGCCCTTTGCTTCGCAAGTAGAATATGCAGATGTCTGTGCTTCAGCTGGGCCTTGGAAGCTACCTTTGCTGGGGGTGAGGGGGAGGCTGTTACATAAGGTCTATTTTGTCTAAGCGAATTGGTTATCAGAGACAGAAGAGGACGCAGAAGAACAAGAGCTGGTGGGAAGTGAGCTAGTGAGAGGGAAGCTCGTGCTGCAGCCTGTTCAGATTTGCACAAATACAAGCAATGTTTGATCGGGGGAGGAGGGAGAGAGAATAGGAGTGTAGCTCTAAGGACTTGTCTAGAGAGGCCGAGTGGTCAACTTTGCTATAGCCTAAAAGCTGGGAGTGAGGGACTGGGCGAGTATAGAAGCAGCTGCCCTCAGGACCTGGGGTAAAGACAGCACGCAGCAGCCCAACTGACAGGAGGGGGAAGATGAAGGGAGCTGTTTGCAGGAAGAACCAGATCTCTCCCTGCTTGGCTGGTGCTGGGCGCTGGTGTGTGGGCAGTGTCTGAACGGATCCCAGTGTGTTTCATCGAGCTAAACTAGTCAGCTTCAAGCTGTTCCACAGACAGTGGGTGTGAATCCAAAATCATTTCAGATGTTCAGCTTTATAATGTTTCTTTTAAGAAAAAAATAAAACATTGAAGAAGCACTAGACCCAAATGATTCATTTTTCTTTGGGCCAGTTACTTGTGTAGATATCGGACCAGTTGTAAAATATGAGTTTGAGTAGGCCCCTGCAGATGCCTCTTTCCTCTCAGCAGCATTCTTGGAAGAGTTTCTTTCTTTCTTTTACTGCCTCTAGGAGACTCACCATTTTTTTCTGTTCTTTTTTAGAAACAGAGGCCAGCAGCACACAACGTCCAGTCTCTGGATAACTCTTCTCTCCGCATTGGTCCGTTTGTTTCCAAGCCCGGTTCTTTGGTTGCATCTGCCTGAGCAGCTCATGTACAGAAATTGGGCCTTGATGAAGCTTAAACAGTAATTGAAGACAGTGATCGACCACATCTACTGCCTTGCTGATAACTCACCACCCCATGCTCCCACCTGCAGCACCTTGGTCTTGCTTCACATTCCTGTGACTGCAGGGAAGACCTAGCCCAAGAATGAGAAACAAAGACTACCAGTGTCTGGGGGACTCAGACACACAGCTACGGCTCTGTGGCCAACCAGGTGGGGATGGAGTGGGTCCAGGCGAGAGCCTCAGGAGGCAATTCCCACCTGATTCATGGGTTTCTCTTTCTTTCTTTCCTTCTTATTTAATGCTGAGTGGTTATATTCCTTTGATAAGGCTGCTGTAACAGATTGGGTGGTTTAACCAACAGGAATTTGTTTTCTCACAGTTCTGAAGACTAGAAATCTGAGATCAAAGTGTCAACAGGGTTGGTTTTCTCTGAGGGCTGTGAGGGAGGGGTCTGTTCCAGGCCTCTCTCTGTGGCTTGTGGATGAGCATCCTCTCCCTGGGACTTCACAGGGTCTTCCCTATGTATATGTCAGTGTCCAGATTTTCTCTTCTTATAGGGATACCAGCCCTATTGGATTTAGGGCTCACCCCAATAACCTCATTTAACTTTAATTACTTCTTTAAAGACTCTATCTCCAAATATGGTCATATTCTGAGGCACTAAGAGTTAGGAACTGATATATGAATTTTTAGGGGAACACAATTCAGCACATAGCAGTGATCACATAAAAGGTTTTCTTTCCTAAGTCTGGCTATGAAGAACACCCATTAGGAGAAGCAAAACAGCTGAAGATAGTTCTAAAGGACAAGCTCTCCTCATTCTCCAAATTTATTGTCAGCTGAGCCCAGTTGGGTTTCATTTGCCTTAGTGAATGTCTGTACCATGCAAGGACAAGCAGAGGCTAGCTCATGTCCTAAGACCTTGCCAGATTCCTGACTGAACCTCCAGGGATGTCCCCGGGTGTGTTGGCAATTGACCTGCCCAGGGAGTTGGGTGTCATGGTGTCAACCAGATCAAACCTAGCCTAGGTGCTATACCCAAATCATGTGAGAAGTGGGTCAGGTTTTTATTCATTCAGGTCAAATAACAGGGAGTGCACATTAAGGGACTAGTCCAAGGAGTAGGACCATTTTCAAATTTTGCCCAGAGCCACTGATTGAGCTGGGACGTGCACTCAAAAAAAGGGAGGAGATCGAGATTAATGACCTGGACTCAGCCCCACGCCTAGGTCAGGGGAAGGGAATGATGCTTGAGTCCCTCCGGCACAGGCACCTGGTACCATGAACTAGTCCTGGGGAATGACAGGAAATGTCACCTGGAAGAGGGGAGGCTCAGAGCTTTGCCCCTGGAGCCCAGGCAGTTTTGCTGTGAGCACTGCCCCCCTCACTGACTGGACACTGAGAGAAGGAACATCTGTGTGGGTTGCTAGCGCTCCAGTGAGACCCTCAGCAGCACCGGGGGCTGGCCGTGGCCTATGGTGGCACAGTAAGCCTGGCGGGGGTGTGATAGTAGGTAAGTGGCAAGGAGAGCTGATTTATGAGGAAGTGAAGGTGACCCTTTGGGACCCCTGGGATACTATACCTCGTGAGGTAGGGGCTTTGGCCAACTTAATTTGGCCTTATTTTGAAACAGCAGACTGGGGAGGTCTGGAAGATACAGAAAAAAGGAAGAGAGTTAACAGGTACAGAGGGCAGGCACTGCACAGAGAGTGCAACATGTGGAAAAGCATGGAAGTGACAACACCGACCATATTTGGGGAGCCTCAAGTACAAACCTAATTTTGACTACAAATCATATCACTTTACATTTTATATCACTTTACAATTTGCCAACAGTTTTTACATAGTTTCTCTTATTGCACCTTTGCAATGACCCTGTGAAATATTATATTAACACTCTATGGCAGAGCAAACTGAGGCTCAGAGATGTTAAGTATCTCATAAGCTCACACAGGGATGAGGATTTTATCTCTGACATCGTTTGGAATTGACAGTTGCATGATGGTAATACAAAGCAGACCGATTTTTAGTTGGTTCTATCATTGTTGGTCAAATCTCTACAGACATTTTGCCCCAAATTCAGGCTACAGTTGTCTGTGACCAAGGCAAACCTCTCCCTCCTATTATTGGGTCCCTGACTGCCCAGGGCAAGGCTTTCTCAATTGGGCGCTCATGTTTCCAGCCAGTGGCTACCCAGAGTCGTGAGGAGAAACCATAAGTAGCCACCACAGGGTTGTCAGGAAGGAAGTATATACCTTTTCAGAAATTATTTCACACCGGGGATGAGCAGCCTGACCCTGCTGGAGCCTGGAGAGCTGTGTATTCTCTCCTCTTGGAAGGAAACCTAGGGCCTGACAATAGCTCAGGCCAATACCTGTCCCAGAGAAGCAGAAGCCTTGAGACTCAGCCTGGAGATACCACCACAGGCAGAGCTGGAGCGGGAATTGTGATGTAGGCAGCAAGTAAATGGCACACACACGGGGGCCGCCAACTAGAATTTTCACCTGCACTCAGTATAGCGAAGGAATAGACTCACACACCCTAAAGTTACTCTTAATATTTTCTGCACAGGTTTGATTAAAACCTGACAGCATTTTCCTGAGTAAAGATAAAATTTCTGTGATAACCTTCCTCCTGGCTCCTTGAAAAAAACAAGCTTAAAGCAAGATCATTAGTCAGGTAACTACAAGTGTGTGTGTGTGTTTATCCAGGTGCCACAGCAAGATGTGCAAAATATTTTCATTCCTTGACTCTCCATATGAATTCTATTAGGAGGAACGGCTAGAGTCTGCTATTCCCGTCAGATATAGTACAAGCAAGTTCTCAGTGCTTAGCTGGAATTTTCTATCCAGATCCAGAGTCTGAAGGTCTTCTTCTGGGCACAATGAGGGTGTGTAGGTTACAAGCAAGTGCTCAGCTCACTGAAGTCATGGGCCCAGCTTTGGGGCCATTCTCATGGGGACACTAGCCTGGGGCATTGGCCGTCAGGCCACAGTCCCAAACTGCCTGCCTTAAATGTCTGGCAGTGGGGGACTAGTTTATTAATTTCCCTTGGTGTGGAAAGATCTTCTTGTTTTTGTAAAAAAAATTACAAAATCAATGCATGTTCCTTGTAAGCCCAAATTCAAACAATACAAAAGTATCTAGAATAGACAATGAAAATTCCCTTTAATTGCTTATTCCTATAATCTCAATCCCCTCCCCAGCCATGGTGCCTATTGATAATTTGGGGCAAATCTATCCTGACTTTTTTCATGGATTATCACATACATAGTTTACATATAGACATGCTTAATATGTGTATGTGTATGTATGTGTATTAGTAAGATTCTACTACACTAGATACATTATTCAGTGACTTGCTTTTTCAATGGAGAATTTTCCATATCTGTACATATAGATCTACCTTATCCTTTTAATTGATGCATACTATGTAATCATTCTCTTAACACAGACATTTATATTATGCAAATGTCATGCCAAAGAAGTCCATGCTCCTTTCACCCTTTTATTGATCTCAATCATTTAAAATATTCACAAAAGCCAAAAGACAGATATGGGGCTACGTCTTCCAGCAACTTGAGGAGTGCAGAAAACTCCCTGAAACTCTTCTCTAGGCTCTACTCAAAACCATGGCTCCCCTGAAGCCTGGACATTTTAACCTTCATTTCTTCTGTCCTTTGTTTTTCATTCCTTACCACCGAGATCCTAAAATGCAGAGAAACTGGGGGTAGAGGCACTGGGGATAAGACCTTAATGAAATTTCCTGCGCCACTGAGACAGGAGCACTTGGCAAAGTGAGACACAATTCACATAGAAGGTATGATTATTATTCTTGCATAGCACTTTATAAATCATTTTTCACCTGGGTCACGCCACTTAGGTACCTGACCTTCACGTGGACACACGCACAGGCTCTTTTCTCTAGCACACAGGAGAGAACTGGAAGGATGAGAGGATGGAGCATTTGGGTGGGAGAGGCACTGAAAGCAGAAGGGAATGTAAAAGAAGGAAAGAGAGAGACCTGGGATGCTGACAGCTCACCTTACCCAGCTCGCGACGTTGCCCAGGGCTGACCCTGCCATTGGCCAGAATGTTTGCCTGCTGACTGGGGCTTGAAAGTTAAAATTGAGTTCTTGTGGCTGCTGGCCAAAGACTTCCTTGCCATGGGAGCAATTGCTTTTTGCTGTGTTTGCAAGATGTGAATTCATTCTTTTTTAATATCAGTAATACACAGTAAAAAGCTTAATTCAATTTACAAAGAAATAGGATCAGACAAGGCTTGAAAATACAATGTGCCTTTATGGCGCTCAGATGTTAGTGCTGGAGAAGAGTGAGTATCCCAGCAGCATGGAAACTCTCTCCATCACCATCATCCTTCATCATCAGGACTGTGGCACAGAGGTGACAGGGCTGTGAGGGGCTTGGAGTTTTTAGGGATGCCTTGAAGCTCTCATTCCTGTGATGCAAAAAAGTTGGGCCACACTTACCCAGCAAGGTGCTGTATTGATATGCTATTATTCGTGTATGGAAAGGAAGCTTCTGACCCCCCTACTCAACCTATTTTAAAGTTGTTATTCATGTAGAGAGCATGCTGATCCACCAGCCTTGCCTTCCTGGTCCTTTGTGAGCAGTGATGTTTGTTTGCTATTAAACAGATATGTGATCTGGATTAGAGGTACTGTCCACCTTGGGCTGTATGAAGATGTGGCTCATGGTCATTCTGGGCTTCGTCTGAGGGCAGGAATTGAAATGGAGGAGAGGCTGGGAGTGGATGGGATCCCTGTCTATGAAGCTGCCACAGAGCAAAAGCCTACGAACTATGTCGCCTCGTGCAACGAGTCACGCCAACTCCAGATTTGCTTTGACATCCTAAGGTATTGATATAGCGAGCAGGTGGTCAGAAGTCTTCAGAAAGCCAGAATGATGCTCAGGAAGGTAGGAGGGAGGGCTGGGCTCCCTGGTGGTGGTGGTGTTTCCACTAGGCTTCAGTGCAATTAGATTTATACACATTTTTTGACCATCAATTATGTGCTGGGCACAATGCTAGGCTCAGCAATGAATCAAACTTGGTCCTGCCTTTGAGGAATTTACAAGATGATTTCAACATAATCTGTAACGGTTGCTATGAGCGCATGAAGGAGAGGTGTTCGACCCAGGATGGGAATTGAGGAAAGGCTTTGTGGAGGAGGTGACACCTGAACTGAAGTTCAGAAGATGAGTCAAACACAGCTATATTTTTTATTTTTTTATTTTTTTATTTTATTTATTTATTTATTTTTGGATTTTTTTTTTTAAATTTATTTTTTAAATTTCAGAATATCATGGGGGTACAACACTTTGGCCATACACATTGCCCCTGTTCTGCCCGTGTCAGAGCCACAATCGTGGTCGTCTCCCAAACTGTGCTCCCCACATCCATTCAGTGAGAGTTTTTCCCATCCCTTCCACCCCCCTCCCGCCCGCCTGCCCTCTGATGAATGTTATTGCCCTGTGTGATGTAAGTGTTCATCAGTTAGTGCCAGTTTGATGGTGAGTACCAGTGGTGCTTGTTTTTCCAATCCTGTGACACTTCACTTCGAAGAATGGGTTCTAGCTCCAACCAGGATAATACCAGATGTGTTAATTCACTGTTGTTCCTTATTACAGCTATATTTTTTAAATGGTGGGGAAGGCATTCTAGGCAGAGGGAAGAGCTATAACATCAAAGACGTGCAGAAACAGTATGACTTGCAAGAAATGAAGTCAGAGAAGTAGGCAGGATCCAGATTATAGAAGGGCAAATGTGCTCTGCTAAGGAGATGGGACAATAATCTGTAGGTGATGGGGACCCCTTCAAAGATTTTTTAAAAAGGCAGTGACATGGCTTAATATGCACTTTAATAGATCAGACTGGGGGTGTCTAGAGGATGGAACAATTCTTGAAGCCAGGAGACCAGCTAGGAATCTGGGACAATGAGCCAAGGGAAACCCAACAAGGTTTTGAACTTGAGTGGAATCAGACCTGGAGAATGCGGGTAGAGAAGTGCAGGGCTGCAGAGCCTGGGAAGGGAATTAACAAGGGTTAGGCAGGTTATCAGGGCCCTGGTTTAGGGATAAGAATTCCAAGAATGGGCCCAGGAAAAGTTGGACCTTATGGACAGGTCCTTCTTGGTAGGGACTGGGAAGAAAGCAGACAGGATGGGGATTGTCCAGCTCTGTGAACATGTGGATGGGTGGAGCTGTCCTGAGTACAACAGAATCCCAACTCAGTGCAGTGTGATGTGCTACAGAATCTACCTTCTGATAGAGATGGGGTCAGGATGGGCTCTGGAGGAGGTGAGCGGACTGAACCAGCAGGATGGAGGTCTTCAGTTGCTGCAGCGGATGGGGCTGGCAAAGGCTGACATAGTCTGAACCTACCCTGACCTGTCTACCTGGCTACTGGTGGGGTATGCAATAGGCAACGGCTTTGGAGCTAAACAAACCTGAGTTCCAGTCTTCTCAGGCACTTCCTGGCTAATTGAGCAACTTACTCAACTTCTTGGAATATCACTATGCCCATCTATCCAAAAGGGCTGATAGTATCTACTTCACCTGGTTTGGTAAAAAGTTAAATGATTACTGTATGTAAAGTGATCGGCATAGAGCAAGTTCATTTACTCAACTGATTTTTATTAGCACCTACTGTGTTCCAGGCACCATGCAAAGTACTGGAGATAAGATTGAGAATAGGAGTAATAAAGTCCTTACTCTCCTGGAGATTCCAGGAGTAACTATCCATGCTCAGTAACTATCAGTAATGCTCAATTCTCTTCTTTCTATTCAAGTCAATGCATATTTTGGAGTGAATATCACCATGTGCAAAGTGATTTGCTCAGTTTCTTCTGGAGTATGTCACTAATTCAGTGGTTTCTACGTCTGGTTTCTGCCAGCAGCACCCAGGAAGATTTTCCAGGGAGTAGATTTTAGGGCCCCATCCCTTGCATATTGGATCAGGGCCTCCAGAGACTCCTCATTCATGGGAAACTTTCCGGGTGATCTGACATGACCTTGGCAATTGCTGCCCTAGTGTACCACAGTGAAGAGGACAGCACTGGGCTAAATACACTCGGCTAAATATTGGATAAATACAGTAGGATAGTGACCAAACTGGGCCAGTGTCAAGAATTGAGAGGAACAACAAAAAGCAAATCTGTGCTTTTGGGTGCAATTGTTTCCTTGAAGAGAATTTTATGGTTATTTAATTAAAATGTTCCACTTTGATCAAAGGTGTTGCTTTGACTTCTCGAGTATGAAATACAAGACTTCTGAGACTCAAACAACTTGTTACATGCAAACAATTTACCAAGGGCCCTAAATAAGACAAAATATAATAAATAATAAGCTTTAGAAATTAAGCGTAAATGTCTGTGGAGAAACTAATTACTCCTCTTGTTATGAACATTAACCCAAATTCAGTTTTTAAGCCTATGTTATTCTAATGATGTTCACCATTAGCCATTTCTGACTACAATAAAAAGAATTGCAGGGGAATTCTCTTCATTAAAGCACGCTGGGATTTGCATTGTATTGTCATCAGTTGATTGAAGTTTCAGATGCCTCAAGTCTTTCACTCTGAATGGAGTGAACCAAGAGGTGTCCGTATGTGAAAGTGAGATGTTTTGCATTTATAACAGAACTGGACGGCTGGGATAGTTCATTGAGACGCATGCGTAACGTAGACGTTTCCTCCCAGAGAAAGAGGAATTTAGGGAGATAAGTAGAGAAGTCCAAGTTGTACCTGTGTCCTGCCCTAGAAGTGGACGTCGGGGGTGATAGATTGCAGCTGTGCCCAGCCAGACCCAGGGAGAGATGAGCATAAAGACTTTAGGCTCCTGTCAGCTCTGTATCTATTTTATTCTTTCAACCAATATTTAGTGAACACCTAGTAAGTGCCAGGCTCTATTCTGGGCACGGGGATATATCAGTGACCCATAGAGACAAAGATCCCTGTTCTTATGGTGTTTTCAGTCTAGCGGAGGGAGACAGACACCCCACCACAAACACAATAAATGGGTAAGTTACGCGGTTATAAGTGAAAAATAAAAACTAAAACAGGGTAAGTGGAGCTGGAAATGTATGAAGAAGAGTAGGCGGGGAGGCCTCAGGGAGAGGGGGATGTGTGAGCAGACTCACGAGGGGTGAAGGGATTAGCCAAGCCGATGCTTGGCGGAGGAGCGTTCAGGGCAAAGGCCGGGCGGTGCGAGTGTTCTGAGAAGCACCGAGGCGATTCGGCCGGCTGGAGCAGTGAGAGCAAGGCGGAGGGAAACATCGGAGAGGGGAGTGGCGCCCGGCCACCAAGGCCTTGCCGACGAGGTCAGGGACTTCGCCGACTGAGGGAACGGGGGAGCTCTGGCAGCGTTGGCGCACAGCATGGCGCATCTGACTTAGGTTTCAAGTCCATCTGCAGCTGTAGCGGGGAAGGAGTCCTGTGGCAGGAATTCAGGAGAGCGAGGTGGTCGCTCAGCCCGAGGTGGTGGCAGTGGAGAGAGTGAGCGTCTAGGTAACTGTTGAGGCTGGCTTCAGCAGGGTTTCCTGGTGGATTGCATGTGAGGTGTGAGAGAGAGAAAAACCAGAGCTGAATAATTGGAGCGACTGAAAAATAAAATCTCAAATAAACCAAATACACTTGCAATCTACTATTGGGCCACACGTGAATGCCAAGGGAGTTAGAGGACCCACGGTGGTCACCACCTGGGTAGCTCTGGTAGTTTTGCGGGGGCATCAGGGTGCTGTGGGAAGAGCCTGGGATTGGTGTCAGATGACCTTGGGGTTTAAATGCTTTTACTTGCTCTGCGATTTTGAGGAAGTGGTTTGATCTCCCAGTATCTCAGTTTCTCTATCTGCAATACGGGGTGATAATGTAATGGTGCTTCTCCTACAGGGAATGTGAAGATTCAATCATGCGTGTAAAATACCAGCACCCAGCCCTGGGACTGTTGACGGTTCTCCCCTTCCTTTGAGGGGTTGGGTGAATAATCCTGTCTCAAGTTTGTGGAGGGGAATGAAGAGAAGGCAGGGAAGCTGTTTCTGGGGCAGCCTTAGTTTCAGAGACTCTCATCTGCAGGATTTGTCCCCCGAGGCAATGGGACAGGGTGCAGGGGACAGAGGACCCTGGCTGGAGGCCAAGCTTTTCTCTAGCAGCTGTGCCTTTCTGTTGGTGGACCACGACCACACAGGCCTGTTGACCTATAAAAACAGTGCGGCATGGAGGTAACCATGGCAGAGGAGGAACTTGCTTATGCTGGAGTAGGAAGATCTTAAGTGCTGGCGTGGCCCCGTTGCTGGCCTGATGGTGTAAAAGGCAGGGAGCCCGAGCGGTGAGCTTCTCTGACCCAAGAAGACCACGGAACTCTGAGGAGCCAGAGTTCTGCCCCATCACATGTATTCCTGACTCTGGGGTAGCCTTTGCACTCATTGATTGCTGGTTCAGAACTAAAAGAAGCAAAAGCAACTTTAAAACTCAGTCTGAGTCGTCGTTCCCAGCGGGCTTCAGACCTGGCCTAGCTTGTCCCTTTCTCCCTTGTCCTGTGTTCCCCTTCCCACCCAGCTGCTTTTTCTTTTTTTGTTTGCCATGGCCTGGCCTGGGCTCCAGATCTCTCAAAAATTGCCTGTTTCTACCTCCTTCATCTGCTCCCTTGCTTCTCTTTTAGTCTCACCCTAGAGAAAACGAATCATCAGAGGAACCAACAGGGTCCAAAGCGATGTCTTGCCTCGATGCGGGGTGTCCCAATGAAGAGGAAGCCCCCTTGAACTCACCAAGTGGGTTCTTGGCTTTACATTGGAAAGAATTCGAGAGCAAGCCAACTAGCTACAGAAAATTTATTGAGAGAGAGACAGACGACAGATCCTACTCTACAGACAGAGTAGGGGTCCTTTCTCAAGCAGGAGGGGGATACTTTATGGGGCAATGGTAATGTTTTTATGTGTCCAAAAACCACGTTAGGGAATAGCTGTACGTGATCAGCATTGTCTTGAAGTCAGACCATAAAGGTTAATCATAAACTGTTGTCACAGAAAGGTAAGCACAGACAGCTTAGTAATTCATCCATCCTTGGATGGTCCCGGATTGGCGACTTGCTGCTGACTTCCTCGCTCAGGGAGGTTAGGGTCTGGTTTTGGCCAAAATGGCTGCACACAGGGTCTTTCGACCTTCCTTTTCTACCTTATCTCTACATTAGCCTGGAGACCTGGAACCTGGCTCCTCAGCCCTTCTGAATGCCATGGTGCCATGGTTGGTTGGTCTTTAGTGATGAGGGCTGATTGTAAGGATTCATAAGGAAGACAGAAACTTCCAATGGCCTCAAGGATGAGTCGGAAGAGCCCACAACCTCACTGTGAGCACATTCAGGAAGGTCACCCCATGGCAGCTGGGTTTATTAGGGGATGTGGCAGCAGCAGGTGGCTTCTCCGCTTTGGATCCCCACTTCTGTGACAACTTAGTGACTCTGTCCCTGCCTCCACAATCTCTGTAGCTCCTGAAGAAAATGGACCCTCCTTCTGTATATTCTGAGTTTAGATTCCCTGAGAGGTGCGATGCACTTGGCCTTATTTGGCAACGTTTTCACTCCAGGCCACCTCATGAGCCACTGGCCAGCCTTGCAGGCAGGGACCTGTTCCACCCAGCTGCATGGTGGTGGGGTCATAGAATGATCTGAGGTATCTCTGCAGGGGGCAGGGAAACTGGGCTGTCTGGAGTAATTGACTAAAGTAACTTGGTGGCAGAGGACTGTGGATAAAGTGCTCCGATGGGCCTTAGAAGGTCATTGGCTCAATTCTGCCGTGGGCTTTGTACGGGAAATGCCTTAGTTTCTTCATTCCAAATAGGGAAGTGGGTGGAAATGTCTTACCTTGCCTTAAGGAGCTAAGGAATGATTAGGTAAGAAGACAGAAAAGCAGCAGGTATTCTATAATTGCAGATCGGCCAGGGGTATTAGAAACCCAGCCAACAGACCTAATCAATTCAACAGAAGACACCATTAGCACTTAGCTACAAGACGACCAGTGAGAAAACAAGCTGGTGGTTTTTATTGCATTGTGTCTGAACTGCTGATGTTCTTCCTGCTGGTGGGAGCTGTTCAGAATTACTTTGTCAAGCCTGGCTCTTTGGGGGATGGGAGAGAAAACAGAGCTGGGGGCATTCTCTGCTGCAACTAACTGTAAAATCCACCTTGAAAAGCAGTGCAAAATTGCAACAGAGATATGGTGGTTGGGAATTGACTCCGTCTTGCTCAGAAAAAAGTAAAGAGGAGAAGAAGGATTCTGTCCCAGGAGGCCGGGCAGCAGAAACACCTCTTTAAGAATTGCCGTTCCCAGCCTGTGCCACCCCAGGAGACGCAGAGGCCGGGCAGGTACAAGAAGAGAGTGGGCGCCAGGCCACACTGCTCAGAGTTTCTTTCTGCCATGGCTAGGGGAGAGGGGTTTGATTCAGAAACACAGTTGGGGAACATGCCCAAGCCTGGCTGTCTCAGATCACCCATGGGCAAGGGCTGTGCTGAGCCTAGTTGCTTCAAGGAGGCCAGAATCATTGTGTCTAGTGGTCAAGAGCAGAATTCAGTATCTAGGGGAGGACACTAACTAACACCAGGAAAGGTATCAAGGCCTTATATATGCAGTTCTAGATAGAGGAGAAATCAAGAGCCTTCAAAGTGGTCCATCCCAGGACCAAGGGGGCATGTTGGTCACCCTGGGGGCTCAGAGGGACTCAGGCCTGCCCTAGGAGCTTGGCTGTGGCTGCAGTGAAGGCATGGGGAAGGGCGGAGCGACTGTCCTCGCTGGTCCTGGGGACCCGGGTTGAACGTGGGCCTAAGTCCAGGACCATTACATTTTGGTGACTTCAGAAAAGTAATGGCCAGTGCAGGGTTTGGTCTCCCTCCTCGGGAAACAGGATGAGCAATAGCAAGATCCCTGGGAACTGGGAAAGGGGTTGGCTGGGGCAGGGAGAGCAGGAGTGTCGTGAGAACAACGGGACTTGTGAGCAGCGTGGAGATCCTCGGCCAGAAGATGCCCTGGACCAGCTCGCTGGAGTAGTGAAGCCAGACGCTGCAGAATGAATATGATTAAAGCAGCCTTTTCTTCTGACCAACCCCAAATTAAGAAATAGATCCAAACTGAGCAGCTCACAATTATGTGAAGGGAGCCGAACCTTGGGAAATGTTTTCTCTTCTGTCCTTTGTCACTCACTTTCCAAATATCTGTACCTTTATGGATATGGAAGTCTCTGCTGGCCTGTCACATCTGCAAGGACAGGCTCCCTGACTGAGGCAACCAAGTGCCAAGCCGACACAGCATGGCGTGCCATCCATCACTCCTCCGGGCCTTGCAGGAAGATCCTATTCAGAAGCCTGGTGCTTAACAGGCAAGGAACTGTGTTAATAAAAGTTCTTTTTACTTGAAAAGGCACAGGAAAAAACCAATAAAGCTGAGCCTAGCTCTTAAAAAAAAAAAAAGGTTGATAAAACCGACAAAAAGTAAAGAAATAGTTTATCGTGGTTCTAAAAGAAAGATGAGGGTTTTTCTTTCTCTTTTTTAAAGGCAGAATTAATTAATCCACTATTGGCTTGAGCTCTGAATGGAGTGTTAGCTCTGACTCTGGGGGGCTGGTTAGCTCCTCTGGACCCTGGATAAGCTTTCATTACAGCAATGGTATTTAAAATAGTGAATTTAAATTCATCCATCGGACAGAATAGGGCACCAGAAATGGAGAAGAAGAGCTAAATGATGACAGCGCTGTTAGGAAGCAACTCTTGAGAGCAGAAATGCAATTCCTTAAGCCTCCCTTAGGGACAAGAAGATAATCATATTAGAACAACTGTAGTGGTATCAATGACCTTACTTGCTTCACCTTCCTCTGCCTTTCCCAACTCCTCACAGCTAAATCCACGGGTGTCTGCACCCCCAGGATCAGACTTGTTTTATTTCCTGCATCAGTGTGGCAAAAGGAATCTGTCACTTCCACTCTCCAACTGGTGGCCAGGGGGCCAGCTAAAGGGGCTCCACCTGCCCCTATCCCATCCCCAAGTACCTTTCCTCCAAGTGTTGAGCTCCATAGGTCCTGGGATGGACCACTCGGAAGACTCTTGATTTCTTCTCTGTCCCTTCTTTTCTAGCACTGCACATCTAAGGCTTTGATACCTTCCATCGTTCTGAATTCTGCCCTTGACCCCCAGGCTAGTGTCCTGTCCAGCATGGCCAGATTTTCTGGAAGTAAGCCTACAGCTTGCCTGAGCATTTGGTTGACATCTGCATTCCTTGCTGCTGTGCCCACCTCCTGTTGAGATGTACAGGATAACCCAGAGTGAGGTGCCACCTTAGACGCTTACTGTCTTCTCTGCAGTTGATCTCTGTGGCTCTGTTGGTCTCCCCATACTCTCACTTGCCCAGACCTGGCTTCCTCTTGGGTCCTCTTGCCCTGTTGTTGAGGGTCTAGCCTGCCTCCCACCTGGCCCATTCAACCAGCAACCTGGAGCAGCCCACGGAACCATGTGGAAGATCTGGATGGAAGAGAACAAATACTTGGCGAACACAATGGAGACTATACAATGTGTACAGATAAGTCTAGACCTCAGATTTACATTAGTTTAGGATTGGTTAATTTCGTTCATTGATTCATTCATTCAATAAAAATATTTGCTGAGGGCTTATTATGTACCAGGCACTATTCTAAGTGCCAGGGTTATAGCAGAAAACACAAAAATACTTGTTCTCATGAAAATTCTGATAGAGTAGGGAAGATAGACAATAAAAAGGATTAAGTAAGGAAAAATATAAATGCTATGGAGAGAAATAAAGCAGGGGGGAGGACAGGCAATGTGGGGTAACTGTTATGGTTTTAGAGAAGGCCTCACTGAGAAGGTGACATTGAGTAAAGACCAGGGAGATGTTAGGGAGTGAGCCAGGCCATGTGGGTACCTGGAAGAGAGCATTCCAGGTGAGAGTGCAGCCAGTGCAAAGGCCCTGAGGTAGGAGTATGCTTGGTGTGTGCTAGGAGGCCAATGGGCTGGAACAGAGAAAATGCAGGGGAGATTAAGTGGGGAGTCAGAGCCTGTAGGTAGATGTAGGCCTTTAAAACGGGGAGGAAATGAAATGGGGAGCGTCTTAGTCTGTTCATGCTGCCGTAACAAAATATTGTAGACTGGGTGGCTTTAACAACAGACATTTATTTCTCACAGTTCTGGAGGCTGGGAAGTGTGAGATCAAGGTGCCAGCATGGTCAGGTGTTGGAGAGGGTGCTCTTCCTAGTTTATAGTTAGCGGCCTTCTCACTGTGTCCTCATGTGGCAGAACAGGAAGCTCTGGTGTTTGTTTTTCTTCTTATAAGGGTGCTAATCCCATTCCAAGGGCCCTACCGTTATGACCTCACCTAAGCCTAATCACCTCCCAGAGGCCCCATTTCCTAATATATCACATTGGGTTTAGGGCTTCAACATCTGAATTTTGGGTGGATACAAATATTCTGTTTGTAACAGGGAGCTACTGCACAGTATTAAGCACTAAGAAAATCAACTCCAAAGTATTTTACTCTCCATTAAATCAATAATCACCTGCCTCAGTTTTTCCAAATTCCATCTTGGATTCTTTCTACAGAAGCTCTTTAGGGAATAAAAATGAGTCCTGTTTAAGACAACTTGGGACCCCTCTGGGTGCTGCTTTGGCAGTTCATGTAAATCTTTGTTTTCTCTATTCAGCAGAGATAGGTTATTTTCAGCTTATAAAGTTCAATGATGTGAGCTTTAAAGTTTTCCTTTGGTCCTACTTCTGTGATTTTTAAAAAGTAAGCAGTGGTCTTCATGAAGAGATGTTGGGTTACCCCTTTGACTATAGATTACACCAAGAGGCTGCAGCTTCAGACAATGTTGAGCTTAACCTAGGCCTGGATTTATTAGGCTGCCAGGCCTCTGAGATCCCAGATAAGCACATTTTCCATTCTAGTCTTGCTGTATTAAGCCTCACAAGAAAAATTTTCTAAAGGTTCAGAAAAGAAATGCTCCAAACTGTAAACCACATAAGCCTTTCTTTTCAGTTTTTTTTTTGTAAGTAGAATAATGAAACTATCTTCAGTGCCCAACTTGACTCATCTGGAAACCTAATCAGTGAACTGAAATATCCTTACTTTTTAAAGGGGAAGATGAACTATTTGTCCAGAATAAGAAATTGTGCCCTGTGATGATTCGGTATAATGTGCCAAGAGGCAGTAATAACACAGTGACCCAGCCACAGCAGGGAGGTGGATGCCAGATTGAGGGGGATGGCCTTCACTCTTCACTCAGAGTGTCTACGCTCTGTCCCAGGCCACTCACTGCAGAAATCAAATAGTAATGAACATGGTCTCGCGGACCCTGCTGTAGGCTTTCTGCAGGATCCTGGGCCAGCCTCTGCCGCATGCACTGGAATGGGACTCATCAGATCTGAACTTGCTCCAGTTGATCCATGTGTGGCCCGGATCCAGGCCCAAGCTCTGAGTCAGCTGCAGTACTGTTCTGGTCCTAAAGACCTAGCTGGGGGCTGGTGTCCATTCACTGGACAAATATTTATTGCACATTTGCATAACAGCATCATTCTAGGCAGTGGGGCTACCGTAGGGAATTAAACAAACAAAATTCCCTCCATGCATGGAGCTTACATTTTCTAGTACGGGTAACAGACAATACACAAGTTTTGATCCTGGAGTCTGCAGCGCTGCAGTGGATCAGAGAGTAGAGCAAGACCTCTTTCTGGACTTGGCTCCCAAGGGCTGAGCTGGACTGGACCAGGCTCTGGGGCCTGGGAACAGTGATGGGCCGGCCAGACCTGGCCTGTGCCAGAGCTCCGTATGTGGTCTCCAAATGGACTTTGCCTCTGTGAGGGCCTCTGGGCAAGGATGCTTGTAGAATCGGTTCCTCCTGGTAATGCCTAGGCCTCCATCCGGCAAGGCTGCAAATGTTGCTCACTTGTGGAATTCAGGATAAAAACAATCCAAATTGCTATGGTGGTTGAAGAATAACAGGGGATCATCTGTCCCTGGAGGGAGGAAGTTGGGGGAAGGCATCAACAAACAGGATGAAAGAGGGAGCCTGGAGATGCGGGAGCTTAGATGATGAAAAGACCCTTGAGAATCTTCCGTCTTTGCCCTCAGGTTCCCCCAGCACCTACACACACACCCCACTCCCTCTCAGAGCACCCAAATCCCATCTGCATTAAACAAAGTTCAGAATGCTGGAGAAAATAAACTAGGCATTTTGTCTGTGACGTGGATTATATATCTCCCTGGATAATGACTTATTACCTCAAAGCTTTTTAAAAGGGTAGAAGCAATGAGGCTCAAAGCGCAACAACTGTTTCAAACCCATTAACAGGACTTGGTTTTAGCCACGCACCTTCCTACTGATTTGAGGTAGTTCGTGTGTACACTTATGGCTGATACATCTGTGGTTATAAGTACTTGTGAAAAAAATAATGGGGCTTGAAGGTCGAGGAGTATATTAACCTCAGAGCTGCATCATCAGAGAGGGTGAGGCATGTCTTTTGTGGGGAGCAAAGGGGTAGTGGAGAAGTCTACACAAAGTATCACAAGGTATGTTGGCAGCCAAGGGGGATTTTCTGGTTATTCTGGAGTTTCAACGAAAGCCTAAAACTGAGAGTAAGAAGCTCTAAATGTATGGCAATCTAATTCAGGAAACCACCAGTGATTGTGACCAGTTGCAGCCACACCACCAATACCCACCCCTCAGGTAATCTATGAGGACAACGTTGGGCGGGAGGGCAGGTTCCTTTATGGGGAAGTGTAGTGTTTGTGAGAAAGTAGTGATGTCTTAATAGATCCCTCATAAAGATTGGGCTGGCCAAATTATCCTCCTTCATTAAGTTGTTTGCAAACTGCTAAGCCTCCAGGAGGGCAGAGCACCTGACCCTGCAGGGGACACTTGGAGGAAAAGGCAGGAGAGAGAAGGCTGGTCTAGCAGGGTGGCCAGGCAGAGAAGAGCAAGGGCATTCTCTGGCTCCCCAGCAAGGGTTTCTGTTCTCCTTGTGCACATGCCAGTAGATTCTGGAGATGGGGGCCATAGAGGGTAGATGAACCTGAGGGTTACAGATTTGCAAAAAGCTGATGGTTCACTGGAAAATGTGGCAGAATCTTGCAAGGAACTGAGTGATGAAAATGATTTGTTGTTCACTTAACAGCCACTCTCACTTTCTTCCTTACTAAGAGAACCCTGATCTTGTTGGAGAAAGCAATATGCCTGGCTAAAAACTACATTGCCTAGTTGTAGCTCAGGTTGTTCAAATAAAACAGGTCTGGTCAATGAGTGAAGATTTCCGGGAAGGTTTTGTTTTCCTGTGACAGGCAATATCCTTTCCTCCTTTCATTCTTTAACTCTTTCTTATTTCTTGCAAATTGGATGAGATAGCTGGAGCTCCAGCAGCTGTTTTGTGAGAATGAAGATGAGTGTCATTCCCTAAGGATAGCAGAGCAACAAGCTGGAAAGAGCTGAAGTCACTGATAACATTGTGAAGACACTGTAATAGCCCCAGACTTCTCATTACCTCTTTCTTACTTAAGCCACTATTATTTGGGTTTTCTGTTCTTCTAAGAGCATTTTATTCCTAATGACACATACTGCCACTGTCTAAAAGAGCTGCCACCGCCTGTCTACATAAAGCCCACAGGCAATCAGCCAGATGAGCAGTTAGTGACTAGCCCCAGAGAGTGGGCACAACTTCTCCATGGCAGAACATAAGGAGAAATTTCTCCCTCTCTGTTCCTGTTCTTACCTCAATACCAAAGAGAAAGGGGAAGTGTGTGAGCATGGACACCCACCCCTGCCACTAGATGACTATCCAACTCAAGCCTCTAAAGACTCAAGTCCAGCCCATGTGACAGTGTGTGTAATAAGTTTTTAAACCATTCTTAAAAACTGAAAGTGACTTTTTAAAAACACTGTCAAATAATTTTGTACTTCAGAAATCATACCGTATCTATACACAGTTAAAAAATTAACAGTACATCTATGCGTGAGACTTATTTCTTTTGTTAGCAGACATTGTTTTATAGATCTCTTATGATAGATGTGCTAATCTGCAAGGTCCACAGCCAATGAGTTGGCAACTACCACAGATATACTTGCTGCATTAAGACCTTAAAACAATTTGTTCATTCTGAAAGTAACTGTTTTAATAACCAGAAGTAATTGTTAAGTTTTGGAGTCAGGTTGAAATGTTGTAAAAGGGGCTATTTCCCAGTAAGAAAAGGGGGTTTGACTTGGCAGAATTGGAAACAGTTTGGAAAAATTACAATTCAGAATTAAAACATCTCAATAAACTGTTTACAAAATAAATATGCTTAATTTTAATTCTCTTAAATCCATACCACATCTCTATGTACTGATATGGAAAAATTTCCAAGATAGATTCTAAGTAATAAAAAGAGCAAGGTATAAAACAGTGTGCATAATAGGCTACCTATTGGAAAATAAAAGGGGAAAAACAAGCATTTATACTTGTATTTGCATAAAGAAACCCTGGAAGCATGTACAGGATTTGCTACAGGGTGCATGGAATGCAGGAAGAGCAAGATTTCTCAGAATACATTTCTTTATGTAGATTTGGTTCTTGAATCATGTGAATGTATTGCCTACTAAAAATTTTAAATTCAAAATGTTAGTGTTACAGATTATTCAATTTTCTTGTAGAAAAGACATTTAGGTCAGCAGATGACTAACATAGGAGATTCCAAAACTCTCCCCTCCATACACTTCAAATAATGACATCAAGTGTTGGTTGCATTTTCTAGTCAAGTAGTTCCTCATCCCCACCATACTCCATTGTTTTACAAAACTGGGAAGTTTAGGTGAGCTGTGAGTGAAGAGCAACATCAGGTTCCAAATACGGGAACTTTAGCTTTTGCGTGAGGGAAAAAAACAGCTTGTGATGTCAATTGGAAGAAATAATTAATATAATATACTACTGTATATAATTTATTATTATAGTATATATTATGTTAATTAAGTATAAATTATTATATAACTATATTAACATAAAATATATTAGTATATTCATATATTAATTTAAACATATATATTATATGTCAATATAAAATGTAATGTTATATTAATATATTACATATCTTAGTAGTATATTGCTGTATATAATTTTATATTAACTTTTCAAACTTTTTTCAACCAGACTTTCTGTACTTAAGAGAACTTTTCTGCAACTAAGAGAACTTTTCCTGCAGAACTATAACACTAGTGAGAAATCCAACAATTTTTTTTATTTAGGCAAGGATTGGCAAACTGTAGCCCTGGGGCCAAATCCGTCCAGCTGCCTATTTTTTTATGGCCAGTTAGTTAAGAATGGTTTTTACATTTTTGAGTGGTTACATTTTAAATGGTTATATAAATATCTACATAATATCCTTGCTATTGCCTCTTGGCCTCCAAGTCTAAAATATTTACTATCTGGCCCTTTAAGAAAAATTTTGCTGACCCCATATTTTGAGACTCATTTTCCAAATTCTGCTCTAAAGTGTATAGCCAAAACTGAGGCCAACTTCTGGCCAAACACATCCTAACAAAGACATAAAGGTCATTTAGTGATGAGGCAAGGCTAGTCCTGACATGCAGTTTTCACTTGGTGGTGCAACATTAGGCATCATTCACACACACACACACACTTGCACACTCATGCACACATACACTCACACACTCACGCTCATGCACACACATATTCACACACACAAACTTATGCACACACTCATGCACACATACATACATATATTTCCCACATCGGAAGTGGGAAAATATTGCTCTGGGTTGGATTTTTCTATTGTGCTAACCCCCATTTGGTATCCAAATCCCTGAAGCAACAAGATGTAGTTGGGTCTCGTTCCAGCTGCCAAACACAGAGAAGGCCTAGCATGCATAGCTCAGTATGTCACCCACCGGTCCATGAATGTGGCTCTTAAATACAGAAAAGGTGACACATGTCAGCCTGTTGCAGTGGGGTTCTGTGGCTTGAAAGAGACCTCTGTATTGTATGTGTATCTAAGTAATTGGAACTTGGGCTTGTCACATCTTTTTTAGCAATGACATTGTAACAGCATGGACCCATCCTTCATCATATCATCCTTATGAAATGGTTTCCAGTGGTCAGCTTGTCATAGTTAATTAGTCTTCCAATGTATGAATAGTCAGAAGCAAAGTGACTTTGTGGTTTTTAGACAATTTTAACAGTGAACTCCAGAGGTATCTGATCTTTCCTGCCTTTTAATTAGAGCCCTTTCATCTGAGAGGAAGAGTGTCCTTGTGGTTAGAAGTACAGCTAGCCTGGTTCTGCCTTCCATTCTCAGTTCTGTAGGTGACTCATAGCAACCACAGGTAGGTAAGTCGGTGAATCTGAGTCCTCAAATATGTGAAATTCAGGTAGTTCTAGAATAAAATATAGTTAGCTGATTGCTATTCAAATGCAGATATTGTTGAGGTCTTTGTGAGACAAAGGTAGTGTATTAGTTAGCTACTGCTATGAAATCTCAAAACTTAGTAGTTTAAAAGAGAAAAGCAACCGTTTATTTATCTCAAGATTCTGCAAGTCATCACCTCAGTCTGGGCTCGGGTGGCTCCCTCAGGCACCCACAGTTAGTGATGTGTCTGTGTGTTGGCTCGGCAGTTGTGCTGATCTTGGCTGGGCTCTCTCACATGTCTTAGCCCTTGGCTGGGACAATGGGCTATGCATCTCTGGTCCATGTGGTTTCCTCTCTGCCAGTAGGCCAGCCCAGGCTGTTCACATGGCAGAGATAGGGGTTTTGAAAGACAGTGGATGTATGTAAGGACTCTTGGAGCCTAGGCTTGGAACTGCCAAAACATCACCTCCACCATATTCTAGTGGATCAAGCAGGTCACAAGGCCAGCCCAGATTTCAAGGGTAGGGAAACAGATGCCACCTTTCAATGGAGGAGCTTCAAGGTCATGGTGCAGGGGCATGGGTGCAGGAAGGGTGAGGGCTGTGGCCATTTTTGCCATCTACCACTGGGAACTATGACATGAAGGAACACATGCAAGGTGTTAGCTGTCCCTGCTGCCAGAGCAGGTAAGGGGGGAAGAGGTCATGACAGTGAAGTCTAGATGCTAAGCCTGTGAGCAAGGGACTGACAAGGGGAACCTAGCGATCTCCACTAGAGCAGGTGTGTAGATTATGCCACTCTGTTTGTCCCTGGGTCTTTTTTCTGACAGAAGAGGGTGAACAAGCCTCCAAGAGAGAAGTCAGACCTGCAGGGGTAGAGTAAGCGTGTGAGCAGTGCCCACGTGGGTGTCTGGTTAATTTAGAAAAGAAAGAGGTTACTTTTCCATATACATTGGGAAACCAAGCATGAACACAGGCCCTGAGTTTGACAGCCTAGTGGAGAAGAAAGCCTCTGTACAGAGGGAAGAAACCCCCTTATGACCAGCAGGCAGTGCAGTTTGATGCTGTGAGCACAGCCTTACGAGGCAGACAGACGTGGCACCTTGCTAACTGTGTGACTCTGGGCAAATCATTTAACCTAAGACTTAGCCTCCATATCTGTAAAATGGGGATAACCATTTATACCTCCGAGGGTGAAGGGGTGACCAAAGGAGATCACACATGTAAAATGTCTAATACCTGGTGTAACAGTGGCTCTCCATTAGCGCCCATTGCTATTATCTTTCTAACCGTTGTTGCTACTGATACTTCATGGATGACCCGCAATTCTACTTTTGCAGTCCTGGCCACATTTATGAGCCCTCCTCCTGGTATTTGAGATCAGCAGTTTCACGTGGATGTACCATTCTCAATTGAAACCTAACATGCATTAAGCCAAGCAAATCTATCCTTTCAAACCACTTTCCTTTCCCAACTTTTTGAATCTATTCATTCAGTACCACCATTTAGCCACCCAGGTTTGCCACTGTGGAATTATCTTTGATTCCTTTCTTTCCTCTGGGACTCACAGACAGTCTTCAAACTATGTGAAATGTCTCTCACCCTTGTATTTCCCATTCCATTTCCCCCATGAACTGCAGCATCTGGGTTCTCACTTGATGCTTTGAGGACCACTACAGAGTTCTCACCAGTTTCCCTGCCTCTGGGCTCTCTATGCTTTCATCTGTCCTGTACTTTGTTGCAAAAATTAATCTTGCAAAAAACGATCCTTTGCTCAAAACCATCAATGATGCCTCACTACTTAATAGATGACATCCAAACACTGAGTCTGGCATTCAAAGCTCTCCACAACCTGACCCCAGGCCCTGTTACTGAACTTCTCTTCCAAGACTGCAGGCAAAGTCATTTTGTTTTATAAATTTTTACATATCTATCTCATGTTCCCAAGAAGAGTGTAAGTCTCTAGAGCAAACCATGGCCTGTGGACCAATTCTGTATCACCCACAAGCCTAAAGTGTTCACTATCTGACCTGTTATAGAAAAGTTTGCTGACCCCTGCTCTTGAGGGTAGAAGCATGTTACAGACTACTTTGTTTTTCCTACAAAACCCTGTGCTTGCCAATAAGCATTTATTGAATGAATGTCCCACTCTGAGCATCTCAGTCCTTTCTTGTTCCTGTAAATGATGTTTTTCCGGCATAGAGGGTCTTCTCCTCTTTTGGCTACCTGGATGAACCTTTCCGATACTCTAGGACCCATATCCAATCCTCTGGAAAGTCTTTCTGATGACTCCTGCTGAATTCTGAATTCCAACAGCACTAAAATCCTCGTTCTGTGCTCATCTTCTGCATCCAATTAATTATTTGCATCAGAGTGGGTCATGAACCTAATTGACAGCATTCCTCAGCCATCGACTGCTTATTGTCTGCCCTTCAGTACTCAGTAGGTATTATCTGGCCTGGGAAAATTTCTCAGACTCTGCCCTTTCTCTCCCTCCCACAGAGTTAGGGGCCCCTTCTTTGTGCTCCCACAGCCCCTGGGCTTTCCCATCAGGACACTTATCTTTGTGTCCTATATTCATTGATTTACTTCTAGTATTCTCCAATTGGACTGTGACCTCCTTGAGGGTAGGGCAAGTGTCTTATTCATTGATGTATTCCCAGCACCTAGCATGGTGCTGGAGATGCCCAATTAATATTTTTGAAAAAATGATTGACTAATTCAATCAACAGTTGGTTAATTACATGCCTGATTAAAATATTTGATACTATTTCTCATGGCCCCCTATTTATATACTTCAGTTCTTTAGTCTGTTATGTATACTTATTTCTCTTAGTTAAAAATCTATGGCAGTTTCTGTCTCTGGAAATCAGTAAATACCTATCAAATTTTATATGACAGGTTATCAGGCCAAAGTTGGGGCAACCTGGGAGAAACCAAGCTAGGAGATCCCTAGGTCTTTGGCAAACGAGACAACATGCCTTTTTTCAACCCTTGTTTCTCTTTTGGACTGTGAGCTCCTGAAACAAACAGCAGCTCTTCCTCTTTATGAATTAAGCATTTCAAGGACAGCCTGACTGCTGAATAAAAAGATCCAGACAAATTATAGCACACTCACAGCCAGCTTTGAGAACAAGCCTGAGCCTGCCTAGAGCTCCACGTTCACCTAGCAGAAAATAACACAAAATATTTGGACTTGGAAACCATTTGCCAAATGTTGGGATAATATAACAAAACACGCACATTATCAGAAATGGCAAATGGCATCCTGGAAACAGCTTAACCCACTGCAAATGAGAACTAAGAGCCTCGTTCAGCAGAAAACTTCATTCCTACTCTCGAGTTGCCCCCAGAGCTGTTTGCTGCTCGAGCCCCTCTCACCCTCTCTCCGTTTTTCCTCGGAGCACGTCGTACTGCAGTCCTATCCACTTAGCTGTCCATGATCAGTTTCTCAAATGCGGATAAATCAGAGACAGGTTGTAAATTGGTCAGCCACATCAGCCCAGATCTCCTTGCAGTAAAACGAGCGCAGAATAACCACATTTTCCATTCTCTGTGTGCTGGTGGCGTCCACAGGAGCCCTCTGGAAATGAAGCCCAGAAGCTCACTCAGTCAGACAGAGAACAGACATTTGGCATTTTAAAAATGCCTTTTAAATGTCTAGATAGATGGTATATTATCCTGTAGCCTTTTCAAAATCTGTGAGACATGCCGTGAATGCTGTTGCCTAAAACAAGGACAGCCATGGAAAGCCCTCCGGGTGTCGGGGTGAGAAAGGCAGCAACCCCACCACTACAGGAAGGGAAATGTTCCCATTTGGCTCAGGAAATGTCTGTTTCTACAAGATCACAGGACAACGAAAAGCTAGCAGAATGTTTCCCTCATAATTTTCATCTGATCAATCACGTGTGATGTGCAATATAGTTCCATCACTAAAACAATACGCAAAAGGAGAGGATTGTGCCTCCAGGGCAGGCAGGAAAGGGCAAAGTGTCCTCAGAACAACATCAAAAGTCAGTCATTGCCTTGAGTGAGTGGTCAGGCTTGCAAGTTCAGTAGAAATAGATACTTTCATATGGAGCCCCGTGGCCCAAAGGCAGCACCTGAGTCTATGCTCAGCTGCCACATGCACCTGTGACATCCCAGAGGGACCAAGCAAAGCAAGAGAGCGGTTTGGTGCAGGTTGGGGCTTTGGCCCCTGACTCCAGAGGAGACTGGGGATGAGGAATGTGGTGGGTGGACCGAGAATGGTCTGAAAAGTTTGCTTTGGCTTTTTCTTCCCAAAGTTCATGCCTGAGTTGCACTTGTTACCACTTTCTTGTGAGAAAAGGCCTATCCAGAGGCCACAGGCTGTTGACAAGAGACAGAGAATAAAGAGAATGTAGCAAGCAGCAGATACCTGGGCCTTCTCAGCAGTACTCGGTCTGCCTTGCCCCCCAGCCGGGGAAGACAAGGGAGCTAAGACAGGGCCGATCCTAAGAACTCATCAGCACCTTGATCTTGGGCAGAGGGTAGAATGGCAGGCATGGTCCTTGTTTGCATGTGTGGGGCAGGGGACAGGAAAGAGAGGGGTGGAGAGGTGCCTTGCTCTGCTGCTGGAGGCCAGCAAGGGCCATTCAGTAAACAAATGAAGCAAAGCAAAGGACAGCAGCAAAGCAGGGTGTGAGAAGAAGGGCTGATTTCCGAGGAGTCCCTGGCCGGTTGAGGAGTTGCCCTGCCTGGAGAAAGCCTGTGGGGGGGGCTTTGATGTTTCAGGGATACCAAATGGCGAGGACCCACACAGGAGAGGCTGGAGACTGCCCCCGGCCCCGGGCAATTGACTCGGCTCCTAAAGGTCCTCTTTGGTCATTACGTTACATTACCTCCTCCGCACTGCTGAGGCGGCCCAGGTGTACGCACTGCTGGCTTCAAAAGTGGGGATCAGACTGAATCACGGATGTTGGAGAGAATGGGTTGCCACCACGCACCTGAGAACGTACCCGAGCGCCCCACTGCCATGCTCCCTGAACCTCTTTCTCCTTGCTCAGTAACGTGAGGAAGTGTTCCACCTGCTCCATCATTTGGCCTTGAGAACTTCTTGTCCTGCTTTCTTTGGGAATGTTCCAGGCTTCTCCTGCTTTTTTCCCCCCTTTTCTTATCTCCCCCCGTTCCCCAGGCATTCCCACACCTCCATGCTTCTCAGAACACGGTTCCTGGCCGCCACGCTGCCCGCGGAATCCTGACCTGAAGCCTTCTGCTCACCCATCTGGAGACTCATCACGTCAATCAATGGGCTGCTCTATGAAAAGAGGAGAGAGCGACAGTTTCCACTACCCGTCACTTGCACTTGCGACTGCAGTCACCTGTAGTGTGGCACAGCTGTTCTCAAGGGTGGTTGTGCAGCACAGCAAGACCAGTCCACGGACAGGACTGTGAGTGAGGGGGGTGGAGGCCACGGCAGCCGCTCCCTCCTCGGCCTTCTTCAGCTTCTCAGAGGCTTTTAGGAAAAAGCCCGGTCCCTGCGCTTCCGATCATTCGGTGCTTAGATGGCCACCTTAAAATAAAAAAGAAAGATGATGGTTCTTTACATTTATATAGTGTTTTACAGTTTTAAGAGCACTTTTTATCCACTCACCTAAACTGAATTGCTTTAGGCATAGGATGGAAATTCGGCAGGAGGAATCACAAAATTTTGTTATTCCAATCACAAACTTCAAGTCAGAATTTCTGTCTTGTCCTGGTCCAAGATAATGTTGGTCTCTCTGTTAACATATTTTGGATCTGACTCCAGTGCACCTCTTTGCCCATGCAACCCAACCCCTTCTGTGCTGTTACCTAGCAACCATTCACCGGGGCCCCACCCTGCCCTACCCCCATTTATACTACTGCCAGTTCCCCTTCCATCGCTGGTGGGGTCACGTAATTCTGCACCCAGAGGTGATTTGCCCTTCCGCTTCTTTCCCTCTCCCTCTTTCTTTGGTCTCTCTTCTCTTCCTTTTCCTCCTTGTTTCTTCTCTTCCCTTTCTTTTCTCTCTCTCTCTCTGTCTCTCTTCCTCTCTGCTGGATACTGTTTCTTGTCAATCAGCCTTCATTCCCGATCGCATCTACACTGTCCCTTGTATCGCAGGGGCTGGAAGCCTGGAAATTACATTTCTCAGACCTTCTTGATTCCAGGAAGGCAGAGAAGGAGCTCTTCTTCCTCTGGCTGAGAGACGTATGGCGGATGTACGGGGCTGCAGCAAATGTGAGCTTTTGCAGCAGACTTCATGTTCTCCTGTTGGTTACAACCTCAGGATCAAGAGGCAGCTATGAAGCCAGCAAAAGTTTCCTATAGCTTCCTGACCCCAGGATAGTAGTAGCAACTTCATGATCTTTGGATCATGTCTGTGTAGCAGTGTAATCTGAAATCTAGTGGCAGCTCCTCTAATTTACCTTCCTTTAGCATAACCAACAATGTTGCTCACACTTAATTCTCTTCCAGCTTTGCTTAAAATTAAACCTTTCTACCTGAAATACCTAGGGTAGTGGTTCTCAAAGAGTGGTCCTGTCCCCGCATCATCATCATTTGAGAATCTGTTAGAAATGCAAATTCATGGGCCCCATCCCAGGCCTACTGAATCAAAAACTCTGGGGACAGTACCAAGCAATATGTATTTTAACAAGCCCTCCAGGAGATTGTGATGCACAGTTAAGTTTGAGAACCACTGACCTATTGAGATTTTTATTTTCATATCATAAACCATGACTGATATACACATACCTTTTCAATGAGTGCTGATGTTTTATAATTATAAAATACTGTATTTAGCATAGAAAATTTTGAAAAGTACAATTAAGTGTGAACAAGAAAAAAAACTCTTAAAAATTCTACTATTGAGAGTTAACTATAATTAACCTTTTGGTTATTTTTTTCTAGTCATTTATGCATACATATTTATGCATATAGTTTCATGACTTGTTTGTCATTTTGTATCTGCTTTTTTTCCACATACCATTATATTAGGAGTATTTCTCTGTGCCATTATTTATGTTTATTTAAAGCCTATTTAGGGTTCCATGTTATGGAAGTGCCATAATTAATTAGCTATTCTCTTGTTGAGGAATGTTTATGTTGTTTCTGGGTTTTACTGTTATAAGTGAATGCTGCACCGGATACCCTTTCCTAAAATCTTGCTCCATTCCTGATTGTTTCATGGATATGAAAGAATAAATTAGGATATGGATGAGGAAAGAGATCTAGGCAGGGCAGTGCTGGGTCCCTCTCAGAGTAATGCCTCCTTGTGTAGGGGTAATATGGAGACCTCATGAAACTTACCAGTTAGGCAGTCAGTCAAGGTGGAAAAGAAGAGAGGAGCTTTAAAAAGTTGCTTCCCATTTCTGAGCCTAAATAATACTTCTGAGGGTAGAGGCATTTCAGAAGGAAGTAGAAGCAAAATGAAGCAAAGTAAGTGATTATTCTTTTGGCACCCTAGGTATTCACCTCCAGAATAGTTGTTTTGAGGCCAATCCATGCTTGCTGTTTAGGAGGACATGAGGACTTAGCCCAGACTATTTTCCCTTTGATTTAAGACATCAGCCTGGGGAGGCTGGGTCCATTCTTATATTGCCATGGCATTTCCCTCTATGTTGGATGGGCTGAGATCTTCCTGAGAAGTCTAGCCTGATGTCTGGGCATATTATATAGGTGTTTCAGCGTTACTTGCTAACTAAATAAAAATGAAAAAAATAAGTAGATGGACAGAATATTTCTGAAAGCCCAAGTATGTATAACACTATCTCAAATGTCCCAAGATTTAGTGATTCCCTATGAAATCGCATGCCTAGAAATGGATTTTCTTCCCAATATGCATGGAACAAATAGGCATTCTTGGCTCTTATTTCTGCTCTTGTTAGTTTGTCAACAAATATTTATCAAGGGTATACCACATGCCTGGCACTATTCTTGTGCAGGAAATAAGACAAAGTTCTCCCTGCCTTTGAGGAGTTTTTATTTTATTTTCATTTTTAACTGATAAGTAATAATTGTGCATACTTATGAGGTACAATGGGAAATTTTCCTCTATGTATACATTGTAGAAAAATTCAATCAAACCCATTAACATATCCATTACCTCCCCAACTTATGATGTTTTTGTGGTAAGAATGTTAAAAATCTATTCCTTTGGCAATTTTGAAATACATAATACATTATTATTAACTGTGGTCACCATGCAGTGCAATAGATCACTAAAATTTATTCCCACAGTCTAACTAAGATTTTGTACCCTTTGATCAACATTTTCCCTTTCCTCATCCCTTCCCTCCCACCCCCACTTCCGGTAATCACCTTTCTACTCTCTGTTTCCATTTGCATGGAATATCTTTCCCAACCTTTCACTTTCAGTCTATGTGTGTCTCTTGTCGGCAGCACATTGTTGGGTCTTGTATTTTTATCCATTCAGCCACTCAATTTCTTTTCATTGGAGAATTTAATCTGTTTACATTCAAAGTAATTATTGATAGGTGAGAATTTATTATTGCCATTTTGTTAATTTTTTTTTTTTTTTTTGGTTAATTTGTAGATCTTTTGTGCCTCTCTTTCTCTCTTGCTGCCTTCTTTTGTGGTTAGATGATTTTCAGTAGTGGTATGCCTTGAATTCTTTCTTTTTATCTTTTGTGTATTTTCCAAGGATTTTTGCTTTGTGATTACCATGAGATTTACATAAAACATCTTATACTAGTAACAGGCTATTTTAAGCTGATAATGACAAATTTAATCACTTGCACAAATTTTACACTTTTAATCTCCCCGTTTCCCATTTGTTTTTGATGACAAAACAAGATTTTGTATCTTTTATAGTTTGTGTCCCTTAATAAATTATTGTAACTATGTTTTTAATAGTTTTGTCTTTTAAACTTCATACTAGAAATATAATTGATTTTCCACTGCTACAGTATAAGGGTGTTCTGAGTTTGTACTATGTACTTACTTTTACCAGTGAGTTTTATATTTTTATATATTTTCATGTTGCTACTTAACAATATTTTTATTCAGCTTAAAAAATTCCTTTTAATACTTCTTGTAAGGCAGATCTAGTGGTGATAAATTCCCTCAGCTTTTTTTTTTTTAAACTGAGAAAGTTTTTATCTCCCCTTCATTTATGAAAGATGAGATTGCTGGTTATAATATTCTTGCTTGGCAGGTTATTAATTTTTTTTCTTTTAGCTTTTTGAATACATCATCTCATTCCATTCTGGCCTACAGGGTTTCTGTTGAAAAAATCCTTAGATAGTCTTATGAGGGTCCTTTGATATATAACAAGTCACTTTTCCCTTGCAGTTTTCAATATTCTCTGTTTGTCTTTAACATTTGACAATTTGATTGTTAAGTGTTTTGGTATGGGTCTCTTTGGATTTATCCTATTAAGTGTCCGTTGAGTTTCCTGGATCTAGGTTTCTATTTCCTTCCCCAGATTTGGGAAGTTTTTTTGCCATTATTTCTTTGAATGTGTTTTCTGTCTCTTTCTCCCTCACTCCTCTCTTTCTGGTACTGTGATAATTCACATATTATTCCACCTGGTGGTGTTCCATAGTTCCTAAAACCATCTTCACTCTTTTTCATTCTTTTTTCTTTTGCTCCCAGATTGGATGATTTCCAATAAACTGTCTTCAAGTTCACTAATTCTTTCTTCTGTTTGATCTAGTCTGCTCTATTGAATTTTTGAGTTCAGTTATTGTAATCTTCAGCTCAGTGATTTGTTTGATACTTCTTAATCTTTTCTATCTCTCTATTGAAGTTCTCAGTTTATTCATGCATTGCTCTCCTTACGTTGGTGAGCATCTTTATGACTCTCCTTTTGAATTCCCTGTCAGGTAAATCATATATCTCCATTTCATTAGAATCAGCTTCTGAAGATTTATCTTGTTCTTTTATTTGGAGTGTATTTCTCTGTTTCTTTATTTTCCTTGACTCCCTGTGTTGGTTTCTGTGCATTAGATAAGAGAACTGCCTTCCCCAGTCTTGTTAGACTGGTCTCTGGTAAGAGATATCCTCCTTAGTCAGCCTGGCCAGAAATTCCATGTGCCTCTAAATTCTGTGTGCTTGTCCAACCTCCTGAGTTTTTTTTTTTCTAAGTGGCCTCCAAGAAATTAAAGTGTGTAAAGTCATGCTATTGTCTTGAGAGAGGTGGGATAGATGCCAGTTCCTTGGGATGCAGATGGAGGTTGGGATGTTAGATGTGTGTTCTAGCTCTTTCTTTCTTTGCAGAGAAGCTGAGAGCCAGAGTTTATCTCCCACTCATTCTGCCCTACACCAAGGGGAGGATCTGAGGCAAATGTCTGTACTTTTGATCAGACTACTCACTTTGCACCTGGGGAGATGGCTGCTGAATGTTTGCAAGTTTAAAAGTCTACTTTTTGTTCTCTGTGGTCTAGGAGACTCAGAAGTGCTCTGTCAACTCCCAAATCTAGGGGATTTAGTCCCTAGGGTGAAGGCTGTAAAAGTTGGGGCATGTAGAAACTATTTTCAGAGAGAGAGTCTGAAGATCTGTATTTATTGCTGGAGCAAGCCAGGGAAGAAGGTGCAGGGACTGCACATTCTCCTGCTTGAACAAGCAGAAGTCTCACATCCTCCTAGCAGGGGGACATTTTCGGTCTAGAGTTTTCAATAACTGAATCAAGCCAGGGAGAAAAGCACAGGGAGCATCTACTTTCTCTTTTAGGCTTGGAGAGGTCACCGGACTCCTCTCAATGAGAGATTTCAGGATTTTCTCTCTAAAGAAAGCTGGGAAAAGGGCATAGGGAGTGCCATCCCTTCTGTTCTTGTTGGATAGGCCTCCAACCTCTTCCCATGGAGAGATTGCAGGGCTGGGATTATCACTGGAGCAAGCCAGGGAAGAACATGCGGAACCCCCCCCTTTCTCAGCCCCCTTGAGTGGGAGCATTCTCATCTGGAGTTATTGATGAAGCAAGCCAGGGAAGAAGGCACAGGGAGTGCCCACTTTACCTTTCAGGCATGGGGAGGTCCCCTAGCCTCATCGTAATAAAAGATTGCAGGAATTTATAGTTTCTTATTTCTGAAGGTAGATAATAGTCAAACAAATCAATAGTTCTATGAGAAAATTAAAAGAGTTTAGCCTGATAAACATTGATCAGGGTGTGAGGGGTGTGTGCTCCTTTTGTCATTTCATAGTTCCAGCTGTAGCAGTAGAGACTTAGTGGGAGACGGTAGCTGACCTGTCTTTGATTCATTTGTAAACCAAAGGGCCAGGCTCAGCATAGCTTTCAACTCACGCCCTACAAAAGGTAGGGCAGGTCTGGATAGGGCTTTAGGCTTTATGGCCTAAGAAGCTTCATGTATTAGTGTCCTCATTCTAGTGGTGAGGGATAGCAGCTAGGACTTAGCATGACTTGATTAGGAATGAAACAATAGAGTCAATATATAACTAATCAATGTAATTAAAAACAATATGCTCAAGAATACCTAGCTATGGTGGCAACTAGCTTTTTCTCCCATGCTGATTCTGGTGCAGGGAAGTTAAAATTTTTCCCCTGAAGATTTGATAATTTGAGTCTATAAAACAAACTCATAATAGATTAAGAGGAAAAAAAGGTATACAAATTTATTAACACGCATATGGGCACAAGAATAATACACAAAATATGAGGATTAAAGGCAGGGGCACAGATGATTGAAGTTTTTATACCATCATGAGGTTACAGAAAGAATAGGGGCTTGGAGCATGGCAAGACAGGTTATGAGAGGGAGAGAAGAGGAAAGTTCTGGCTAGCAAGGTGCTCTTGTTATGCAGATGAAAGTTCACATGGAGCAGCTCTTAGAAAGTATAGACAGTAGCATGTGGTAACAGTTTTTCTGTCAGATCTTCAAAGGTATCAAACTCTGAGTTTCTCTCTTTCCTATGAATTAATCTTTCCTAGATCTGAACAAGAGGGTCCTCAGAGAAAGCCTGTTTGCATCTGCTTTTTACTTCACTTTATTTCCTCTACAGATGCAAATCTCCCCCACAAAAAATACTTTTCAGGGCTATTCTTGTGCTCATAGCCCCTTTGAGTGGCCATATCAAAATATGCCAAAGAGGTATATTTTGACGTGAGATATTTTGGTTTCCTTCACTGGTCAATTGGTAGAGGCTGTTTAGAACACTGTCTTGAGAAGAATTCCTCAGTGAGAATCCCAGTTTCAGAAGGAAGTAGATGTAAGATAAAACAAAGTGAGTGATTAACCTTTTGACACTCTAGGAATCTAAGGGTGGTATGTTTTGAGGCAAATCATGCTTGCGGTTTATGAAGATACAAGGACTTCATCCAACTTCTTTTTTGTTTTATTTCAAAATATTAAGGGGGTACAGATGTTTTTGATACATGGCTTGAGTCAGGGCTATAAGTGTGCCCATCCCCAAAACAGTGTTCATTGTACCATTAGGTGCATTGCCATTCCTGTTCTCCTCCCTCCCTCCTGCTTGATTTCCAATGACTTTTATTTTCCTCTGTGTACTTGTGTGCCCATTGGTTACTTCCAATTTATTAAAGAGTACATGTCGTGTTTGCTTTTCCATTGTGGACATACTTCACTTAGGATAATGGCCTCCAGTTCCTTCCAAATTGCTGCAAAAGGCATGAATTCATCATTTTTTATGGCTGAGCAGTACTCCATGGTATACATATACTACATTTTGTTAATCCACTTGTGAATTGATGGGTACTTGGGTTGATTCCACATCTTTGCAATTGTGAATTGTGCTGCAAAAAACATTTGAGTGCAGGTGTCTTTTTGATAAAATGACTTCTTTTCCTTTGGGTAAATACCCAGTAGTAGGATTGCTGGATCCAATCATGGGTCTGCTTTTAGTTCTTTCAGAAAACGCTGTACTGTTATCCATAGAGGTCGTGTTAATTTGCAGTCCCACCAACAGTGTATAAGCATTCCTTTCTCTCTGCATCTGCACCAGTATCTATTGTTTTTGAACTTTTTTATAAAAGCTATTCTGACTGGGGTAAGGTGATAGCTCATTGTGGCTTTAATTTTCATTTCCCTGATGATTAGTGATGCTGAGTATTTTTTCATATGTTTGTTGGTCATTTGTTCTATCTTCTTTTGAAAAACTTCTGTTCATATCTTTTGCCCACTTTTTAGTGGGGTTGTTAATATTTTTCTTGCTGGTTTGTTTGAGTTCTTTGTAGATTCCATTTATTATCCCTTTATTGGAAGTGTAGATTGTGAATATTTTCTCCCATTCTGTAGGTTGTCTGTTTGCTCTGTTGATTATTTCCTTAGTTGTGTAAAAAAGGTTTTAATTTAATCAAGTCCCATTTATTTATTTTAGTTGCTGCTGTAATTGCCATTGGGGTCTTAGTCATAAATTATTTGCCTAGACTAATGTCTAGAAGAGTTTATCCTACATTTTCTTTTAGAATTCTTAGGGTTTCATGCCTTACATTTAAGTCTTGTATCCATCTTGACTTAATTTTTGTGAGTGGCAAGAGATAGGGGTCTTGTTTCATTCTTCTGCATGTGGATATCCAATTTTCCCAGCACCATTTATTGAATAGAGCTTCCTTTTCTCAGTGTATGTTGTCTGCTTTGTTGAAAATCAGTTGGTTGTAGGTAGATGGTTTTATTTCTGGGTTCTCTATTCTGTTCTATTGGTCTGTGTCTCTATTTTTGTGCCAATACCATGCTGTTTTGGTTATTATAGCCTTATAGTATAGTTTGAAGTCTGGTAATGTGATGCCCCCAGCTTTGTTCTTTTTGCTTAGGATTACTTTGGCTATTCAGGCTCTTTTCTGGTTCCAAGTGAAGCATAGAATTATTTTTTCTAGATCTGTGAAATATGCTGTTGGTATTTTCATGGGGATTGCATTGAATCTGTAAATAACTTTGGGTAGTATGGACATTTTAACAATGTTGATTCTACTGATCCATAAACATGATATGATTTTCTTCATCTCTTTGTATCATCCACAATTTCTTTCCTCAGAGTTTCATAGTTCTCCTTGTAGAGATCTTTCACCTCCTTGGTTAAGTATATTCCTAGGTATTTTATTTTCTTTGTAGCTGTTGTGAATGGTATTGAATCTTTGATTTGACTCTCAGCTTGACTGTTATTGGTATATAGAAATGCTACTGATTTATGTACATTGATTTTATATTCTGAGACTTTGTTGAATTTATTTATCAATTCCAGGAGACTCTTAGTGGAGTCTTTGGGGTTTTCTAGATACAAGATCATGTCATCAGCAAAAAGTGATAGTTTGATCTCCTCTTTCCTGATTTGGATACCATTTATTTCTTTCTTTTGCCAGGTTGCTCTGGCTAGGACTTCCAGCACTATGTTGAATAGAAGTGGTGACAGTGGCACCATTGTCTTGTTCCAGTTCTTAGTGGGAATGCTTTCAACTTTTCCCCATTCAGTATGATGTGGGTTTAGCATACATGGCTTTTATAATTTTGAGATATATTCCTTCCATGCCTAGTTCATTGAGGGTTTTTATCATGAAAGGGTGCTGGATTTTGTTGAATGCTTTTTCTGCATCATATGGCCTTTGTTTTTGCTCCTGTTTATGTGATGAATAACATTTATGGATTTATATATGTTGAACCATCCTTGCATCCCTGGGATGAAGCCCACTTGGTTATGGTGGATTTTTTTTTTTGATGTGCTGTTGAATTCAATTTGCTAGTATTTTATTGAGGATTTTTGCATCTATATTCATAAGGGATATTGGTCTGTAGTTTCCTTTTTTTGTTGTGTCCTTTTCTGGTTCTGGTATCAAGGTGATACCAGCTTTGTAGAATGAACTGGGGAGGATTCCCTTTTTCTCAACGGTATACAATAATTTCTGTAGTATGTGTACCAGTTCTTCATAGGTCTGGCAGAATTTGGCTGTGAATCCATCTGGTCCAAAACTTTTTTTTGTTGGAAGACTTTTTATTACTGCTTCAATCTCATTGCTCATTACTGGTCTGTTCAGGAGTTCTATTTCTTCCTGATTGAGTCTTGGAAGGTTTTGTGTTTCCAGGAATTTGTCCATTTCCTCTACATTTTCTAGTTTATGTGTGTAGAGATTTTCATAGTATTAACAGATGATATTTTGTATTTCTATTGTATCAGTTGAAATATTTCCTTTTTCATTTCTGATTGAGCTTATTTGGGTCCTTTCTGTTCTATTCCTGGTTAATCTAGCAAGAAGTCTATCAATCTGGTTTATCTTTTCAAAGAACCAACCTTTGTTTCACTGACCTTTTGTATTTTTGTTGTTGTTGTTGTTATTGTTTTCCATTTCATTTAGTTCTGCTCTGACCTTTGTTATTTGTTTTCTTCTGCTGGTTTTAGGTTTGCTTTGCTTTTCCTTTTCTAGTTCCTTGAGATGTGATATTAGGTTGTTAATCTGTGATCTTTCTGACTTTTGGATGTGGGCACTTAAGGCTACAAATTTTCCCCTTGTATATGCTTTTGGTGTGTCCCAAAGATTTTGATAGCTTATGTGTCCTTTGTCTTCAGTGCAAGGAATCTTTTGATTTCCATCTTAATTTCATTATTGACCCAATAGTTGTTCAGTAGCAGGTTGTTTAATTTCCATGACTTTGTGTAGAATTGCATGTTACTTTTAGAATTGATTTCTAGTTTTAATCCACTATGGTCTGAGAAGATACATGGTATGATTTTGATTTTTTTGAAATTTTTGAGACATGTTTTGTAGCTGAAGATATGATCAATCTAGGTGAATGTCCCATGTGCTGATGAGAAGAATGTAGTTTTTGGGTAGAATGTTCTGTAAATATCTGTTAGGTCCATTTGTTCTTGGGTCCATATAAGTCCAGTGTTTATTTATTTTCTGCTTTGACGATCTGTCCAGTTCTGATAGTGGGATGTTGAAGTCCCTGGAAATTATGATGCTATTATTTGTTTCCTTCCTTAGCTCTAGTAGAATTTGTTTTATGTATCTGGGAGCTCCTGTGTTAGGTGCATATATATTTAGGATTGTTATGTTTCTTGTTGAATTACTCCCTTTACCATTATATAATGACCATCTTTGTCTTTCTTTACCATTGTTGATTTAAAGTCAATTTTGTCTGATATGAGAATGGCTACACTTGCTCTCTTTTGGTTTCCATTCGCATGGAATATTTTTTTCCATCCTTTCACTTTGAGCCCTTTGCATCCTTGTGGTTTAGATGTGTCTTCTGGAGGTAGCAGATACTTGGGTTGTGTTTTTTCATCCATTCAGCCAACCTATGTCTTTTGAGTGGCATATTCAAGCCATTAACATTAAGAGATAGAATCAATATGTGTGATGCTGTTCTGTTCATCATAATGGGTAGTACCTTGTTGCTTTGTTTTTCTTCTTGTGCTATTGTTTTATAGGAGTTGTGAGTTTTGGCTATTTTGGGTGATTTTAAACTGGTGGGGTATCTATTGTGCTGATTCATGTGTAATGCACTTCTAAGTATTTCCTGCAGGGCAGGTCTGGTCATGACAAATTCCCTCAATGTTTGCTTGTCTGGAAAAGACTTAATTTCTCTATCAGTTGTGAAACTTAGTTTTGAAGGATACAAAATTCTAGGCTGGCAGTTGTTCTGTTTAAGAAGATTGAAGGTGGGGGCCCACTCCCTTCTGGCTTGTAAGGTTTCTACTGAGAAGTCTGCTGTTAGCCTGATGGGTTTTCCCTTGTAGGTCAGTTGTTACTTACATCTAACTACTTGTGGAATTTTCTCTTTCATCTTGACTTTGGCCAGGTTGATTACTAAATGTCTTGGAGATGTCCTGTTTGCTATGGATCTTCCTGGTGTTTGATGACCATCTTATATCTGGATGTCTGGATCTCTGGCAATTCCAGGGAAGTTTTCCTCAATAATTCCCTTGAATAGATTTTCCATGCTTTTAGCTCTATCTTCTTCTCCCTCAGGGATACCTATAATTTGTATATATGTTCACTTTGAATAGTCCCATATCTCCCTAAGTGATTGCTCTGCTTTTTTTGTTTTCTCCTCTGCCTCTTTAAATGACTGGGTTAGCTCAAGAGCCTTGTCTTCAAGCTCTGACATTCTTTCTTCTCCTTGGTTTAATCTGTTGCTGAAACTTGCTGCTATGTTTTGAAATTCCCTAAAAGACTCATTCTTTTCTTTAAGTTCTATTATATCCTTCCTTATTTTGTCTAGTTTTTTAGTGGCTATTTCATTAATTTCCTGAAATTTTTGGGGCTTTTTTGTTGGTTTTCAACTTTCTCTTCAATTCCACTCATCTTATTTGCCATCCATATTCTGAATTCCATTTCTGTCATTTTGACAATTTCCTTGTAGTTGGAGTTCACTGCTGTAGCTCCATTGTGATCCCTTGGGGCTGTCAATCTGTTTTGATTTTTCATGTTGCCCAGGTTCTTTTGCTGGTTTCTTCTCATCTGAAACCTCTTTTCTCAACTCAGTGCCAATAGGTTTGCAGGGCACCTGTTCCTTGCTGGGAACTCTCCTGCTTGATTAGAAGAAGGGGAGGTCCCTAGATGGTGCTTTTTCCGCCCCCGTACTGTGGAATGTTGATGCAGCAGAGGAGGGGTATGTGCACTAGAAGCCTGTAATGCAGTTGTTCTGATTTGTTCTGCTCACCTGTGACTGCTTCTGCTCAAGCCTGTGCTGAATGCTGTTTGTGTTGGGTGTTGGGTTGTTCACCAGATGGTTGTAGAATGTTTGAGTTGGGAGCTGGGTGAGACCCTCTTCACTGAGGCTGGTGTTGTAGGGATTGTTCTACACAGGGTATCCCCTCAAGGGTGATAGTAACAGCTGGGTGAGGCTATCCAGGCAGTTGTGGGTTCCTGGGCTGTAGGCATTTGCTCAAACCAGGTTGTGGCATACTGCCGGCTCAAGGCTGGGGGTCCCTGGTGGGGCATTGGACTTTGGAGCAGTTCCTCTGGCCCTGCAGTGGTGGTGGAGGTTCTGGGGTGGGGTATTGGGGTCCAGGTGCTGCACTGGAGTCTTTGGGATGGTGTCTTGGGCCTGGCGGGAGCTCTGGAGGCACAGAGGCAGAACCTTGGGCTCTGGCATGAGATCCTCAGAGCTGGGACTGGGGAGGAGCCTGAAGCAGGGCTTCTGAGCAGGGCCTCAGAGCTGGGAGCAGAGCCATGTGGGTAGAGGTGCTGATCCAATCTGGAGGGCAGGGTCAGGGCCAAGCAGGCAGGAGGCAGTTGGGGCCTAGAGGGCCCAGTCAGGGTCAAGCAAGTGGCAGGCTGTTCCACAGGCTTGGAGACAGCCTGGATGCCAAGTCACATGAGCAGAGGTCAGTTCCAGTGGCCCAAGGACCATGGAGTTCTCCCCACCCTCCCCAGGTCCCACTGAAGCAGTCATCCAAAGCCTCTCAGGTCAGAGCCTGCTGCACCCCAGTCAATTCCCATGCTCAGATCCTGTTGTGCTGTAGGAGAGAAGCTCTTGGCTCCCAGTCATAATGTATGGCTCAGGGAAGCCTCCCATTAATCCACTCCCTCCCCAGCCTGGTGCCAACCTGGTGCCATGCACCCGAGAGCTCAGGAGGGCTTTAGCTGCTGCCCAATCCCTACTGTACCTGTTGGGTGCAATGATTCTGCACAGACTCCAGGCAGGTCCCTGGTCTGACCAGGTATAGATCTGTGGCGGCGGAGGGAGCCTTCTCACAACCTGCATAGTGCCAGCAGGGTGCACGTGGTGCCCAAGCACTCTATTCTCCTATTCTTCCCTGCACATTCTTTGATCTTGTTATATATATTGCCCAGTCACCATTTTTTTTTCCCCACACTGAGCATTCTGTGTTGCTTCTCTGTGATTTCACAATGTTGCTTCAGAGAACAGCAATCCGTACATAGGGAGCTGACTGCATTTTTCACTTCTTTCTTTGGCAGTGGCGTGCTGGCAGGCTGCTTCTAGTCTGCCATTTTTTTCCAAAATCCCCAACTTCTTTTTCTGTCTGATCCAGGACATCAGCCAATGATTAAGGTGATTGAATGGTGATGTCTTCCACGATTCCAGTGATGAGTATGGTGGCCCATCTGCCTACCTAGTCCCATTCATGATGACGCTGAGACCTATCCAGGCCCAAATTCACAATAGCACATGACTTTCCGGTAACTGCACAAGGCTTAGGAAATTAGTAGTATACCAAAATGTCCAAAATACAGGAAGAGCCTATAGTGGATGGTAAAGCCTTAGTAGTTTATGGGTGCAGCATAGATTAGAAAGACTGCTGGACTACTTGAAATCATAATCCCTAGAATATAGTTTTTTTGGAACACTTAGAAACTGCATGAACTTGAGAAGGTCAATATCTTTCCTAAGCATCAGTTTCTCCATTTGTTAAAAAAATTTCAGCCTAATAATCCCTGTTCTTCCAACTTCACAGGGATTTCATGATGACCAAATGAGATCATGCACCTTGCTAAGTGTTAGGCAAGAACAAGCTATAATCATGAGTTTGCTGGTGACAGTGGAAGCTGCGGCTTCCTTTCCCTACATACCTTCCATTCTCTTTTTCAGAGAGGTGGCCATTTATTCACTAGAAAGAGCAGTTAAATTTCTAGGCCGCCTGCTTCTCTTAGTGAAATGATTTAGAGCCATGTGTAAATAGCACATAAATTTATTATGACTTGGGTCCAAACCGGGGATGTGTCTGTCTATATACACACATGCAATCACCTCTCAACATCTAACAGTGAAAAATATTGCAGCCTTGTAAAAAACAAAGCCACCTTTTCCCCAACTCCTGACAGCTAAAATGTCCTTAAAATAAATGGGAAAGAAAGTTCACTCTACACACCTGTGCAGTGGAGTTTTTATGAATCAGACAAATCTGGAGTCTCTCGGGTAACGTCAGACCTGAGAGTAATGCCTATACTCCTGGTATTTTAAGCTTGACTGCTTGCTGCTGATTTACTCAGGTGGCTGTCCGGGCATGAGTGTGTGGAACCTCAATTTATTCACTCCAAAGAAACAAACAAACAAAAAGTCGACCCTGGGACCAAGTTAATCAAAAAGTTTTTAATAGAGTACTTGAAGGACCGGAGGCAAGCGCTCAGAGCCATAAACAGGTGGCACAAATCATTTTTAGTCTTGTTAGAGAATACAGAGCATGCTGCTGCGGGGAGATTACTTCCTGCCTAATTAATCTGCATATTGCCACCCTG
Organism: Daubentonia madagascariensis; assembly: GCA_023783475.1. Lineage (NCBI taxonomy): Eukaryota > Metazoa > Chordata > Mammalia > Primates > Daubentoniidae > Daubentonia > Daubentonia madagascariensis. The sequence goes on from JAKFHU010001209.1 coordinate 46,372,339, forward strand.
GCATTTATTCATTTTGGGGCATGAATCCCATCTGTAAGGCCAGTTGTTAGAACTGGTGAGAAAAGACTTCCTTTTTTCCTTATTTATTAGAGGAGAGAGGAAGGAAGAGAGAGTGGAGAAAGCCCTTGTGGTTATATTTCAGTTTGAAGCAAATCAAATACTCCTGTAGGTCTTCAGTATTTGAAGGCAGGCAACTGGCTGATGCAGGAGAGCCTGTTACTTTCATATTTATGAAGGAATTTATATGTATGTATATATATCACCTTTCCTTCATAAATATATACATGTTACATAATCACATAAATATATATCATACACACACACACATCTCTCTCACACTTTTTTTTTAGTGGCAACATCTAATCAGCAGGGCTCCCAAGTCACGAAGCTACTCCCTAAGTGTGAAGTGAGATGTTCTGAAGCATTGATTGGTTAGCCAATCAGGCAGTGCTGTGCTAGTCCATGTGGTGTCTTTGTGAGAATTAGAAAAATGCACCCCTTGCTCAAGACATTTTACTTCTATTCGCTGGAAAATTGTCATAGTACATTGAATATTTTAGAACAAGACCCTTTACTGCCACCTGCCAGAACATTGTCATAATAAAAACTCAAATCTACAATGTTTTCAACGTGAAGACCACTTCTTTAGATGTGTTGTTCTTGCGTACCACATGGCCTAAACAATTGTACATGCTGCTACCACCACTGATGCAGCGTTTAGCAAGCTACTGGGGAAAACTGGCTAGCTCATACGGTCCCTGCCCTCAGGTAGCTCAGTCTAGCAGGGAGGACAGACATTACTCGAAGTAATCATATGAATATATGTATGATGACAAAATGGATAAAGCTTTGAAGCAAAATTTCAGGGTGCTAGGGGACTTCTTAAACGAGATGATAAATGTATATCTAGTGTTTAAATAGTTTCTGGCAACACAGTGAGTGCTCAACTGATGTCTAAAAAGATGCAGATTTCACAAATTATGACTATCTACAAAATGGAAGTGCAGGGTAGCAGAGTTTTCTTCTAATATCTGATTCTGAGACTCACCTAGCAGACAGTGTCAAACAGACATGTTTGGGTAAATCAGTCCAATCTAGAGACTTCCAGTAAAATTCAGTTCCATTCCCTTTCAAGCTCTGTCTGTGGCCAGGGTAAGTCTCTGGAGGGACAGCTGCTTCCCAGACTCTGACTCTGTGGGCAGGTCCCAGGCAGCCCTTAGGTGCTCCTCCTTTACCCTCCAGGCAGCCTATTCAAACTGGAATGTCAGTGCATTCTCCCTGCTAATATTTGGGTCTCTTTCTGAACCCTGAAAGGCCTATTTATCCTTTTTTTTTTTTTTTAAGAGGCAGGGTCTTACTCTGTCACCCACGCTGGAGTACAGTGGTGTGATCACAGCACATTGCAGCCTCGAACTTCTGGGCTCAAGGGATTCTCCCACTTCAGCCTCCCAAATAGCTGGGACTGTAGGCATGCACCACAATGCTCAGGTAATTTTTCTATTTTTTTGTAGAGATGGAGTCTTGCTATGTTGCCAAGGTGGGTTTCGAACTCCTAGACTCAAGCAAGCCTTTTGCCTCAGCCTCCCAAAGTGCTGGGATTGCACTTTGGGAGCTACTGTGCCTGGCTCCTCTATCCTCCTTTTTAGGTGGCGCTTGTCATGTAGAGGCACAGCCAGCTGCTGTCTCTCTGGCTTGTGCGGCACCAGATGGTGTGGGGTGGGTCTACGGTGCTTCCCCTCCCAAGCTGCAGCCAGGAGATGGTACATCTGGGCATCTCTTGCTCATGCTCAGAAGGGCCTGTGCTTACTTTAATGCTCTGCTGTCATCATCTTGAAATTCTTAATCATTTTGCCTTTGAACTTGTCTTTCATAAAGTATTCCATGTACGTGAGGAGAGGACAGACGTGTAAAATGCGTGTTGCCCTTTGCATGCAGCATTTGTGTTACTTCCTTATACTGACCAACCACTGGACTGAAAACGGTGACGGAGAAGGAGAAGGAAGGTGACGGAGAAGGAAAGAGGGCCAGGCAAGAGAGCAACCCATGGTTTCTTTTCCCTCCCATCCTTCCTCACCAGTGAGCCAAAGGTGCAGAATGTTGGTAGAATGTGCACGTGTCAAAAAAAGTAATAAAGACAGTTGGGTTAGTTTTGTGCAGTGTCTTCACTGTTCTGGGAAGAACAAGATACATATGCATGTACGAGCTATGAAATACAAATTGTGTAAAGTCGGTGGTTCTGCAATGAATTACATGCTCTTAAATTTGCATTTAAAACTGGCATTGCACAGTATAAAGTAGGATGGTAAAATTCAGGCTAATAATTTTAAATTGTGATTTTTCTTAGAACAACATTAAATAGCAAATAAAGAACTTCATGACAAGTTAAGAGAAAGACTGCAGAAGAAAGTTAAACGCTTTTTACTTTAGCACTGTTTCCTGCCTTTTGATCAAGGGGCCTGACATGTTCATTTTGCACTATGCCCTGCAAATTCTGTAGCTGCCCTTGTCGGGCGCCGCAGTGTGGGTGGAGGATTCTCACCTCTCTGCTACTTCTCCCACCCTGGACAGAGTGAGAGGAGGCGGAGTGGGGGGCAAAAGTGCTGCACTGCTTTGTGTACTCTATTTTCTTTTCTCTCTAAAACTCTAACCTTCTGTGTCTTCCCAACATTTGTTTCTAGCTCCTCCAAGAGCAAAGCACGAAGAGTCAGTTTTAGTGGTCTTTTTACACGTCTGGGAAAGTGGCTATGCCCTCTAGCTGGGGCAGTGTCTTCTGAATTTAGGAATTAGGAGTCTGGCTCTTAGCATTCGGGGCGGGCCTGTCTCCACAGCTACTCATGCCAATTCCCACTTCCATGGGGCTCCTGGGAAAGAGGGCCAGGCAAGAGGCAACAAGAACACGGCGGAGAAGGTGGGAAGACAGTGCATCGCGTTTCCGCATCTCTCCCGATGTGGACGGTAGAAGCTTCATCGGCACCTGCTGCGCAGGCATGCCCCCGTGCCGGCACACACACACGGCAGGCAGGGAAGCACGGCAGGCTCCAGGAAGAAAGAGGAAAGGCCTCACTCAGCCGCAGAGACGGGAATCCCCACAAAGCACAGGCTTCAGAATCCTTCCTGAGAATTATCCATTACCACTGTACTTTTTAATTTTAGGAAATCAGCATGTTTTATTCATTAAAAAGATAAAATGTCCTTGTGCAAGGGAGGCCCCAGAGGACAACAGTGCTCAGGGTGGCTGATGGATTTCTTTACAATGCCGTTTAATGCAACAGGCAACTAATGTATTTATGGTCAGGAAAGTTTTTCCTTTGATGGGGGATGAGAATCTGAGAGCCTTAGACTTGGGGTACTGCTGAATCCACACCCAGTCCCTGGTCTCAGAGGCAGCAGCCTTTTGCCCTGAGCTAGAGCCCCAAGGCGGAGTCATTATCCTGAGTGATCCATCCCCAAGAGGCCAGTGGCAGGGGGGCAGGGGCCATTCTCCAGACCTCACCTCTCAGGATCAGAGGGGAGAACCTATAGGTCACCAAACAAGGGTTGAATTGTCCTCCACATAAACGGTCAATGTCTTGAGCAAGAAAAAGCCATAGTGCTAGTGGTTGGAACCAACTGAAGCAGGGATGGCTAAACCTTCCATGAGGAGGGGCTCCATTTCATTTTCTAGAATCTGAGATTCCTGAGGAGCCCGTGGAGGGGCCTGCTCTTCCAGAGCCGGGGGCCAGGGGGATAAGGAGCCTATGAAGTTGAGGCACTTCTCACCGGGAATCCTGGCTAACCAAGGAGAACAGCCAGGGCAACAGTCCCTTCTGTGGCCACCACAAATCTTCCTGATGCCTCCCGGCTTAGAGGAAAGAGAAACTGGGATTATAGAGATCCTGTAAAAAAAAAGGCAAAATTCATCCTCGGCCTAGAAAAATAGATGTGCGGGCAGAACATCCTTCCACCGGGTCTGCCAAGATGGCGTCTGGGTGTGTCCTTGGCCAGAGGCAGGGCAGGGCAGTGGGGGCTGAAGGAGGCTCTCTGGGCTCTGGGAGAGGAGGGCCCCACTGTCAGCTATTGCTTCTTTGTCTCTTATTTTTTTTCCCTTTTTCTCTCTGTTTTGATCTACTAGTACTTCTGTGTTTCTGTTCTCCTCCTACCCTGGCTTTTTTACCCTTGGAGAGGCACTCAAAGGAAGCTCACAGCAGGTGAGCAGAAGGCAAGAGATAAGAAAGCCAGCAGGCAGTAGGTGATGGGGAAGTCATGTTGTGGAGCCAGAGGTCAGAGCACTTGGAAGGCAGCATTTCTGGTATGAGGGATCATATCTCTGCTAGTGGTATAAAGACAGAGAATAATTTTCTGGAATCTCTTTTTCCTCCAGATGTTTTTGATTTGGTTGAAAACAAACAAATGAACAAACTCCTAGGGAAGAAAATAATTTCACCTTTTGTCGTTTTTTGGTTTTGCTTACCCTTTGCATGGATTTTGGCTTTCTATTCTCTACCTTGTCTCTTTTCTTGGAGTGTAGGGGAGTTGCCCAGGCTGCAGAAGTAGACTTGGGAGCCAAGGTCATAGCTAAATTGTGTGAAGAAAGGACATAAGTTATCTAATGAAGTAAATCTACAAAAATAATAGAAAAAAACTGAGGATGATAATAATGGTTGCTATTGATTCAGAATCCATTTAAGGGGCTCTATATATATCATCTCATTTAATCCTCACAACGAGGTAGACCCCATTAGGGTTCAAGAAGAAGTCAAGTGCCCAAGTAGTGGAAGAAAAGGAAAAACCAAAGAGAAGTGAGGACAAGCAAGATATGAGGTCCAGGAAGGAGAATGCATAGAATATACACCACATCTTCCCTTCTCAGGCCCATGACAGGCATGTTAATCAATCACAGCATCCTAGATGTAACTTGAATTTTCTTCCCCACATAACACTAGAAGTGAGCACTCAATTTAAAATTTACTTGCTATCCTTAGCATTGTAAGAAAATCAGATAAATTTCTAAAAGGGGAAGAGTCATGAGATGCCAGGTGTTTCAGAGGGGCCATGTTGCAAAGCACTGATCATTTGTCCTGAAGTACCCTATTGGTACCTGTAATGAGAGTGGCTTCTGGGCAAGGGTAGTGATGGAAGCCATCCTGCAAGGAGGTAAGAAGGTGATGGAAGGATATGTAGAGGCTGAGGGTGCAGGTCACCTGTTCCTTGAGTTTGGCAGCAATAGGTTCCAAAATTGCTCTGGCAGGTAGAAGGGCCCAGCACCAGAGAGGAAATGGGTGGGTGTTCATAAGACACCTCATAGGGGGAGAGAAGCAGAGAAGGCCAGAGACCACAAATGTGGAAATGCTTCACAAACATGAAGAAAAGAACATAAAAATAGGAAAATATTGGACTCTCACCTGTTCCTAATTAAAAATAATAGCAGATTAACAACTGTCTCCAAATGTCACGCACATCAGGTAACTAGCGTCCATTGAACTGATAGGATCAATGGCATTAAGCAGCCAGGATATAGGACACATGTTCCAAAGGCCTGTTTCTCATTGTCTCAGTTGTCATTTATGTATTTTAAGAATAGATGTTGTTATGAATAATAGGAAAATGTGGGTTCTCTTATAACCATATGTCCATCACCTCTTCCTCTCAACTTGACCACGAAGTCACACAGACTCTGCTCTGCCTTGGCTCCTACAGAGCTCATCTTCGATGGACTCCCCAAATTGCTGCAACCACCTCCTCACTGTCCTGCTGGTGAATAATATCCCCCCCGGGCACTTTTTTATGAACAGCATCCCTACAAAATATTTCTACTAAATGCTCACAAAACTAATAAAGTCCATCTGATACTACCTTGAGAAAATCACTCCCCAAACCAGGCCTTTCACATCACTCTCTATGCCCACGCCACACTTTGTAGCTGGGGCGAGCCTGGGCCTCATTCAGCCATGGACAGAGGAGGGGAGAAATAGTTTTAAGGGCCAATCCATGTGGATGACATTTTCCTTGGGTCATATCTTCAAGGAGTTACCACGACATTTTTTCTGCCTAAGTTCCCTGTTGAATAACAAAAGCTATGATTTGTTGAGCAATGACTTGTGCCAAGTACTTTACATAAGTTATTTCTAATCCTTCTAACACTTTGGCAGGGTCTGTTCTTGCTGTAGACACAGGGACACGCTGCTCAGGACTTGCTGTTCAGTGGTGGGGGCAGTCCACAAACGGCCTCCAGCCTCCAGCCGTCAGCTCCTTCAGGGTCTCCCTCAGCTGCAGAGAGCTGCATTGCTGGATGTTATGTCCTGCATCCAGTGGCTGAGTGAGGTGGGCATATAAATGCCCAGCCATTTTAGCCCAATGTGGAACATTCCATCGGGTGGTGCTTGAGTGCCAGAGCTCTAGGGTTGAGGCTTTGTTCAGTCTTCATCAAAGTTCAACTTCTTCCTCCTCCCAGTCTTGCTTCCTCCCTCTTCTCTTCACAGATGTTGATTCTTAGCAAGTACCTTAAACCCCAAACTCTATCTCAGCTTTTGCTTCTAATTCTGTTTCCTAGAAGAAAAGGAAACAGCACCTCCTATGGATGTTGTAAAGATAAAATAAAATGATGTGTGTTAGAGTGCTTTTCACATGTTCACATATAGAACATGCTCAACAAATGTTGGCCATTATATCACTGTCCAAGTCACACAGTAGGAAGTGTGACTCAATCAGGACTCAACCCATCTGCCTAACCCTAGTCCTTGGCCACAAAGTTGGTTTGAAACTCTCTCATGATACTTGGACTGCTTTGTTTCGTGGTTATTTACCTGTTGTTATATCTCTGCCTTCTAGATGCTAGCTTGGGACAAGGTTTATGCTATATTCACCCCCAACCCCAAGGCCTAGCAGGGAAACTTACACATGGGGTGATGCTCCATTGTTGTTCACTGATTGAATGGCTGTGTGACCAACTAAATCACTAATTCTTTTAAACTTCCTGTGGGGCCTGAAAAAAAAAATTTAGATTATTTAAGATGCCCAGGTTTTACTTGGAGTTTCTGGGTTTCACAGTCTTCTCTATGCTTATTTACAGGAATCTCTAAGGTAATAAACCTAAACACCAACCTGAACAGGACAAGGATGTGACTATAGTGGACCAGGCTGCAGGGTTTTTGAGTGAGAGGCTGGAGCTAGAAGCACAGCAATGAGCTGCCCTGCACATAGCCCAGACCTCTCCAGGGGTATTGGTGGGGCAGAGGGTGCTGAGCTGGCCCTGCCACTGCCCTCAGCATGGGCCCCTTTCTCTGGGGCGAGGGGTAAGCAGGAAAGCCTACCTACTCTAGCAACTTCTATCTGTCCAAAGAGGCTTACTGAAGGGTTTTCTCACTCATTTTCATGAACCAAGTCCTTGAATATAAGACTAAAGGAATTTGTCCAAATTCCAAAAACTTGGATGGTAATAGTTTCTGCAGAACATTCTGGTAGAATAATCTAAAAAAGTCTTTCTTAGTAGAAAGTAACACTGGCACACCATGAAACAAGTCAGCTTTGGTGAGCCCAATCTCCTTTCTGGTCTTCTCAAGATTCTTCCTTGCCACAAGAAGAGCTGGGAATTCACTATAAGGTGGTCCTAGTCCACATTTATATAAAACCACATTTTTCCTTTTGTCTACCTCCTCAGCTCCTTTCCATTTATGAGGGAGATTTTAAACAGGAGAACTGTTTGATGTCTTTCTCCCTTCCAGAAAAATTAAATCTTTAAAAAGGAACCCAGAAAGGGCAATGCTTAACCTAAAGGTTTTAATGGTGGAGTTTTAGACACTTTGACACTTTTCTATCCCAGCAATTGCCTACACTGTGTAATAAAGGCAGGTCCTGCTCACTATTTCTCTGCCATGCTATACATCACAGCCTGTGGCAGTATGAGACACTATGTTTAGGTAAAGGTATTATTATAATCTTTGCTGGTGTAGTTAGAGGAAGCAGAGCAGGAGATATTAAGGCATACACTACAAATGAATGGAAAAAATATTTTTTCAGATGAGAATTAAAGTAAGATGGAACTAATGAGGCAGAAAGCAGTTTGGATTGGTAAGAACTCTTTGGTTAGTTAGAATGCCTCCTCAGGGAACTGGTAGGGTAAGATATAGACGCTATGTAGGTCTGGCTTCAGTGTTTCTTTTTATTAAAAAAAAAAGTATTTTTCCCCTGATTATAAAATAGTACATGCTTATTGTAGAAATTTTGTAAAACAGGTAATTATAGAGATGAAAATTAAAAGCCATATATAAAAATTCTATTCCCTGGAGTCAGCCATTCTTGACATTTTGGAATGTTCCCTGATGGCCTTTAGAAATTATATACATATATGTTAATGTTTTCCAGAAAGGCTTTGGTTTAAGAGGATGTCCATGCTATATGTAAATAGTGAATATCATATCAACCAGTGTTTGACTTCTAGGCTTGCTCTAATAATGGAACATGATTTATCCCTCTAGACATGGGAAATATTATTGATGACACATTTGTTTGCATTTGATTGGTGGTTGTATTTAGCATAGTTGCTGAAATCTCTACTAATTCTAATAGTTCATATGAAGATTTTTAAGGATTTTCTACATCAAAAAATCATATTACTTGTGATTATGTTGTTCCTTCCCTTTTAATCCATTTACTTCTGATTTCCTTTTTCTTGTCTTACTCTGTTGGGTAAGACCTCCTACAGAACAATGTTGAATAGAACTTGGGACAAAGGACAGGGTATCTTGTAAAGCTTCTGATGTTTTAAAAGTATAAAATTAAAGAGTCATTCATAATAAAAACTATTCATCAACTGCAAGTGGAAATATTTTCCAAAACTTGATGATGAGAACCTACCAAAAACCTACTGAGAATATCCTACTTTTGAAACATATTACCCGTGTCTAGAAGGATAAATGCAGACTGATAACAGATAATGTGCATTTAAATGCATCTTAACTAGGATAAATGTCATATTATTGCAGGGGGCCTAGAAATCAAAAGATAATGGATATGATATTAACATTATACATATATTAAAATGGACATCTTTCTCAATCAAAGCTTCTCTGGAAAAAAATTAACATGTTTATATAATTTCTAAAGGCCATTAGGGAACATTCTAAAATGTTTAAAATGGCTGACTCAAGATACTAGAATTTATATTTATATATCAGACAAGCAAGTTTTAAGATAAAAAAAATTGTAGGTGTATGGATAAACATAAAATAACGATGGAAAGAAATCTTCACTAGGAAGATAGGGCATATTTTAAAAAAACAATCAGATAGGCTGGGCACGGTGGCTCACGCCTGTAATCCTAGCACTCTGGGAGGCTTAGGCGAGAGGATTGCTTGAGGTCAGGAGTTTGAGACCAGCCTGGGCAAGAGCAAGACCCCATCTCCACTAAAAATAGAAAATATTAGCTGGGCATGGTGGCACATGCCTGTAGTCTCAGCTAATTGGGAGGCTGAGGCAGGAGAATCACTCGAGCCCAGGAGTTTGAGGTTGCAGTGAGCTGTGAAGACCCACTGACCTCTACCTGGGGCAACAGAGCAAGACTCTACCTCAAAAAAAAAAAACCCAAAACAAAAGAAAACAAAAAAATCCGATAATCTCTGATTTTTAATGGGTAAATTTAATGTTATATTTATTTTGAATATTTATGTATTTAGAAGTATGTATTCTATTTCTATTCTTTTAGTGGTTACCCTTGGATTTTTAGCTTATGTACTTATTTAAGAAATCTAACATTAAATTAACGTGTCTACCCTCCTTGGAACAATACTAATACCTTAGAATGTTTTAATTCTGGTGACTCTCATCTATCATCCCTGCCATTATCTAATATTTTGGTTCCGTTTTGTTTAACCATCCCTAAAATTAGTCATTTTTATTATGCATAGGGTTTTTGTTTTCCTATCATTTATATAGTTGATGTTTATTTAGATTTATCCTTGTCTTAAACAATTTATTTTCTCAATAATGTTTTATGTGCTCCACTTCTATTTTCTAGGTTCAATTTATTTCTAAATAAATAACTCTCTTCAGTAGTTCTTTCATCAATGACCTGTGAGTGATAATTTCTCTTTGTCTTTGTTTGCTTTGTTTTGCCCTCATTCTTGAGTGATGGTTTCTCTAGGTATACAATTCCTTGTTAACAATTATTTCCTGAATATCTTGAGGATATCATTCCACTGTATCTGGGCTCTATTTTTTCTGATGAGACATCAGTCTACTTGCTGTTGTTGTTGTTTTAAGATATATATCTTCCTTACTCTCCAAATTCTTAAAGTTTCTGTATCTTTTTTCATCTCTTTATTTTTCTGTGCTATATTCTAAGTAACTTCCTTATATTTGTTTTCCAGTTTACTAAGTCTATCTTTAACTGATTCTAATCTCCTGTTTTGTTGGGTTTTTACTTTCAAGGACTTTACAGAGGCTCCTCAACTTACAATAGGGTTACAACTCAATAAACTCATTGTAAATTGAAAATATTGTAAGTCAAAAATGCATTTAATATATGTAACCTACCAAACATAATAGCTTAGCCTAGTCTACCTTAAACATGCTCAGACCACTTTCATTAGCCTATAGTTGGGCAAAATCATCTAACACAAAGCCTTTTTTAAAATAATCAAGTTATTATACAGAATGTTGAATCAAAATTCAAAATTTAAAGTATGGTTTCTACTGAAATGCATATTGATTTCACACCATCATAAAGTTGAAAAATCTTAAGTTGAACCATTGTAAGTTGGGAACTGCCTCTATTTTTAATATCACATATCTAATTCTTTTAGGATGTATCTAAACCTTATTATATCTCTGATAATTTAAAAAATATTTATTTTATAGTTTTTCTCAGGTTGTTCTAATTTTTTTTTAAGTTGGGATACTAATTCTTCTGCCCATTGCATCTGCTTTAATTGCTTGTATTCACTTTTTTGTGTGTGGTAATATGTGACAGTGTCCTTATAGACTAGATTTCACATGTGATTTTTCCAGGTTCCCAGAGGTTTCCCAAATTTGGGACTAATTTTTCATCAGTATCTCAGCCTGGGATTATCACTTCATGAATAAAACACATTTGGACATAACATCTGTGTGTGTAAGATGCTTTCGAGACTTTTGGAGGCTTTCCCTTTCTCATAATGGGAAGAGACAGGTTTCATTAGTGCTTTTCTGGGCCAGCAGTTTCCATTTTCATCACTCAAGGAGATAGAATTCTGGTTTCATGCAGAGATTTCACTTCCAGTGCCCACTTTGGTCTCAAGGCTCTATCTTCTGTACCACCATGGGTGTAGAAGCCCAAGTTCTTAGTTGTCAGGGTGTGTATCTGGACCCAATATTCTCTTGGACTTCCATTGTATGAGCTCAAGAAATTACAACTCTGGTTTTCAATTCCTGTTTTATTTCTGTCAACTGGGGGTTCCCTTTCTCCTTTCCTCCCTTCCTGCAGCCTTCTTTCCCTTCCTTTTTTTTGTAAATTTCTCAGCCATGTATTTAAATTTATTTCAAAAAATTTAATCCAACATTTCTATTTTTGTAGTGAAAAGAGGCTGTGTTAGTGCAGTTTACTGCCTTGCCAGAAACTGAAGACCCACACTCAATTTTGCTTGCTGCTTTTTAAAGTTAATATTATAAGCAAAAAAATTTTCTATTTCATTACAAATTCTTTGTTTGCCTAAATTTTATTTGCAATGTATTTAATTTTATAAATATACATAATTTATTCAATTATCCCCTTAACTAAACATTTATATTTCTTCATTTTTTAAAATTAGCTATTAATAATGCTGTGATTGACATTGAGTATACACTTTTTTTTATATATTGGGATATTTTAATGTGTTTATTTATTACCCCCCTGTTTCTCCCATATAAAATTTATATACAATACAAAAAATTAATTGAGTTAGGAGGAAGGGAAGCTATTGATAAGAAAGCAATAAAATAAAGTATAGGGTTAGCATAGAAAAATTAATTCTACCTTTTCCTTGAGGTAAGCCATAAATCTAAGGTGCCTAAGGGAGAGGGAAACATGGTTTGAACTTGTGTTCACATTGTCCATAAAATAAAATTGAATGAGTTGCTCAAGAGAAGCACATTTTTTTCCTAATGCTATTATAGGTGAAGAAGAGACCCATACCATAATGCTAACATGCAATTCAGTAACAGTGATTCTAACAGGGTTTGAGACAATGTGGTTTCATATGTACAATTTCCTGAAAGTCTGGCTTCATCTATGGGTAGTGTTTAGACTATCTCCTATAGGGTCTTAATCTGTAGACTATAAAACTTCTGAAATTGTCTGCCAAGTTTGTGTGTTGCATTTTAGGGCATAGAGATTTGAAGCTGTGGCTGTTAGTCTTGTCTTTCTGAGAACACTGATTTTGTATAGGCATTCACTCCATCTTCAGCTCCCAAAAAGGCTCTAGATGACTCTCCCTTGGTAACTGCTAGTGGCCCATGGGTGGCCGTGAGACCTGAGTTGGCTCAATTATCACATGGAGAAGCTTATTTAATCTCTCATTCTTTCCAGATCTGAACAGGAAGCACAAAGCTCTGGTTGCCACTGGAAGCCACATTAACCCCATAAGCCAGCTTTAGGATGAGGCTGATGTTGGGATGGCAGAATGGAGCAGCAGAGAGAAGTAGGTTGTTGATGATGTCATTCACTGCTGATTACACCATGTCTAGAATCTGCTCTACCTCTAGATTTCAGCTATTTCCAGATATTTTAGTTTAATTTAAGCTCATTTGAGTCATGTTTTTGTTACTCATGTCAGAAAGCATCCTAACTGATACAGAGATACATAACTACCATCAAGGAATCTATGACCAAAAACATGTAAAAATCATTTAGCTGTAGCAATGAATGACGGTCATAAGAGTTGTCACATACATAATGTTTTCTAAGCACTAGGCACTGTTCTTAGTACCCTGTGTGCATTAATTTATTTTATCATCACAAGAATTCAGTGAGATTGGTATCATCATCATCATTATCATCCCCATACAGAAGTAGAAAGTGAATCATGAAGGTTAAGTAACTTGGCTAAGGCTACTCAGCTGCTGAACCCAAGCAGCCTGATTTCAGAACCTGGGTGCTAAGCCACTATAAATACTGCCTCTTAGTAAAGCGTGTGTACCTCCTACATAGATAACATTTCTTCCAACCTGGGGTTTTCTGTAAAGGTTGGACAACACAGAGGTCATAATTTTAATCCTTGGCAAGAATCTGGAGGACAGCTATACTGTGTTGCCAAGTGGTTGGCAGATGTATAACTTTGATGGTGAGTGGGCAGGGAGGAGAGCATAATGGTTAAGAGCAGGAATTGGTAATCAGATGACCCAAGTTGAATCCTGGCTTTGCCTCTTACTAGCATTGTGATCTAATCTGTGGGAATGTCATTTTTCTCAACTATAAACTGGCAGATAGTAATATCTAGCTTGCAAGCTTTTATAAGGATTAAGTAGGATGGTGTGCACAGAGTAAGGTCCTCTTACTGAAAGACCACACTTAGAATGGGTGGTCTCTGGCTTCTGGATGAGGGCTGGGAGGCCTGGTGGGCAGAGTCCCTGTGTGGCCGGGCGGTGAGGCATGGTGCCTAATTTGGAAAGTAGAATAAAAAGCAGAGGCTTCATTTATATGAGGTACCTAGAATAAGCAGATTTATGGAGACAGAAGGTAGAATAGAGGTTACCAGGGGCAAAGGTAAGGGGAAAGGGGGTTAGTGGTTAATGGGTACAGCGTTTGTTTGGGCTTCTGGATGGTGGTGATGGTTGCAGAACGATGTGAATGTACTTAATGCCACTGAACTGTACACTAAAAAATAAACTGGCAAATTTTATGTTACATATATTTTACCACAATAAAAAAATGAAAAAAATAATAAAGCAGGGGCTTGTGATAGTTATTGGTTAAGTGACAGTAGGGATGATGATAACTGGCTCTGAACACCATGAGCAGGAACTGGTATGAAAATGTAAAACCGATAAAAATAATGAGATTATATTTTTAGAGCACTTTTTATACATAATGTCTATTTGATCATAATCATTAGTTTGCATAATAAAAAAAGTCAAAGGAATCACAAGGTAGAAAGGATATCAAAAGGTCATTTTTTTCATTGCCTTGCTGTTTGGAAAAAGGATATTTTGATCCCTGCCGTGGGCTTGTTCCATGGTGGAAGGGCTGTGACCCGCGTGTGTTACTGAGAGGCACGAAGCTCATTTGCCGAGATCCCCACACCCCGTAGATGGAGGTCGGGCTTTCCTCGGGGGCCCGGTCAGTTCCCACAGTCCTTACTGCACGTGCTGTTAAGTCTCACCCTTAAAACTAAGAAGTGTCTAATAAAAAAAAAAGTACATGACCTCCTGTGACTAAAAGAAGAAAAAAATCTAGCTCTAAACTTTTAAAAGAAAGTGCATCTTTATAATAACAATAAAATCCTCCCAATCAAGGCTTTAAGAGGCAGACTGCATCCCTATCTTTGCCTGGGGCCCATAACTATCCTCAGCTAATCTTTCTCTGACAGATAAAGAGCTGCTATATCTGTTCTTATAGCTCAATTTTAAACTTTATTCAGAGAGGTGGGGAGAGGGAGCCCTGGATGGGAATAAAGAATGAGTATTCGAGAGCCGGCAAGGGGAAGAGAAAGGTGGGATCACTGATTTGCAGAATAAATGCTTCTAGAAAAAAACGAATCTAAGATTCACAGCCCTCTGATTTTTTAGGACTACTTTAGACAAATCTCTGAGACTGTAGGGTCACATCTAGGTCAGTCATCTACAGAATTCCACATCCACTCCGGTCTAGCCTTCCTGGGGCCATGCCGTCATGGAGGGTCACTGTGATAGGGACAGCCGGTGACCAGGCGGACTAGGAGACAACGAGAAGAGATTTTCACATGCTGTGGCAAGTGCAAAGGTGAGGAGCAAGAAGAAAGTGTTCGAGAGAATGTCAAGTCCCCACCAGTAGTCCCCAAGGAAAGCTATGAAATCTTCTGGGTACAGTATCTTTAAAACTAAGAAAGAGATTTATGAGCTCAAGATGGCTTCTGTTTAACTCTGTACTAGGGGTAGACACTTCTAAAGGGCCATTTGAGTCCTGTGGTGCTGTGTCTTTGTGAGATTGATATTTGTATTCAACATGGACCTTGTCAGAAAGGCACATTTCTGCCCAACTCACGTGGATTCCTTCCTCTATGGCCTGCCCTTTTCTCATGGATGGGTGGAGGCAGCTATGTTTATACTATTTGGTCCTGTCCTCCTCACTATAGCTGGTTGGACCCCTGATCCAAGCAGAGCTAATTAAATTATTCCTCCCAGGGGTTTAGAATTGAGACTTATAATATCTAAATGGGCATAGTTTGTTTGCCAGAAGTGATGAAGCCGGGAAGGCACCGTCCGTCATAGCTAAGGAAAAGAGGAAAAAGTGGATAAAGAGCTAAGCATATTTATTGGTTCCTGTCATCTTTCTAGTCCTCAGTTCTAGTCCTTTTTAAAGATTTGGCTATACCTGGGTTCTGTGAGCTATGTCTTAATCCTTCCAATAAATTATTTTTATGTGTTAAATTATCCAGAGTTGGTTTCTGTTACATGCAACTAAAAGCATCTTAAGTATTTTCAGCTCAAATGTGGGGCGTGAAATCTGTGTCTAAAGAGAAAATTATTGGACTGACAATTGCGGTGTGTATCATCTCTAAGTTCATTATCTCCTGGCTAGCTCCTGTGTCAGAGATGCCCCAATGTTCTTTCATGGGGTCTGCCTCCTATTGTCTTCAGATACCATCTAGATATCTGGAAAAGTCACCAAAGGATCCCAGACTAGGAGTTACCTTGATTGTTCTTTCTTCAACCTTCTTCCCAATTATCTAATCCATCTCCAAATCTTTTTGGTTCTGCTTCCAAAATCTATCCCAAACCTATTCATTTCTTTTTATGTGCAGAGTGGCTACCCTGCTCTAAGCCACGAGTATCTTTAATTTGAATTACAGCAATGGCCTCCTAGCTGGCCTGGTCTCCCTGCATCTACTATTTGTTATCTTTCCCCTCCTAATGCTTTATCCACATGGCAGCTAGATTGATCTTTTTGAAATGTAAATCAGATCATGTCACCTTTCTGCTTGAAACATTCTGTATTAGTTAGGATGCAGGCTGAGCTGATATAACAGAGAAACCCCAAATGGAAGAAGGTAGATGGTTCAGGGCAGGCAGGTGGTCAAGCTGTGTACAGTCATGCAGGGATCCAGATTCCTGCTGTCTTGCGGCTCACTGTACCATAGGTGTTGCCCTACATTCTCCAAAGTCAAAGCTGACTCTCTAGCTACATCCAGATTCTAGCCACTGGGATGGGGAAAAGAGAAAGGAGAGAACACATGCCCAGATATTTTAAGAACAAGGCCTAGAAGTTACACACATCATTTTTGCTCACATTGTATTGACAAGCACTTAATCATATGGCCACACATATATGCAAAAATGTCTGGAAAATCTACCCTCTAACTGGGTGGGCATTTGCTGGCTAAAACTCAAAAGGTTCTAGGACTAAAAAAGGAAGGGGAGAATGGGTGTGGGGGACAACTGGGAGTCTCTTCTGCACCCTCTGATGGCTGCCCATGCTTGCAGAATGAAGTCCAAATGCTTCACCTTGGCCCTCAAGGGGATCTGGGTCTTTCTGCCTCCTCTGCCATTCCTCCCTTTGCTCACTGGGTGGCACGAGGATCTCTCTTCTTTCTGCTCCTGGAACATGACAAGCCTATTCTTGCCCTGGGGTATTTTCTCTTACTGTTCCTTCTGCCTAGAATGCTCTGAAGTCAGACCACCCCAGGTCTGGCTCCTTCTCATCCTTTGGGTCTCGGATCAAATACAATTTCCTTTGAGAAGCCTTCCATGCTCATTCTGTCTGCATTGTCCAGGCTCCTGTGACTTACCCTTCCCTGTTGCTTTCCATCACCATTCTCTGTTTTGTTGATTTTGTATCATTTTTACCTCTCCAAATTTATCTTAGGTGTTTGTTTGTATGTTTGCTCATTTGCCTATTTATCATCTATTTCCTCCCACCCTTCACCCTAGAATTTGAGATTTCAGAGAGCAAGGACCTTGTCTGTCCTCTTTACCACCCTAGACCAGTACTGAGGACAGTTCCTGGCTCATGGTACAGACCCAAATATTGCCTAAATTAATCAACAGTCAGCTCAGGATCTGGTACCAGCATTGCTAAATACAAGCTGTTCTCTTAAATTTTGGGAATAGCTTGCTGCCCCTGCACTCTGCCTCCCTCAAGATGTCCCATCTGGTTAGAGATGTGGCCTCCCTGCGATGGGTCCTGTTTCCTTGCTCTGGGGCCAGGTCAGTGCCATTTTTTTCTACAACCTCATCACCTACTGGGCCAATTCAATCTGATTTCCATTCCTGAGATGGGTATAAAACCTGCCTGCTATTCACATCCCTGGAAACTTGGGGAATGAGTGAATTACCTGAAATAAGGGAATAATTTGTTATAACTGATTTAGTCATGTACAGGATGACTTTCAAACTGACTTCAATTAATGGATCTTCCGAATAACACCATCTCCTAACCCCCACATAGCTGTCCACCACCTCATTCTCTGTGCATCTGGAGGAAGGTGAAGGGTATAGTATTTATTACAAGCAAGTCTGAGCATGAAATTCCCAGAGAGTTACACAGGATGAGAACCTAGCCCAATAATAATAATCCTAAACATTATTTATATGTCATTTCTCTGCCAAAGTCATCTAGGTAGCTCCCAAAAGGACCATGCAGGAAAAATTCCACTGTCAGCATGTGCCAAAAGTCTTAATAAGTAAGGTTCCGGGGTTTTAATTAAAAAGGGCTCATTCGGTGGCCTTTCCCCAGTCAGAATAAAGTCTGTTCCCAGCACGTGTGCTGTAGCAGTCAACCCTGAGAAGATGATTTTGTCATCTTCAGGCCCATTTATCTAAGCAAGGCAGACTCCTAGGCCTATCCTGAGACATTTCTCTGCCCCAAATGAAATTCTGTCAAGAGCCAACTTTGCTCAAACATTGTAAGCCCCTGTGAAGGTTGGGTAGCATAGGCCCTGAACATGGTGGGGAAAGCTATCCAAGGGGTGTTACTTTTCATACAGTGCTTAATGCAGTATTAAGCAAAAGAAGATTTCTCTGGATCATGAATAAGTGTGGCTGTCAGTATAATTGCCACTGTTGAATTAAATAAAAATTGGAACATCAGACAGAGCATTTGAAAAACCCAGTAATCATTTTACCCATTACTTTACAAATACATTTCTACTTACTGATTCCTATGGGAATAAAAATGCCATAAGGAAAAAAAAAAAGCTCTTCTTTCAAGTCAAGCTGGAGAGTGAGTTTGTCAGAACACCCAGGAGAGATATTCAAGTTCCTAGCTCCATCTTAGATTTGTTATCTGACGTCTGATGGCACCTGGGTCTCATTGGCAAGACCTGGCAGGTGCTTTTCAGCCAGTCTCTGATGGGAAGCCAAGCCGCTGGGCTGGAAGAGGAATCTATGTGTACCTGCCAGTTCTGGTGGATGAGACTACTGGTGTTTGCAGATTCTGCATGTCAAGCTGTTGACCGGCAAAGTTGTGAGGAACCTGTTTCTGCTCAGAGAAAACAGCTCTGATGGGCAATAGCAGCTAATGAATTCTTACTTGAAGGCAAACATTGACTTCACCTTTGAACCTCAAGGACACTTGGGAAAGTTCAGGCTACTCAGAGATTTTTGAGGAATTTTACCTTCGAGTTGAGGATTTAGGCAAGATGTTGTCAGTGGGAGGATGAGAGGTCAGCATCCTACACACAGAGGACTTCAGGGGTGGTGGGGTCAGCAACCTGCCCCTGAAGCAGCTCCGTGCTCAAGCCAGCTGCTAATCCCATTTAAAGGAATTTCTGGCACTGTGGGCTCATGGTACCTCACAGAGTCCTTCCATGTTAGAGTCAGAGGGGCTCGTAACCATCTCTCCTCCTCTTACAGAGGAAGAGGCTAAGGGTCAGGGAGGTGCCCAAGGTCACTGAGCTTGTTCACAGCACAGCTCAAATGTTTCCTGGTCAGAAATTTCAAGAACCTGCTTTGGTGATATGACAGATAAATAGAGCCTAACATTTTGTAGTGAAAATGATCAGGAGCTCTGAAAACCAGGAGCAGATGCAGGTCCACAAGAAGCAAGGTCAGAGTGCAGCTGGAGCACCTGCTGGGGAACGCAGGGCAGAGAGACGCAGGTGGGAGCATTCCTCAGCTTCCACTGGGGGCATTGGCCCGAGGACTGATGCCTTCCTGGCCAAAATGTCTTGGCATGGACTTCCTGGCACTGAAGGGAAGGCTGATGGCCCCCCAAGGAATGAAGAGGAATGCCAGCGGTCACAGGCTCATCAATGAGGGCAGGGCCACCATGGCCAGACGTTGAGGAATAAGAGGAGGGAGAGGACATGAAAATCTACCTGTCACAGTGATAGGGACAAAGTCCAGAAAGGCTTGTTCAGAACTCCAGCCTTCGTCACTTTGTAGGTTTATAGTCCTTTATTTCTGAAGGTTTATATTGTGCATGTGTATATTACTGAGGAGTATGTTAATTGAGCAAGCACTTCTGGGTATCAATTTTGTCCAAGGCACTATGCTGGAGCAATGAATAAGACACAATCCCAACCTGCAGAATCTCGAGACAATGCCATGTCAAAAGCTCCATAGAAGGAGGTTTGAGGTACTATGAAATGACAGTGGGGAGGGAGTACCAAAGTCTGACTGCAAGAATCAAAGACTGCTTTAAAGAGAAGATGATTGCCTGTGCACTGCCCAAGTCAGAGCTGCAGTCATGGGGATCCCCTGGACGGTGCACCCCACACCCATTAGGTGTGAGTTTTCATATCCCCTGCACCCCCCTCCCACCTGTCCAACCTCTGATGAGTATTATTTCCATGTGTGCACGTAGGTGTTGATCAGTTGGTGCCAATTTGATGGTGAGTGCCAGTGGTGCTTGTTTTTCCATTCTTGTGATGCTTCGTTCACTTCAAGGAATGGGCTCTGGCTCCATCCAGGATAATACCAGATGTGTTAATTCACTGTTGTTTTTTATTGCTGAATAATGCTCCATGGTATACATATACCACATTTTGTTGATCCACTCGTGTGTTGATGGGCACTTGGATTGTTTCTACATCTTTGCAATTGCGAATTGTGCTGCTATGGACATTTGAGTGCAGATGTCTTTATGCACAGGCCAAGGAAACTATCACTAGAATGAACTGACAACATGCAGAATGGGAGAAAATATTTGCATGCTACACATCTGATAAAGGGCTGATAACCAGAATCTATACAGAACTTAGGAAAATCAACAAGAAAAAATCAGACAACCCCATTAAAAAGTGGGCAAAGGACATGAACAGAAACTTTTCAAAAGAAGACAGAATAAAGGCCAGCAAACATATAAAAAATTGCTCAACTAATCATAAGGGAAATGCAAATCAAAACCACAATGAGATATCACTTAATTCCAGTGAGATTGGCTTATATCAAAAAGTCCCAAAACAACAAATGTTGGCGGGGATGCGGACAGATAGGAACACTCATACACTGCTGGTGGGACTGCAAATTAGTACAACCTCTATGGAAAGTAATATGGAGATACCTCAAAGAACTAAAAGTAGAACTACCATTTGATCCAGCAATCCCATTACTGGGTATTTACCCAAAGGAAAAAAAGACATTCTATAATGTCCCTATTATTTACATAATATTTGCATACGTAGGAGGCATGAACAAGACAAAGAAAATTCCCTTTATTTGATTAGAATATTCTATATTATAAAAAATAAAACATATTTTCCCATTAAAAAAAAAAAGAGAAGATGACACATGTACCGTCTTCCTCTTCTTAGGGTGAAAGAGTGGGGCTTTGTGTTCTAAGCCAGGAGTCTGTAGGCAAGCCTTTTCTCTCAAGGGCCAGGTAGTAAATATGTCAGGCTTTGTGGGCCAGAAGATCTTTGTTTCAACTACTCAGTTTTGCTATTGTAGTGCAAAAACAGCTGCAGGCAATATGTAAATGCATGGGTGTGGCTGGGTTCCAGTAAAAATTTACTCACAAAAACAGGCATCAGGTCAGATTGACCCACAGACCATACTTTGTCAACTCCTAACCCCTTGATAAGCCAAAAGGGGGAACTGGGCCAACTCCCCCTGAACCTCATGCCCTTCCTCTTGGGAGCCAGGCTGCCCACAGGAAGCGCCTGCTTTGCTCTGCTCCTCTGTGATCATTGGCTCTGAGCTCCAGGGAAGAGCCTTCCCAGGTGCTACCCTGATGGGGTGACTGTGTTGTGAATTCTGCTATTCTAATAGCAAATTTATCAGCAATGAAGATGTTATTTTGGTCTCCAAATGCCCTATTCTTTTGTCTTATTCCTTAATTAGTTTGTAACTTGCTGGGCATGCATGGCATTATTAATTGGGCCTATTGAATCCTTCAACAGACAATGCAAGACAACACATGAGAAGTGCCCTCTGCCTCCCCCTCCCCCTAAAAAAAGGACACAGATTGCTGGTCAGCATTCAGAAGGGGGAGAAGAGGTCGCTGTGTCCTTAGGGTAGGGTAGGGTAGGGTAGGAGATTTGGATACCTTCGCTGAAGAGACAGACAAGTCTTCAGGAATGAAAAAGCTTTGGAAAAGCTGAGCTTTTTGCGCATGTTCGTTGCTGTTTAGAATTAGGACCTTGAGGCCCTCACGCTTTGAGAATTTTTCCCCTTGGCCTCTTGTCTGGGAAGAAGAAAGTGTGGCTCTGAAGGCTTGTATAGGACACAAAGAATAATTTCAAATGTCCACAGCTTTCATTAAATCATGGAAACTTAGAATTAGAAGGAACTGTCGAGGCAATTGAGTCTAATTCAACAGCAGCAAATCCCAAATTTGGGTTGCCTCAGAAGTACCTGGGCAGTTGAAAAAAATACAGATGTCCACTTGCCACCCTGGAGATTCTGATTCAGTAATTCTGGGATGGGGGTGGTGACGGTGGGGTGATATTTGAATGAGCTTCCTAGGTGATTGGGCAGTGGGGTTTGGTATACCTGACAGGTGATCACCCAACATTCATTTCAACACTCCCAGTGGTTGGAGCTCACCACCTCCCAAGACAGCCATTCCTGATATTGCATTTGAATATGGCATCCAGTAAGTTCTATTGCCTGGGTCTGACCAAAGCCCCTTTTAAGTGTTAGGGCTCATGGAGAAACATGTAGGGAAAAGGCACTGAGCTATACCAACTGCCAGAGACACATTCATCTTGCTCACCAATGTCTCCGTCTGATCTTGACCTTATATCAGAAAACTTCAGTCGTGTCTACACCTTAGCATCTGCTTTCAGTTCTGGTAACTCCAGTCTCGTATTTGGAATTGGCCCCTGACTCTGGGCTCCTGACTCGACACTAGCTACTCTGACATCTCTGATAATGAATGGCACATAAGTAAAGTGTGCAATTTGATGAGTTTTGACTCATGTATACATCCATGAAACCATCACCACAATCAAGATAATGAACATACCCATCACCAGAGGTTTCCTGTGCCCCTTGGTAATCTCACCCTCCCACCTCCCATCTCCAGGCAACCACTGATCCACTTTCTGCTGGATGTTTGCTGGCCAGGAGCTGTCACCTGGTCTTGTTCCAGGCCAGCCACCCTCCTTATCCTGATTCCATCTACCAGTACTCAGGGGTCCAGCCCAACTTTCTCTCCATCCTATTCCCTGGCTCAGCCTCTCACCCGGGATTTGATAAACCCCAGTTCTGCCCCCTAAATGATACTGGATGCATTTAACTCACCTTACACATGATAATCCTTCAGCTAGTAGTTCATTTTTGGTGGCTAATAGAAAGTTACTAACAATAACTATCACTGAATAGCTATTCTGTACCAGGAATTGAATTATGATATATGATAATTGAATATATATATAATATAATATAATTATATAGTATGTATATATATTCTCTTATTATCATGCTAGCCCTTTGAGGAAGGTCCTCATTTCTTCATGTTGTCCATAAGGAAATATCGTGACTGACTTAGTTAAACGCCTTGCTAAAGTCTATAATAGATATACCATATCTGTAGATTCTTCTGCTGTAACAATTTGAACTCTTAGCCACAACAGATTTTTTTCTTCTGAACTGCGCTTTTTCTCTCACTAGAAACTTTGCCTAGTGCAGCATACTGTGCCCAAGATAAAATAAAGGGTTCTTTGTAGATTCAAAGTCACTCACAATATACTATTATTCTATATTGATCTTGTTTCCAGTAGACAAGTAATTTTAGACATTTCATTGGCAGACTGTATTTCAAATAAATATTGCTTGGCTGCCATAAAAGCCTCTTGATATGGCTGATTTCCAAACTGATCAGAAAGATACCTCTGTTTGCCTTGGCAGGGGATGTAAAAGGCAGGATAACTCCTTCTAATCCCACAAAGGCGATGTGTGAAGCCAATTCTCCTATATGGAATTTATTTATATCAGACTTGAATCCATGGAACATTTGATATGGTTTTAGCATTTTCTTCTCATGAAAAGTGATTTTCTGGGTAAAATGGAACTAGAACACTGTAGACTTGCTAGGAATTTTTTTAAAATAGTAGCAAAGATGTTATCTAAAGTCACAGCACCTTTACCCCAAATGTAAAACAATACAAATTATATATACATGAAATATTTGGAAAATATCAGCAGCAGTAACAACAAACCACATTTTTTTCAAGATGCGTGAAACTAGTTTATTCAGTTTCATAGACCATAAACCATAAGTAAATCTATGAAATTTCACTTAATCGTAGAGCCCCCTCACCTGTCTCACCCACTGGGACACAGAATGACTAACATGCTACTGAGCTTCCAGACTTTTTCCCCTTAGGCCCTTTGACAGCGCAGACTCTGCTTTTACTCTATCTTTAGGGATTTACTTCCTCTCAGTCAGTGGCTACGTATAAATTTGATTTCTGGTAGTTTTTTCAGATCAAGCTCCTTTTCACACTTATTCATTCAACAAATATTTATTGAGCACTTCCTATATTTTAGATGCTTTGGATGCAACAGTGAACAAAATATAAAAAATCGTGGTGATTATATTGTAATAAGGAGACAGACAGTAAATAAATCAGTAAATATATATGGTATAACATGGTGGTAAGCACTGAGACGAGAAATAAAGAAGGGAAGGGAGTAGGAAGTAGTGTGTGTGTGTATATGTGTGTGGTGTGGTGTGTGCATGCATGTGTGTGTATGTGTGTGGTGTGTAGATGCACATCCGTGTGGTGTGTGTGTACATGTGTGTATGTGTGCAGTGTATACATGCACATGTGTGTGGTGCATGCATGCACATGTGTGTTTATATGTGTGTGTGGTGTGTGCATGCACGTGTGTGTTGGCAGAGGGCTTACAATTTAGGAAAGTGAGTTTTGTAGAACACAGTGCTTGAAACTAAAGCTTATGTGCTTTTCTGTTATTGGGGAGCAAAATCTCAGGGGAGCCAGAGCAAGGGCAGGCGTCAAGAGGCAGAAAAGGCAGGAGACTCAATACAAGGGTGTGTTCCCCAATGGCCACTGCCTGGCATCCAGGGCAGCTGATCTCTCTCTCTCTCTCCCAGGACAGACTTCTGTGAGGCCAAAGGAAACGCTGCATCTAGGGCACTCTGTCCAAACGGAGGAGAGTGGGAGAATTGGACTGTGGGCTCCTAGGTCTCTTGGGGTGTTGACTTCACCACAATTCTGGGTTGCACATATGTGGGCACAAGGCAGGTCCTGTGGTATTCACTACCTGGCACAGGCAGGGCATCCCTGAAGTGTGAGGCAAGAGGTATATGGCGTGGGCATGAGGGGATGTGTTGCTGGGTTGTGACCGCGTGACATTGGTGGGAGCCCCCATCAAGTCAGGCACTCAGTGGCAACTGGAGAATATGTGTCCAAGAGCTCTGGAGAGGATCTGAGGTGCTGCATACCAAGTGTCAGATACAGAAAGAGTGGCCGGGGGAGGGAGGCCCATCAGGATAGATGGATGACATTTAAGCAAAGGCCCGAAGCCATGTGGTAATCTGGGGGACAAGCATTTCAGGCAGAGAGAGTAACAAGTGCCATGGTGGTCAGAGGGGAGTGTGCCTGGCCTGTTCCAGGGACCAGAGAGGCCAGGGCAGCTGCAGAGGTGTCGGGGGGAGGGCAAGCGGCAGGAGAGGAGGTTAGGGTAGGTCGGTTAGCCGACTACAAGCCGCCTCACACAGGACTGCAGGTCTTAGAAGGATGTTGGGTCTTACTCCAGGTACGATGGACAACCATAGGGCAGGGGGCGGGTTCCAGCGGAGGTGTGGCATGGCCCAACTAGCATGTCCAAAGGCTCCCACGCTGGGGCTGCTGTTGGACAGCAGACTGAAGAGGCAAGGGTGGAAGCAAGGTGACCAGCAAGGAGGCTCCTGCGGCGTCCAGGTGAGAGGTGACGTTGACTCGGGCCAAGTTGTGGCACCGGAGGTGGGAGAAGTGGTTGAATGCTGGGAACACTCTGAAGGTTGAACCACGGTACCATTTCCTGATGGATTGGATGTGCAAGATATGAGGGAAAGAGAGGGGTCAGAGATGCTTTCAAGGCATCTGTTCTGAGCAACTAGAAGAACAAACTTGCCACTTACTGAACTGAGGAAGACTGTGAAAAGAAGCAGTTTTAGGGCAGAACGACAGTAGCACAGCTTTGGACACCTAACATTTCAGTATCCAGGAGGCAGCTGGACCGCAGAGTGATCTGGGCTGGAGGTGTGGCTTTGGGGACCACCAGCACATAGGGCACATTTAAAGCCACGAGTCCGGCTGAGATCACCCGGGGGTCGGGGGAGGGGAGGTGGGAAAGCAGAGAGGTCTAAGGCTGAGCTTCCGGTGGAGGTCAGAGGAACAAGAGGCAACCCGCACAGGAGACGGGGAAGGAGTAACCAGAGAGGTAAGGGGGGGACCAAGAGAGTGCAGGATCCCAGGACCCAAGAAAGGCCAGTGTTTCAGTGTGTGTTCATTGCAAAGCAAATGGCATCCTGGCAGAAAGCCGCCCTCCTTGTGTGTGGGCGCCTCTGAAAGTTGGAGCTACCCTGAGGTTCCTACCTCGGTTTCCTAATTTGTAAAATAGTAACAACAACATGTTTCTTAAAAGATTGTTGTTAGGAGATTCCACAAAGATTCCCATAAACTGCTGTGCCTCATCCACAAAGAGGCTTCGTGCCACGTTGGCCACGCGAGTGGCGCAGTGCTCGGTCGCTCTCCTTTGTCCCTTTCTTTTTTATTCTTGCCCTTTCTTTTTCTCTCTCTTTCCTTCTTTCCTCTCCCTCCCTTCCTTTCTTCTTTTCTTCCTTCCTTTATTTTCTCTCCCTTTCTCTCTCTCATGTTAAATGTGGTTTTTCTGTTCCTTCTGAGTTTGAGTTTTGGCTAAGGACCCAAAGGCTGAGGACGGCAGATGCCGGATCACCCATACAGAAAAGGCCGAGAGAGTGTGATCCTCAGCTCACGGCCCCCCTTGGCGCACACAGGACATGCTTGAAAGATGCCAAGTTCAGAGGGAGAGAATTTCTTTGGAGGGAGTTGAGTTGTGCGGGTGGTGGAGCTTCCCTCACCTGAAGCCAAGGGGGGATGGCTTCAGGGCACCTTTCAGGGGCTCGGCATGAGTCCCTGGACATTTGGAGACTCATGTCTGGTTCCTCGAGCGTGTCTGAAAACCTAACGGCTGGAGACTGGTCGGGCAGCTGGGCAGCCAGCGGCAGAGTGGAAAGAAGGCCGCTCAGGGAAGAGCTGAACACCCAGAGTTGTGCTTCCTGAGCACCAGTTTTGACTGCACAGAACAGAGCTATCAGTCATCTGAACGACTCTGGCCAAGAGGACCGCTGGGATGGCCAGGCGGCCCAGCAGGGGTGTGGGGATGGGGTGGCGGGGCTGCCTGACTCTGGGGGTGTCATAGAGGCAACATGAGAGGCATTGCTCAAGTCAAAGGGAATGGAATATCCTTGCTGTCAACTCCATAATCCACGCTCTGCCATTTTCTAACTGTGGGCAAGTTACGTACCGTCTCTGTGCTTTTATTTTCCCACCTGCACTGTAGAAGTCTGTGCCCAGGGAGCACCAACACTAGATTACATCCATGTGAACTCTTTTACGTTTTTTCTCTAATCCTTTCTGCCACGGGCTTTCTCTAATCCTTTCTGCCACGGGCTCAAGCCTGAAGGTCTGGAACCTGCCCGGGTGAGCTGGAGGGGAAGTTAGGGAGGAAGAGGGCTTCCTTCTCACTAAGGTGCTCATGGCCCCTCCTTCTCCCCCTTCCCCTGCCCCAGCAAATTTCCCAACCTAAAGCTGGCCAAGTGCAGGGAAAGGGAGGAACTTTAAATAAATACAATACAAATTTAAAATTAAAACATGGGTAAGAGATTGCATTGGTCTGGCCTGGAGCAGTTAGTATATGGGCACGACTGGAGGAGCTGTGATATCTGCCTGGATGTCACTGGAGTGCACAGGACCAAGGCCACAGGGAGCTCAGAGGGGCCACCTGTAGGAAGGAATCAGGTTGGTTCCTACTTGCAACCAAAATATCCAATAACCCATTCGATAAATAAAAGTTTAAAGATTGTTTTGAAACGGGCTTTTCCAGCAATTGCTTCCAATTCTGCCCATAGGACTTCAGAACAGGGAAATGCCTGCTTACCCAGTGGTTGGGTAAGCAGTGGTATTATTTCTGGGGGTTGTCACACCACTTCACCTCCATGACACCCAAATATTGCTTGAAATATTGGAGTTTCCAGTTTCTGTAGGAGAAACCTGGGCATATTCTGAGAGGGAGAGAGGGGGACATGTTGGCCTGCATGCAAGCCATCCATGCGGAAGACTTTAAGAACCCTTGTAGTAGTTCTGAGTTTTGACAAAACGCTTTGCTAGGTTATTCCATAATTTATAGGAATCTTTCTGGGTTTTTCTAAATGTCTTGGCAATTCCTAATTCTTGAGCGATTTTTCTAATTTTATTTATTACTATTTTGTTGTTGTTCATATTTTTCCAGGAGATCCTCCTGTGTCTTGAAACTTCTAGCTGATATTTAAAGTTGCCCCTGAATCACATGCCTTCCTTTCCTGACTGTCCAGGTATCTTTCATTTTGGCAAATAACAGTTACCAGCTGTGATTAAAATATGGAGCCAATGCCTTAGGACTGACACAGAAGATGGTCTTCCTGCAGGACAGATGGCACCTCCGGCATTACTCAGACCGGCCACCTAAGCCCATGTTGCTTTGGATGTGTGCCTGAGGTCAAGGGTCCAACCAACTTGAGAGTGGGGCCCAGGCCAGCCTGACAGATGGGTGAGGATGAAGACAGTGACAGACTGCTCAGGGCCCAGAAAGAGTCTGTGCACAGCGAGCAGTTGTAGCCTTTTACTGTCTCCCCAAAGAGGCCGCCCTGGTCCTTTATCACAAAAATTATGGTTTACCACGGGAGTATTTAAAGGCATTTAAAGAGAGATTTCTGCACATCCCCAGTCAAATGACCTCAGGCATGGAGTCAAATGAGAGAACTCTGAAACTCAGCTTTTATTTGAATTGACCAAAACAGCTCCTCTGGGGCAGAAAACTAGGAGTTGGTATAACTAGGATAACTTTCTCTGTCCTGGAAAATCCTGAGGGTAGAGTGAGTTCCAGTGGCTCTGGGCCATCTGGGCACTGGAGAGGCAGCCCAGATGGCTCAGGGGGTAGACTGGGACTTGGAGAGGCAGCCCGGGCCACAGAGGAAGTGTGTTTTCAGGACTGTCCTTCTTTCTCCTTAGGGCATTTTCCTCCTCTCTTTCTTCTGCAAAGTGTTTGTGCTATAAATACCCTGTCTGTTGTACGGCTGACATTGGAGTCATCTCTATCTGTGGCAACTGGCTGGCCTTGGGTCCTGCCAGCCAAGTGTCATGGGCACCATTGAGGGGGGACAGGGCTGGGACGATAAAGAACGTCATGTGCTGATCTGCAGATCTAAATTTATTTTTGTTAAATAGGCAACATGCTTACCTGGGCCAGGAAGGTTGGAAATGCAAAGCTTCCAATGTGTGCATTCCAGGGCACCTGAATGAATTTCTAGGGAAAGCCAGAGGTGGTGTTTGGGGTTTTATTGATGGAGAAAGAAGGGGAAAGGACTCTGTGCAGAAAAGTGAGCCAGAGCAGGACCCTACTGATAGCAAAGGACATGCACCATGACAGGCACCTGCTCTTCCTCATTCCAGATGACAGAAAAGGAAGACAAGAAGGAGAGCTGCGTGAACTGATAGAGAAGCTTTTTAGACCCAGTTCTGTGTCAGGCTGTGTACCTGAGTTTGAAAGACATGGCCTTCTCCATCCAGAGAAAGTCTTACAATAGGGGGCAGCATGAATTAGGATAGTCAAAGGACCATTTGATAGAAAAGTTGGGAAGTAGATGGATCCCAGCATCACAAGTGTTCCCTAGCCGAGCATCACCTTTATAAAAGTATGGGTGTGTGGAAAGGTACTGATGGCACATTCAATACTGCACAGCCTTGGTTCTTTAGCTCCTATTCAGAACTCATTGAATGAACGTTACTATTTGCTAGACATTATTCTCAGCACTTCACCATTGTCAGCTCAGTTCTCATAGCAACCCCAAGACATAGGTACTATTACCATTCGCATTTTACAAATGATTCAGTAACTTCTGCAAGGTCACTTTATCCCAGAGCACACAGCTAGTGTGATGCAGACTGTGACTCAAACCTGGCTCCATAGTCCAACTCTCGACCATTATGCTTTGTTTTATATCCCACAACTCTAGCTAATGAGCAATGCACTTGTCTTTCTTTAGACCTTTCTCTCCTACTAGATGAGGAGCTGCGTATGGACAAGGATCATGTCTGCTTTAACATTTTCTTCTCCCAGCAAGCAATGCCTGGCACCTAATTGGCACTTGAAGAATGTATTTTTAAACCACAACTCTTGGCACTACTGGCCATGCCAGTATCTCTTCCATGGCACAAGCTGTGGAATAAACAGCTTTCATTTTGATTTTGCACCCCAGCTGCCGCTCAGACTGTTTGCCATAGTCCTGGGGCTCTGTGCCGTGACCCACCCCCCGACTGTTTATTATTGCAGGAAGCAGCTATGGGAAAACAGCTGGCTGCCAGCTAGCTGTGACCCACCTCTTGGGTCTGTCTGTTCTGGCCACACATAGCTGCCCATAGCAAGAAGCAGCGTTTCTGGAAGCATCTCCTCCCTCAGGATTTGTCTCCTCTGCCCTGGGAAGTTGCCTAGCAACCTCCCTTCTTCCCTCTATCCCCGGGTTCATGTGCAGCTCCACTCTCGTTTTCATCACCCCATCACCACCCCCCAAACTCTCTCCAGTGTCTGTAACCCTGGCACCTCTCCGCTTCATTATCCCCTTATTGAACTTCACATGAACTCTGTTTTTGAAACAAGCTTAGCCTGACCCAGAAAGTATCCCTTCGTTTTCTTTTACAGTTTTGTAGAGTTCTTCATAACATCCTTTTAATATTAACCTCAAGATCAAACTACCAAAGAAAGAAGCAAAAGCAAAAACAAACAAAAACAAACAGAAAAATAAACCAAAAAAACCCCAAAATCATGATTGGAATTGTTTATTCAAACTTTAGATAACTTTTTCTCCCTTAAATAAATCATATCATATCACACCATCATATACCATATGATATGACATAAAGATGGAATGGCATATATTAATAATATAATATGTAAAAGTAACATGCAACATTTTTTAATTATTCTGGCACCATAAGATATTTTTCCTCTGTTGCCCCACTTCAGAGGCTGGAAGAAAGGAGAGGTCCTGACTCTCTCTCTCAAAGGCCATCCAGCCACAAGAGGCAAGGTGGTTGCTGGCAGGTTTGCCACCATTTTGCCTCCTGGTGGTCAAGGGCATGGCCATTCCTGGCAGACAACAGGTGGCACATCACCAACCCCACCTCCTCTACTGAGAAAAGCAAGTTTTCTGGAAAATAGAGGGAGAGTCATGCCTTTCTAATATGGGGCCAGTGTGTCTACTTGGCCCCAGCCCTGAGTTTTCACTAACAAATGAGCATCTCTTAGTTTGTGACTTTAGAATGTATTTCATCTACTAGACAGAGAAAAAATTCAGGGTACTACCACAGCTCTGCTGTCTGGAGGAGTAAGCATGCAGAAGATGAGCTGGTTGGAGCCCAGGACTTTATTTCACCAAGAACAGACAACCAGTGACCCTCTGCCTTCTACAGCATGTAACCAGCAGTGCCCAAAGTGGCAAGTTGCTAGTAGGAGAATAGGACTCAAAGGAACAAAAATACTATAATGGTCCCCAGTGCTGCCTAAAATTTAGAATAATCCTCGAACTCAGGAGTCCCTTTGAGTTTTCCAACCCTGTGTGGTGTTGGGCTGGACCTCACAATCTGAGCAGAGCAGCCTGGAAGGGAGGCACAGGTACCTTTGAGACAGCACAGCTGGGCGTGCCTGACAGTTGTCGAAGGGGAGGGGATTTCAGACCCTTTCAGGCCCGTCACGTACTGTTGTTTAGGTCACACACCACACAACCTGTGCAACAAAATTGGGCTAGCTCAATTTTGGACCTTTTAAAGCTCATCACTATTCAGTTGTAGGGAGAATTTTTTTCGCTTCCACTTTATCTTACCATTTTTCTGTCCTTCAGAACTAGTCTACCTGAACTAATAGCCATTTGTATAACTATATTTGCATCACATTAGAATTTAAAATCAATTCCAAAACTTTCCAGTCTGTATCTCTTGTTTTTACTGATGACCCGCTCCCCAGCAGAGAAGAGGTAAAGCAGGATGGAAGCTGGGTGCGCTCAGATCCTAGCCCAGCCTTACCTTTCCTTGGCTGAATCTAGACCCATTAGTTCTCTTTCTTCTATAAGTGCACAGTTCCATGTCTAAATCCAGATCTGACAGCAGAAGTGTAGGAGTGGGCTGATGGGAGAAGCTGGATCCCAGGTCCAAAGAGACCTGCACAATTTAATATTAAGAGTCTTTATCTAAAGTCCCCCTCCCCATGGTAGTTTCACTTGACTAGTTATTTCTTCTTTATCTCTTAGGCTCAGAAAACTGGATTCTGTTAAAATTGCTGCCACAATCCATGCCAGGAGAGTTGGAGGGCACAGATATGGCAAGCAGAGTGATTTTTGCGTGCAAATTTATGTCACAGATTACAGAATTAATCTTCACTACAGTTTTTCATTCCCGTAAAATTTCTTTCAAGGTGTAAGTGCTAAGCTTTGGAGGAAACTTTGCTAAATAGCACAAGATTGGGGGAGAAATGTCTTGTCGCTCTTGGGAAAGGTAGGTATAATACTAGTTTTATATTACTGTTGTGCTAACAATAATAACTACTGTTTACTGGTGCTCGCTAAATGTCAGGCACTTAGATAAGTGTTTACATTAATTTTCTTGCTTAGTTTTTACAACAACCCTATGAGGTAGGTACTATTACTTTTCCCATTATACAGATGAGAAAACCGAAGTTCATAGAGGCTAAGTAACATCTTGTGGTTGTTGGTCATGTACATTTCAGAGGCCAAATGCCTCCTTCCAAATGACTTAAAGTTAACTTTAATATTTTATTCTGCTCTGAAGTAATTCTTTTCTTAAAGTAGAAAAATCCACATCCAATTTTATTTTCTAGATTAAAAATCTAGCAACTCTGCTAATTACTAACAAAGGCAGCAGCAGCTGTGAATTATACCTCCCTGGACCTTTCAAGCTCTCCGGTTACTATACTAGTTTTTAACACTGTCTTTTCCCCGCTCTTCTCAGGTTCTACCTAATACACTGCTGTTGTGAACAAATATCTGTTTCATACATTTAAAGGTACTCCAATGAACACTCTTTCCCTCCCTTTCTCTTTCCAGTTTACAGAATAAAGAAGGAACAATGTGGTCAGGAGATCAAGAGAGAACATTAAGGGATGGTTTGGCTACATCATCTGCCACTCTGCTGCTCCCAACTCTGCTGATGGGGCCGGCACATGCTTCCTTCTACACTTGCCTGAGGTTATAAACCTCAGAGCCACTGCATTTCTGGGAGGAGTAAAATTAACTACACGGTCTGAGTAGCTACTCCTAAGGACTCTGAGTTTACAGTCAAAGGAATGGAAGCCAAGGGAAACAATATGACAACCCTCTCCTTCTTGAGTCATCTGTAAACAGGTTTTTATCAGAATAGGGAGACACAGAACCACCAAACTCCTACAGAAAATGAGTCTCCTGGGCAGTAAGACTCAGCAGTATAGACCAATCATATTAAATCTTGGATCAGATGCTACATGACCATATGCTGTTCTTCTCCAGGGCAGCTCCACACAGTTGTATAGGTTGAACACTGAACAACTTAAGGAGCACCACCATGTGCAATATGGGTATGGAAGACTTGCATATTTATTGCAACAAATTTCTGACAGATAGCATCAAAGTATCTTGATGTAGGGGTGCCTTGTTCCAATTCATAGGAAGGTGCCATATGCGCTAGCGGTAATTCTGTTGCTCCTTCTGGTGAAGAAGGCAGGGTGGCAGGGAAACCCTGAAGTGGGGACAGTAGTAAACAGGAAGTCTGTAGGGAGAGCTGAAAGAGCACCTGGGTTCAAAGCCTCCTTTGCCACTTACCAACATTGACTCTGCGTAAGTAAGTTCCTCAACTTGTAAGTATTGGTTCTTATCTACATCATGAGAATAATGATAGTAGTACCCATATTTCAGGGTTTTTGTTGTTTAGATTAAGAATGTGTGTGTGTATGTGTGTGCATAGATAGATAGATAGAGATGAAATAGATAGAGAGAGAGAGAGAGAGAGATAGCCTGGCCAATTTTAGGCACTTGATAAAATTTAATCATAAATTAAAATTATAAAATTTATAATAATTATCATTATGAACCAGAAAAGACCAAATTGAAACCAGGGTTCTTGGCAACATGCCACAGCAGTTCTAGCCCCCAAATAGCAAAATGACTTTCAGATGATGAAATGGGTCAAGAAATTCAATGTAACATCAAGGTTATCTATGATCAATACCCAGAACATTGAATGCTAACACTAAAGGTTTTAAAGCATTCATTGTTTGCTATGATGAAATTCTGTTGAGTTGGTAGAAAAAAATAAATAGAAGACGGTAGGATTCCCAGGCAGACAAATGTCCACTTGTTCATTCTTTGACTGGTTTGCTTACTCTGTGGCAAGCCGGGGCTAGGAGCTGGATAAGCAGAGGTGAATGTGCTAGTGTAGGTTACGCTACGGTAACAAATAGACCTAAACAGGCAATGCCTCACACCACAGTTGATTGTACATTTCTCATGTAACTGTTCTGAGAGGGGTCTCAGGTTGGGGGATCAGCTTCCCTCCTAGGTTTCTTCTATCCATGGCTTCTTCATCCCCAAAGACCTCTTCAACATGTGCAGCTAGCCAAAGTAAGTGGAAAGAGTATGGAAGAGCAAGTGTGGACAGTTTTTATGGGCCAGCGCAGGAAGCAGCCCACATCACCTTGTCCCCGTTGGAGAGAACTGAGCCATGTGGCAAAACTCATTGCAAGAGAGGCTGGAAAATATAGTTTAGCTTTGTGCCCACGGAAAGAGAAAACAAATATTGTTGGACAGCTGGTGGCGACCTCCACAGAAGGACAATCCCAGGTGACGTGACCATTCCATAAGATGACTGAGAATTGCCGGACATGGAAAAAGAGCATCTGAATAAACTACGATTGGAAACTGGGGGGAGGGAAGGGCAGGGCGGTGCTGTGTTCTGAATAGTCACTGGGAAGACTCTGAAGTGAAGAGCAAAGGATCGCAGCTTCCTCGAGGGAGTTGGCAATCACAAGCAGACCAGCCTGTCTTTCTCTGTGCACTGGGTAACAAATGCCGTTGGCTGCCCAGGGAAAGTGCCACCATCGGCGGTGCTATTTTCTGGCGGGCAGGATACCTTCCTGACCTACCTCAGACTGGTCCCAACCAAGGTAAAGTTGCTCCATCCAGGTCTTGCTGAATATGCTTCAAGTGGGTCCTGTCTGGGGGAGAGGCGACTTACTGACATTGAAGAGGAGCTCTACAGGGAAATGGATGTGATAAAGGACAGGTATATAGGTGCTCAAGGCCTCCGATGACCTGTTTCTTTTTTCTTTTCTTTTTTTTTTCCTTTACTTTCTTTCTTTCTTTTTTTTTCTGATATAGGTTCTCACTTTGTTGCCCAAACTGGGGTGCAGTGGCCCAATCATAGCTCACTGCAGACCCCTAGGCTCAAGTGATGCTCCTGCCTCAACCTCCTGAGTAGCTAGGAATATAAGTGTGTACCACCACGCCCACCTAGTGGTTTTTTTTGTTTTTTGGATTTTTTTTGTACAGATGAGATCTTCCTATGTTGCCTAGGCTGATCTTAAACTCCTCGCCTCAAGCGATCCTCCTGCTTCAGCCTTGCAAAGTGCTGGGATAAGCTCACATAGAAAACTGTTGGATCATCTAGATCTGCATTCTGATCCTTACAGCTTACTATCTGCACATCTGTGGAGGGCAGGAATCTAAGATGGACCCCAAGATTCCGGCCCCCTGGTGTGCACATCCTGTATAATCTCCTCCCCTCAAGTGTGTGGGATCTGTCAATGTGATGGGATAGTGGCTCCCTTGATTAGGTTTATGTTAAATGGCAAAGGTGCTACTCCCATTGCATTACAATATATAAGACTCCATCACAGCTGACTGAAGAGAGATTCTGCTGCTGGGTTTGAAGAAGTAATCTGCCATGTTGTAAGAGGGTAGTGTGATTAAACCTCAAGGAAGGTCTCAAAGAGCTGGGGCTGACCCTGGTTGACAGCCAGCAAGAAAACAGCAAGAAAACTTGCAACTCAAGTTCCAAAGCAGCAACTGCAAGGAACTGAATTCTTTCAGCAACCATGTGAGCTTGGAAGAAAGCCCTTAGCCTCACATGAAATTGCAGCCCCTGCCAACACCTTGATTTCAGAGCAGAGGACCTGGCCAACTCATGCCCTCACTCCTGACTCACAGACCCTTTGATATAAAAAAATTTATGTTGTTTTAAGTTGCTAAGCGTTGATATGTCTGTTTTCAGTTGCTATAACTAAATACCTGAGACTGGGCAATTTATAAAGAAAAGAGGTTTATTTAGCAGTTTTGTAAGCTGGGAAGTTCAAGATCAGGCAGCTGCATCTGGCAAGGGCCTCACGTTGCATCATAACGTGGTGGATGGCATCACATGGTGAGGGGGGCACACTAAGAGCCAAACTGGCTGTTATAACAGAACCACTTTCACCATAATCCATTAATCCATTAATCCACCCATGAGGGCAGAGCAGCATGACACAATCACCTCTTAAAGGCCTCACCTCTTAATACTGTTGCTTTAGGGATTATGTTCCAGCATGAGTTTCAGAGGGGACAAACATTCAAACCATAGCACTAAGTTTGTGGTAATTTGTTGCACAGTAACAAAAACAAAAATACTAATAGAGGGTACTTGAATAAGATACTTAAATTTTCTGATACTCAAGTTTTTTTTTTATGGTTTTTTTTAATCTTTAAAAATGGGCACTCTTCAAGATAATTTGTTAACTTCTAAAATGGCCATTCCTCTGGATTTATTGAGTTAATGTATCTAAAAGTGTAAAGTATCAAGTTGTTAACATTGGTAAAAAAGGATTTATTAATAATAGGCAGTAACATGATAAATTAACATTGAAGGAAAAAAAAAAGGAACTAAACATTTATTTTTAGAAATCATTCTGGTCTTCCATGCTATTTCATGATCTATTTTTTTCCTTCTTAGCAATCAGAGTTAGCTAGGCCCTCTGTCTGGCATGAGATTCGGTGTGATTCTGGGGATGCAAATCAGAATGTTTCTGAGATGAATTGCATTGTGTAGGTTATTCCTATTTAAGAAGTAGCTGCAAGAATATTCTGAATATATTTTGCATCCAGTCATCTCAAGTTTCTAATCTTCCTGCTGGAGTTGCCTTTGCGCCAAAAATAAGAACTGGCCTAATGACTTAAAGACAAGACAAAATCAAACTAGCAGTGTCATTGAGACATATTAGCTGAATGGCCTTTTAATTTGTAAAATCCTCCGAGGCTGTGTCTATTTGACTGGTTGTAAATATAGATATGAAGTAGTTTGGAGAATTTGTGGGGGGAAGGGGTAGGAAGAGAATATTTTCACTGGTCAGTCAACAGAATATTTTGGAAAAAAAAAAATCCCCATCATAGCTGCTGAAGAATTTGCAATCGTTATTAAGAGTTCAAAATGGTTCAAAGACCTTGAAAAATATTTACAAAACAACTGACCAATGATTAGAAAGTGTATGCAAGCTAAATCCAAATGCCCTGAGGTTATACAATGTAAAGAGGTATTATTAATGAAACCTCATATTTGTATACAGATTTTTGGCATTCAAACCACTTTAACACATACTACACACCTAACAGAATGGCTAAAATTTAAAAGACTGACCATAGCAAGTGCTAGAGAGGGTATGGAGGTACTGCAATTCTCATACACTGCCAGTAGGAAAGTAGAATAGTACAACCACTTTGGAAAACAGTTTGGCAGTTTCTTAAAAAGCTAAACATATGCCTACTATACGATCCAACACTTCTACCTCTAGGCATTTACCCAAGTGAAATGAAAGAATATGTTCACACAAAAATTTGTACACAAATGTTCAAAGCAGCTTTATTTGTAATAACCCAAAACTAGAAACAACTCAAATGTCTATCAACAGGTAAATAGATAAAAAAACCTTTGGTATACTCATACAATGGAATACTACTCAGGGATAAAATAGAATGAACAATTGGTACACACTACAACATGGATTAATCTCAAAATAGTTATGTTGGGTGGAAGAAACCAGTCAAAACAAAAGTACACATGATGTGATTTTATTTATATAAAATTCTAGAAAATGCCTATTTATCATACCTAATAAATTTTAAGAAAAAATTATTTTCACATATGTGATTGAAGTTTGGGTCTCATAATAAAATTCTGAAGCTGTTAGGAAAAATATTATTTTCATCTTTTAGAAAGGAGAATTATGGCTCCTAGGAAAAACATGAGTTCCAAAGGACTTAAATTAAGACTATGAGAACCTTGTCTATTCCAGGAATGTGTTTGCTACCTGAAACTGCCTTTGTCGTCTCTAACAATTAAAAAAGCTCCATATCACCCCTGCTTGATTCCATGTCTCTTAGGTATTGGTTTTTCCATGGCAGTAGTTATCAAAGTGTGGTCTATAGACCTCTGGGAATCCCCAACGCCTTTCAGGCATTGTTTCAACCTGTTGAGGTCAAAACTATTTTCATAATAATACTAAGATGATATTTGCCTTTATTCATGTGTTGACACTTGCCCCGATGGTGCAAAGGGTAAGACTACTGGCTCCTTAGCACCAATCAGTGTCATGGCACCAAACCATAGTAGTGGCCACTATATTCTTCACAGCCAGGGACCCACAGTAAAACAACCAACCATAAAAACACTATAAAACCAAAGATACTTCTATTTAAGAATGTTCTTGATGAAGAAATAAAAATTATTAATTTTATTAATTCTCAACTCTTGAGCACATCTTTTTGATATTCTGGGTGACAAAATGGGAAATGTGCATAAAGCCCTTATGGTGCATACCAAATTATGATGATTGTCTCAAGGAAAAACACTTGTGTGATTTTGGAGTTACAAGCTGAACCAGTAGCCACTTTTTTCCATGGATCATCACTTTTATTTGAAAGACAAGGGAACAGTCTCCCCTCAGTGCCTCCAGAAAAAACCAGCTCTGTGGATACCTTAACTAATTATGGCTATTTAGACGTGGGTATTTGGCAGATATTTTCTCAGAAATGAACTAGGTGAGCCTGTGGAAAACAACTGACAGTGTTTGCTGCCAACTCATAACATATGAGTTCTCAAGCAAAAGTTAGAATTTCTGGAAATTTGTTGACAGCATACCAACACTTAAAGACCTTTCTGATAAAGTTGTGGTTATATTAATGAGTGTGATTTTAAAATTTTGTGTAATGAAATGTGTCAATATCTGGAAGATCTGCATAATACGGTAAGCCAGTATTTTCCAAATGACCACTATTATAAAATGATGCTATAAACTCATGTATGGATAAAAGAGCCATTCAAAGTAGACCAGTGGATTTTACCATAACAGAGTATGAAAAGTTCATGGGCATGCTTTTAGATTCCACCTTGCAACTTGTTGAGTTGCACTTTAAGAAACTGTCACTTGTTGAGTTTTGGTGTAGTATCAAAGAATAATATTCACAATTATGTGAAAAGGTTATTAAAATACACCATTTTCTTTTTCCAATTATATATCTGTGTGTGAGGCTGGATTTGCTTCATATACTTTAACCAACTTCCTCCTCCCCAATATATATGAGAATCCAACTGTCTTCTGTTAATCTGGACATTAAAGAGATTTGTAAAAAATGTGATGTAGTGCCACTCTTACTACTTTTTTTTTTGTCTTAGAAAATATAATTACTTTTATTAAAATATTTTATTTATTTAACCTATCGTGGATTTGTTATTGCTATTTTTACATGAATTAGTAAATAAATAATGGTTAAATCTCTCAGATTTAATTTCTAACATGGTAGACATTAATAAATATAAGCCACACAAACAAAGCCTCTTTGGGATCTGTGATGGGCTGAATAATGACCCCCTAAAGTCATCTACAACTGAATCTCCCAGGACCTATGAATGCTATTTTATATGGCAAAAAGACATTACAGTTGTAATTAAATTAAGGATTTCGAGATGGGGAGATTATCCTGAATTAGCCAGATGGGGCTGATGGATTAGCTGGAGGCACAAGGGTTCTTGTGCCTCTAGGAGGGAGCCAGGAGATCAAGGTGAGTAGTAGGAGATGTGATGCCAGAAGCAGAGGCTAGAGTGATGGGAGGAAGGAATCATGAGCCAAGGAAAGCAGGTGGCTTCCAGGAGCTGAGACAGACAAGGCAAGAGAATCCCCTCACAGCCTCCAGAAAGAACCAGCCCTGTGGACACCTTAGCTTTAGCCCAGTGAGACTGATTTTGGACTTCTTACTTCCAAAACTATAAGGTAATAAATTTGCATTATTTTATGCCACTAAGTTTGTGGTAATTTGTTATAGCAGAAAACTAATACAGGGTCCTTTGTAATTTTTAAGAGTGTAAAGGGACTCTCAGACCAAAAAATTTGAAAGCCATTACTCTATGGTAACCTGAGGACAGCTCTGATGGAATCAGACTTTGGGCAGAATGGAATGGCCCAAACACCTGCCAATGCTCCAGAGGGACCCAGTCTCCTCTGGAGTCCCAGGATGATCCTGGATAACTTTGCATCTCCTTCAGGACCTGGCATGTAGGAAGTGTTCCATAAATATGTATTAAATAAAAGAGTTGATAAATAAATGGCCTTCCTGATTTTTGTCACTTAAACAGGCCACTGAAGACAATAATATGATTTATGGAGCTCCTACCCAATGCCAGACACTGTTAGGCAACTGGAATCTTATTACCTTTATTCCATACAACAACACTGCATGTTGTGACCTGCCCAAGTCACAGAGCTGCAAGTGGCAGAGCCAGGTGTCAAATCTATGTCAGTCTGGTCCTCAAACCCTTCTTCTTTCCACCATGACTTCTACGGATTTGGGTGAATTTACCCAATGTTGAATAGGCACTAAGCTACAGGTGGTGTGTTTATGTATTAAATCACACTAATTTTGTGTGTCCAGAAAATAAGACTGAACTTAATCATAAAGACAGGCCTGGGTGGGCATGGGTAGATAGGAAGTGTGAGTGGGTAATTATCATTTCCTGAGTATCTACTATGATCATCACCTACTTTTATTTCACCAGGCATCACATCTTCTGCGTTGGCAAAAACTCTTAGGCAATTTATCCAAAAAGTGACTTCTTTTTCATGTGGATGAGTTTCTTCCCCTAAGATTTTAAGTGGAGGGAATAGATAAGTTTATAGTAAGGGAACAATAGTTCGGTTGCTTGTACTTCTGTGGCAAGCATTATCTAATGCAATTTACAAGAAATTGTTATCACTATCACTTGTCTTCTAGATGCAGTGTGGTACTCAGAATGGAGTGTTACCATGGTGCCTCTGATCTTTAGCAATTTTTCTTTTCATTCTGTTTCATTTGGTAAATATTTTCTTGTTCTGTCCTTAACCTAAAAGAAAGCAGCAGAGGACTGACCTATCCCTAAGTGACCTTTAGCAGTTTCTCCACTGTTGCATGGGTAATAAGTTAATTAAGTTTACTGTTAATTAACTTTAATAATTAGCATTGAAATGGTCCTACCAAATGGTTATTACCTTGGCTACAGACTGTTAACTCAGCCTGCCAATCAGAATGTGGACCCACATTACCAAGGGGCAACCTGACCCTGTTGGGCAAGAAATAATAGGATTTTGCCAGATGCTTTTGTCTTTGGGAGAGCAGAACTCCAGAATGGAAGAACAGTTTGTATCCAACCTCAAAGTCCAAACTTCTGGCCTTCTTAAGGTATCTCTATTTTAATGAGGCATTGGCAGCGTGAGTCATCTTGTCTTAATTTAAATCTAATTCCAAAAGACAGATCTGGTTTTCAAAAAGTCGACAGATTTCAGAGGGTTTTTTTTAAAAGAAGGCTTTCCTCTTTTAGAAAGACTCTGACTCACACAGAAGCCATCAATGGTAAATCATTGCCTATGCTAGGATTGCCTTTCAAGTAAAATATTTTCCAATCCCACATTCACTTGCCTTGTCCATGCCTAGAGATTATAACCGCCCTGCACGAGCACAAGCAGAACAAGCCACTGAGTAATGAACATGGCCTTTAAAGCAGCACAGTGCTCTCTCTGGCCACAACGCCCTGAGAATAACTTTCAGAACTGCTTGATGCCAGGTGCACATGGAGTGGGTATGATACTTGTCAGCTAATTTGGCTTTTAATACTCTGAACATTCTGACTCCTCTGAGGATTTCTGCAGCCATATTGTCTTGCCTGTTAAATTTGTAATGTATTTAGGGAACTTCATTTTACGTGTTTAGAAAAATGGCCTTGGAGACACATGGTGCTTTGTTGGGAGGTCTGCGGGTCCTTTAGAACCCGCTGATGACACTGATGCAGGGTGTCAGCCTTGGCCCAGGGGAGCCAGATGTGGCTCCCTGGCTCCCTTGGAGGAGCTGGTGAGGCTCTGTTCAGGGCTTCAGAAGAAGAAAAAAAAAAAGCTGATATTTTCAGTTCTCACTCACTCCTTGACTATGAATAGGAAAATGATTGAAATTTCCACCAGACTCTTCAAAGCAGACTTACCTTTAAAGCAAATGCCAAGGGTTTGAAAACTCATTCTGGATGCAATAATGTTAGCATGAACAGAGAAGGCCTTAAAAAAAAAAAGAACCAAAGAAAACAAAAGCCCAGGGCTTTCTGCAGATTTGGGTTAAGGTCTCTTCCCCACTCTGCCCCATCCCCATCTCCCCCCCATACAGCACCTGCAGGGGCAAGGAGGCAGTGCTGTCCACCCTTAAGGGCAGGTGCTGTGTGACAGCCGGGAAGGGCCCCAGTGCCCCAGGGGCACGTCTGGCACATCACTCAAGGAAATGACCTACAGGGCATGCTGGGGAGGATTAAAATATTTTCTTGTGACTTCATGGCACCAGGGAGTAGGGGAAGTAGGAATAGAGAAGGGAGCAGGGGGGAAGGGGAAAAGGGAGGGGAGGAAAACAGAAAATCAAAAATCAAACAGAACTAAGGAGCAAACATGTGCTAACAAAGTCCTGATAGGGGCAGAGACTGCTTATGGCCCTTTTGGCTTTTAGCTGTCCCGCATCACTCCCAGGACAGCTGAGTGCCAATGATGGGAAACCAGACCGGAACATGCCTTGTGAGCTTGCACGACCTCAGCCCCGTCGGAGGAAGTCACCCAGGGGCTTATTTCAGCTGCCCGTGAAGCTTGCTAGGAACCTCTGGCCAATGCCATTTTCAAAAAAAAAAAAAAATCATTTTTGGCCATAGATATACAATAGCACTGACATTTTGATACATTAATTTTTTTTCAGGTCACAAACAGGAGAAATAACCATATTGTATGCATTAATTTAAGAATCTGGAACATACAAAAAAGTTACAAACATCATCTAGAGCCCATTATAAAACTTACCATATGGTCTAGAGTTTCTCATGCTGTTAGTATCCTCAATCCCCTTGCTCTCTTGTCCTTCCACACCTATCCAACAGAATCCCAAACTTAGATCAGATCTGCTGTCCATGTGACGTGTTCTTATATCCAGTCTGCAGAGAATGTCAATATCATGCATCTTGTGGCCACTATAAATCACAGCCTCCCTCTTCAGGGGAGCTCTCACTGGTGCTGTTTGTTCCCTACCCTAAGCCTTGGTCCCCAGCTGCTCCCAATCTCTTCCATGATTATTGTGACTATAACTGAGTCCAAGCTGGTACCACTCGCTCCAGAACAGCCAGTAAGTCAAGAGACAAGGGGTTGGGGCAAAGAAAGTGATTTATTCAGAGAGCCAGCAAACCAAGGAGACAGTGGATAATGTCCTAAAGAACCATCTTATGACAGTGTGA
This sequence comes from Daubentonia madagascariensis, assembly GCA_023783475.1. Lineage (NCBI taxonomy): Eukaryota > Metazoa > Chordata > Mammalia > Primates > Daubentoniidae > Daubentonia > Daubentonia madagascariensis. Next base: position 46,415,982 of record JAKFHU010001209.1, read on the forward strand.
ACTTTAGGCAACTTTTTATGTTAAGGGAAGGGGGAAAAGGAGAGGTTGCAAGAGGTAACTAAGGATCGCAGACATCTGGGTGTCAGTGAGAGTCTGAGGAGGTTGTAAAACTTCTGAAGTCCAGGTCACGATGTTCCTATAAACCTTTAACATAGCATTGTTACTGGCAAGCATACTTTCCTTATCTCCCCAGGACTTAGTTTTAGGAAAGGGACGGTTATGACCTTTCTTCTAGAGTTGAACTACAAACTAAACTCTTCCTATAATTCGCTGGCCTATCTGCAGAGCTAAGCAGAAACTTTTAACCTAAAGGAAATTACCACAGGGAGTCAGAAGCAACATGGAGGTAGTTATGCTAAGCCTCCCTTCTGCTGTTACAAAACCCCCTCCAGCCTTCTCAGTTCCTGCCCTCCTCCTCCTCCTCCTCCTCTGTTCCCCGTTTCACCCTCTGCCAGGCAGCCAGGGCGCAGCCCAGGGAGGCATCTGTAGTCAGCGCCCTTGTCTCTCTCATCAGCGTGGAGTCTGCACCACCCACCAACGTTCCCTCCTAAATGGCTGTCCCATCTTTCCTCCGTCTTTATAGCCACAGCCTGAATTCAGGTCCTTCTCACTGTTTGCTAGATTACTGCAGTGGCTTCCAAATTGGCATCCCTTCCTCCTGCCTTGTCACTGTACCCACCACCTCTTGTACCCTGCCTCACGTCCTTTGGTCCTCTTTTCAAACGAGCCACTGCTTGGCAATCAGCTTCCCAGCAGCACCTCCCCTCGGCTGCCCTATGGTTGCTCTCACACAGGGTGTTTGGCGCCTGCTGGAAAGCCCGTCATATCCTCGGGACCTGGAAGGGTGAGGGATTTCTTGCACCCTGGGGCAACCCTTGACCAGTGAGGCGTGGGAGCCATGAATGCACACTCCACTCACACAGTGCTGACCACCTCAGGAACACACCTTTGTATCGGTTTCCCTTCCTTCCCTGTTTCTCCTTCTCCACGCCCCATCCCTATTAGTGGGATCCCCTCTCAAAGTAAAGCATCTACACCTGCTACCAGGACTGGTCTCAGTCATTGGTTTGGTATGAATGCAAATATGCCTAAGTTCCTTCCCTGTAGGGCTCACATTCTATAAGTAGAAATGGACCCGTTGTCAGATAAATATGAAACAACATGGCCTGGGCAGGCATTTAATATGCACAGGGCTCCTATGCAAGGCCCGGGGTGGGCACAGAACTCAGCCTCAGCAGGTCAGGGAAGTGTCCTCTTCTGGGTCAGAAGGTGGACATGGTGGTGGTGGTGGAAGTATGACCCAGGGGGTGGGGACGATGTGCAGTTAAGTGTTATCGAATGAATAAATTTAATGTCCTTAGGCATCTGGATTCCTTAATAAAGAAAAAAAGCTCTAAGCTGAATGCTTTATTCCATAATATACTCTCTGGCTTGCCCATATTTTAAGCTAGTTAATTCCCACATGACAAGAATGTTACACACCTCACAGAGCTGGTTACTTAGTTGGTGTGTATTGAAGTATTTTATGGCAATTTTGCAAGAGTGAAGAGGACTTTAAGGAGAAAAAAAACCTGGCTATCTTGTGAATCAGGCTTAACACGAGGATGTTCACTATGGAAGGTAAGCAAAGTGGCGGCATATCCAGATGTATTAGGAAGCTTCCCCATTTTCCTGCGGCCTCTCTCACGATGAGGGGGTACTTTCTAGATTAATGAGAAGCTAACTATCCCTGCCACATGGGTCCAGGATAGCAGGGGGATATATCAGGTACCCAGCATCAGGCCAAATGGAGTTATTAGATTTCTCCTGGCAACAAGCATCTAGGACATCCCAAGCTGGATTAACACCTCCTGCTCCCCTCACCAGCATCCTTCATTCCCTCCGGAGATGAACGTAGTTCTTAGCTTGCTCTCTGAGCCTCCTCTCATTTTTCTCACCTGGGGTCTAACTAGAAATTTTGACAAAAGATGAGAGTAATTTATGGACACATTTGACCTTGCCACCTTAGTTTTAGTCTTCTCTTCTGTCTCAAGTGGGGCTGATCTTTCAGATTGGCTGGGAACATTGTTCCCTTTCTTTCCTTCTCAAATCTGTGTCTTTTCTCTTATTCCCAGACCATTTGCAGCCATGGTCTCTCTCACACATGCCTGTGTGCTATATGGTCTGAATGTTTGTGTCCCCCCCAAAACTCATTTGTTAAAACCTAACCCCCAAAGTGATGGTTACTAAAAGGTGGGGCCTTTGGGAGGTGATCAGGTCATGAGGGCTCTGCCCCCACAAACAGGATTAGTGCCCTTATAAAAGAGGCCTGAGGGAGCTTGTTTGTCCCCTCTGCTATGTGAGAACACATAGAAGACACCGTCTATGAGGAACAGGCCCTTGTCAGACACCGAATGTGCTGGTGCCTTGATCTTGAACGTCTCAGCCTCCAGAAATGTGAGCAATAAATCTCCGTTGTTCACAAATTACCCAGTCTAAGGTATTTTGTTATAGCAGCCTGAACTGACGAAGACACCGTGTTTGGAACTCCATACAGTTTCAGGATGCTTGCTGGCACTTATCAATCGGGAAAAACAATTTCTTTTTCATTTTTTCTTCTATGCTAGTTTGCATCTAGGTGAAGGCATGTTGAATACCAAGTTGTACCTTGGCTATATGTGCTTAAAAAAAAAAAAAAGGTAAAAATAGCTTTCTACTCTGAGTGGTGCCTTTAAAATATGTCCACAAATTGTTTGATACTCCTCCCTTCCAAAGGTGGGGCCTAATTCCCGCCCTGCCTTGAATGTGGTCTGTGACTGAGTGACTCACTTCTTATGAATAGAATGTGGTGGAAATGATGCTGTGTGACTCCCTAGACTAAATCATAAAAGGCATTGTGTCTTTGTCCTTGCTCTCTCTCAGGGGCAAGCCAGCTGCCATGTTGTGAGACACTCAAGCAGCCATACGGAGAGGCCCACGTGGCAAGGAATTGAGGCCCCTTGCCAACAACCCTTTGCCAGGCGTGTGGCAAGCCTCCCTGGAAGCAGACCCTCCAGCCCCAGTCAAGCCTTCAGATGACTGCAGCCATGTGCCCATCTTGGCTGCAATCTCATGACAGATTCTGAGCCAGAACCACCTAGCTAAGTGGTTCCCAGATTCCTGACTTACAGAAACTATGTGAGGTAATAAATGTTTATTGTTTTAAGCTGTTAAGCTTTGGGTTAATTTGTTACATAGCAATTGATAATACACTCTGCACTCAAATTATTTCCTGTGGGAACAAGAGGTGGCAGGTAATGTCTCTCTGTCATATCAGAGTGGCTAAGGCTGTTAAAGCAATGAGCAAGCACAGGGATTATTTAGGAATTCTTAGTTTGAGAAGCTTGGTCCAGGGGAAGATAATAGAACTTGTTTGCCTTTTGTTTATACTCTCTTCCCAAAAAATGCACAGCAATTTACAACAAAAATTTGTTCAAGGAAACCAGAAGTAAATAGGAAATAGAAAATCAGGACCAAACAAAAGAAATGGTAATTGCTAACCATAAGAGCCAACATAGTTGCAACAGTTGAACCTTAACCATGACTCTGAGCTTCCTAGTTGCCATGGTAAAAGGGATGCTTAGTAAGTTCTGTTGCTCTTATTACTGGAAAGGAAACAAGGCTTTTTTTCAGCACTGATTTTAAAAATAATTCTCTTGTGGACTTTACTATAGATGCTGGCCTAGGTAAAAGGCAAAACTCTCAGTCACGCTTTTGGAGATATTATGTTAGCAAAATTCATTTAGCTGTTACATGTATTCTTTAGTAAAGGAGGTAGGAGAGTGACAGGGCTAAGCACCATGGTGAATTGCAGAAAATAAAAGGAATTCCTTTGACCTAAGTGATACTAGGCTTTTTGAAAGTAGCAAGTAAATGTATGTTAAAATTTTTTGATCTGAGCTTTTCTTTCTCTTTTTCTGTTGGTGTATATATATAGCGCGAAAGCACTTCTTGGGCAGCAATTTAAAATAGCCCAGTTTATCTCTCTGCTTATATTCCAGGTCTTGGTTTTGAGCTATAAATTCTTGCTGCTATCTTGGACTTTGCTTGAGAATCTGAATCCTTCAGCACATCCCATCACATTCCACCAATTCTTGACCTTCTGTTATCCTCACTGGCCCCCCTGAGCTCTGTTCAAAGTCCTGCAGGGAGGCTGCAGAGGCGATGGAATGCATAGACTGTGGTAGCTCAGCTGCAGGGGACCTTCCAGGACCTAATTGGTTGTGTCAAGCTTTCTCAGAGCGCTGCTGCTGCTGTGGTGCTGAGCTTCAGAGAGAGGGCTTGCTGCAGCCCAGCGGGGGTGGCTGGCCCAGCCATAGGGGTATGAAGACATGTGGCTAGATAGAGCGGCTGGGCCAGGGCTAGCTTGAGACAAGGGAGGCGCCCAGGGATAAGATATAAGGGGGCATCCAGCTGGAAGTACGGAGCTGCGCCATGTGAACACGCCTAGCACCTGGCTGGGAGGTAGCAGATTTCAGTTAATGTTAGTTTTCTCCTTCCCTTTGAGTTCCCTTCTTCTCCTTTGTCTTTTCCTCTTCTCTTTCCCTTCTTGCTTCCCTCCTTCTTTCCTCCCTCTTTCCTACACTCTGCAAGCATCTGAGGGGCAGGGCTGGCGTGTGTCAAATCCTTTTCTTCGGGTCTCGGCCCTGCTGCTTCACTCTCCTCTCTGCTTAGCAAACTCCAGTCCATCCTCCACATCCCATGAGGCTCAAGCCCTTGCTGACACTCTTGCTAGGTCAACTTCCCCTATTAACTGCTGCCGTGGCCCTGCGTAGCTTTCCTTTCTAATTCTTACCACATTGGTTATTTTATATTATTTTCAGAATTATTTGATTAAAATAAAATGTACACTTGTTTCTATGCTTACTTCCCTGAGTCCTCAACATGTTTCTGATCACCTTTATGCAGTGCCTGAGACAAAGCAAGCATTGATAATCCTTGGTTGGATGAACCAGTGAGTCGATGAATGAAAAGTCTAGTTCCATAATTTGTGTCAGGTGTAAGCCAGTGAATGATGGTTTCTGTATGATGAGGATGGGTTTTTCTACCTAGTAGGGCATGCTCAGCACTGAGGAAACCATGGCATCTTGGACAGCTGGATGCCAGATGCCCAGGAACCAGAGATGCCACCTCCTCACACTGAACACAGGAGAGATGGCAGGGCCAGACTGGGTGGCCTCATGAACAAAGCAGAGTATTCCAGGCCTTTCTTAAACACTCACTAGGTACCTGCATTCGTTTGCTAGGGCTGCCGTAACAAAATACCACACACTGGGTGGCTGAAACAACAGAAATTTATTTTCTCACAGTCCTAGAGGCTGGAATTCTATGAGGTAGGTACTGTTGTCATTTCCAGAACTGAAGCCTGAGGAGTTTTGCAACCACTCCCAAAACTATATAGCCAGTCAGCAGCAGGTCTATAAACTGAACTCAGATTTGTCTGTCTCCCAAGTCCTTGCTTTACTGTGAGCTCTCATCTCTTTTTCATTTTGTAGGTATTTTAAGCTGTGTCAGAGCCTGCTCACCAGATGGCTTTTTAATCTCTTTCCTGTTGCTACATTATTAATCTCCGAATTGTTTAGTGGAGAGTGGGATGGTCCAGAAAGGAGGCATCTACATGGGAGAAGTTTCCTGCAAGAGCTGCTGACATTTCATGAGGGCCTTGGTGGGTGACTTAGGTTTGGGTAGAGGAAAGACAGGCACATTGGAGCTAGGGGAACAACCCAGAATCCATCAGCGTGGCAGCTGCCCTTATGAGGTTCAAGCAGACACACCTGCGCTACTAGCAACACAAAGCTGTGAACCTGATTTAGTAAAACATTTAGCTGGTGGTCACTTCCTGCTTTTTTCTCTTGGAAAGGAACTCCTTGTAACCTTCTATTGTCTGAGAATACATAAAGCACTAGAGTGTAAGTATTCTTTCTGGAAAATGGCTGATGCTTCAGGCAGAGTTCTGCAAGTAGCAAAGTCCCACAGCCTGGAAGCTTTCCCTGGGCATGCTCACTCCTTAGAATGCGTCATGCTGAGCCCGGGGACAGACAGCTGCCACCTGCCCTTTGAATGGCTGTGTGTAGGAGGCTGATGGAGTTTGACGTGGCTGCCATGGAAGCTGAGATCCAGAAACCTCTCTGGTCCTTCTATCTCCACAGGATGGAGTAGAAGATGCTTTTGGATGAATAAAGTAGAGGGAGGCTAGAAATTTGAAAAGCTAATTTATTCTGCCAAGTATAAAGCATTTTGAACTTGCTCCACCCTTCCTATTTTCCATCTGCCTCATTATTCATCACAGTAATATTTGGGCACTTTGAAAAGAGTGATATTTTAACATGAAGCTATTCCAGGGAGAAGGAAAAATATCCTCATTTGGCATAAACCAGTCATGTAAATTAGCCTAAATAAAAATAAGACTAAAAGCAACTTAGAATATTATTGTACTTTTCCAGGCCCCTGCCAGTCACTGCTGTCAGCGGCAGCATCTCTCCATCCTGGGTGACAGTGTTGACAAGTAGGGCTTACATTTTTGGAGAGGTTGATGCTACAGGACCCACTCAAAAAGAATGGGCGTCAAAGACCCTGCACTCCGGTTGTGTTAGAACCAAGCCCTTGAATGCAACACAATGTACCAACGATTGAACTTCCTAGAAGTGCGTTCCCCTGGCTTTCTAGGTTTGACTCATCACAGACCAGTCTGTCAAGGACTCTGGCATTCACTGTTTGTTCCTGGGGGACCACTTAGGTACTCTGTGTGTGAGTGTGTGGGCGTTAAGGGCCAATGCCATGCAAGCTGTACAGAAACAGTTTTTTCTTCTGGAGGAGAAGAGAATGCAATATTTCAAGACCCCTGACACAAGAAGTCTTTGGATTTGCACCTCTTTCTTTCCCCCATCTCTTCTCTTTACTCTTCTATTCTTAGTTTCCTTCTTGCCTTCTCTCCTTCCTTCTTTTGTGGGTGTGCCTTATGTTTGCTCTGGGCTCCAGGGTCATCCAAGCTTGAAGCAATATACAAGTCCAGAATTGAGGACGTAGTCTACGACCATCCAAGACAACGGGTTATATTTGTTATTATTAATTTCCTCAAGTCATGGTTGAAATGCATCATTGGATACAGTCCCAAAATCCTTCCCTCAGCCTAGTTGTATCTGTGAACAGTTCTCAAAGGAGAATCTCAGCCGGCTATCTTTATTCCAAGGTTCTATTTCAATCAGACGTTAAGACAATTGGGACAACACCCTCACTGGGCTGGTCACAGAGGAGGAAAACATGTCACTACAGTCATGTCACATCTCTAATTTCCAAGGTCATAAGGATGGTGGTTGTATATACCCTACTGCAGCTTTGATTTTTTGGGGTGGAATTTGTGGTGCTACATGAAATCAACAATGCTGACTTCTGAATTTCTTTTTTTAATCCTTTCTCTCTCTTCGTCTCTCTCTCTCTCTCTCTTTTCTATCAAGACCAAGATCTTGCAATCTGTTTTTGATCTGAGAAATGTTTCACCGAGGAAATGGGCCAAGAGATATAGGGAGAAGTGCTGAGGTGTCCATCTATAAAGTGAGTTTTCCAGTTAAGTCAGAAAGGAGATGAGCAAGATTTCTGAAGCATTGTATGGACCCCATTCCTCCAGATGTTTTGTTTATAAGTGAAGCTTCCAAGCTCTTATTTCTTTACCTGAATGCTTTCAGGTCTCCTTCAAGAATCATGCTCTTCCCAAACAGCTTCATTTTCTCCTTATCTTTCTCCTTACCTCAAATTCTCAAATTTCCCAGCAGATCAGATTCCAAACCTCAGCCACATGGCTGATTTGTACAGAAATCCTTAGTATATTGCATGCTCTTTGATCTAGTAATTCTACCTAGAGCTATTTCTTTATGTCGGCAGGTGCAAATATTAGGCATAAAGGTGGCCATCAGAACATCAGCAATGAGATGAAAACTGGAAGCAACAAGGTATTTGCTGAATAAACCATGAACATGGGTGAAGTGGAATAGTATGCAGTCGTTTCAAATGATGTAAAAGATTAACGACATGGAAAAATGTCCTCAATATATTATTTAGCAGAGATAAAAAGACAGTTATAAATGGTATTGTGCCATTTTGTTAAAAACATGTACATATGGTTTCTTAAGAAAAGACTATTATGTATGTATAGACATACATACATAATACTAGTATGTACATCAGAATATAAACAATGCTGCTCTCTGAATCATGGGAGAAGAGGCAATTTTTATCTTTTTAATATTTATGTTTTTGCTTATCTATTTTGTTATTTTTAATTTTTTTGCTTATATATCTTCTCTCATATATGTATATAGTATAAAGTTTTATTTGTAGAATAAACTTTATACTCTTATTAAAGTATAACTTACCACTTCTTTAGGAAGTCAGGACTAAACTAAGGAGGGAATTAACTTGTAGAGAGTGCAAAGATAAGCCACGGAAACGGTCTGGGCATGACGGGGAGAGTAGAAATGGGGTGGGGAAGGAGGGAGGAGACAGACAAAAGAGACAGCTAGGGGAGCCGTGTTGCACAGTTCTCCCAGAGGTCTCAGGGGAGATCTGGTCAATTTTGGGGTCTACAAAGGAACTTTCACATGGCGGGGGAATCAGTCTTCTACAGTGACCGAAAAAAGAAGTGACCTCAAAGTCTGGCATGGGGACTCTTTTGGAAACGTTGGAAGGGAAGACCGAAAGAGTCCTGGAAGGAGTGACACTGGAGGCTTCCATGTGTCTGTGATGGTTTGTTACTTTGGAAACAGAATAGAACTAGTGTTAAGAGTCAGATTTCTGAAGGGACCAGAGGTCTTCCAGACCATAGAAAACTACCAGAGGCCATTGCCAGGAAATTACTCCAGCGATAAACAAAATTATCCAGGGAAACCCATGTAAGCTGAGTTACAATCTCGTTTTAGGTATGGAAGTCAGTGTTCTCTAATTAATTTGTACCTGTCACAGATCCCTGGACCAGACCGTCCCCAGCACACCTAAGGTGGCCAGGTCAATGGCCCCTCATTTCTTCAAGATTATGAGGGGTTTGGAGGAGTTTGTCAAAGAGCAGTCAAACTGGTACTTATTAGGGAACTTAGATTATAGAGAAAGATTAAGAGAGTGTTGTAATTATTTCATCTAATATTTGAAAGAAGAAATAAGATAACACTATTAAACCTCTATCAGACTGATGAAAGATAGTAAAACAACTGTTTGAAGAGCAATAGAAAAAATAAAGTCCAGAGACTTTTAAAGTTAAATCATTTGGGGAAATTGGAAAGGTAACAGAAGAAAAGTCAAAATATGATAGTGGCAAAATAAAATGTTTTAAATGTATAAATAAAATCTCTACTCATTGGATCCTAACTAATCCCAATCCTAAATTAATCAGAAAATTTACACTTAAGGAAAAATGTAGAACATTTAGCCCTAGCAGAGAAATCTTGGCAGTGTGATCTGGTGTGGCAATTCCCATGTGTTTATTTGTGTTTAAAAACTTTGAGTGTCTTGAAAGCCCTGTTGCCCACACCTACAGTTTAGAATGATAGCCCTGAGTGTTGCTAGATTCTCAGTCATCAAAGAAATATTCCTTCATTCTTAGTATAATCCTCTAGAATGGTGGAAACAGCCAATGTTATACTCTAGGAAGAATTTTCAATCATGGGGGTAAAAGATCAAAGAGGCTTTCCGTGATTGTTTTTCTTTTTGGATAAAGCATCCTTTGACAAAAAAATTAAATACACCAGAATATACTTCATTCATTAATTTTATTCATGAACACATGCTATGTGCCAGGTACAGTGCTGGCTGTTAAGGACAAAGAATAAAGCCCATTTCCTGCCCTCAGGAGGTTCACAGTTTAACAAAAGATACCTACTGATTGGGTGTCTTTATGAAATAGATCACCAATATTAAATATGCTGAAAAGTCAAATGGAGCTGATTTCACCCATTCCTCAAAATGAACATTTTTATTCATCTTGCAAAGTCTTTGCAGTATCACTTTCTTAATATGAATTAATTTCCAAATGAGGTTGTGCTGACTCTCTTCCCTTTGCCTCTCGAGGTCCAATCTGTGCTTCCTCACCCTGCTCTGCCCTGGAGGCCGGCCTGGGAGCCCTCTGGCTTTGGGTTGGGTTCAGCCAGCAAGAGGGGTGAGGGGACAGTATGGTCGGGGTGCTTTTTCCCCAGCTTTCTCTCAGCCACATCTCTCTGCAAAGACCCCAGTAAGGAACCCTCTCCAAACACTACCCTTCATGCCCAAGGGTGCAATGGCTACCCACCATTGCTAGTCAGGGCCACTGCACTATTCCTTTTGGTTTTCTAAATCCTATTCACCCTTGGTAAATAGTCCCTGTATTAAACTCACCTCAAATTACCTAGCTTGAGGGTACCATCTATTTCCTTCCTTTGTGACACAGAGGAGAGAAAGCCTTCTTCACAAAAGAAAAAAATAAAATATCTATTCTAGATTATTTCTGGGATCAGTATTAATGGAATGCTCAGAGGAAGTCTTAATTTAAATATTCCTTCACAATTATTCCAGTTCTGATATGTAAATCAGTAGCACTTTATGAGTTGTTAATGGATCACAAATTTTAAAGCCTTTCTTTCTTGTTTTCTTCACCACCTAGAAAACCATCTACATGCTAACTCCATGTCATTACCAAATTCCCAGTCTTAATGTAGCCTTTTGCCCCACATCTGGGAACAGTGGTTTCCCATTTTCAGGTTTAACCTGATGTGAGCTCCCACGACAGATCCTGACCTCAAGCACCAGGGACCTGGCATCAAGGCTCACTGGTTTCTAGCCTGGCTGCAACCTTGTGCTCCATTCTTATGCTAGTATCTCTCTGTCTATTCTCTCTGGGACTCAAAATCCTACTCCAACCAATATCCTGCAAAGGAATTCTGCAGCCCACGCACGGCTGCCCCCAGCTGATGTGCAGTGATGGCACCTGGCTCTCTGCCAACCAACCATCTCTGCTAACTGCCAGTGTGCCTGGGATAGGGCCTGGTCTGCACTTCCCTGTGCATAAAGGGATAGGATCCCTCCATAATGCCAACTCACTCATTTATTGAATGGCTACTCTGTTCCAGGCACTATTCTAGGTTCTGGGGAGACTGGTTTCATATTATATTTAGAAAGTAGGAATAAGTGTAATGGCTTCTACTCTTGGAAGCAAAAGGATAACTTACGCATAAGCCTTAGCCTTAATTCTTCATGTTGGCTTCTTTTCTTCCTTTTCCTTTGAATACAAACCTACCACATCCCATCTTGTTTTCTTTTAAAGATAGTTTTCTTTCCCTTAATAGGTAAGTAAAGCAATTATGTTTTTAAATGGTTATATACAAGCATTTGATTCTACTGCAATTCTAGAAAGAGTGTTTACTTTCAAAGACCGTAGGTCTAAAATCATCAAAACACAACTTTCAAACTCTCTCAATTTAGATTGTGAGATCTATTCAGTATTTTGCCCACTTCTATATCATGAGGATATTTCTGTCTTTTCACTAACTTCACAACTGGCCTTGATTTGCTGATATGGATTTAACAAATTCTTTTGAATAAAATAGCCTGTACAACAGCTTTAGTGACAGGTTGCCGTCCATCTAACAGATTTTATGGTTTTATTTACTAAAGTTGTTTGGGGAAAGTTTTTATGTACAGTTTCGGTGACGTGGTTTTTTTTGTTGCTGTTGTTTCGTAATTCCATAACTGATGATTTGGTTTTTATAACCACTTACTTTGCTTTTAAAGGTAAGGAAAATTGTGGGTCAAGAGGGCTTTCCGGCAATTGGTTCACAAGCTAAGGAGAGCAACATGGCCAGATATTTAGTCTGAAGAGTTTGTAGGCTATTAAAAACAAAAACAAGGTTTTACTGCATGTCCTAGGATAGAAATAATTGCTTTATAAATGGGAAACTGGCTTTAGAGTGAACACATCAAGAATATCTACCTGGAAGCTAGAAGAGACAGAAACAGAAAACATGACTCCTGATTTCGTGTTCCATTACTTTAATCGCTAAACAGTGCTCAGTTTAAGCTAAAGAGATATAATGGTGCATTTGACAGATGCCTTCACATCAAGATTAGATAGGAGCCCTGAAAGTCTAGTGTTGAACCTTTCTTACCTTCCACGAGGATGTCACTCAAAATCTCTTCTCTCAGTTCCTCGTCTCTGACTGATCATGCAATTCAGAGCCATTCCTAGTGCAACCCCACACTCTTCCCGGGTGAACCTTACTTTACATGAAACACCTGTGTGTAAATAATGGTGATAATTCAAGTTGCATTCTAAATGCACCATAGAGATCTCACTATTTAAAGGAACACTGAGAGAAATGCTTTTGTAAAGCAGAATACCCCTTTTGTAGTGTAAACAACATAAGCCTAGATAAAGCTTCCAATTTACCTAGGTTTAGATTTTTGCATATTGGGTTTCATTAAAGCAGAACATATCTGTAAATGAAAATATTTTAAGCTGCAGTCCTTTGCCCATCATAATGGTTTTTTTTAAATCTCATTACAATAAAACTCATTAGTTTGAATAATTAAATACAAAAAAATGCTTTCCACGTGTATTGAAATTTCTGATTTTCATAGAAAAAAACAATTGAATGCCTGTTTTTAAGCTTCTGTTTCAATCTTATTTTAAAATAGCAAACAGTATAATGACTAACATCATGCAGAAAGCACACTGCAGGTTGGGGAGTGACTGACAAAAGACAGCTATTGCCCACTTTTAGGACAATAGAGGCAGATAAAAAAGAACTGAATGGGGTCTGAGTGCTCCAAAACTTGGAGAACTGCACAGTAGCAGCTAAGTAGTCAATGTGTTATTGTTACACCTATGCAGTTCTATCAAGGAATGGAAGCTTAGAAATGTTAAGTAACATGTCCAATGTCACATGGGTTCTAAGCTGAGAGATCAGAATTCAAACTTGCATCTCTGCACCTGAAATAAGTACTCTTAACCCCTTTGCCTACTATTAGGTTGAACATTAAATTGTAGATATTTGAGCATTTTTGACTGACAAAGATGAAATTTCATATGGTTCAACTAAAAACCTCTCTACCTTACAGAAATCAAAGTGGGAAAAGGTAGCAATGACTCAAGGTGACTTGAGTCTGTTTTATAGGACCAGAAAGAACCCCAGGCTGTCTGTCCTCTTCGGTCCTGCACGTTCTCATGCAACTCCCACCCACTTTTGGATTTTCTCTGCACAGTTCCCTTTTTATTCAGGAGTCTTTAGAGGGCACCATCTGTTCATCAGGTTCTGTGCAAAGTACTGGAGATACCAACCTGAGTACGACCTAGTCCTTGACCTGAAGAAGTCTGCAGTCTCACCCAGAAGGGAACAAAGCAATAGGAAATAAATCGAATGAGCAGAAAATCATTTCAGGGATGGGTCCAGCCGCCTTCGCACATGTGGGAAAGGCCACACCAACCTAGTATACACCCTCAGAGAGGAGGTGGAAGGAGAGTTCCTCCCACCCACCGCACCCTTTCTAGGATTCCTGATTGCTGGTCTCTTTACTCTGGTGGCTAAAGAAAGTCACAAGGGATGTGAGGGGGAAGGCAATCAAAAGTCTAGAACCCAGATGGAATGCTGGTCACTCTTCTGATCTCATTTGTCACTTTAAAAACCCGTCACTTCGCCACTCAAGTGAAGCCACATTTCACTGCAGTTTATTTCTTTGGAAGCTGAAGCCCCGTGGTCTGGTGTGTATCCCACATACTGTATGTAATTTTAGCAAAATCCCAGTAAATAAAATAATTTGGAAAAATATGGAAGTTAGTGAGATTTAGCTTACATATCCATATACTTATGTGTTCCTTATGGAGAGTTTACTAAAGTGAGCTGATATCTCCTGTAGCTTTAAAACAAACAAACAAACAAACAAACCCAGTTATCTCTTCTAGAATATTGCCTCACAGACCAGTGGATGGCATATTCCTGCCTAATGCACACGATTACATACACTCCTCATAGCCTTGAATGTTTTCCTTCAGAACATGGTTTTTTAAAAGATGTTTTAAAGCTTCTGTTTTTTGGTCAGTTATTGTGTTTAGTTCAGAGCACAAAATAAACTCGCCTTGAACATTCCAGGGGATTTTTTTTTGTTGAATGGAGACATATTCTTCGCTTACAGTCAGCTCTTAATAATAACAAAACAAACTCTCACTTATCCTGAACAGTGGAGTGGGATGTCACGAAGTTGGAAATTATTAATGACAACTAATGGCTGGTAGTTATTAATGACATTTATGAGAGCAGGATAAAATAATAATTATAATAATTTGAGGTGTCATGAACAAACAGTAATTGCAATAATGATTGCTATTATAATAATGAGTGAGAAAATGATTTTAGGTTATTAAATCAAGTAAGGATAAAGGAAGCCTGCACGTGTATATATGTATATTTGATTGTGGAAGGTTGCCAGATCAAAATAATAGTCACTCTCGATTGAGGACTTCCTATGTGCCAGGCACTGTGCCAAAGATGTAGCATTATCTCATTTAACCCACAGTGACTCTGTAAGTAGATATTATTGGGAGCATTATTATGCTTGATACACTAATGAGAAAATGGAGGTTTAGAGCAGTTATACAATTTGACAACGGTAAGTTAACAGCTGGTAAGTGGTGAAAAGGGGATTTAAAGCCAGTCTAGTTAAGACCAAAGTGCATGCACTTAACAAGTACAAGTAATCTTAGACCCAGGGGTCCCAGCTGCCAATTAGACCTTCCCACAGACCAGTGTGCCAGTATGGTGGGGACCCCATGGGGGCAGACCTGCAGAGCTCCCCAGTGGAGAAATACAGAGTCCTTCTTTAAAGAGGAGGGACATGAGTTACTCCCCTGGGTTGGGTATAAAGCCTCGTAAAAAAGGGCCTCCTTGGGGTTTTCTCCCGTCCAAGTACTAACTGGCTCCACCCTGCTTAGCTTCTGAGATCCGATGAGATCAGGCACGTTCAGGGTAGTATGGCCGTAGACCTCCTTGGGGTTTCTGATCACAGTTGTAATCTAAGCCACCTCTTGACTCTCTCACTAGAGTCAAATGGCAAATTCACTGCCCTCTCTCCACCATGACTTGCATGCACATGAAAGGCCATGCATTTGTACATGTCTTTGTTGCCCTAAGAATGTGAGTAGGGCTGCAACACCATCATGAACATATCTATTGAAAACCAGAGTTCTGAGTCCTTTGGAGATTTGTTTTAAAAGCGGCTCTCCTAGCTTCTATATTTGAAAGATACTAGTTGTTAGTTTTTTTCTTATTTGACAATGGGATAATAGGATTGTTGGCCAATACTCTATCTAACCTGGAGTTACTGATATATCAACAAGATTTATCAGTTTTGCAATGAATTATAACAAAATCACATACACTTAATCCTAACCCTGTGGTGAGCGTTATTTAATCTTTGATGATCCTACAGGCACTGCAGGATCTCATGGCACCTTGGAGTCATCATTAAGAGTGTCACTTGTCACTCTGCAGGAAAAATACAGCCATTTGAGCATTGTACATGGGCTTTTGGATAAATAGGCACTCACTACCGACTTCGAAAAATGACTCACAGGAACTAATAAGAGCTCAAAATGATGGAAAGTTTACCTTAATGCAGATAAAGTATACACCTTTTTAGTAAGAGCACAATATTGCACCTGTTCCCCTCATGAAAATATGATTACGTTCCGCAGCAAATGGGCCTAAGCAGGAGTGACATAGAATCCTGGGCTGCAGAGTCCATCCTCCCCCACCGTTAGCTGTCCAGCATTTTCTGGCCTGGTGGAGTCACATGGCTTCAGGGTGTAGTTGCAATTCTTTTCCTTAGAGTTTATTTCCAAACCAAAGCAAGAAGGCTAATCAAAATGACTTTTGGCTGGAAGCCGTGGTAAGCCATAAGAAAAAGGGGATCTGCAGGATGAGGACACACTTCTTTGTGGAATGAGTTAACTTGAAGAGCCAAATGGGAGAACACACATACCTCCCAGGAGCAAAGATGGGCACAGCTCTAGGGAAGTTGTGCGATGCTAAACTTAACATTCTGAATTTTAGGCCAACACTCTCTGGCTGCAAATAGACAGCTTACATAAAAATTTAAACAGTAGTGAAAGACACTGAATGATCAACATTATGAAATTTGCAATTTTCCCAGCTCTATGCATCCTGGGTCAAATTTCTTAAGTTAATATTTCATGAGCGTTATTTCGGTCAGGTTTGCCTATGTGTTTAAATAAAACAGTGTTCGTGTAGAACCACATGAAGACACAAGCGCTCAGGAAAGTAAAAAAAAAAAAACAAAAAAAAAACATGCTGTGGACTTTCTGTTTTGTGGTGAGAAAGTGTTGCTGTACATGATGGGAAAAATTCTTTGCAGAATCATAGTGGGTTTTGGCACAGCACATTTTCTCATTTGTTCTTTGCCTTAGTCCTCTGAGGTAGGAAGGGCAGGAATTACATTTATGACCAGAGTGATGTGATAAAAATAATGGGACAAAGAGTTTCATAAAACCAGTATAGCTCAATTTATAACCAGGGTGTCCCAGTACACGCAGCAGAAATACATTGCGATGCTCAATAGATAAAATGATGTGCCACATTTGGATGAAGTTCTCATTAGCAATTCTCTCTCCTACAACAACTTCATAGATTTTACTGTTCCTTCTCTTATTTATCTCCACGAGGAACATTTTCATCAAAACTGGGTATTTGGTGCTTAAGAGTTCTCCTGACACTGCTTGTTACTCACCAAATAGAGTCATAATCCTTAGCATGCAACTTCAAAATCCTTTACACAATAACCAATTGCTTCCCCAAAGAGGATTGTGACTTTAGATGGAGAATAAGCTGCTGAAGGAAATTAACTCTCAAGAAATGAAAGTCCTGTTTCTGTGCACTTGGAGGCGGAAAAAGAAAAATCCAGAGGCTATCACACAAATGTCAAAGCATCCTGTACTCTGCCTGTAGACTTTCAGGACCAGACAGGTTACTCACAGGTTACTCTGCCCTCTTATTCAAAGCTCGCAGGCAGGAGAGGGTGGGTGGGACTCACTCCCTGGAATCATTCGGCCCCTCTCAGCAGATTTGCTCGAGAAACTGTGGCTCTTTAAGATCTCCTTAATTCCCTAACTGAAATGACACTCAAACCATTTCATTTACTTTCCTCTTTAGATTGTTACATGCTAGTTGAATCCAAAAAGACTTTCTGCTTTTTGCACTCAAAGAAGAGGGGGGAAAGCTCAGAGGTAAAGGGAAATCAGCACATATCATTTAGTTTGGAAAAAAGAAAACACAGACTCCCATTTTGAAAAATGATGTATGCCTTCACATGATTAACATGTTTGCCCTCAAGGTCGAATTAGCAAAGATGAAAGCAAATCCATGAGAGCATGAAAATGCCACATCAAATCAGGCAAGACCTCCATCTTGCTCTGTGCTGGGTCTTTACAGGGGCACCATTCACCAGTGGGTGGAGGGGGTGTATGGAGGGGAAAGAGCTTGGTGACCAAGGTCGCAGCTCTGAGTCCCAGCAACACTGGTGGGTAAGCTCGAGCAAGTCTCTTCACCTCTCCGACCCTAGCCGTCTTCATCCGGACCATGAGGCTTGGGATAATATCCTTCCTACTTCAAGGGATTGTTTTGAAAGCCATATCAGATGGTGGGTGTGAATGCACTTTGTCAACATTATGGCTAACAACCTTGCACAAACACAGGTACCCAGACATCTGGACGGTAGGGGTGTCAAGAGATGCTCCCAGGTCTCACCCTGCCATGGCTGTGATTTCCCAGTCCAGGGCTCCTGCAGTGCATGGCTAGCACTATGTGGCTTAGGTCCTTCAAATCCATTATTTCATTTAAAGTAACCATCCTGGGTGGCACTCCCAGAAGCAGAGCCTGAGATGGAGATTCTCGTGTATATGGTTATCAAGGGAGCACTCTCAGGAGAGGCTGCAGAAGGCAGGAGAGGAAATCATTATATTTGTGGAAGTCCAGGGTCAGGCTGATTGCATACACGCTCTGGAGCATGAGTGACAGCACAGCATGAGGGAAGGGCTGGCCGTTTGTACCCTTGCACCAGCCAGAACTTGGCCTGGGCTGTGCCCACCCCACTCCACCTGCCCAGAGTGAGGATGGGATGGGTTCCTATCACCTCCTGGACATTCTGGGTGATGTGTCTCTGCTGGCAGAAGACAAAATCTCCAAAGAGGCAGGTTTAAGCTGTTGGCAGCCAACCCTCAGAGCAGCCACGGGATGTGTGTAGTGGCCTGGTGTGGGAAACTGAGGCTCAGGGAGGGTAAGGAACTTGTCAGCCTCAGAGCCTGCACTCCTGCCTTCTCTTCTGTCCAGAACTCTCCTCATTTTCCTCTTTGCTTGCCAATTCTTATTGGTTTTGTAAATTTCAGTTTAAATGTCACTCCTTCCAAGAAACCTTCCTTTACCCACTCAGACTAGTTTAGTCCCTCCAGATACTCTCACAGCACCTTGTGATCGCCCTTAAAGGCACTTATCAAAACTATAATTTAAATAATTATGTCTGTAATCATTTATTTTATATCGACTTATTCTACTAATTTACAAACTCTATGAAGGCAGGGACCATGTATGTCTTGAGTGGTCCTCCTCCATTTTCAAGCTGTGCTATCTAGAACATGTGGCCTCCAGGAGCGCCAAGTCAAGGAAAACTACTAGAACCCTGTTGTGTAGCACAGTGCCAGCATGTAGGAGGTGTTCAACAAGTATTTGTTGAATGAATGATGGGACACCACTGGTTAGAGGAGTTCAAAACCAGGTCTCTCTGTCTCAAAACCACATTCTTTTTCCACTCTGCCTTCAACCACGCAAAATCCTTGTTTATTTATATGCAATGTCTGTACACCTTCTTGGAAATCTAGTCTCAGAAGTCTGTGTCCTGCTATATGTCTGTTATACCATACCTTATGCCTATAATGATCCTGCTGTAGAAAGCAGTGCTTTGGTTCTTTCTCTTAAAACTACCTCTGTCAGGTTTCAGGATGTGCTCCCTTGTACGGTTTTGCAGGTTTCAGTGAGCCAGACTGTCTCTTCCCCTCCCTCTGTCCCCGTCAGAATATGAACCCTTTGATCATATCTTCTCAGCCTTTGTGTTTCCAGGCTGAAGAGTTCCAATCATTTTGGCTTCTCCTCAAACAAAAATTACATTTCCTTGATCATATTAGTTCTTCTCCTCTGGACATTTTCCAGCTCTTTATATCTTTCTTGAGGAGAAATCCAACTTCAGCTGGGCTTTGATAATCCCTCATTGATCCTCTAGTTAGCACAGGCCCAACAGCAATTGCTGCAGACCTTGGATTCTCTCCTCCAGCCCCAGCCCCAGTGACCACTCCCCGCCCAGGGAGCTCAGCGTTGGCCTCTCACCTTCTGCTGGCCGAGGAGATCAGCTCAGCCCACAGCAGTCTCCTCAGCCTTTCCTCCACTTTCAGATCAACAGCTGCTGTCCCTTCTAAGTCTCATTCCTCCCCGAATCCTGATGGACATCCCCCCCCCTTCCCTCTCAGCCTCACCCAGAATAATTGACATGAGCTGTTTCATCAGACAACAGCCACAGTCTGATAAGGGTTGGGTGGCCTCTCCCTTTAGAAGCCATGCTATCTGGAACATGTGGCCTCTCGGGGCGCCAGGTCAGGGGAAGAATGTTCTGGAGAAGGCCCATCGGCTCTGGCTAGCTCCCCCAAAAGCTACACGTCACCCCTGCTCACAGTCCTCTGGCCAGAAATAATGACATGGCCCCAATCTATTCGCACAGAAGGCTGGGAAACATGGGAGAAACATGTGGACCATTTGTGAACGCCAGCGGTCTCTGCTACTTCCTTCACAAAGGCACGTGTTTGTTGTGACTTGAGAAAACCTTGCCTGGCCCTCTCAGACCTCCGCTTCCTTTCCGTGCGAAGCTTTCCAAACGAGTGTGTGCTTCTCCTCCATGCGTTTCCTCATCCACCAGTCTTCCCTCACCACCCGCGTGGGGTTTTGACCCCCTTGTTTGCGTACCACCCACCCTGAGAGGTCACTCTTCTTCACGGCCCCCACTTCTTTGGTCCCTTGCAAGTCTTGAACATGTCAGCCTTCCTTTCCTGGTGAAATTCCCTCCTCCCTGGGCAGCTGTCATCACCTAGCTCTTCCTGGTTTCCTTCACACCTCTCCGTGCACTCCTCTTCCTGGCCCTTGCCTGTAGGTGATTCCCCAAATCCAACCATCGGCCCTCTTCTGCTTTGGCTGTGCATTCTCTGCATTGAAAAACAGAGAATATTTGAAGATTTTCATGCCTTCAAACATTACCCTCTGTGCTGCCAATTCCTGGAAAGAATATGGGTTTGAAGTCAGGTAGACCTGGACTTGCCACTGAACTTGGACAAGTTATATAATTCTCCTGACCTTCCGTTTCATCTGTAACATGGAATAAAAAAACATACCTCATAGGATTATAGGGAGGATTAAATGAAAGCATTAGTGAAAGTGTTGAGTTCAAGAAGAGTACAGTAGAGTTAGTTTCTCTTCTTCATCACTTCCAGTTCTGCATTTCACCCAAATTGTATTCATTCCAGTATATCACTCATTCATTATTCCTCGAACACACTCCTATGTACCAAACACAGTGCCAAGCTTTGGGGAAAGAAACAGAAATAAGGCAGACCCTTCAAGAGCCCAAAGTGAGGTGAATATCCCCAGAGGGTACACAAAGCAAGTCATTGAAGTGAATGTTCTCATGAACATCTAATTCTTTTTCAGGCAAAAACTAAGACAGAAATTGATATTTATTCGTAATTCCTATTTGTGTGAACAGTGATTCGTTATTCAGTCCAAAAGTCAGACAGTGGTGGCCCTTGAGGGCTGCATGGATTTCCACAAGGGGAAGGGCTGACAGTGAGCCCCTCGCCATGCAGGCAGGTGCAGCCTGTCACAGCACGCTGTGTTTATGTGTGCCTGCTAAGCAGATTTGTGGATTGTATCATCTATTTTTAACCAAACTACCCCTCCAAGATGGACAAGTGGCTTAAAAAGTTTCCTGAAATAAAACTATAAATTGAAATTAATACTAATAATTAGGGTGATCTTCTAATTTATCATCCAAACAAGGACACTTCTGAGGGCAAAGGGGGCACTATTAATCATTGTGCCAGGAAACAAGTGTGAACTGAGAGTGTCTTGAGCACACTGGGACGTGTGTTCACTCCGCTAATGGTATGAGCACAAGCAAACAATGAGAGAACAGCAGAGCCGACGCTTTCAGTCCAGGTTCAAGCTCTCCATCAGCCACACTCAAGGTAAAGGACAAGCATAATATAATAAGGCTTGTCAAGAAGCTAACCAAAATATTTTGAAATTATTAAGAGAGATGTTTTAAATAAGAATTTATATCTGCTATTGTTCACAATAAACTTCACCCTTAGAGTTTCATGTTCTTTGGAGTATTAGTGTTAGCTAATTAAGTTAAGCTGTCACCTTAGCAAAATATTTTTAAATATTGTCTTTTAACTTAATCCTCTATTTTTAACTTCAATTTTTATGGATAGTTTGTAATGTAGCTAATATGTTAGCATAGTAGTAGATATACATAATTTAATAATAAATAATGACCGTAAATCATGGGGTGTACGCTTAAACATATTTTGCTGACCGGGGTGTATGGTGAAAAGTGTTTGAAGACCACTGGTCTAGAGAGTGCCACCAGAGCCAACACAGTTGCAGCCCCACGGCCCAGTGTTTTGGTCTCAACGTGCCAGTGTCACTCTGAACCCAATAAGTTAAAAATGGCATATATCATTTCCCCTCCAAGAGAACCCACCTTTTGACTGCCCAGTTTCCCTCACTGAAACTTCCAGAATTCTAAGTTCAAGACTTTTAAGGGAGCTTCAGCTTCGACTCTGCCTTTTTCAAGACCATTCTCTGCCCCATGTCCAATTACTCCTCAAGCTTCTTGCTCCCACATGTCTCCCCTGTTCCCTTCCACTTCTGCCACCACTGCTTCCTCCGGCCTCTCCTCGCACCCTCTCCTCAATTATGATGACAATTTCCTAACTGTTCTGCTTCCTTCCGGCCTCCTCCAATCCCTTCTGCACTCTGCTACCTCATTCACCTATCTGGACTGCTCTGTCTCTCCCCGAAACCCTAACTCAAAAAGCTCAATAATAGTAAGTTCTCATTGTCCTTGAATTTGAAGATTCTTGCAAGTCTTGCAAGACCGTCTATAATCAGAGCAGACCCTTCCATTGATTTGTTTAGTCAAAAAAAAAATGGATTGAGCATTTCCTTTTTTCCAGGCACTGTGTGGGTCACTAGATACATATCTGCGAATAATAAAACGACTATTTGTTAAGTGCTTACTATGTGACAGATACTGTGATGGCAAAAAAGATGACATAGTCCCTTGTCACAAGAACTTTTCAGGCTACACTACAAGGGCTTATACTTTCTATCAAATCTGATATCTGAGTTTCCACATTTAAATCCTTCAGCCCCAATTCTTTATTCCTTAAAACATTCTGGATTCATTTCTTCACTCTACCCTGGCTCCATACTCCTTGATCCAGCAGCCTCTCCCCTTGACCACATCTGTCCACCTTTAAGGTGTTTCTAATTTCCTGTGACCGTGTGGAGCTCTGCCTGACTACTAGCCCTTACTCGTTTCTACCCCTAAAGTCCTATACCAGTCATTTGGGACTGTACCATGCCTGGCCCCATTCTGTCATTTGAGTTATATGCACATAGAGTGCCTCCCCAACCAGCCTGAAAACTCTTACGTTACACCTTTGTTGCTGCGGCTGTTTGTTCCACCACACTACATCTACCATTGTAGATGCTCCTTAAATATTATTCAGCTATACCAAGATCAACGCTGTAGTCTTATTAGGGCAGGGGATTATGGGAGTCTTTCATTCCAAAATATTTTTCATATTCTCTATAATGTGGTTATATTACTTTTATAATGAAAAAATTACAAATAAAAATGAATAAAATCCTTCTTTAATTCAATTTAATTGAAATCCAGAAATAATTGTTCTCATTAGGTAGCTAGACCTTAGAAGTACCAGGGCTATTTAGACCAGATTAGAAAAATTCAAAAGCAGTTATTAGCATATACCAGTTCCTCCAAATATAAATTGCTCTTTCTCGATGACAGATCAAATTTTCTGGGGCACATCTAATGTTGCCCTAGTTCTGGATTTCCTGGAACATCCTCTGGGGTCAGGCCAGGAGCGGCTGTCAGAAATGCCTAATATCAGAACATGTGTATTGCATGTTAAGCCTACAAAAACATATATTCATACAGGTTTCTAGCAGTTGCCAAATGGATCCTAAAGGACTTTTGCCTTCAGTGTAGCCTATGATGGTATCTTGGGAAAATGAAAAAACTCCAACCATCATCAACAGTTGGAGTAGAAGCAATGCGTTTGCTCTTACAGCCATCAGAACAGAGGTAAGATTTGCATAAGATGATGAATATTCTTAGATTAACTGGCTAATATTTTAAAGTAATGTGAAAGAGGGGTGGGAGGGTAGGTGGACCTCCTATAAAATTAACAACCAGCCTGAATTCTGCAGCATAGTCAAGAAGGTTAGGGTGACAGTGCGAAATGAATAGGATCCCTGCAGAGCAAATATACCCTTCTCCTCCACAACCCATTCACTCTACCTCCTGCCTCTCCGACTGACTAATTGAGCAGTGAGTTTTATTGCTTTGATCATTTATGTCATATCTTTTTATCTCTCTCCCACTTAACTCTCGCTGGCCCATGAAGGGCAGTTTCGATATCTAGCCCTGTTGAAATTTGCCGGACTCGTTCCACGGACCATGTATCTGAAGTATTAAACTGCCGGCGTCTCTCCCCACTTTGGTTCTGCTGAAAAGAAGGAAACATTTTCGCCTCACTTTTCTGATAAAGAAAGCCCAGAGCATTCAGCTGTCTTTGGGTGTAGATAATAAACAGGCGAGACAGAGAAGCTCAGAGGACGGAAGTACAGGCTGTATTTCTGCTCAGATGTTCTTTGCTTTAAGATCATATCATGCGGGTGTTAAGGGTTAGGAATTTAAAACTTCTGTATCATACAAACTAGGCACTAGAAATGTTTTATTTTTCTGAAAAGGTATGATGATCACATTTGGGAGGGAAGGTGTCCCATATGATAAATGTTCTTTCTGTTCCAGCTCCCACCTCGTCTTACTCCTACAGAAGAGAAAATGTTAGCAGTGCTACAATGTGCAATGCTGTAAACACCTCTCCTCAGTCCCTTCCAATTGCGAAATGAACTATGGCTAGAACAAGATAATATGGGGAAATCGGATGTCCAAGGACTGCAGATTTCAGCATTTTCCCTGATGCCATCTGAGCAAAAGGGCTTCCAGGGAGCAGAGAGTCCTCCATGAGTGAATCTGATTCAGGAGAAACAAGGCAAGCTGCCAATGGCCTTCCCTTTCCCCAGCAGAGTTACATAAGCACCTTCCTACTTTTTCAAAAATTAGAAGGTCTATTGATTTAGTGCTCACCATGTTTCTGTGTGATTTATGACCCGGAAGGTGTCTGACAGCATTCAGGCTGCTTTGTGAGGTTCCAGGCCAAAAACACAATGAAGAAATGTAGAAGGAACTTTTCTCACTTGCAGATAAGCCCCTGAAAACCTCATCCCCATCATTATATCCACCTCTGCTTTGCTTAAGGCCTCCTTTAGATAAGTCATGGGGAAAATTAAACTACAAATTTGACTACTTTCTTGGAAAATGCACATCTTTTTCAAACTGAAATGCCATGAGAGCTGCCTTGTTGTGTTTTCTGATGGTCTCCTCAACTCTTTCCATCCTCCTGGTTGAGATATTTAGGTTTTAAATGTACTACTGCTTAATGCAACAAACATTTATTGAACACCTATTTTATTCCAGCACCATGATATATTTATGAAGCAACAAAGATGAATGCATTAAAACTTATTTTTCCTTCAAAGAGCTGGTAATATAATAGGTCTGTAGCAGAAATGGGCTACTGTCCAACAGACTTCATGCAGCCCTTTCATAGTGTAGAATGTCATTGGGAGGTGGCTGTACATCCAGGGACCACATTTCCTAACCTCCTTGCATCTAGATGGAGTCATGTGACTATTTCTAGCTCTAAATGTGAGCTAGCATTGGGTGTCTTCCAGCCTTTGCCCATAATTCCTCCCCCCAACCCCGCTGCCACACACACACATGCATATGTATACTTCTCTATGTTCTCTTGTTCTTCTGTCTAGGCAGAATGATGACGGGTCCCAGAGCAACCTTGGAAACCACATATTGAAAAAGGCAAAGCTTCCATCAACCTGGGTCCCTGAATAACTATGTGGAGGAAGGATACCTGCTGACTTAGTCACCTGCCCTGTAGCATTATTACATCAAAAAGAAATAAATTTCTGATCATTACACAATTCGTATTAATACATGTATCGAGACATCACGTTGTCCTCATAAATATGTATAATGATTATGTAACAATCATAAATAAAAAAGAAGAGATAAATTTCTATGATGGTTGAGCCAGTTTACATTTTTAGGTCTATTAATTATAGCACTTAGCCTCCCCTAACATAAAGGAAGAAATAAATGTATTCAAATAACTAACAATAATACAAAATTGTAAACAAAGAAGAAGAATGGGTAGAAGCATGAAAGTGGCCAAGGTTCAAAATTGAAACAATTTTGCAGTGAAAGCCCTGTGCCAGAAGCAGTATCTTAATGTTAAAGGGGCATAATGGGCAAGAACATCAAAATGGGCAAAAGAATTCTTCCCTTAAGTTCAAAATTATGTTTCCCAGTGTGCTAATAGGTATTAGAAATCAAATAAGTCAGAGTAGAGTTGGGGTGAATAAAGCTTTACAGATTTCTAATTCCCAAAGACTTTAATATTTCACTATGCACTGGGTAAGTGCTGCCTAAGACCTTCCAATGACTGTCTGTTCTAATCAGAATAAAGCCAAGTCCTTATCATGATCTATAATAATTCATTCTCTTTTCTCTGACCTTACCTCATGCTGTGATCCATGAGAATTCAGGCATTGAGTGACTTGTTGATCACTGCACCCCCCAGTGCTCAGTACATGATTTTTGAAAGCATTTCTCAAACTTACTTGATCAAGGAATTCTAATTTGAAGAATACCTGGTGAACTAGGATTCTGTGGAATACATTTTGGAGAAATGCTGGTTTAGAGAAAGCCCTAAATCTTTCCCTTAACTTCATAAGGATTCAGAGATACATGCAAATATAGAGAGGAATTGTAGTTCTCCTTATCAGGCACTGGGGACAAAGAAGTATCCTTCACTGCCTTGTGGAAGACTTTGAGAGCAACCTGACAAATAGATTCATAAAGTGAGTGGAAAATAAAGGGCCAGATTGCCCAGGACTCACTGCTTCTCTCAACTGCAGAGATATTGACAACGATTTTGCCAGGTCAGAGAATTCCCACTGGGGTTAGTAGCCAAGTGTTCAGTAGCACTTAGTTTGTTTGTTTGTTTTTTTTTCCCCAGAATATTACGGGGGTACAGACGTTTAGGTTACATGTATTGCCTTTGCTCTGCTCAAGTCCGAGCTACAAGCGTGCCCATCTCCCAAATAGTGTGCACTGCACCCCTCAGGTGTGAATTTACCCATCCTCTCCCCCCCTCCACCTATGTGACACCGGATGAATGTTACTTCCATATGTGCACATAAGAGTTGATCAATTAGTATCATTTTGATGGTCAGTACATGTGGTGCTTGTTTTTCCATTCTTGAGATACTTTGCTTAGAAGAATGGGCTCCAGTTCCATTCAGGATAATACAAGAGGTATTAGTTCACTGTTGTTTTTTGTGGTTGAGTAGTACTCCATGGTATACATAGACCACATTTTATTAATCCACTCATGAATTGATGGTCACCTGGGTTGTTTCCACATCTTTGCAATTGTGAATTGTGCTGCTATAAACATTTGAGTGTAGATGTCTTTATTATAGAATGTCTTTTTTTCCTTTGGGTAAATACCCAGTAGTGGGATTACTGGATCAAATGGTAGTTCTACTTTTAGTTCTTTGAGGTATCTCCATACCACTTTCCATAGAGGTTGTACTAGTTTGCAGTCCCACCAGCAGTGTACAAGTGTTCCTAGCACTTACTTGATTTAATCTCTAGGAATTCATCAAAGATCTGACCTGTCATTTGGTTTTGAACCAATGTAGTTATTACTAGTGGCTTTGCTAGGCAAAATGGTAGGGTGTGTCCAACTTTGGTGGACACCCACTTTCCTTGTACACTTTGCATAGCTTCCTTCAGCACTTCACACTAGATAGGGCTCTCCTGGCACATGTGCTACCTACAGGGAGTTTGGCATTTGCTGACAAGTCAAGTGAGCTTCATCATGATCTTTATCATCACCAAGCATTTGCTGATCACCTTCTCTGAGGCTCTGTATGCTACACATCACTTCACAGCTACCCCCTCATGCGGCAAGCATCTTAAGGTCAAAGAAATGAGGAAACAGAGCAGTTAATCATGTGCAACTCCCATCTGTTAATAAACAGTGTAAATGGGACAGAATTTATCATTTGCTTTTGGAGACACAAAGGTTAAGTGCTTTGTCCCACCCTACAAATCAAGACAGTGACAGAGCCCAGAATGGAATAGGGAGAATTCTATCCACCAACACCTTCTCTCTCCACACAAGTATTTGTTGGCTAAAATACCTTCATAAAATGGCAGTTAAAGGAAAACTTAAAGCACCCAGAGCAATTGATTGATACTTGAAGTAAAACTATGAGAGAGAGTCCAAGTAGAAATATTCAGTCAACAGACCCCAATCTTCTCCACATAGAAAGGCAAGTTTGATTTGCTAAATTTCATCCCATCCAGACTATAAAACAAATGAGTGCCATTTCAAGAAAGGGCTTCAAAATTCTCCGATCATATCGACTCATTTACTCCTCATTTCCAAGCTTGTTAAATAAGGCAGAGTGCCATCTCATCATATCTGAAAGTAGTCTGGGGAAGATCTAATGGAAAATAATTCCTGAACGTTATTCTTTATATGACTTTTTCTTAAAGTGCCAAGGGGCAGAGAGAAATATTAAAAACCCAGAGTGTATCAGTGGGATGCCGGCCCTCTTCCCGATCCCAAGCTTTTGTCTTGCAAGTTTCCTACGATATAGCTTGGGGATTTTCCTAAGAGACATAGTCTGGGTCAATGGGCCTCTATTTGGAAACCTCAGATCTCTGAGGTCAGAAAGATACTGATCTACCCTTCCTAGATTTTGGATTTCAAGCTTCTAACTCAGGACAAATGTCTCATTTGACTTCTTTTACCTGATATGGCCCCTTCTTTGCTGGATCACTGCACCATTTTTCTGAGTCAAAGAAGTGCTAAAAGTGTGGTTCCCTGAAGCTAAGGTCAAGGCTTGATTCTCACATGGCTACATTAGCTTCCTCTATGTCATGGACACACAGTGCACCATCTTGGAACCCTATAATTTCAGAGAAGATAGAGTTAGCAAGTGTGGATGAATCAGCAGAAAGTAATCTTCCTTCAAATGGTACTTTTTATCTTTAAAATCAAGTCCAAATCCTCTAGCCTAGTTGAAAAGACATGCCATGATCTGGCCTCAGTCAGTATTTTCAGCCTCACTTTTCTCATACTCTCACATAAACTGCGAGCTCCAGCCTGGACCACGTGCTTGCAGTGGCCAGGATGTTCCATGCTGTTTCTGTTCCTTCTGACTTCTACACATGACATTTGTAGTCACTGGGAATTCCTCAAGGAAGTACAAACATTCTTTCCCCTGGGAAGTATGTGCCAGGCAGAGTTAAGAGCTTCTACTTTTGTGCATCCATAGTACCTTGAAATATACTTCTTTATAGCATAACATATTTTATGAAATTTCTGTTTTTATGTGTTTCTCTTCCACCAAATTTGGAGCTCCTGGTGGTGAACTGGGCTTGGTACAATACAGGTACTCAACAAATGCTTGGTAAACAGAGGATTTGGTTATTAGAAATACAACCATAAGTGCATTTCCTAATGACAGTGGACCAGGATGTCTAATCTTTCCTACATAATTTTGTCCATGGGCCTTAGATATTCATTCTGTAGATCCTCCAACTGGGGGTATGGGCATCT
The DNA here is from genome assembly GCA_023783475.1 of Daubentonia madagascariensis. Lineage (NCBI taxonomy): Eukaryota > Metazoa > Chordata > Mammalia > Primates > Daubentoniidae > Daubentonia > Daubentonia madagascariensis. Next base: position 46,445,152 of record JAKFHU010001209.1, read on the forward strand.
GCTAATGACCCTTTGGAATTATATGGAAATAGTCTTATAAATTTAATAGAGAAAAAACTGCTAAAATTCCTGTGGAATAGTATAATATAAATGACTTTATATTTGCATATAATGAATCATATTAGTAACATTGTGCACCGTATTAGTGAGATTCCATTTTGTTCCTGCCCATCAATGAGAAGTTGTGAGAGAGGAATTCATCAAGAACAGAATACTAAAGTAAGTTGATGCTACATAGGACCTTTTCAACCTACAAATACAGAGGAGAGAATATTCCTGAATGTGTTATTACATGATTTATGATCCTCTCAGTCCTAAGAAGCAAATTAAAGTCTAGCAGAAGATGGTTCTATAAAGCTGCAGTCCCCAACCCCCGGGTGCAGAGCTCCGCCGCCCCCATCCCCACACCGTCCGTGGAAAAATTCCCTCCATGAAGCCTCATCTGTATTTACAGCCGCTCCCTATCGCTCACATCACCACCTGAGCTCCGCCCCCCATCCCTCCCCGCTTCCATGGAAAAATTGTCTTCCATGAAACTGGTCCCTGGTGCCAAAAAGGTTGGGAAGCACAGCTCTAAAGTCCTGTAACCATAGTTACATGTTTTAAAAGTCAGAAACATCTTAGTGAATTGTTATTGAATTGTAGAGCTCCTCCAAGCTGCAGAAAGGCTTCTCCACCCAGAGGGGGGTTTGGGACCCTGAGTGAGGCAGCCAACCCCTCTAGCTCACTTCCTGGCAAGAACTTTCCCAGCTGCCTGAGGATGCCCTTCCCGGGCAGCTCTGGTCTCAAGGAACAAACCATGGAAGTAGCCTTGGACCCATCTAATGGATGAGGCTTGATGTGGCGTAACTGATCCCCCTAGAATGTAAGTTCCATGTGGAGATAGATTTTTGTTGGTTTTGTTCACAGAAGCATCACAGGCCCAGGATCACTTGGCTCACAGTAGGTATTTGTTGAATAAATGGATGAATGAATTAAAGATTCTGATAGTCTGACCTGCCAGGTGTGACCTTCATGCTCCTGTGTGTTTCCCAACCACTGAGAGGTACTTGTCAGGAGGATGGCATTGTTGGACTCCTGGGCCTGAGTTCTAAAGAGTGTAGATCTGCTCCTCTCGCCCCCTCCTCCCCCCAGTCCCCTGGTGCTCAGCCAAGTTCCTGCCCAGATTCCCACCCAAGCTTCATTCACCTGACAGACATCCATTCTTCTTAGTCCTGTGAGAAAACCGTTTGCTTTCCCGGCTTGAGATGGCTGCTGTTTGCTTTGCCCACCCATTGAACTTCCATACCATACAAACCACGCACTGTGTCACCTGCTGCCTCTATGGGACATGATGCCAGGTCCTGGCCCTTCCTCAAACCCCACTGCCCTGTGAGTAAACAGCCATGCCTGTCCAGAGAGCCCCAAGACATGGTAAGTATTGAGAAAAATTATGAGCCCACCGATGCCTAGCACTGAAGCAAATAAAGTCATCTAAGAATCACTGATGCATCTATGTAATTGGACATTTGAGCTATTTCTTTATATCAGTTGATACATATTTTTTTGATTCAGTCCTTCTTGCTTGAGACATAAAATCCCAAACTGCAGAAGACTCAATTTCTCCCTTTCAATGGAGTTTTTCAGACAAGATCCTTTAGAGATTACCAAGGGTCATTTTAATCAAAATAAAAGACATCTCTTATTAAGATGGCTTTGCTGACAAATAATTAAGATGTATTACTAGCATATACTTGTCCCAGATGCCTCATTGGTGTCCATTTGGAGTAAGCATATGAAGCTCATAGTCCATGCCTCAGCTCTTTAAAAGCAATTTATAACCTAACTCAGCATCCTAACTACCTGAGAAGATTTTAATCCTAAACCTGTCACCACCCATTATTTTCACAGGGTCCTGACAGTTCTACATTAAAACAGTTTATAAGTAAAAGTTAACAAGGCCTAGAGAGAGTGATTTATGTTTCGGTGTGTGAAACAGTCAACTTTCTTTCCCTGGCCAAAGAGTGCCCAGAGCTCCCTATGGGCTGAAGGAAGAAAATTATCTCAGAAAGATGAATAACTGGTGCCTTTGGGCAGGTGGCTGATGCGTGGTCCTGGGCCTGAAGCCCAGGCATCAGGCAAAGCTTAGGAATATGAGGAACAAAGTGCAGCCCCCTACTGCACCTCCCATTCCTTTCTGGCATCACCACCCTCCTGGGTCTGTGTCACTTCTCAGGGATTTGGTGGTATGAAGGAAGTGTCAGCTTTTCTCTTGCTAAGATGTTGGTGAGTCAGAAATTATCCTTGATTTATCAAAGCCAATAGTGAGGAGTCACAGATACGGATGGGTGAGTCAGAGGAGACAGGAGGGGTATTTATGGAGCAGACCCCCACCACACCCCCAGAAAACCACACTTCAGGGAAGGTGGGGCAGCCAACTGCTTCTTCCCTTTAACCTGGACGCCCTTCCCCAGTGTACTAACTAACACACCTTTGAGCAGCCGTCCTTTCCGTGAAAGAACAGCCCACTCCCACCCAGTTTTATTAGTTTGCTAGAGCTGCCAGGACAAAATTCCAGAGACTGGGTGGCTTAAACAACAGAAATTTATCTTCTTACAGTTCGTGAAGCTGGAAGTCCAAGATCAAGGTGTTGGCAGGGCTGGTTTCTTCTGAATCCTCTCTCCTTGGCTTGCAGACAGCTGCCCTCTGGATGGGTCCTCACATGGTCTTTCCTCTGTGCACACACACATACCTGCTGCCTCTTTGTGTATCCAAATTTTCTCCTCTTATAAGGACTCCAGTAACATTGGATTAGGGCCCACCCAATGAACTCATTGTAACTGAGTCACCTCTTTAAAGAAAGGTCCTATCTCCAAATACAATTATGATCCGAGGAAGTAGAAGTTAGGGCTGCTTCAACATATGAATTTGGGGAGTAGGGGGCACAGTTCAGCCCATCTCACCAGTCAGTTGCTGAAGCACTCCAGCTGCAAATATCTACAAAGTACATTGAAGGGTTTCTCTAACTCTTGTTGTGATCAAAACAATCCCATTTTGAGGAATAAATACAACGTTCCTCAAAAAAGGAAATAGAAATGCCACCTTAGAAAGGAAGCTGTCAAAGAACTTAGAAACAGCTCAGCAAAACGAACTCCTTTCAAGGACATGAATTTTGTTTTCTTCCTTTGATGCAGCATTGATCAAATCTCTCTCTTTTTTCTTTTTAAAGAAGAAAGGAGGCTTGCCCTTCCTCATTTTATTCAAGTATATCGTTAAGGCGACTTCCTCTCTTTGCCACAACTGCATTCCATTTCTGATACCCAACTTTCTAAATGTGACCAGAAACTAATTTAGGGTGCTCAGTCTGAAGCTGGTATGGTAGGTATTTCTCCATCCATTATTTCAAGTTATAATAAGCCAGTGAGATTGGAGCTTCTCCCAAGATAAGCTGGCCATAATATTTTCACTGTCACCATGATCACAGACTCAGATAAGAGGCCAACATGCTATTTTTACTCCCTATTTTTTTTTACTCCTGGTGTTAAATACAAGGAGAACAAGCGAAAAACAAACTGCTTCAGCCCCTGCAGCAGAATACAAAACGTCCAACCTTTTTCTTTTTCAATCTGGCCGCGATGTACGTCAAGGATGACACAGATACTATTGAGGTGATTCGGTGCGGAGGAGATGCCTCTTAATTGTGTTTGCAGCCCAGAGCAGAAAGCATGCCCATTCGAGGTACTTGTTGTATCATTTTTAAATCAAGGCCATCTTTTTCTCAGTGGTAAACGTGAAATGTTTTTAAAGGCCAGACTTAGCATAAAATCTATTGGTTGCCATGGATACCACTTACCACACAGGACTGCGCTCTGTGTTCAACTGTGTGATTTTCTCTATTCAAAGGTTCAGCATTGTCAAAAAACAAATTACTTTTTCTGTTGTTTATCTCAAAGTTCGTTATGGGAAAGGCAATAAATAAGAAGATATTCACGTATGGAGGGGAGCAACGTGGGGAGTCGCTTGGGTGCTATGCCTTAAAATTCACTATTTTTTCAATAATTATAGCCAAATTGGCTATTGTTAGGAAATAAAATGCATTTTGATCTTTTTTGTGTGTGTGAATATAAAGTAAAGCAGGTACTTGGAAGTCTGCTCCCAACAAAATTACATGGTAATAAGGCTTTTCACACCTACACAGCACTTAGTAACAAAGCTCTGAAAGAGTGTGATTAAACTCTGATGGGCTTGAAACTTGGTACCCGAGGCTCTTGGCTTTCCTCTTTATGAGGGAAAACGTGGGTTCAGGCCCTCGTGCTCACTGCATTATTCATGCCATCTTTCCATCACACATCTTTAGGGGTGGAACCTGTTCGGCTGCTATTATTGAGGCACGGGTCCACCCTGTTCCGACACAACCCAGAAACTTGCACTGCTGTCCTCTGCTAATTAGCTGGAATATTTGCAGCTGGCAATGACTTCCCACCCACCTCTCCTTCAGTCCCGTGTCCACTCCTCCCAGGAGAAGTGGGGAGGGGGAAGCCCACACGGAATTTACAGAAGCAGCGAGAGGGAGTTTCTCACATTACTGGAGGGTATTCAAAGATAATTTGTTGTCAGCAAGTTCTCATCGGCCTGTTGTATTTTGCTATAACTCCCAATTAATCAAGGAATGCCCTGATCGTGGACTTGTTACTTATTTAAGATGCTCTCCCATCACCTCTCCAGCACTTTTGAGACTCCTTGATTCAGGTGATTTGCATGACAATGAGGTCGAGGGGAGACCTTAATGAAGGCATCTGTTTTTGAATGTGCCTGTGGTACTGGGTGCGCTGGTAATAATAGCCCCCGGGGGATGGAGTTCTCATTTGGGTTTGCCGGGAAGCAGTACACCCATGCCTGCTAATATGCAAATTTCAACTTGTCACCACAGTTATGCCTACAGCAGGTGGAGTTGTAGAGGGTGCAGAGCAACAGTCAAATTACAGCCGGGCATAACCCACTTGCAAGATGCACTGGTAATTAATTTACATATTGCAAACATAAAAACAAGGCAAAATAAAAGTGAGAATGCCCAAGGAAAGCTCATGTTGCATTGGTAGTCGCCTCGCTGCACACTTGCCCTTTTGGGAAACTGGCTGGGCCCATCCTGAGTTTCAGGGGCGCCAAAGAAACTGAGAGGCGGGAGCCCTAAAGCAGGAGTTTTGCTGGCTGGAAACCAGAAGAGACACAATGAGAGCAGGATCCTAATCTGTTTTGTTCACAGATGTATCCCAGTGCCTGGAACATTGTCTGGCACACTGTAAAACACAAGAAATATCTGTCATTTAGTTGAACAGCAGGCAGTTAATGAGAGGTAGTTGTATCAGTTAAACTCATCTTTGTGGCAAGCAACAAAAACCAACTCTGGTTAGTTTGTGCAGAGATGGTACTTACAGCAATGCCATAGGGAAAGGCCAGAAACCAGACTAAGCAGGGCAGTTCCATGAGTCCAGGTGGCAGGAATCCGTGGAGGATCTCTTCAGGGTGCTGCCACTGGGACCGGGCAGCTCCAACCCCTTTCAGTCTTATTGTCATTCTGCTCAAGATTCAAATTTTGAGGGAGTGTCCTTTACCTTGGTTTGGGTCATGTATCCACCTCTTGACTGGAATATGACTAGTACACATAGGCCCTGGCATGCCTAGAAACTGCAAGTCCCAACCTCCCTTGCAGCCAGGTGTAGCCATGAGACGAAGTTCTCACCAGTGGAGTAGGAGTCGAAGTGATATATAGGCATTTACAGACTTGGACCTGAAGACACAGGACAGGCACTCTTCCATGCTCCCTTTCCTTCCTGCTGGATGGAAATGTCAACCCCCGGGGTAACTGTGGGAACCATGTGTTGAGGATGGCAGAGCTGCCCTGATAGCTGAGGTCTCTGGATGATTATGTTGGTCAGAGCCTATCTACTGGCTCTGGGTTGTTATATGAGAGAAAAACCACCTTCTATCTTGGTCAAGACATACATTTTGGGGTCTCTTTGTTATAGCTACTAAGTCTTCACTTTAATAAATAATGGGGGTGAGAAGAGAAGCATCACTGCCCCCCCCCAGCAATCTGTGGGGTCACTTTCATCAGAAGAAGAAATGGATATTTGGAAGCAAAATTATTAAATGCTCATTACAAGAGTTGTTGTTATGGGCAACATGATCATCGTGCACAAGCTGCATTCTGTGTAAGTATTCTCAGCTCTTGTTTACAGACTAGACTGTCTGGTTTGAAATTCCTAACCAGGAAAGGCCTCTTTCTTTGACACTCAAACACAAGGCTTGCCTCAAGTGTGCTCAGCGTACTCAGTTCTCCTCTTACTGAGATGCCAATCAAGGAATCCCTCGAATGCATCATCAGTTACAATCCAGCATAAAATGAAAGGAATTTAAATGTTGCGCCTGCCATCTTGTCTCTGTAGCTACCACTACTTGAGATATAGACTAATCTCTAACACTGGTTAGCACATGCCCAGCGTCAACAAGCACCAGTTTGTACTAACAACTCCTAAGGAGAAGCCATTGCCAGTGAAATAAATAGCTCATTAGTCTGGGAAGAGAATGGTCAGCAGAGGCATGGACTCCTAATTTGTATTTTTATTTTGTGATTTATTTTCAATCAGTCAACAAGTACTTATTGATTGCTTACCATGAGCCTATCCGTGCTTTCATTTTGAATAGAACAATGTATTGTTTCCAACATGAGTATTGTTGTTAGTGTTTAATAAAAAAAAGTTATTGGATTTTTTCTTTCCTAGTTAAAATATAGACACACACACATACTCTAACTCTTGCTGTATTGTCATTGGTAACTTTCCTATTTCATGCTGGAAATCAAAAGGAAAACTGGATTTATTTAGAATAATTTCATTCTAGAGTAAACTTTTTCTGGAATGTTCTTATTTCATTGGTGAGGTCTTTACTTTTTGTTTACCTCCTTCTTCAATTTACTTGTATCCCATTCCTGGACCAATCTGTTTGCTCAGATCCTGGCACTACACAGACTGGAGACCTTTCCTCATTAACTGTGCAGGTTGTTTAACTAGTTCTGGGTTCTCTTCAGACGAAAGGGTTGGACTTACCTCTCTGCTCACTGCCATCTCTCAGTCTCCAATCCTTTAGATTTGGTCTTTCACGCTTTGCCCAGGTACCTGGTTCTGATCAGCCCAGCTTGGATCACCAGTGTCCATATATAAAACCTTCTAGACTGCTCAGCCAAGTCCAACCCTTAGATTCTTCCTTGTTCATTGGCCTGCTGGCTCCCATGGGGGCTAGCTTCCTCCCTTCCCCCAAAAGAAAAAGAGAAATCACTCCGATGCTTCAACATCCTAGCAGAAAGGTGCAATTCTGACAAGAAGCACAGAGCCAGCCCTTTGGTGTAAGGAAAACCATTGAATGAGGTTTCCTTATATAGAAATGGGTGGAACGTCATCTAAGGAGGAGGCTTAGACACAAAGAAATTTCGGGTTTTTTTGTGCATTAAAAAGGAATGGGAATTTGGGAGGAAGGGAGTCTGGAGCCAGAGGAAGAGTGGTCAGGGTAGAAAATCTAGATCAGAACTTTCTGCGATGACAGAACTGTTTCATATCTCCACTGTCCAATATGGTGGCCACTAGCACAAGTGTCTATGAGCACTTTTAATTTTATTTAATTTTAAATTCATTTAAATGTAAGCAGCCACACATGTGACTAGTAACTACTGTTTTGGACAATGCAGTTCTAGATGGAAAGCCTCAGTAAATCCAAGTTGAAGCCTTAGAAAGAAACAGCCAATGAGAAATTGCCTGTGATGAGGATGTTGGAAGGACTTTGGCTTTCTGTCCTGTGTCATGTGTCACAACAGTCTGTTTTACAGACTGTTGGGATGGGAAACAGGAGGGGTGGCTGGCAGGAAAGGGGCCCCAGGAGAGGAGAGGTCTGAGGTCTTGACAGAAAGGTCCTTTCAATCTTAGCATCCAAAACGGTTTATGACTTAGACTAAGCCAATGGAAACAGAGGATGGGTGAAGTTAGAAGTGGGCCTAGTAAGGACAATAAAGATCTGACCTATGGGTTAATTAGGGCTAGCTAGGTGAGTAATGAGGCTGGGCTTGTATTGCATTCTCCCAGTGTCATTGGTAGGACAAACACTCATATACCACAGTTCCACAGCAGAGCTTTGGAAGATGTGGTGGGGAGGAGGACACTGCTGGAGACCCCCAGGGCAGAAGCTGGCCTCCACGAGCCTACTTTTGGAACAGAAACATAAATCCCCTGAGTGGTGGAAGCAGCAGGGCACCCGAGGAGAGGCAGGGAGGCTTCCCTTCAGAAGCTGCCCTGTTTTGCCATCATCCCAGGAGGGCCTCTCCTTGAGTACTCCAGTCTGATCATTCTCCCTCCTCCCTTCTCTCATCATCCTCATCATCTTACTTCCTCCTGTTATGTCTTGCATACTTACAGACAGGAAATGAGCAAAATCACTTAATGCCCATAGGGTGAACTTCAGCTACAATGGTTGCCTTGATTTAGAAGCAAAATCAGTCTGAGCATCCACTGACGAAGCACCCACGGCCTGAAAGTAGCAGGGAACAATGCAAACCTTGCAGGTGCTCCTGAAGTGGCTGGACAGTTGAGACATACTCCTCCCTTAGCCGGGAAGCCAAGGGCTTACTCCAGGACAAGGATGCCTTTGCTCCACCTCCCACCTGTGGGGAAATATCTCCTCTGGCTCTCTTGTCACAACAGGCTAGTCCCTAAGTGCTCACACAGCTTCAGGTCCTCCTGACCCAGGTGCTGACCGAGGGCTCTGCTCTCCCAGTCTGCCAGTCTGGTACTCTCACGAACTCTACATTGGCTTCATTATTTTAATTGAAAAAAACAGGCAACTAATGATTACAGCTCTCTCAGCCAATATATATTGGAGCCACAAAGCTAAAAGTACTGAGGTCTGCTGTGAGTTTTTAAAGGCTTGTTGCCTCAGAATGGCTCTCACACCTGGGTTGGAGCAGGGAGCTCCCACCTCTTTGGGGAGGGATAGTTAACATAGTTGATGTCAGTTCACTCCTTCCGTTATTCATGGAAAACTCACTCCACGGCTCTGCCTGAGCCAAAAGGGTTCTGGAGTACCTGCGATTTCTTGCTCAAGAAAAGAATAGCTTTTTGCATAGTTCTGAGAGCAAGCAACATGACTCTCCACCACCTCCTGGAAAATTCCGAGATACACAATGGTTTAGATGAATAGAGGTCCCAGCAAGCAAGCCGTGATAGGGCGGTGTGTGGCATTCCACGCCGGTCTCCTGCCTGCGAAGCGGCATAGAAGCCCAGTTGGTGCTGCGTAACAGCTGTATTTTTCTTGTCTACAAATTCCTGTTGTATGAAAGTGGCACGCAACAAGCAAACGCTGTGTCTGCCAATAGTGGAAATTGTTTGAGATTTCTGAGGGACTGGTGAACGAGAGGGGGTTGCACAGAGGTAACTTTGGGAGTTCATGTTTTGCCTTAAGATTTGGATGCAGACATGTCGTTTTTAACTTAGCTGCCCCAAACAGGGATGAGAGGAAATTTGGTACTCAGGTGGGACGGGGGAGGTGCAGAGGGTGTAGAATTGGAGGGTCTGTGGAGACTAGAATTGCAACGTGAGGAAAGACAAAGGGATAGAATCGGGCCCAACCAAGCACGGGAACCTCCCCTTAGGTTCTTCCCATCTCTGGCCAATTACCACCACATCCCGAGGTCTTCTGCCCAGAAGGCCTTAGAAAGGCCAGAGCAGAGACAAGTTAGCAAGAAGCTTCCGCCTCTGGATCGAGGCCTCCTCCACAAGGAGCCTCTCGATTGCTCTCCCACCTTCTAGACCTCAGGTCTGTGGTGGGGGAGACACGGCGCATGGGGTCTCACGACCACCCATGAGGTGGGCTTGGTGGATATCATTATGCCCAGTTTTACAGATGAAGAAATTGGGGCTTACAAGGCTTAAGTGCCCAAGGCTGTGCCTCTAGCAATCGACAGGAGCAGGATTCAGACCCAGCCTTTTGAAATCGTGCTCACCACCCTTTATGACCTACCCTGCCTCTTCTATGCATGTGCTGGGTCCTGGCCTCTGACTCGTTCTTTTGGCCCCTGCCTTGCTTTGCCCTGCAGTGTATCCACCTGGCTCCCAGCAGTCTGCTGGTCTCAGCCTCCAGTGGGCACACACGCTCCTGGCTCTACTCCTGCTGCTGCTTCCAAAGAGCTTGCTGGTGGCTGCAGATCTCCTTTGTTTTCAAACTCCTGACAACCTATATGCCTGGTTTCTGACCCCAGCTTCAGCCCACTCCAGGTCTGACAGTGATGGATTTGGGCTCTGTCTTTGGGCTTCATGGTCATGTTTGCTACAGGACTGCCCGTGAAGCTGGGCTGTGTTTGTTGGGAGCTGGGCCAGGCAGCAGGCCATTAGCCAATGACTGCTCTGTGGAGATGCTGGACCAGATGGGAGAGGCAAAGCCAGAAGCCAGGAAATGGAGCCAAGGGTGCATCAGATGCAGGCACTGGGGGAAGAGGGACAGGAACTCAAGCAAAGGCCAGCAGGGCGGAAGCAAGGGAACATGCCAGGCAAAGGCAGATACAATGGGGAAGTTCTGGAGGTCCCTCCACGAGCACTGGGCATTCGTGGAGGGGTATTCCGTAAAAGTGTGGCTGAGCATGTTTTACTAGTGTTTCAACCGTATTACCTTAGGTGAGGAACGGGGAGGCCAGATGCAGGTCAAGAGGGAGAAGCAGGAGAGAGTGTTGCACTTGGTTATATTCACAGTTCCCTGACAAGAACACAGCCCACCACACAGGACCACTCGGGGAAGTGCTGGGGTCCGTCACAGGCAGAGGGGCAGGGTAGGCAGGCTGAGCATTGGCTAGTTTGAGTGATTTCAGCAGGCTCTGGAGGCACAGGGGCTGTCCCTGGTTGTCTGGTACTTGGCCCTGGGGAGATTAGGACAGGTATTTCTTAACCCTGGAGTGTGAGAGCCCAACAAGGGTGGTGGCTGGGAGTATGCACATGAATTGGCTACTCAAAAAGGGGAACTGACCAGCCTCTAGCCTGTCCCTCAAAACAGGGTCAAGACAGCTTTTATAAAAACTATATAACAACTGGGTTGAGATGGACTCCTAAAGAGAGTTTTAGTTTTATTTTTTAATTTTTAATTACAAAAATAGTATACAGAAGCTGAAAAATTTAATAATACAGTGAAAACTCAATGTATGCCTGTATCAAAACATCACGTGTGCCCTATAAAGGTATACAAATATTATGTACCCATAATAATTAAAAATCTTTTTAAATAGCCAAAAACAGTGACTACCTGATGTCATGGGGAAACTACTATTAATAGATAAATATGTATTTTTCCAGAACTTTGGCTATGCCAATAGGAAATGTATATCCATGAACACTCATGCATTATTTTGTAGTTTACAATAAAGACAAAATAAGATTATATGTGGCATAAATTTCTTTTTTTTAACCTCAATAATATATCATGGGCCTTCTTCCATATCAATACATACAGACTGACATCATTCTTTTTAAAGGGCTGCATAGTATTCTACAGTTTGGCTCAACCATGATATATTACTAATCATTCCACTATTAATTAATATTTATGTTGCCTTCAGAATTTTACTATTGTATTAACTCAGTAAATATTGTACATACTTGCATGACTCTTCTGCAGAATAAATTCCTATAAGTAAACTTTCTGGATCAAAAATTATATGCATTTAAAATTTTATTAGTAACTGTTCAATTTCTCTCTAAAAAGATTACACCAGTTTATATTCCCACAGCAGTTTATGACTAGATATTAGACATTATTGATCTTCATTTTACCCATCTAATTGGTGGGAAAGGTGACTCTTTTAATTTGTATATATCTGATCACTAGGGAGATAGGTAGGTCTTCTAAATGTTAGCTGTTTGAATATCCTCATTTACAAAGTAACTCTTACTCTTATAAACTTTTTTCTTTGTATATTAAGAATATTAACTTTTTGCCATGTAGATTATAAATATTTTTATTAGTCTATCATTTGCTTTTATTTTTGTGTATAGTGTTTTTTCTGTATAAAAACTTTTCTGTTTTATATAATAAAAATCTGTCAATATTTTCTTTCGTGCTCTCTGGATTTCTTGCTTATGAAACTTTTCAGGGGAGCAGGTTGGGCTAGGCTATCTTCCTAGCGATGATACTATTCTGATGAGGCTGAAGTCTCCTGGTTGGTGGGGGGCTGGGTAGAGGTGTTGCCACTGCAAGTCACTGATTAAGTGGTTCTTAACTTTTTGTGTGCCGTGTACACAAAAGTTTGAGATTCTGATAAAAGCTGTGAACCCCACACACAATTTTGACTGTGATTTCAGAGATCTCACAGATCACCTGAATCTATCATGAACGCTGTTTATCTCCTCGGCTTAGGAGCCCTCCCTATTGCACTGGTAGATGTCGGATCTAGGCAAACGTTTCAAATGATTTCTACCGTTAAATGTATACTTGTGGCTGTCTCCCTGGGTAAAATTTTACCTAGGAAGCCAAAATTCTAGGGCTGATGTTCCTGAGCCTCTTTCTGCAACTCCCTTGCCCACCCTGGAAATTCCTGATTCCTCCCCAGGAGACCAGCCTCCTTCACTGCACCCACATGTGCCCTTAGGTCACTCCAACTTCCCCTCTGAGCTCAGACCCGGGAGATAACAGCTGGGGCTTCTACACACTAAACACTCTAAGCTGGAAGGAGGGTGGTGCTTGGGGAGGGATGCCAAGGGCTGCAAGACAGCTGTCAAGGAGATTAGAATCTGCCTACTTTCAGAGAGCTCATAATGAAGAACAGTAAATTCAGCAGCAAGATCTTACAAGGGCTCTGGAGGGGAGAAGTGAGGAACTTGTAGGTTCAAGGCCTCTTCTGGAAAAACCAACAGATTGTCATCAAGGGAAAAGGTTCGAGGACCACTTCAGAGTCTTGGGCTCCCTGAGGACCAGGGAGGAAGGGAGATCCATCACGGGGACCTCAAGTCCTCACATGTCTAGGAAGTTCAAAATAGATGCAAACATCCTCAGCGGTTATCCCTCTCTGATAGAAAACATCCTGGGCAAATCTAATCAATATTCCCAGGAGCATGAAGGGGGGCTGCTCTCAGCTTGAGAAATGTCAGCTTTAAATCGTTCTGATCGCATTCCACGGGGCTTTGGTCACAAAAGGGGCAGCTCAGAGCATAAAGATTAGCACATTCAGTACTTGAATTTAGTAATATCATCTAAACACCCCCAGAGGGAATTCAAATCCCATCCGAAGCAGGCCCCAGCCATCTATGGATCTGTTTCTCCTGGGCTGCCCTTCCCCCCTTGGATTTCCTCTGGGTATCTGTGTACAACTACCAAATGTTTGTTTGGCTATTTCTGCCTCTGAACATAACTAATCTTGATCATAAGCCTTCAAGAGAAATAATTACAGAAATAAGGAGAATAAACCACCAAGCCCACAGGAATGCAGGTCCATCCAATTTTAGCAATAGGCGTCATTTCCCCCAATTGGATGCTATTTGTTTAATCTCCTATTTCTCAGAAAACTTCAAGGTTAGAGGAGGAAGATTACCACCCACCAAGGAGATCGGGAGGAAGCGGAGAAGGGCTGCTTGAGTTTCAGGCACAAACAGGTGGCTACTGGAGAGAGGTGGCATTCATCTAATCCCGTTCCCATCCAGGGGCTACCTTGCACCAGAGAACAACCTGTGCTGAGCGTGATTCCTGCCCTCAAGGGACTTCCAGTGCGAGAAGGGCAGAACAGTGGCTAAGTGCTATTCAGTGTATTTTTAGATAAAGCATTTGCTTCACACACCAATCTGACATGTAGCAGGCCCGTATCTAAATGAGCCCTACGGGTCTGAAAGGGGCTGCCGCTCTCCTGTTTTCCCCGACAGTAAATCTTGACAGTAACAGTGAGGTAAATACCTTCATCAGCATATTTATATGTATCAATGCTTAAGGTTTTTGTTTTGCTTTTTTCTTTATCTTGAGATTTTACCCAAAGACAACTAAAAAGACAATCATGGAGCCCACATTCTAGAATGGGAACATTCTAGAAATATATTTTTTTACTCCAGTGTTTATAGCTATGTGTACCATATCTTAGAGATCTGATATCAATTTCCAGTTTCTCCTCCTCAGGGAACACATGCGGATCTGCAGTGAGAGGGTCAGAGAGGATAATCTCTGTTCTGGTCTGATTCGGAGTCCTCTTCATTGGACTCATTGGAGATTTTGCCCCTTTTCTATGTCCTGTGATGCTATTGTCTCTTGAAAATCTAAGTTGGAGTATTTCATTCTTGTTTTATTTGCAGGAAATCTTCAGTTTCAGCTTACAGTCTCTATCAACTAGTTTCTTCGAAGGTTAGTCTTTCTAAAACCCCTACGCAATGCTGGTGGCTACGACCCGGCTGCCCCTCCCGGGCCTTGCCCTGTGTCTGTGTTCTCTTTCCCTTCTCCTCTGCAATCAGCATTCTCCACCCTGTGAAGATGGAAGGGGAATTTTGAATTTCTTTTGGTGGAAAAAGTTACTTCCTACTTTGGGTATAAAATGAAAATCAATTTCCTCAGATTCCCCTCTTCTTGGGGCGGAAATATGAATGCCTGGTGATTCCTATGTAACACAATTAAACATTCTCCAGTGCCCCGTCCCAAAGCATGCACATAAAATTACATAAGACTACAGTAACCTAAGAAGAGAGCCTCCTTAACATTTTATACCTCACTGTGTAAGCCAAAGGGCAAACCTTAATAATACAGATTCCTGAGCCTACCCTGGACCTTTGGCATTAGAATCTTTGGGGGAAAACCCTGAAAGTCTGAGTTAACTTCTCTAGCGTGTAGCCATCCAGGCACAGGTATAAAAACTGGGAGAGTTTACAAGAGCAAAGAATGAGTGCATCAAGTACGTTACAAAATCATGCAACGTAAAAGAAGCAGAGAAAGCCTCTTTTTCTTGAAGTTGGGGAACAATTCACGGAAGAGTGGGTATTTCAGGCCAGGCTGAATGAAGAGAGTTCAGGGAGGAGCAGGCATTCTAGGCAGCGGTGGGGCCCAGGAGAGATTTGGAAGTGGGCATGGAATGAAGGGGAAGTCTGTCAATATCCGGGGAGGAATGAAGAGGCCAAGGCTGGCTTGCTCTGAGATTTGTGATCATTCACGCTCCCAGGATTCCCAACCTTTGATGAGAATGTTCTTTCATCCTCAAAGCCATGACACTGGTCAGAGGGAAGGAGTGTGTTGATAGTGATGACGTTCCCAAGCAGACCAGGGGAGCCCCCTGTCCCCTCAGGGAAATCCCTGCATGGACTGTACCTCCTGCCTGAGCAACCCATCGCAAGAGTCTTCAAGTCTACCCAACCCTTGTTGCACATTGGAATCACCTGGGTGCCTTAAAAAATACCAATGCCCGGGCCCCTTCCCCAATATTCTGATTTAATTGGTTTGGGGTGGGGCCCCAGTATAGGTATTTTTAAAAGTCCCCAGATTATTCTAATGTGCAGCCAGAGTTGAGAACTACCAAACTGGCCAGTTGGAACCAGCCAGTTGGGAAATTCTTATTTGACCTTGAGCCCCAATTTCCTCATCTGTCTGGAAGGAGGTTGCTGAGGTGATACGGGTCTCCAGTGCCTCCATTTCTGCTGTCTCTTCCTCTGTGCAGGAATCTGGTTCTCTCTCCAAGCCTCTGTCTTGCTCCCCAGGGTGTTTCCCTCCCATCTTTTCCCTGTCGTGTCTTATCTGTTATGCTTTGGTTCCTGTGGGCCCAGATCTCTGCTAAGTGACAAAGACTGCTAATTGCTTAATCTGATAAACTAATTGCTGTTAACACTACCTGGCTAAAGCACTCCCCTTGCAAGTAAAATACTACCTTGAGCCAGTTAGATTATGCTCCCAGAGGAGCAGTCTCCACAGTGGGAATTTTAGGCAGGGCCAGTAGTGAATACCAGGGCTTTGCAGTCCCTGTGCGCCTACCATAGAGGGGCTATATCTCTGGAGAGAAGAAGTGTAGGTAAAGGAAAAAACACAGCCCTGTCCTTACTAGTGTGTGACATTATTTGGTGTCTCTGTGATTCAGGGGATAGGGACACCTACCTTCCAGAGTCATTGTTAAGGGCCCCTCAAAGGGTGTGGCGTGTTGTAGGTGTCCTGTGAACATTAGCTTCCATTTTTCTTCCTGTCAAAGACCAGATTCAAATACACTTTTGATAGGCACATGCCACTTTTAACATAGATTAAATCTGTACTAAGCCATGTCTCTCTCATCTGACACTTGGACAGTTAATTTTTTTCTTTCATTTTTTTTTTCTTATGGTAAAGTACACACAACATAAAGTTTACCATCTTAACCATTTTAAGTGTACAGTTCATAACATTAAATAAATTCATTTCATTACACAACCATCACTACCACATTGTACATCCATTTCCAGAACTCTTCATCCTGCAAAACTGAAACTCAATACCTGTTAAATAATACCTCCCCATTCCCTCCTCCCCCCAGCCCCTGGCAACCAACATTCTACTTTCTGTCTCTACGATTATGACTACTCTAGGTGCCTCATATAAGTGAAATCATAGTGCAGTTAATTTTTGAGCTCTAAAGATTGAATTTTATTTTTTTTTCCTGTGAAATTTTCTCTTGTTATTTTTTTGCCCAGGTTTTCAGCCTTTCCAGTGCTCTGGATCCTGATTTTATTATCCGATGTGGTAGCTAACCTTCTCAGGTCTGTGCCATCAGCAGAGACAGACAGAGGGCTCTCAATGTCTTCACTTGAATCATACATAACATTTTTGAACAGAACAGGGCAAAAGACAAAGCTCTTTTACGTCCTTAGCTCCTAGTATGATGCTGACAAGTTAACCAAATCTCTCCGGTTTTAATATTAGTTTCAAACCAACCAAACTGTATCTTCCTTCAGTACACATGTCCATAATTCTCCACTGCTATTTTCTGTGACAGGAACTAGTTTCCGACCACAACATCCATTCTTTTCTTCCTCCTTGGTAACAGAATTCTTATTTTTAACTGCACCGACCCCAGCCCTTCTAGAAGCTAGAGATGACCATGTGACTCTGTTCTGGTCACTGAGTTGTAAGCAGAATTCTTGTGTGGGACTTCAGGCAAATCTCCCTAAAAGTAACCAACTAAGCTGTGAGGAGCTAACCCTGCCTCCTTTCTGATGCTTGCATGTGGATGTGATGGCTGAACCTCCAGCAGCCATCTTGGGTCATGAGGTGACCCCAAGGATGACAGATAGAAGGAGCCTGGTCTTTGCTGACCACAGAACCGCCGTAGCAGCCCAGGAATGCCTACTGCCAGATTTTCTTCTAGAAGAGAGAAATAAACTTTCATTTTGTTTAAACTTTTGAATCTAGTCCTAATGAATGATGAAAATAATGAACACTTTGCTAAAATCCAAATACTCTGTGTCTTTCTCAGAAAGAATGAAGATGGGAAGAAAGAAAAAGAAAGAAGGAAGGAAGGAGAAAGAGATCCTGAGTTTTCTGACGGGAATCTGGGATTTCTCCCATATCAGAAGAGTCTACACATCCACAGCCTTTCCAACCTTGGAAAAATAGCTTGGGAGGTCATTAGAAAAAGGAGAAAAACAAAAAGGGAAATTTGTCAGCATGCCTTTGAGTAGCTCTCCTGATGTGAAGAGCTAGAAAAGCCTTTCTTTGGAGACCTAGGCCATTTCTAACAGTTTCCTTTGAAATCACTAATTATGCTCTAAAAAGAAGGCATCATTGGAGCCAGAACCAGCAGCCAATTACCCACGAGAAATCACTCACTGTGTGGGCTGCCTTCTCTCTCTGTTCGCATAATTTCAAAATGCAATTTCTAGAATCATGCTAAATACTTGTAAACAGAGATTGGTTTAATTGCAAGGAGGAACAATTTCAGGGGATAAAAATGAGAGTTGTTTCTCCTTGTTTTTGTTGATAACAGAGCAGTCCTCTTTGGGTCAGACTTACAGTTTCCATCCATCCTCCCATCCAAGTCAGGTCCCTCTGTAACTCCAATGAGTGGTACCAACTTCAGCAAAAGGTAGAGGTTGAGGTTGCTATGGTGTAGTGGAAAGAGCATGGCATTTGGAGTTAGAAGACCAGGGTTCAAGTCCCAGCTCTGGAACGTAGTAGGTTGTTACCATGAGCAAATTTTCCTGAGCCTCAGTTTCCTCTTTTCAAAAATGGGACTGCCATACAGGGTTAGGAGGACTAAGTGGGTAATGTATGTGTGTAAACTGTAAAGTGTTCTAATGCTGCCTTCCACAGTGTTCTGGACAGTGCATGGGAGATTGTATCAATTACTATTGCCACAAAATTGCAGCATAATGGAAACTGGAAGGTGGCAGTGGCCTACCACCATCAACATTTGTTTTTCACAGGTCTGTGAGGTCTCACTGATCTAGGCTGGGCCAGGCTGATCTCCACTGAGCCGGCTCATGCATCTGCACTATAGCTGGGGCAACTTAGCTGGGAAAGCTGTGCTCCATGGGTTTCTAGTGCTCCTTTTAGGATTGAGGGCTGGCTGGGCCCCATCCTTGTCATGGTAATGGCAGAAAAGCAAGAGGAAGCAAGACAAGTATGCCTGTGCTGTGTCACTGGAGGAAGACACATGGCCAGGCCCAGGGTTGGGAATTTCACTCTGCCCATGCAGCAGCAAGACACTGCAAAGGTACATGGCAAAGGGCATGGGTAGAGGGAGGGTTGAGGAATTGGGTCATTAATGCCATCTACCATGAAGCACAAGTATGAATGTACGTATTTTTTATATGTATAAATGAATGGAATGAATCAATGTTTCCTGAATGAATGAAGAGTGATTCAAGACATGTGAGGTTCTTAAAGCAAGGCCTCACCCTGACTACCAGAGGCTGTCTGTTTTCCCATGCCTGCAATCCTTCAACCAATGAGGGGGGAGAAGCAGCTACTATAACCTGACAAATCCATGCAGTGAAAGAAATTAGTTTTAACTCCTTCCCCTCCCCTCTGGGAGGTCCTCCCCTGCACCCCTCCCAGCACCCAGCCTTTGGCTCACTCTTAACTAATTGTTGCTAAGATTGCAGTTGACTTCTAAGGTATTACCTAAAAATGTTGAGCACAATTTAAGAAGTGGAGGGACATTTCCCAAGGTGGGAAGGCACACTTCTGTCTCCTTTCATCACAGGGAATCATTCAATTCCTTCTTGAGTTGAAATTAAGAAACTAAATCACTTAAAATTATAACAACTACCCAAAGAACTAAAAATGAAAACTGTTAATGGTGGCTCCCTTTGAGGAGTTAGATTAGGGATAAGGTAGATGAAGAAGACATTTCCTTAATGTGTTATACCTTCCTGTGCTGTTGGAAAAAAAATGTTTAACCATATGCATGCTATTTTTATAGCATATTTTTAAAACGTTTAAAGATGAGTCTGTGAAACTCCCTTCTTATGTTTGTGCTTTCAAGCCTTCAAGGGATGAAGCCTGGTAGGAGAAAGGCCAATGGCCCTGGCCTTTCCCAGCACCATCTCAAATCCTACCCTGTGGAGGGCCGCTTGCCTACACTTCTCACAGGGCGTCCATCTTAAAAGAAAAAAGGAAAGCAACACTCTCCCCCAACCCCCCAATAATAATGCATGGAAGAGAGTATGAATGAAATTAACATTCTTGTCTGCTCACCCAGAATAAAATGTCACTGGGTGAGTAAGAAAGCGATTACTTCCAAGGCTGAATGAGCAAACTGTTTAGGCAGATGGGGAAGTCTTGTTGTACTACTGATTTTGGGGTTATTTCCCTTGTCTTTCCATTTCTTCCTGCCTCCTCCAGGCTTCCTGTGGGTCTGGGTTTGCATAAAGAGTGTGTTTGGGGCAGCATATCCAGGGAAGGCACCAGCCTCTTTTTAGCATTTGCAATTTGGTTTTTAAATGTTGCTGTGCAGCAGGAAGGCACAGTAGGAAAAAGCGTATGAGTTAAGATGGATTTTTTTGGAAAATGCTGTTCACAGCTCTCATCTGGGTAAAGCTAAGATAGCTCTGTTCTAAGACTTTATTTTTGCTGCAGAATAATACAGGTAGAGAACAACCTGCCCATAGTTTTACTTTGCATAATGGCTGGATGGGGTCCTTGAGCTACTGAATCACTCTCTGATATCATGGCTGATCAGAAATCTGGTGGTTTTCTCCTGGGGAAAGACTCATCCCAGCCCCCTCTGAAATGATGGGGGGGAAACAGAGCTGGAATTCCTGAGTTCCTTATTTATTGCTGAGACAAAAAGGTCCCTGTGGATGCACCTGTGAGTGGGTGTGTGTGCTTCCTTGTGAATGTGTGCTGAGGTGGGGGCACTTGGGAGGAGAAAATCTCAGAGCAAAATGACTTTTCCAAAGAACATCATCTACCTTGTGCTCCTGTTGTTCCTGCCACAGAGAGCAGAACAAACCATAAAAATGAAAGCTCCAGCTCCTGATAAACTAAGACAAATGACCGCATGCCTCAAAGTCGCTTCAAACTTGAGGCTGGGAAGAATGGGCCTGGAGTGCCGGTGACCTTGAAACTCACAGCTTGGCAAAATCTTCCCATAGCACAGTAAGTCATCCAGTCCTGCGTTGGTTGCAGCCTGGACCTGCCCTCACAGACTCAGGAATTGGGAATGAGATTAGAGGGGTTTGCTTTAGCCAGGATCGTGGCTCCCTGGTCCTCTCCACCCCTGCCTACCTTTTGGCTTGCTTTGTAAAGATTTTCAGTCTATTTCAGCATCTCCCCATTAAAGTAAATAGTGCTTTCCCGGGAGCACATCTTCAATATTTCTGCAATTGTGCCATAGCCAGCTAATGTGTAATGCTGTAGTTTAATAGTCTATTAAAACACAGCACTGCACATTAAAATCTCTACTGTATCACTGCAGATCTACTTAACAAAGGCGAGGTCCCCAGAAAGCGCTATTCACTTGCTGAGAGTTGCTACAACAGAACAGAAGTCTCTTATGGCAGAAAAATTTAAAGGGGAAATGAGATGGTGAAGGGGACCTCCCTGTGTCCCCTCATCCCCAAATGGAGCAGCCCCTTTGACCATCTGGAAGGAACAAAATCTGCTGGTGCTATGGATTGCATCTGGAAATTCTTGGAGTTTAATAACAAATCCCTTCAGATCACATCTCACTACTCAGATCTTTATTTGGAAGCACTTCATTTTCCTCTCTCTCCTTCTCAGAGAGATAGATACAGAGTTCAGGAAAGCTGCCCCCAGCCTGGAAAATGAACCACCAGCTCCTCCCTCCAGAACAATTGCCAGGGTGGAGGAGGAATTCTTCAAACAGCTGTAAATCCTCCCACCAACATCTCCCTCCTTTAGCAACGACAACATACCCCCACATCAAAGCCTCCTGTCAGCTGCCAAGAGAAAGAATCAATAGTTTAACAGAAAGGAAGCAACATGAATGCTGGGTGTGTGGTGTAAACACCTATATTGCAAATAACTCAAATATTGCCTTGGAAACAAGGGAATAAAATTCTTGGTGCTGCAGCTTGAGGTGGGCCCCAGAGCAGCATTCCTACAAGCGAGCAACGGAAATACCAGTACCAGCTTTGCTGCAGTCAGATCAGCAGGGAGAAGAAAAGGAAGACAAGAGAGAAGGACAGGAATTTGTAGGTGGGATGGTTAGAATCAAAGGTGAGGAAAGGGAAAGTGAGTCAAGACATAAGGTAGAAAAATGTAGAAGAGGCCACTCATTGGAATGCAGCAGGGGTTCTACCAATGGCTGTGCTGCCACGAAACCACTTTATGACAGGTCCAGCCAGTAAGCTGGGGGTCCTTATCCACACAGTGGGTGCACTCTCCCAGACTTTCCCGCCAGCTGCATGATTCCACGGACTCCAAGTAAACCTACACAATGGATGAGGGTGTGTGCGTGTGCGTGTGGAAGGGTACACACCTTTAATCATCTTACTAGTTTGTGAACTCTCAATGTCACTTGATAAATGTTTGTTGTTTAATTTATTGAGCTACTATGATGTCTACAGTGGTTCCATGTCATTAAGTCAGAGCTTGCTTGAATTTGTTGTGGACTTGCATTTTCCAAGCAAAGCCCCAAGTTATCTCACTTTGGTTATTTAAACTAGGAGTATCTGCTCCCTGCTCCCTGGGGACCAGATACCTGTCCACCTTCTATTGGAGACCAGGCAGAAAGCAGCCGTGCCCCAGCCCCTCCTGACTCTCACCCAGAGGCTGCAGTGGCTTCAACGCTTTTCTGTCCATGGAAGAAACAGAGGGAGTTGGCCAGGTCATCATTTTCGGTGGTTTTCTCTTCTAATCCTTTCCCAAAGTGCCAGTTTGGGCAGGGAGTGGAAGTACGTGGATCTTTACCAATGCCCAGCTTTTCTCGGATCTGCTCACATAACTGATGGGCATTTTGTGTGCTAGCTTCACTCCTGGATAAGAAAAATCCCCCCAATAGCTCATCTTCCCCACATCCCAATGTCCTCACCTACTGACCTTTAATTTAATCTAAATGCAAATTTTATTGTAGTGGCACATTTGGAGTTGCCTGAAATCCTATTTGAGGCAAGCTGGATACAAATACAGGAATAAATAAACTGATAATTCCTTGGCCTCTTTCTCTCCCAAGTATATGTGCAGGTGTGTCCAGGGGTGGGGAGATGGGGAAAGATGGGGAAAACAGAATTGCCTTGGTGACTTGGGGTAGAAATTAGGGGAACATTTTACTTGACATTTAAGTGAAATGAGGTGAGTAACAGTGAAAAGAGTAAGTGTGAAGTCTTCAGTGTGTCTGACAGTAAGCTTGTAAGAGGAGAAGCAAAGAGCCATAAGGACAATGTGATTTCCAAAGTGAAGGGTGATGTTTTTCTTTGGTTTTAATTCAGTATGAAGGCACTGAGTATCTACTCTGGAAGACCCTGTGTCAGGGAAGGGCCTAACCTTTAATGAGTCCCTCAGTGGGCCTGTGGCTTCCATATGCATTATCTCATCAAGTCCTTACACTGACCCTTCCCTATAGGAATTGTTTGCATTTTATATAGATGGAGAAACTGAGGCAGAAAGGGGTTAAGTAATGGGCCCAAGGACACACACCAAGGTACAAAAGTTAGTATTTCAATACAGTTCCTCCGATCACCTCCTTATATTACATCTTGGGGCCGCTTAGCCTGTCAAAAACTTTGGGCCCTAAAATAATGAATAAGCCAGGGTCTTCTCCCACAAGGCATGTAAAATCTGAGAGATGGAGATAGAAAACCCAGTAGTGGCTATTGTATAAAGAAAGGATAATAAAAAATGAAACAGGTGTTTATAGGACAGTGGCAGCAACTCTGGCTGGTCTAAAGGACCTCTGGGGAGAGGGAGAAGGTCAGGAAGCAGTTGCAGGCCCGTTCACGGCTCCAGGGCCTTTCGTCAAGAAATGACCCAGATCCTCAAACAGGGGTTTCCAGTGTCCCAGGAATGACCTAGGTTTCCCCACTGGCCAGGTTTCTTGACTTCGGCTCAATCAGACCAGGAGGAAGAAAACAGGCTGGGGCCCGCGTGTGGAAAGGAGCGGAGAGGAGCCGCCCAGGCTAAGGGGGAAGAGATCCTTGTAGGTACAGAGATACACGGTTGGGCCCAGAGCCAGAGCTGCTTTCTCCCCACCCCCCACGCCCACTAGGGACTGACAATTGTACATACCTGTCTTTGTGTGAGGGGCTCCCAAACTGAAAAGTGAGAGTTAGACTCACAAACCCTGGGAAAGAGCTCTAAGGGAGGAACTGCAGCACCTTATCTCTGCCCCCAGCTGTGACGCTGATTGATGCTGTTAAAATTGCTGGGGAGCCTCTGTCTGCTGCATTTGTGGTAGATCGGGGTGGGTGGAGGTTGGAGAGAGAAGCAGCCTGGGAAATGCTTGCTGATTTCCTACTCAAAGGAGTCCAGGTGGGAGGGTTGATAACTGAGGGCAGAACGCTTGATAGGGAGGATTTCATGGCTGCTGCCCAAGATAGTGTGGGGTAGGTGCCGTCTAAAGACCAGGGCCTGAAACACTCTTGGTTGCTGCCTCAGATGCAAGAATCTAGAACGTCTCTAAATGAGAATAATCACATTAATTCGAGTTCTCTTCCCTCAGCCTCCTCTTTAGGTTTCTAACACAGATTTGGAAGAGAATTTAGGAATAAAAGATCTGGGCTCAAGTCTTTACCAGCTATGTGACCTTGGGAGCTCCTCTTAATAACCTCTCTAGTCCAGATTATTCATCAGCAACTTCACAGTATTGTTATTAAAAAACAAGAGCTAGTGAAGGTGAAAGCGCTTTGTACACTGTAGAATGCCAAACTTGAATAACGTTTATTTATTACAGCTAAGGACTAGCCTTGAGAGGTCCAAAACACCACAGGTCAGTTCAACTGGATATCAAGATCTTGCCCAAGCCCCCTGGCTTCCACGGAACTAACCCACAGTGTCCAGTGCAAGGCCCAGGAGTTCTTGGATGATTTCAGTAGATTCATGGGCTCTGCCAGGTGAAAGCCAATGAACTTACTCCCATGAAGTGAACATGTGGCCGACACAGGGACCCCCAAAAGCCCTGCCCCAAATGAGTGCTTTGCTAACAAGTCCTTCTCAGGCAAGAGGCCTGGGAAAGAAATGGCAGGAGTATGGGGGGTGTTCCTCTGGCCAGGCAAGATGGAGTAGACGATGGAACATCTTTAAAGGGGACCCTAATTCCCTTTCTCCCAAGAACAGGGTTTGGTCCTGCACTTGTCTCTGGAAATGGCGGTGCTCGGTTTTATATCTTCCATTCCCCTGCCCAAGGATGCACACACGGCCTAACCTCAGGACAAGCTGGAGAGACAGTACGTCATCAGGTGCCATCTCGACATCTCTGCAGGCCTTGGCAGGTAGGCTAGGGCTCAGACCCGTACTCCTCATCACCAGTCATGGTGATTGGCTTTATAAGCACTCTTCTCTGTGCATAGCACTTGTGTGCCTCCCTGAATACTTAGCTCCCAGCAGTGGGGATCCTGGTGTCCCAAACTCCCACCCTCATCCCTCAGTGCCCCTAGGTTCTGAGATACCAAATGCACGTGCACAACCACACCTCTGCCTTTGCTCCTTTCCTTCTGGGTACACTTGGGGTGCTCCTTAGACCTCCTTGTTATCCATGCCCCATCAAGGCTCTCCTTTGTGTTTTTCCTCCTTCTACTAAAACCTATTAATGGAAAGAAAATGATGTCATTCATTGTGCTGGGACATAGACCTTATGTTCCTGTGCAGATTCCCTTAGCTGCAGCAGCAGCCTGTGTGTCCTCCTCCTCTTCCTTCTCTATTTCTCTGTTAACACCTACACCTCTCCCATTTGTCTCCTCCCCCCCCTTTTTTTAAGGAAAAGATGTGCTGTGGTTTGAACGTCCCCTCCAAAACTCATGTTGAAATTTAACTGCCACTGTGACAGTATTAAGAGGTGAGGCCTTTAAGAGGTGGTCAGGCCGTGAGGGCTCTGCCCTCATGAATAGATCAGTGCAGCTATTGCAGGAGTGGGTTAGTAATTGTGGGAGTGGGCTCCTGGTAAAAGGATGAGTGTGGCCTCCATTTTCTGTCTCATGCACTCACTGGCCGTGTGATGCCTTCTGCCACGGGGTGACCCTTGCCTCATGCCAGCACCATGTTCTTGGACTCCCCAGCCTCTAGAACTGTGAGCCAGATAAACTTCTGCTGTTTATAAATTACCCAGTATGTGGTATTCTGTTATAGAAGCAGAAAATGGACTAAGACAGATGGTAAGGCAGACTTTGTTCAGGATGATCACGATAGGTATAGGACTACTGCAACGAGGTTTTGCAGTGGGAGAGAGATTGGGCGCCCAGCCCCTCCACTTTTGGAGTTGAATAAAACACCACCACGTAAGGTGTGGGATCTGGCTTCCTGAGACAAGGGACTGAATTACATAATCTAGAAGTATGGGGGAGTAGCTCCCTTTGGGATGCAACTTGACAAATGGGAGGTGGGAGACAGGAGGGAGCCAAGCTGATAACCCCCGTCCTTTCTCCTTCCTGCGTGCTATTCTGAGAGATGAGGTGTGTTTCTCCTTGCAGTCCCCAGAGCAGCCCCTGCGTCAGGCGAGCACGCTCACTGAGCCCCTCGCTGTCCTTCTTGGCCTGCCCTGGCCGGAGTGAAAGCACATCCCGCGGGACCCTTCTCACCACCGCTCTCCTCACCTCCCTGTCACCTTTGCCACCTGCCTCCTTGTAATCTCTGCTTCTCCAGAGGACCAGGCTTGAGACACCCATTTTATTTTATTGTGAAATCAAGGCCCACTCTTTTTCTTCTCCACAGAGGTATTTAAGACATCTCTAATGGTGGCCTTTATATTTGTTAACCAGTAAAGGATGTGAAAGAGGAAGGGGACGTGTGAGTTCGGGAAGGAGGAGAGACAGAGGGTCCTTCCCTTGCTCCTAAAAACACGCTCCACTGGCCCTCTTGCACCCTGCACGGGAAATCTGCTTTTCTCCCATCTACAGAGTTTCAAGCATTTTAGAAGCAGGCAGGCCCAAAGAACAGAAATCTTGGTGAGGTGGGGTTTAGGGAGAACAGCTTGGCAAGCCTCTTCTAGGCCGAGCGCAGCTTGGAAAAGGCTCTTTTCTGTTCGTTGACTAAAAACTTGCCCAGAAAGGAGAAATCACAGCAGACACAGTTCAGCTACTGCAAAGGACTTCTGTTCTCTCTCTCTCTCTTTTAAGACAATATAATCAATGAAAGGATTTAGAAAAAATGAACTGTAGAGAGCATAAGAGGTCTCAAAATGGGTTTTTTATCTGCATTGCTTCGCTCAAGGTGGTTTACTTTTATTTGCCTTTTGAAAGATGGGGCTGTGTCAACAGCAGCCAGTCATCCCATCGGCCAGGCTGACAGGCGGAGCTTGCGGACTCAGCACACAGAGGTAGGCTGCCTTTTCGCCTCTCCTGCTCTAGGCTCTCACATTCCACATGTAGCAAATGCCCGTGGAACAGGCTGGGAAACAGTGATCAGCTCCGTGGTGGTATCTGGTAAATACGAATATCTCCAATGTGCAAATTGCAGAAATTGGCTTCTCCCTCCTGCCGGGAAACGAAGAACACACAGAGTGGGGGCATTGAGTGCCCGAGGAACATTCATATTTCTGTGCTACTGTCTCTAGGTGTTGCATTTGGTGGGTTCAGGGGAGATAGAAGAATGGGCTGGATGTTGACTCGGCCCTGCCACATGGGCCATAGAAGGCAATTCTAGCCATTAAAATAAAAAATTTATATGAACTCTATCCAGTTCTACGTTCGTGCAGACTGAAACCCCAACATGCCCCAAAGGGAAGTCACCCTCTCCACTCCAAAGCCCGCCCCTCCTCCGGTGGCCCTCCTCTCACCCAGCTGCCAGACGACGCTCCCTCTTCCTTAGCCCCACAGCCCATCCCCAAATCTCATCAGTTTTAATTTATAACTTTATAACATCTCCGGAGTCTTCCATCCTCTCATCTCCCCTTCTGCGCCTCAGTCCCAGCTCCTGACACCACCCACTTGGACGACAGCCACGGCCCCATTCTTATTCCCCCCTTCCATTCTCACCCTGTGACAAAGTTCACGTGTTTAAGGCTAGACATCATGTTGTCGTCCCTCTTGCCGTAAAGCCCTTAAATGCTTCCCATTGCCCTTTAAGTTTGGGTTCAATCCTCAAAGTCCTTAACCCCAGTTTCCCAGGCCTTCCTCAGTGCGGTCCCTGCCAACCTCACCTACCTGTCCCCGTTCCCCCCTTCCCCTTCCCTGCTCCTCAGAGCCTTTGAGGACGTGGCTCCCTCTGCCTGGTGTCAGGGCTCAGAACACAGTGCTCCAAAGTATGGCACCTTGGCCTGCTGGGTCCTTTGAACGGAAGGAGATGGGAGAGCCTCGGAAGCAAGGTCCCTCTGACCTTCTCCCTTTCCTCCCCCAAGCAGGTCACGGAAACTAGAGCTCCTCTCCCAAAGCAAGCCATACAGCCTAGGAAGGTCTCTGACCTTCTCCCCGCCACGCTGAAGGTCCTCATGTGACAGGTGGCCTGCCCCGTCCACACCCAGGGGTAGGGGGAAGGCAGGTCTTACAGAGACACACGAAAGAATCTGAACGGCCTCACTGAACTCCCCCCACCTCATCACCCTTAGATCAGACCCCTCTTTGTCCAATCATGTTTCTTCACAATTAGCCACTTCTGCATCAGACCTAGCATAAAACTATGATTTGTCATGGGTCTTTGGGTCTTCGTCTCTGAAGGCTCCCATGTTGTGTAAAATTTTGTTAATAAATTTGTTATGCTTTTCTGTTGTTAATCGGTCTTCCATCATAGGGGTGTCAGCCGTGACCCTTGTGATGGGTGAGGAAAAGGTATCACTTCTTCTCCCCTAGACTGGGAAGGCCCTTCCTTGCTCTACTGCCCTCCACAGCACTCCTCACGCTTGGTGTTATTAATATTTATTTATCTACTTTTTGTATTCCTCACTCAACTCAGCTCCATGGAGGAAGGTATGTTTTGGTATCCCTTGTACCCAACACAGTGCCTGGCATTTATTAGATGCTCAAAAAAAAATACATACATATGTATATACTTTTTGACTTAAAGATTTTGTTAAAACTGTTTTGGAATTATAAAAGGTATATAATACTGGTGATGTATATTTCTGCTTTCTAGCTCAGAAAAGGCAGGATAGAATATTCTATCATCACTTGAACTTGAGTGGAACTTATTTATATCTCTGTGTTAAGACTTCCAGGTATTTGCATCTTAAGCTTTTTATTTATACCTGCAGGATGAAGGGATTTGTGCCTCTTTAAAGGAATTTCAGGCAATAGCCAGCAGGTGGGTTCATTAAGGAAGCAACAGAACATTCTCATCACTATTTTTATTTCTTTTTTATAGTTTAGAAACTGAAAAACAAAGAGATAAGCAGCTGAGACCAAAGAAAGTAGGTGGAAAACCAGACTCTGACTCTGGAATTCTCACCTCATCCCTACTCCCGCCTGCAGGAGAGGAGGGGTGCCAGTCTGCAGAAAGGCCACTTTGTAGGGTAGGAAGTGCCAGGGCCACCCACAGTCACCCCGAGTTCAAACTCTCTATTAACGCTGGGGTCTGAATTGTCACTTCATTTGTGCCTCAGTTTCCTCATTTGTAAAATGAAGATCAAATCCCTGATCTCACAGGATTATTGTGAGGATTAAAGGAGATAATGTGTCAGAAAACTCTTCATAAACTGCAAGTGTAAATTAAAGGTGGTATGATTATACCACTGAGCCAAACTTCCCCAATGCAAAGATTAAATCTGATGTTCTTTCCCCATGAGCTGCCCCCACCAACATAGCTCCTCGTGCATGATCCTGTGTCGAGACCCACTTCTCCCTACTCCAGTGGTCTATAAACTCAGAGAGATGGGTCTTGGCCATCTTATGTCCTAGTAACCCACAGAGTGTCACACACACAATGCACCATAAATAAACGTAAGCTGGGAAGCAAGGAGGAGGTGGGTCTGAAGGAAAAAGTGAGTAGGGGAGGAGTGGGCAAGATCCCTAGAGAAATGTCTATGTCCTTAGCAGTCTGAAAGAACAGCTAGAGGCACTGAATTAACTGGAGTGCACCTTCCTAATTCCCTCGGCTCAAATGCCAACTCCCAGGACTCACCAGGGGAGAGGCCAGCTTCAGGGACAAGAATGGGGTGGGAAGAAGGTGCTCTTGGTCCAGGCTTAATTCAGTGGCCTCTCCTTGCGGGGGCCCTGCTGAGCTGTTGGGAGCAGTGCTGTGATAAGAATACCTAGATCTGGGAGCCTCACAAGGGATGCATGCCCTGGTCTCACCCCAAATAATGCTGATAGAGCCAGAATAGAAGAAACATTTCTTCCTACTCCCCTGAAACAAACTAAACATATATCTACACATTAAAAATCCGTCAGGTCCCTGCCGTGTGCTGTACTAGGTGCTGGGTGTCATCCAAGGATTCCCACCCTGGGCTGATCTCAAGACTTCTGTTCCCCTTGGAGGAAAGTCACAAGGGAGGGAGTGATGACACAGATCCTGGCCCGGGGAAAGATATGCCCCTAAGACCCGGCAAACCTGGCCCTGCCATCTCTCTCCACTGCTCGAGCTTCACCCTGGCTTACAGGTACCAAAGGAACATAGAGCCAGGACCCCCGGGCACTCCTCTGACCCTCCATCTTGCTGGGAAACTGCAAATCACCAAACAGGATGTGAGCCATGCAGCAAACTTTTGGAATTCCTCAATAATGTTCTAGAGCCAACAAATGAGGAAGTCATTCCTTTAGGATTAAAAAATTGTTTTTGTTTTTGTTTTTTTGTAAAGAGAAAGAGCTCTTCATTGTGAATGGAAACTAGCTCTCCCCTCAGTGAACATGGAGCCCACTTGTCTGTGCTGCTTGAGGCCTGGCAGGGGATGATCTAGGTATTGTCCTTGGGTGAGGGATGGTCTGAGGACGTCTTCCCCACTGGCTCCTCTTACTCATGCTGCTTCCAAGTTTTCGGGTAGTACAGTTGGAGGTGGCAAGAGAATGTCCCAGAATTGGACAGCTGAGTGTCCTTCAGCTGATAGAAGATCACTTCAGGGCAGATAGAGCAGCTGCAGAAGAAGAAGATGGTAATTACTCAAGTGGTCCTGGGCCTCACTCTGAATCCGGCCTGCTCTTCAGCTCTTCCCACACACAAAGCAAGAGGCTCCTTGTCATTTGAAAAGATTGCACCAGAGCGTCAGTGTTGACAGAGCCTCCTCTGTTGGAGCCGCTGTCTTAATACATTTAATTAGCAAGGGCTGCCAAGGGCCCCCGGCCAGCCCAGCACAGGCTGGATGACACCTGAGTGAGGTTGCCACAGTCCCTGCCAAGCCCCTTCGAGCTCCACTTTTGGACGTGCTACTGCCAGCTAGCTTTCAGCACAGCCGCCCTCCCCCCACCCCCCACCCCGCTACCAGCGCTAGTCAGCTGGACAGCTTGACGGTGAGGCCTTTCTTCCCAGGCCATGAGGAAAGAACCAAAGGAAGCTGCTTCCTCTCATGCATGCAGTATTTCTCAACAAAGGGGCCTGTGTGTGCTGCAACAACAGCATCTCTGGCCCTGAAGCATGGGCCTTGGTTGGTGCGTCTGGCCGGAGGGTCATCAGCGTAGAGGAGGGTGTGTGTTGGAATACAGATTGCTACCGAGCCTTTGGGGTGGTGCCCATCATGTGGCTGGGCCTGGCTCTGGCAGCCTGACATTCAGCTGCCAACAGCTTGTAGGCCTGTTTGCTGCATGGCCAGCATCCCGTTTGGTGATTTGACAAGAGTCCCAGGCTCTCTTTGCATATCAGAGCTCTGGTCTCAGTGCACCCAGCGTGGGATGACTGCATCTGGACAACCAAGATGTTCCTTGCCATTGATCAGCTACTTGGCGAGCTTGGAAAATACAGCTGGAAACTCCTTTGGAACCCTCTGCTTGCTGCTTTTCATCCATAGCCTCTCCCTGCAAAGTGGGGCTTCATTATTCATGAAAAGACACAGCTATCTATTGCAAGGTACTGTCTTGAAACAGGGCTGAAATACTCCACCAGATTCTGATAAAGACAAAAAATATTGAACGGCCTCTCCCTTTATTTTCTGTACAGTTACCACCCCATAATGATCATTAGTGACATTGCTGTGGGACCAGTGTAGCTGAAATGCGTCTCATATATTTGCCCTTTAAACCCAGCTTTAATGCTTTTGTATAAGCCATTTGCGAAGTGACACTGACTCTTTAGTGTTGGGATTGGCCATTCACTCGTATCTCACACTCAGTAAAATCGAAAGCAGGACAAGTATGTCCCTTTTTGATCACATCTGTGCATTATCCCAGCTCTCCCGGGTCCTCACGTCCACTTCTCAGGACCCCTCCATCTTCTCCCCCTTCCCCAGGCCCCTCCTGCCCTCTCCTACCTGGGCCCAGTGGCTCAGAGGGTCTCGCCAGACCCCTCAGCTCGCCTCAACGCTCACCAGGCAAAATTCCCACCCGGATGCATGGAAGCCTGACCACCTTTATGTTTGCTACCTGTCTGAGACTGAGCACTCCTGGGGACATTGACACTCCTGCAGAGGCCAGGCCACCACAAGCTCATGGCCCCTGACCTCTGCCGGGCTCTCAGGGCTGTCCGTCTCACCTTCACCTGTCCTCAGAGAGCTCTCTCTCCTCCGCCCCTAGGTGACCGTTCCTTCCAAGCCTTGTGACGTTCTCCCCCAGGCTCCTACCCAACCTTCCATCTCTCGCACTCAGCACGTAAACTCGTCTCCAGCATCAGGCCACCAGGCCCAGTCTCCCTCGACTCCCCGCCCCTCCTACAAACGCCTCCACGTCCACGTCATCCTCGCCTCAGCCTCAGAGGTGTGCTCCCCTTTCTGTATCCTTTACTCTGTCTCTCCATGCCTGGCAGACTTTGATCATCATCCCTTGTTTTGTTTTCATTTTTAAAAAGTCTCTTCCATCTCCCCTTTAGCCCGTGAATACACTCAAGTTTCATACCCCACGTCTCCCTCTAGTTACTGCTCAGCTTCCCTCCCCTCCTCTCCCTGACTTCCTGCTTCCTACACGTTCGTTCTTCAGCTCTTTGCAGTTTGGCTTCTGTTCCCACCCACCACACGACTAAAACTGCCGTCGCTGAGGTGACCACCAACTTCCCTGACAAGTTGAGGAGACTAGTTTCAGGACTTCCCTTACCAGGACTTTGGCTGGCATTGAAAACACGGGCTACCTTCTTTGCAGCTTCCTGAGCCTTCAACTTCCTCATGCTACGCCCTCTGTTTTGCACTGTCGTCTGCGGTGCCCCTCCTTCCCCACCTGCCACGTGCATGTTGTGCTCCCCAGGACGCTGCCCTGACTCTTGCTGCTCTTGCTCTGCCTTGCACGCCCCCTGGGGAGCTCATCCTCTCTCGTGGGACGTGCAAGTGACTCCCAATCCCTCTAACGGAGCTCTTTGCCCCGAGCTTCTCCCACAGGCACCACTAATCCATTAATTCCAAAATGGCAAAGGGGGTGGTGGTCATTTCCCTGTTAGACCTCCCCTTCCTCACACTCCACACCTCGCTGGCTGGCACCACGGCCCCCTGCAGGGGTGGGGGTGTCCTCCCCCCTCATCACGCTCATCGACTCAGTTACCTTGTCCTCCCCAACATCTCTCCAAAGTATCTCTTAAACTTGTTCCTTCTCTCCTTGCTCCCCTACTGCCGCTCTCTCGCCTGGCCCAATACAACACCTCCCAGGTGTTTGCAGACCTTGCCATCTTCTTCCTAGCTGCCAGAGTGACCCCTCTGAAAGGCGAAACTGGGCTTGTCAAGTCCCTGCTTAGAAAACCCTTCCATCATTTTCCCCTGGCCTGGACTCTGCAGATCATGCAAAGTCCTCTGGGGTCAGAGCTGCTGGTCTTTCTCTGCAGCCTTGTGCTTTCTGTTCCTGCAGCACCGACTCACCCGTGCTGCCTCTGGTTTCCTCTCAGCCCCGAGCCCCCTGTCCTCCTCCTCCTCTGTCCACCCATCTCTTCACTTGGCTGACTCGTACTTGCCCTTACTGCCAGGGAAGTTGTCCTCCCTTCATTCCTCCCCCACAACCATCTTGTAAATGGTCCTATAATACCCTGAGCCTGTCACCACTCTCACGGGTTGAATTCTGTCCCCAAAATTAAAATATGGAACCTCAGAATGTGACCTTATTTGGAAATGGGGTCATTGCAGACGCAATTAGTTAAGATGAGGTCATGCTGGCGTAGGGTGACCCCTGATGCAATATGACTGGTGTCCTTATAAAAAGGGGAAATCTGGACAAGGACCCACACACAGGGAGAATGCCATGTGAAGATGGAGCAGAGATGCGGATGGTGCTTCTACAAGCCCAGGAAGGCCGAAGACGGGCAGCAAACCTCCAGAGATGGGGGAGAGGCCCAGAACAGATCCTTCCCTCACAGCCCTTGGAGGGAACCCACTCTGCCGACACCTTGATCTTGGACTTCCAGCCTCCAGAACTGGAAGACAGTACATTTCCGTTGTTTAAGTCACCCAGTTTATGGTACTTTGTTACGGCAGCCCTAGCAAACTAATACACCCACCACCGTACTTTCGCGTTGTGTTGTAATTACCCGTTTATGTTCACCACTCCCCACCGTGAACTTCCTAAGGGCAGGAAAGGTGTCTTAATCATCCTTGTATCCCTAGTGCCAAAAATAGAGCCTAGAGCCTAGAAAGATTAGAACATTAGTGTTTGATGGCTGAAGTAATGAAAGCACAGCATCCCCCACTTAGACAAGCCACAGACTCAAACGCTTAACTGGTTTGCTGCTCCTCAGCTCCCTAAATTTATTTTTCTCCTAGGGATTATTATTGAATCTGTCCATATCTTTTTGTTCCTTATGGGTGAGTATGCTGGTTATTCTCCAGTTGTCCTACTAGAGGAATTTTCTGCCCCTTTCTGTCCATTTTATGGCTATGTTTACAGGTGTTCCTACGCAGCCCTTCCCCAGCATTCTAGCTCTCAGTAGATTTGACCACCCTGCTCTGTCCCTTGGTCCCCTCAGGCCTAAGGATTTGGACATCTCACTGTTGCTAGTCCCAAGGGCTTCATTCCTTGTTGTCCTCTTAATCCTGCCCACTCCTCTGTAAATAGTTTCTTCATTCAGTGCTGGTGAGCCATCTGTTTCCTGTGGGGACCCCAAGGAACACAGTTGGTAGGCAGGTGGGTGGGAACAGAGATGATAACCATGGTTCCAAAATAATCGCATGTATTTTTTAAAAATGATCTTTTAAATCCCATTGCTGAATTCCCTCCCAGTTCTGTTTTCAAAGCGCCACATACCTAGCATTTTTACATAAAGCCTGCTATTTGACCTATGCATTTGCTATGCATTTGACTAAACATAGAAAATGTTTAGTTTAATTTGACATTTTGTTGAACACCTGTGATGTGTCAGGCATAGGGATGGGCATCGGGATCCAAAGAGGAGAAGATCCTATTTCTGTTCAAGCAGACCCAGAGTCTAGGGGGACAACAGACAAGTTACTGACAGAGCACTGAGAAGGACACCATGTCCAGCCTTGGGTTAGTCCCACATCTGCACAAACTCTGAAACATGGACTATCCCCTCCTCAATCTAGGTACCTTGGAGCCATACTGGTCCTTTTACTTCAGCTGTCTTTCACAGGACCATCTTCAGATATTTTTATCAGAGAGATGCTTTCTGATAGTCAAATATACACAAAATGCTTATTTAAGATGTTTTGTGGCCAAACTTCCACCTTATATTTTCTCTTTTCCTAACATGATAGGCCCTTATGTTGGAGAGGACTTTATATGATCACTTGGACCACTAATTCCCAATTCTGGATGATCGCAAGAGTGGCTTTTTAAAAACAGAATTTCCTGAGCCTCATTGCCATCCTACTGAATCAAAACCTGAAGGGAGAAGAGTGGATGAGGAGAGGGAAACCTGGGGGTCAGGACTTTTTTTCCAAGGCACTGTGATGATTCTGGTGTTCAGTCTGATTGGGAACTGTTGTTCTGGATTAGCTCTTATTTACAGGAACTGTAATTTAGATCAAGGTTTTTCTAAGAGTGATGCCTTGGCCACCTAAGTGTGTCATACTTGCATAAGGATAGACATATAGGTCAATGGAATAGAACTAAGAGTCCTGAAATAAACCTTTATATTTATGGCCAATTGGTTTTCTATAAGGGAGCCAAGATTTTTCAATAGGGAAAGTCTTTTCAACAAATGGTGCTGGAACAACAGGGTATCCACATGAGGTTGTACCCCTACCTCACACCATATTGAAAAAGTAATTCAAAATGGATCAATGGCCTAAATGTAAGAGCTAAAACTATAAAACTCTTACAAGAAAACATAGATATAAATCTTAGTGACCTTGAATTAGGCAATGATTTCTTAGATATGACACCAAATGCTCAAGAAACAAAAGAGAAATAGATAAACTGGACTTCATCAAAATTAAACACTCTTGTGCATCAAAAGACACTATCAAGAAAGTGGAAACACAACTCACAGAATGGGGGAAAATATCTGCAAATCATATATCTGGTAGACAATTAATATCCAGAATATATAAAGAACTCCTACAACTCAACAACAATAGCAACAAAAAACAAACAACCCAATTAAAAAATGGGCAAAACACTTTACTAGACTTTTTTCCAAAGAAGATATACGAATGGACAATAATCACATGAAAAGATGCTCAACATAACTAGTCATTAGGGAAATGCAAATCAAAACCACAAAGGGACGTCATTTCCCACCTGGGAGGATAGCTCTAACTAAAGAGATGGACAGTAACAAGTGTTGGTGAGTATGTGGGGATTGCTGATGGGAATGTAAATTGTCTCAGCTGCTGTGCAAAACAGTTTGGGAAGTTCCTCAAAACGTTAAACAGAGAGTTACCACATGACCTAGCAATTTCCACTCTCTTGGGTATATACCCGGGAGAATCAGAAGCATAAGTTCATACAAAAACTAGCATAAAATGTTCACACCAGCATTATTCATAATGTTCAAAAAGTAGAAACAACCTAAATGTCTATTACCTGATGAATGGGTAAACAAAATGTGGAGGAATATTATTCAATCATAAAAAATAATGAAGTACTGATACGTGCTACAGCATGGATGAACCTTAAAGACATTGTGCTCAGTAAAATAAGTTACAAAAGACTACATATTATATGATTCCTCTGGACTGACTTTGGATGACAAGCAAGCAAAAAATAGACAACCCAGGACATAGAAAGTGATCATTCATCTAACAAATACTTAGCTGCTTCCTGCTATGTAGCAGGTAGCAGGCTGGGCCCAATGAGCTAGCAATGAACACTGCCATAAAGGAGTTTAGAGTCCGGGAGGGATGCAGACATGTAAATAAATAGTTACAGTACAAAAAGACAACTATGGCAAATGCTTTAATGGAGGTTTGTGCAGAGGAGGGTAAAGTTAACAAGGAGTCCCAAAGTCAGTCCAGAGGAGACAAAGGGTGGGGCAGTATTTGAGTTGAGGCTCAAGATCTGGGTACCTAGGAGGGTGGAAGAGAGTATGAAAGAGGGACGGGAGGGCCTTCCAGGCAGAGGTACAGCATGTGCTAAGGCACAGAGGTCTGGGAGAGCTTGGTATATTAAAATAACTGCAAGAGGCTGAAACAAAATGCTCAAGAGAGAAGAGGCAGGGGAGAAAGCAGAGAGTTACATTTTATTGTGCATTGTGGAGCGAATGGAGAATTTAGAAAAATAGGATACCATTCCTGGTTTGGGAAGATCAGTCTGATGGCAGGGTGGGGAATGGGGGGAGCCTGGGCTGGGAGGCTGGTGGGAAGAAGGTTTTGTTTGAAGTGCTGAAGGTCCAAACTGGGCAGTAGAAGGGAAAGGAGGAGAGAGGTTGATTCTATACCTACTTGGAAAGAGGAGCATACAGTCCCTGGAGACAGACTGAATGCATTGCAGGATGTTTAGCCACATCCCTGGCCTCTACTAGATGCTGGTAGCACCTTCCCTGGTGTGAAAACCAAAAAATCTTCAGACACTGCCTGAAGGACAAAATCTAGGGGACAAAATCTGCTCCAGTTGAGAAACACTGGCCTAGTTTAACTGAATCCTGCAATGGGATATGATCACATTTCCTTCAAGGGAAATGTTTCATGCCAGATGCATTTGAGTGCCTAGATGACAGGGAGCCAGGACTCCACTGAACGTAGGGATCTGTTCATGTGACCATTTTTGTGCTTGTTTGCTAGGACTGTCTATATGTAAGGCAGAATGTGGTCTGGGACTTGCTCTGACTGTGAGGCTGTTGGGGAGCAGACTGTAGCCCTTCCCTCCCTCTGACAATTGGCAGATACCATTAGCTACCAAATAGATAGTAATTGTGAACAACCAGCCTGACTTTGGTTAGTTTGTAGCAGAGCTGTCAAAGATGATTTGTTGCTTTCTGGCTGGACCAGCGATGCCATTCCTGAAACAGGGGATCCCAAGAGTATGCTCGAGGACAAGAACGAGAGAGAAGGAAGATGCAGTGGAGCTAGCCCTAAGACCAGAAGCCTTTAGAACGCACAGAATGGGTTTCTTCTGGGTTTCTCAAGTGACTGGTTTACAAGGATTCTCACCCCAAACTTATAGGCCTGTGATGATCACAGAACTGCCCAAACAGCTCTGCCCTGCTTTGAGGACAGGCAGATCTCCTCATCAGAGAGCTCATTTTGATAGCCATGGTGCCTAGGT
This sequence comes from Daubentonia madagascariensis, assembly GCA_023783475.1. Classification (NCBI taxonomy): domain Eukaryota; kingdom Metazoa; phylum Chordata; class Mammalia; order Primates; family Daubentoniidae; genus Daubentonia; species Daubentonia madagascariensis. The sequence continues at coordinate 46,483,404 of JAKFHU010001209.1, forward strand.
AACAGTCACAGAATGTCAGAGAAGGAAAGGACCTTAGAGGTCTCCTGTCATCACTCACAACAGCTCTGAGCCCCACACCAGCTCTAGGTCTGGAATCTGTCCAATGCCTCTCTGCCCTCACCACCACCATCCTGGCCCAAGTCCCCACTGTCTCCTGCTTGGAATTCTGCAACAGCCACCTAACTGATAATCTAGCATCTTTTTCCCCTCCTATGCCTTATTCTCCACACAGCCTCCAGAATAATTATTCATAAGTAAATCTGTCTTGTCATCTCCCTTCAGTGGCCTCCCATTGCGTTTAGAATAGCTCCACAGTCCTTACAGGTTTTATAAAGCCCTGCAAAGTCTGGCCCCAAACCTCATCCAACTCTTGCCTCTCCATTGAACTCCAGGCACTGTGGTCCCCTTTTTGTTTCTGGAATATGCTTAGATCTTTCTCACTAAAGGGCCTTAGACTCTGACGGCCCTTTTCCAGGAATACTTTTTTCCAGGTCTTCCCATGGCTGGCTCCTTCTCATGCATGAGACTCAGCCCAGACAATATCCTCTCAGAGAGGCCTCATCGGCCTTCCCTTTCCATGGAAGCTCCTGGTGTCCCCACCCCTGCTGTCACATCACCCTCCCAGTCCGTTACTACCACTGTCACCATGGGAAATGATCTTGTTTGTTTGTTGATTGATTGATTGATTGATTGCTTCCTCCTCTAAAAGGCAAGATCCTTGGGAGAAAGGGATTATGGTGACCTTGGTCAGCATTTCAACTCTGGTGCCTAGCACAGGGCCTGAAGTGTCCCGGGTGCTAAATCAATACTTGGTGAAGAGATAAATGAACTAAAGCTTTGTTTGTTCCTGAGTCAATCCATTCAACTTGTTACGTGCACAATGATGGCCAAGACCATATCTTTCTGTATCCCTGTCTTCCCTATAAATTAAGAGCTTTGTCTTCACTGACTACTTTAAAGGCCTCCTTGTGGTCTCTAATCATTTTTGATCCCCCTCTCTCTCGCAAAAGAGTGGAGATGTCTTTGTTTAGAGGCAGATCCTGGATCATTTAGCTAGGCTCCTCAAAATTGTTGCTCCGGCTCCTGTGGTTCTCCTTTTCTTTCTCTTCTGTTCTCCCTCCCTTTTTTTCTCTCTGGCTTGTTCCTGCAAAGTTATGTGTTAATTGAATAGTTTAACATCAAATTCTTCTTCCTGTTAACTTGCAGAGTAGCTTCAGAAGCCTCGTGATCCTGTTCTAAAGACTCTGATTGGCTGCATGTTAGCTTTTGGCCTCTTTGTAAAGTGATTAATGGTCTGTAAACAAATACTTACATAGAACAGGTAAAGTAGCCGCTATTTAGAGATCCCTGGTGGTGAATCCTTTTTGTAAATGGAAGAACTGTCTGGTTTATCTCTCCTGTAAATATGGATTTTCCTATTTTGGAAGCTGTGTTGGCGATACCTGCCCCATTTATATGAATCCAAAATGTGCTGCTCTTATGTCTCTCTCCTTTCACCTGATTATTCCATCCAGTCATTCAACATACCTTTATTGAGCACCTACTATGTGTCACAGACACTGACAAAGCCTCTGTCTTCAATGATGCACCACCTGGCAGGGGAAGTGGACAAGATGATGACTACAATACAGTCTGGTCTGAGGAGAAGCCCCAAACTCAGCCCCAGGAGACCAGGGAGGACTTTCATGATAATTCTTGAGCTGTTTTGGGGAAGATGAACAGCAGGGAGCCAAGCAGATGGGAAGGGAGGGGTCAGCAGGGGCAAAGGACCACAGGGTTCAAAGGCACAGAGTTCCGAGAGAGTGGCTTTTCAGAATGACTCTGGCCAAGCGTGGATGTGGGAGAGTTGAGTGTTGAGGCCAGAGGAATAAGCAGCATGCTGCAACCACAGAGAGGGCTCAGACGTTTATCCTTAAGGTGATGGAGAACCATTGGCAGGTGTTACAAAAGACATGGAAAAGGCCACAAATGAACCCTCACTGTTAAAATATCACTTAGGCATCTCTATGGGGAGCAGATCAAAAGAGGGGTAGGGCTGGTGGCAGGGACACCTGTCAAAGGACATCAAAGCTATCCAGGTGAGAAATAATGAGGCTGTAGCCAGAGATTTCTATCCCTGGACACAGTGGCACCTGGAGAAGGGGGTCCTCACTGGACTTTGGAAAATGTAGAAATCCTTGTGTGAAAAATGTGTGTGTGTGTATGTGTGCTTTCCTGAGAAGTGGACCCATAGATTTAGTAAAATTTCAAAGGGATCCATGACTGTGGCAGTCATGGATGGAGAGATCAAATGCAATGGGAGAGAGATTCAGAAAGAGTCACTGGGAGAGTGACAGACGTGGGAGTGGAGGGAGGAGACGAGGCCAAAGGCTTGGGCTGTGAGTGGGAAGATTGCGTCTGTCTTACTCAGACTCCTGGAGAATGCGAGTTTGGGGGAAGGGGGAGGAGATCCATTATTTGTTCATTCACTCACTATTTACTGAGCCCTCACTTTGTCTCGAGCACTCTTCTAGGTGCTGAGGATTCAGCTAAATACAGAAACATATTCTAGGAATGGTAAACAGACAATAAGCACGTTCAAGTAAGGTGATAACCTGCCCTGAAGAAAAATAAAGCAGGGTAAGGGGACGGAGAGTGAAGGGGGTGCTGCTCTAAACAGGCTGCTCAGAGGCGCGTCCGTGAGCAGCTGACATTTCGCAGGAAGCTGAGTGAGGCAAGGGGAAGAGGTTCGTAGTTATCTGACGTGGGCCAATAGCATTTCGGGCAGAGGCAATGACCAGGCAAAAGCCCCGGGAAAGGAGCATCCTTGACTCACTGGGGGAATAGCCAGGAAGCCAGCCTGGTTTGAGCAGAGCGTCTCGAGGATGAGATTAGGAAGGAGCTAGAGGCTACATCAGTCAGACCCCAGGGCCTGGAAAACCATAGTCATAATTATGGATTCTTTTCCAAGTGCAATGGGAAAGCATTGGAGGACACTAAGTAAGGGGAAAAATCTACTTCAGATTGGGGCATGTTGAGTTGGAAAGGGTGTCTGAGACATCAGGACAGGCTTTGGATGAGAACCCCACAAAGGGATGAGGACTTAAGGTGCATCTGTGAGAACCATCATCACATAGGTGGTAGTGGGTACCCCGGGTGTGGGTGGGTTACCCCAGAATGCTGTGCAGTGTGATGCGAAGGGGAAGGACACCAGCAGTTAAGGGGTGGACAGAGGAGAAGGAATTTATGAAGCAGCTTGAAAAGGAGCGGCCAGAGAGGAGAGAGGAGTCATCAAAGGAACGGAGGAGAGGTTTTGAAGGAGGTCAATAGTCTTAGACGCTGCAGAGAGAGTAAAATGAGGACCAGTGAGGCTGATATCGTCACAGGCTAGAAAATGGTGCAGAGGGATTGGATGTAGGAAGACTACAGTGGGCTAAGGAATAAGTCACCAGTGGTGGGTCAGTGTAGACACCGTCCCAAATGACAGGCCTGGCCCAGACACTTTCACGTCTACACTTTCTGGGCCTTGCTCACTGGGCTGATGGCTAAGCTGCAGGCTCGGTTATTGGGAGGACAGAACCAAAATATCTCATGCCAAGTGGTGACTAGAGGGACAGATGAGGAAGCTGTGGTCATGAGGTGTGTGTGGACTGGGGAGGAAGCAAAGCTACGAAGAGGCTGACAACAGGGAGCCAGTGGAAGACTGGAGGGGGGAAGTGCTTGGAAAGCTTGAACATCAGCACAGTGGATGTTGGAGGGTGGCGAGCAGGGACAGCAGCAGGCTGAGGGCTGAGAGAGTCACGGGAGTTACAGATTTGAAAGGTGAGAAAAGCTGAAGCTGTGGTTTTAGGAGAACATGGGCAAAGTGGAGAAGAGGCGAAGTTTACTGGCTTCAGGGAGAGAAAAAACAATTCTATTAAGGTAGGCTAGTCACTCAGGAGCCCGGTGGATTACGACCAACGGAGGGTGGTTTGTCTAAATAATTGAGTGAGTCCCAAGCAGCATTTGTTCGTTTTTTAATGGAATGGAATAGAATAAAATAGAAATTATCAGTGTACCATTGTTATTAAAAAAAGAATGTTTCAAAAAACTTCTGTTTTAATTGTGTGTATGCGTGTGTATGTGTGTATACTGTGTCAAAATGTAAAATGTATTTCTTATTGTGGGTTGTGATAAAAAAAAATTGAAGCTTAGATGACATAAGCCTCAAAGCAGAGTTTTTGCAGGAAGGTGAGATGGGGAGCTGAGGCCTGACCCTCTTCTGGTCTGAGCTGCATGGAGCCCAGTTCAAGGAGTGGCCCAGGGGTGGATAGAAAGGATAGTGGGTGCTTGGTTCAGAGATGCTGCTAAAGGAAGCCATGCCTCTGAGGTCTAGAGGCTCCAAGAACTGAGATCTCCCACAAGAAGCTAAGATCATTATGAACGGCATTATTTGGGGATGTAGGCTTCAGTCACAACATTCAGGAATTTATAACACCAAAACGATCAATCAAAACTCTTGTTTTGTAAAAGAAGCAATGTCCAGTTTAAATTTAGCTCTGTCAAAACATGGCAAAATCTGCCAGTGCAGCCCTGTGAACGCTGCTTCAATTTCTTGTACTGGGGCTTCATCTTCAGTGTTTCGTGTGAGCAGAGAGTGTGGATGTCTATTTTTCTCTCTTAGTGTAAATTTCACTTGCTATTCTCCCTTTTAGAGTCCTTACTATCTTTTTTCCCCTTGTCTTTTATCTCCTCTATTTCACTACTGTGCTGTGTGAAATACACCTGAGTACCATGAACCTGGCACTAAATACTTGGGTTAGGCTGTAAGAATGAAGACAAGGAATACAGGTCGTAGGTTTCCCAGACGTGGTGGGGTGTGCCCTGGAGTGTGCAGGTGCCCTGCGTGGCAGACTGATTGCTGTTCTGGACACCCTTCTCCATTTCCTCCTGAGCATGCAAAGACATTGTTTTCTCCATGTCCTTTGCAGTTAGGTGTGACTCAATTTTAGCCAAGAAGTGTGGAGGCAGAAGTGATATGTGTGCCTTCCAGGACTGGCCCATAAAAACTTCCCGTTCAATCCTTCTCTCTTCCCCATCTGCAGGCTGCATGTCAACATCAGGGCAGCTTTGAAAGCTGCTTGTTGAAGATGGCAGAGACTTGATCATCTTGGGCCCTGTATGACTACCTTTCCCATCCCTTCTGTGCCCAGCTTGTTGGACTTTATGTGAATGAGAAAGAAACATTTATTCTGCTAAGCCTCTGAGCTTTTGGGTTTGTCTGTTATGGCCGCTTGCATTACATTAACTACTACACCTTGCTCTAGTGCATTCTTAGATGATCAAACCTGAGTGACAACTGGATATACGTGTTCATTTACAGTTTGCCTTTAGAGCCAAAACAAGTTGATGATTTCATTTTCTCTTTCCATGGAAGCCTAGCCTCATGTTTTGAAAACAAGCCTTTTTAGTTCTGTTTTCATTTTAATTTGCAGTTTTATATTCTCACTGTCATTGAAGAAAATAAGCTGCATAGTACTCCCTGCTTCTCCACCTGCACTGAAGTCCATCCCAGTGATATCTACTGTCTACCAGCAGATATTGCTGAGCTGATCATTGATTTTACTTTAAGAAATTATTTTTCCTCCCTTTTTGAGGTCCTCATAATTTACAACTGTGGCAATCCAACTGTTAGTAAGAATGCCCAGTGATTTTAAATAATAAAGGCATTTACCACACATTGGGCATTGCAAGATGTCAGGCACTGTGCTAGACATTTTATATACCTTATCACAAAACGAATAAGGCTGCAAGGTAGGTATTGGTGTATCATTTTAGTGATTTTGAAACTGAACCTGAGAATAGCTACAGGACTCACCCTGTGTGTGAGGTCACACAGACAGTGGTTGGTGGAGCCAAGATTTTAACTCAGATCAGACTGGCTTCAACGCCCATTCTCGATTGTTTGCTTCACAAATGTGTGTTTCTCGGTTGCTCACCTTACATCTGCTCATTCCTTTCTCTTACTTCCCTTTGCTACCAATTTTCCTGGCTCTGCTCATTGACTGGTTAACACAGTGTACCCTGAATTCAGTCAGGACCACTTAATTTTAACAGAGGAAATAGATCTCGGGCCATCCAGTGCAGGGAGCTGCAGGCCTGCCTTGATGGGTATTAGAATATACAAGTGTTTGCATAACTCCTCTGGCAAACTTATGAGTATGCAATGCTCACCATTAAACATCAGCAGCAAAAGCATCACCTATTGGCCTCCTTTGAATCCATCTGACTTCAAGGTAAAAGCTTGCTGGTGGATTTTAACATTCTTGAGGTCAGATGCTACATTGGAAAAGAAGTTTTTTACCCGCATCTTCATCTCATGTCTTGCACAGGCCCAAAACTTAAGATACGTTGAATGAATTCTAAGTTGCCATGCTTGCATTTGAACACAGTTTCTATCAAAAATGAGGGCCCACCCTAAGTAAGGAAGGGCAAGGTGACCAGAGGCTGATACAGCTTATTTTACTTCTACGCAAGCTTGGGTGTGGAGAGGAGAGAAAGAGACACTGATTAGTTGCTTTTATGAGGCGGTCATTTTAAGGCTTAGTGAATTGTGACAAAGTGATCTTGGCCACGTTTCAGGACTATAGACGTTTGGCACTCAGTCTAGTTTCTCTTCTTACATAGAGCAAGTTTCTAAACTCTTCGGGAATAAAAACCTGCCCAAGAGCTTGAGTTGGCACCGTGAGTCCCTTCCAATAGGGTTAAGACCTCTGCCTCTGAAGTTCAAGTTAAAATCCCAGCCCAGCCGCCCACTGGCTCTATGACTTTAGGCAGATGGTTCAGCCTTCCTGAGCCTCATTTTCCTCAGCACAGAAATAAGCCTGATACTATTACCTCTACCACAGGATTATTTCAGGGGCTAAATAACTCCTGTGAGGCATCCAGGAAGTGCTTAGTAGTGTGAGCTACTTCTATTGCCTGTACGTATTGAACTAGCATCCTGTCTCCCCACTGAAGTTTTGACACATCTAGTAAAAGAAACGCTCTGCACTAGGTGCTGGGATTGGCACAAAAATGAAAGGGACTTGCCCTTGAGGAGTTTAGAGTTTATATCCAGCATTTAAATATTAAGACTCAACAAGACCTGAGCAAGTGACGTCACCTCTCCATGTCTGAGCTCCCATGTGAGGAAGGGTGGACAGTAAGGAATCTTCAAACCCAATGTGTCCATGAGCCTCTGTGTACGCTGGAACTCAGTCACAGACAGGAGGAAAGAATGATTAGTCACCACCCTGGTAAACATAGGAAGGTTATCTCCTTTTATTAATAGACTAGGCTACGCAAGCCATAAAAATAGGGTAGCTTCAAAATTTAAGTTCTTTGAACTTTAGTTTTTGTTGCATCTGATGTAATGTGAAAAGAGACTTTTGTTATGTATGGACTTTGTATAATGCTCTTCTATCTCATGCTGCAAATCAATTACTTATTAATTTTATTGCCAAGGAAAGAAAAATATGTTACTATTCTTTCAAGCCTTTTTCCTTATTGATTCTGTGAGTATAGTGCTAGTTTTTAAGAAAAATGATTACATTCTTTTGTTCATTACAAAAGACCTATACCACATTATAGAAAATTCAAATGGGAAAAAAACAGAAGGAAGTAGAAAAAAAGCTTTCCACACTACTCAGCAACTGTTAGTGTTTGAGTGTTCTACTTTCATTTTTCTTCTGAATATTTTTACATCAAGTATTGCATTTTCACTAAACACTATGTAATAAGCATTTACCATGTTTCTACATAGAACTCATAATAACTTTTAATTGTAAAATAATATTCCCACGAAGTATATACTGGTTTATATGACCATTTTCCTACTCTTATCTTATTAAAAAGCAGTAGAACACAGTTTACACAGGATTTGGTGCCAGGGCTGGGTTGAGATGTGGCTCTACCATTTCCTAGTGTGACCCCAGTTAGGCCACTTAATCTCTCCAGGCCCAGATGTTCTCATCTAGGAAAACACAGGCTATATTAGTACCAGTCTCATCAGGTTATTGTGAAGACTACATGAGATCATGTACGCAGAAGGCTCACCAGTATCTGGAACATCATAGAGTTCGCTGATGTGAGCCTACATTCCAATCTGATGACTGATTTGATTTTTATAAATATCCCGCAAGAAAACACATGTAAAATATCGGACCGTATCACTGCATCTCTTGTGTCACTTGATCTCTCTAGCTCCTCATTTGCAAAGTGAGGTGGTCAGACCATAAGTTGTGACCTCATAGGCCCCTGCCACCTCCAGCATGCCATGAGTCTGGGTTAATATTAAAAGCAGCTATAACCACTGCAGGGAAACGACCTAGGGAAGCTTCAGCCTCACTCACGAAGAAAGAAACCTGCAAGGGCCTGACGGCTTGCACATCAGTTTCTCTTTTCATCCAGATAAACATTTGACATTTCTTCCTGCACCTTCCTTCCAAAGGCCTCTCCTAGTTCGGTTCGTGTGCTTCTCAGATCTCCATTTTTCAAATGGGTTCAGCAGCCGGTGCGCTCACCCAAGGCTTTATTTATCCATTTCACATTTCTAGTGTCGTTTCGCTGCTGTGATCATTTTCCTATGTGGTCATTTAAGGAAGATAAATTGAACTGCAAATCTCAATAGAACAGGCATTGCTCTTAGTCAGTCCCCGAGGGACGGGGAAGATGTCTTCCATTCTTAACACCGCCTGCTTGTGCTCTCCCTATCACCTCCTAAGAAGAGTTTTTAATTAAAAATAAAAAACTTCTTCAGACACCAGCGTAGTTGGACGAGTTGCCTCCCTGGCACATGCACTGTGACCCCTAACATTCAGATTTCTCCGATCCCAAAACCAAGTGCCAAAAGGGACTGAACTAACCTGACCTTAGGATCAGAAGTGTCACTGCCAGGAAGTGGATGTTGTCATTAGCGCAAAAGCTTCCCACCCATCACCTCTGGCCTTCTGTTCCCAGGGAATTTCAGTGGGGCCAGCTTTCCCATCTCCTCTCCCCACAGGGCCTCCCCAGGGAGCACACTGCTGCATTAGAAAGGAAACCCGGGTGGAGAAGAGGCCTGGCCTACCTGGCATCCACTGGCAGGCAGAACACAGCCCCAGGTCACACATGCAGGCTCTGGATCCAGACTGGCTAAGTTGGAATCCTGGCACTGTTTTCTGTGTGACCTGAGGTAGGTTATTTAACCTCTCTGTGCCTCAGTTTCCAAAATGAAAATAATAGAGTAGCCTCTCATATGGGCAGCAGGAACTCATACCATGGGTGACCAAGGACTGTGTGCTAAATGGGTGAATCTGCTCAGCACAGTCACTAGTAGTGGGAACAGCATGGGTTTTAGAGAAAGACCTGAGTTTGAATCTCACCTCCAGTATGTGTTTAACCTCCAATAAATTGCTAGCCTTCTCATACCCTCAGTGTCCTCATCTGGCAAATGGGAACAGTCTACCTCAGAGGCTGACTGTGAGGACTAAGCAGGAGAATGTGTAAGTGCCTACCACAGTGGCTGCCATGTAATCAGCTTTTAACGTGGGCTTCTCACGCAGCCCAGCTCGATGGGAGACAGACTCTCGCCAGGGTTTTTAGAGGCGAGCACTGTTTCATTTCTTCCTGATGTTTGCTTTGCTGCTGCCGGCCTAGACTTGGCAGTTCCTGGGTCTCGGGTCATCAAAGCCATTTTAAAAATCTCTATTGTCCTCCAGCATCTCCCTCCTGGTGGAGAGATGCTTGCCACCCGCCTGGGTAGCCTGTGTGTTTTTGGGTCACACTGCAGGTTTCCAGTGCATTGGCTGCTTTGTTCTTTTACAAACCAACCACCAAGAGCCCTTTCGCTTCTCCACCCCACCCGGCCCCCTGCTGCAGTCCACCTTCCCCCTACTACTGAGAGACAAAATTGGTTCTCTTAAAACCGAAAGCAGCAGTTCTCTGTCCTGTTTCTGTTCACCTCTGCGGAGGGCTGGGTGCGGCAGACCAGTCTCTCCTTCTTGGAACTGTTTCTTCCAGAAGCTTCTCCTCCTATTGCTACTTTGTTGCTGCCTCTGTTTCCTGGATCAGGCCATCTCCCCAACCTCAGAATGCCCTACCTGAAGGCCCCATCCACTCCCACCCCTGCAGGCCAGACATCAGAGCCCAGCCAAAGTCCCACCTTCCTCACAAAGACTTGCAGATCTCTCCCGGTTCCAGAGAGCGCTCTCCTCTAAATTTCCAAAACACTTACCCCGCATATTGCTCATTAGGACCTTGCAAAGGTGGATGCTGCCTGAGTTTTCTGTGTGTGGTGTTTCTCTGTTCCTCTGGTTTGCAAACTCCTTGAGGGCAGACGGAGAACCTTCCAAGTGAGAGGGACTCTGTGAACATTCATCTTAGCTGATATACAGTATATAGACATATAAATAGCTCCCATTTGCTGAGTGAGGCCAGGGTATGTGTGTAGAAATGTATACTTGTGTCTATTTATCTATCTATCTTATTTGGTCATCACCATATTCCATGAACTCGTAATTATTACATTCATTTTACACTTGAAGAAATTAAAGGTCAGAGAGAAAAAAAGAACTTGACCAAGTCCAAACAGCTAGAAAGAAAGAGGGCTTAGGACCACAATTCAAGCACATTTCCCAAGCCTATATACTAAGTAAGCAGTCTCTAAACTTTCTGTTTTGGATACCACTTTCAGGAAACATGTGTGTCTTTGTTTGTCATTTATAAATTATATATATCTACTATAACATTAATAAATTATGTGCATTATAAAACATATACCACAAAAATAGAAATAAAAGGATAATACCCTAGGTATAGATTGTGGTTTCTAAATACAATCTTTCACTGAAAGAAACCAGGTCCTTGGAGAAATGTCTAATTTTTAATCTGGGAAGTGAGCCTAGAACATTTTGTCATATCAGAAAGCCAGGAAGCTATCAATTATTATTGGCTCATATCAAAAGGACTCGGGAGCCAACTTGAAAAGGTTTCCATTGGCCAAAAATTTTAAGCACCTGCAATTGGTTAAACCACACATTTTATATATATATATTCACAGGTCTACTATGATACTAAAAAAATTCATATGTTCTATTATGATACTAAAAAAATGCCCTGGTGATCACTTTTAGAGAATACGAGGTAACCAACTCATTATTTTGAAAACTGGTAAAGAAAAGGAAGTATTTATCCTGCCTTTTCTATAAGAACTGTGCCCCAAGGTTAGTAAATACATGATGAGAAGATTCTCTTTGCAGAAGTATTCCAGCTAATAAATGAAGACACGCAGATAGAATTAGGACACCATAGGACACCACACTTTGTAGCCAATAGTGAATTAAGGAATTTGGTAATGATCATTGAAGATTGCTGATATCACAAAAAGAGAGACAAGCAGAAATTATATCCTCCCAATAGATGTCCATAACAATATATACAAAGAGTTCTTGTCAGAAATATTTAATTTGAACTTGATGGAGCCTCTTGATTTCCCATTTACAGGAAATACAGGGGATGGAGGAACATGATAAATGATATCAGGAGAACATAATCAGCAAAATCCAGCCTGGAGAAAATTAGCCAAGAAAAACAAACCAAGTTTTTCCACCAAAAAAATTTCAGAAATAGTGAATGAGAGATTCAGAGAGGGACCCATAGATTTAAAGAGACATGAGGGACATATTTATGTATCACAATGCATGGACTTTGTTTGGGTCCCAATTCCAACTGTAAAAAAAAAAAATGTGAACACTGGTTGGATATTTAATTATACTGTGGAATTATTGTTGATGCTTTGAGAGTATAATAATGATACGGTTGTGATTTTAAAAAGGGAGAAAGGGAGGACCTGTTTTTTAGATCCATATATAGAAATATTTATAGACGTAATGAGATAGTGTCCGCTGTCCCAAATAACAAATAATGTGGAAGAAGGGCAAGTAGGTGGGTGAATAGAGGAAATAAGACAGGGCACGAGTTGATAATTTTTGATGTTGGATGGTGGGAGCATGGGTACATGTGAAGTTCATTATATTATTCTACTTTTATATATATTTGAACCTTTAATAGAAAAATGGTTTTGCAATGATGACATAGAAATATAAAAAGTTTTAATTCTTTATTTATTTCCAGTGGGTTGTTTGGGGGTAGCACCCTTCAGGTGTGACACCCTACTTTGGAGACCACTGCTCTAGTCCCCTATGCGGCATCACCCCTCAACCTGGGGTCCAGGGAAAGCATGACCATCAGAAGTGTCTCCTCCATCTAGGAACCAAGGTCTGCACCCCATCTAAAGGCCTTCAGAGAAAAATGTGTGACAGATCACCTTGCCAAATCAGCGGTGCTTAAAGCCTCCCCATCAAGAATTCCTCCATTCTGTGCAACCTGAATCCCCTTTAGAACAATGGTAGGAATCTGCTTTTCAAGATCCCTTCAGAAAGAAAGATTTGCATTGTTTAAAGGAGAAGAAAAATCAGGTGTTTAAGAAAAAGGAAAAAGACAAAGTCTCCCTTCAAGAAGTAACAACCCTGCAAGCTTACACGGGTCATGAAATAATGCTATTGGCAACGACATTGGGGTGTTTTATCACAGTCAGTACACTTTCTCCTCCCCCCCAGCAGTATTTTATAGTTACTGCTTCTACGCCCCATTGGCGCAGACATAATTTATTATTTATTTATATGTTTCACTTACTCTGCTAAGGTGGAAGCCCAGTGATGCATTATTACTGAGAGCATCAGCGTGTGTGTTTGTGTGCGAATGTGTCATTGAAAGACTCAAGGAGATCCAGCAGGTTCTCTACCTCCAACTTTTCATAGCGCAAATGGCCTCCCCACAACTACAGGAGCTTCCCTGGGCTCCTGGCTTGGATCAAATGTGTCCTATATCCCCATAGTTCCTTCTCCTCTGAGGAGCAAGGCAATCCCAGAGAGACACAGGCTCCCTGTGTCTGTGACTCTATATTCCCACCTTTGACTTATCTTCCTGTATAAAGATCAAATTCCTCCCATTTCTGGGGGAAATGTCTCAGTTTACACAACACTTTCTTCCGGAAAATTGAGTAAAGAAAATAAGGCGGGTGTTAGTACCTGCCCTTAATCTCCACATGAGACACATGAGACCCAGAGAGGTCAAGGACTTGTGCAAGTTTAAAGAGCAAGAAAGGAACACAGCCAGGACCCTTCCCCCCCATCAATTACAGCTCTTTGGCCCGGGCAAGTCACTAAACACTCAGGTTCTTCACCTGCTAAAAGATGGAAATGATAGTACTTACTGCACAGGGCTGTTTCTGAAATAAGATAGATTTTTCAAAATGCTGAGCAAAATGACTGGCATGTAATAAATGTGCAATAAATGTTACCAACATTAGTGGTCTTTTCAAAGCATTGTGTTTGCAAAAACTTTGGGGCCTTGGAATAACAACAGTAACAGGTGACTCTTTTGTAATGTAATAGTAATAATGATAATGATAATAATAAAATAATAGGTGGCTTACTATGTGCCAGGCACTGTTTGAAGTCTTTATGTGTATTAACCTTTTAATGTGTAACTAAGTCCTTTATGTGTATTTGTCACAACAAACCTATGTGGTGGGTACTAGCACTATTATTACTCCCATATTACCTGTGAAGAACACAGAAGAGACTTAACTTGAAGTAGCAACCTGACAATTTTCTGGCCTTTTCGAAAGAATTAGGCCACACCTGAAGGATTTTCCCGCTCTGGCATCTTTTCTGTCCTCATTCTGGGAGCAGAGGACTGTCACCCCCATCAAGTTCTCCAAACGCCCCCCCCCCACCTCGCCCCCCAGCAGCTTCTGCTGCCTGACTTCCCCTTTGGCAGTTATTTTCACAATTTTACGTCCCAGGTGTTCTTTGGGAGAGGAAACTAAGGCCCAGAGGGATTAGCGACTTGCCCAGATCCACGCGGGGAGCTGGACTTGAACGCCGGCCTGCGATCAAGTCTGTGTTGTCACTCTGCGCTCCAGGTCCCTGGGGTGACGTCCAGAGCTGCCTGCGGCCCCCAGGGCTTCGGGAGGCCTGCACTCTCTCGCCCTGAGCCGCTGCAGGCGTCGGGGCCAGATGGACAAAAACATTCAGCAGGGGGCACCTGAGAGCCCAGATGGCCGCTGAGCGCCTGGCTTCCCTCCCCTCTCTCTCCGGCCCAGCCGACAGGGAAGGGCTAGGAATTTAATCCTCCGCATTCCAGCCAGGGTTCCTGTGACATAAGAAAGCCCAAGGAGGGATCTGAGTGACTTGTCAGCAGAACCCCCAAAGTGATTTTCTATAGATAGCCAGGGCGTGTCTCGGGCTCTGTCCCTGTCTGCGGGAGGAAAGTTCTTTTATGCCCTGGCTCCGCAATGCCACGCACAGCAGGTGGGTGGGGTGGGGCCAGCCCGGCGCTGGGCCCAGAGGACTTCTAAGGCTAGGAAATGTGTGACAGCCGGGGAGGAGGACGCAAGGAGCCCAAGCCAGGAGAGGGAATTCCAACTATGGCGTTTTGGAGAAAACTATTTAGTTATTTGCCCTCGCTGACCCCGCCCCACGTTGGGACTGCGGCTGCAAGGAGAGGTCCCAAATACTGAGCCTCACACAGCCTTTGATGCTGGCTCTGAAAAG